>JADHKQ010000004.1:434034-1034034 GCA_019925375.1 Sporothrix euskadiensis
GTTGTTTTGTGTTGTTTTGTGTTGTTTTGTGTTGTTTTGTGTTGTTTTGTGTTGTTTTGTGTTGTTTTGTGTTGTTTTGTGTTGTTTTGTGTTGTTTTGTGTTGTTTTGTGTTGTTTTGTGATGTCTTTTGTGTGATGTGTTTTTGATTGTGACTGTGTTTTTGATTGTGTTTTGTGTCTTGTCGTCTCCCGAAACTCCTCGATTTGTGTGCACAGGCGCTGAAGCGCTGAAGCGCTGAACGGGCTCAGTGTTTCTTTTTAAAGGGGCAGACTTGTCACTGCAAACGGAGCGGCTAGGGCACATGCCATACCATGGGGTAAACAGTCGCGCCGATGTGCGGGGTTTACGGGGAGAGCGCTAAGGTGCGCTATGTTGCTCTTATTGACACTACTACGACGTACTCCGCACTCGTACACTGGCCACTCCCACACTTGCATGCATGGCCAATGGGGAGGACCTCTTACTAAAGAAGCGTGTTTTGATTTCAAAGAGTCAAAGAGTCAAAGAGAGGACCCAGAAATTCAAATTCCGCTAGCACCTACTATTTAGTCAACTGCACGAAAAGTAATGGTTTTCGTCCGTAGAAACTCGTTCAGTCCCGCATCAGCATTGAATCGGCCCCAGCCGCTGTTCTTGACGCCACCGTGCGGCAGTCCGGCCTCGTCGTGGACGGTCATGCCGTTGATGTGCACAGCGCCCGACTCGATCCGGCGCGCCATCGACAGGCCCTTGGCCAGGTTGCCTGTGAACACGGCGCCGCTGAGCCCGTACTCGGTGTCGTTGGCGATGCGGACAGCCTCGTCGTCGTCACGGACGGAAATCAAAGACACGCTCGGCCCGAAACTCTCCGTCCGGTAGATGTCCATGTCTTGTCCAACACCCTCGAGGGCAAATGGGCGGAATGCTGACGGGCTGTCTGGCGCCGGTGCTTCGCCGTGCACGAGGCTGGCCCCCTTTGCAAGGGCGTCTTCGGCCAGGTGTTTGACTTTGGCAACGCCGGCTGCGAGGGCCAGAGGCTGCGCAGGCGTCGACTCGCCAAAGAATGTAGACACTGCCTTTTTGAACTCCACCTTGAACGCGTCAAAGACTGCCTGGTGGACAAGAATCCGCTCCGTCGACATGCAAATTTGGCCGGCCTAGAATGTCAGATAGGGTACTTGCCGTAAGAATTATGAACATGACGAAAGCACTCATCACTCACATGCAGAAACGATCCCAAACAGCACTGCGCCGCGGCGTGTGCCAAGTTGGCGTCCTCGCGCACGATGGCGTTGTTCTTGCCACCCAGTTCCAGGAGCACAGGCTTCAGGTTCCGCCCTGCTGTCTCGGCAATGATGCGCCCCACCGCCGTGCTGCCTGTAAAGTTGATTTTCTTGACATCCGGCTGCTCGATCAGAAGCTTGGTGATGCTTGCCGCGTCGGCGGGGCGGTGATAGATGACATTCAAGCACCCGTCTGGCAAGCCTGCTTTCTGGAACAGCTTGCCAATCGCCCAGAAGCAGCGCGGTGCCACCTCGCTGCCTTTCAAGATGCAGGTATTGCCGGCCGCAAGAGCGTACACGACAGAGCGGATGCCGAGAATATACGGAGCGTTCCTGATATGTTAGCAAGAAGCAAGAAGCCAATCCAAAGTAATGGCAACTTGGACACCATCACTCACCACGGGGCAATGCCCAAAACAACTCCGTATGGCTCCTTTACCACCAGGGCATGGCTGTCCGCATCCTCTGCGCAGGGCACGGCCCCTGTCAAGGCACTGCTGATGCGACCAGCGCAGTCACGCAGGATTTCGCAGGACGTCTTGACATTGAACTGGGTGAAAGCTGAGCTGGCACCGGTCTCCTGCACCATGTATCCTCGATACTCGTCTGCGTTTTGTGAGAGAATATCCGCCGCTCGCAGCAGAATATCCCGCCGGAAGGCTGGCTTGGAGGTCGACCAACTGGCGAATGCCTCACGGGCAGCATTCACAGCTGCCAACGCTTCTGTTTGAGAAGCAGAAGATGACTGCCAGACCAGAGACTCTCGGTTGGCTGGGGACAGGACCTGGAATGAGTTTGTCGTGTGTGCCTCTTGCCCGTTGATGAGGAGGGGGACGGTATAGACGGTATTGTTGGAAGCCATTTTTTTGTTCTCTTCTTTTTTTTCGCTAGCTTTGTATGTTCGTTCTCGTCCGCATAAAACGTAGTTCCTTTCTGGCCTTGTCGCAGCAAGGTGTGTACGTCTACACCGTAATATCTATCTCCTTTGCATCGTCACTTTTAATCCAACAGTGGCACTGGCCTGTATCCCTTTCCGTTGCTTGCCATACCACCAGCTGCACGGAGTACGACCTACGACCTACGAACTACAAGCTAATACTCTGCACAAGACGACGTAGTGCCGTGTTAGCTTGAAAGGCCCAATTTTGCCCCGGGTCATACCAAAAGACTTGCCCTCCACTTCCCGTATGTTGGGGCAGTGGGCCGAAACTCAAGTCAAGACACCAGGGGCAATATTTACGGCACTGCCGTCTTCCCCACACGTGCTGCACCTGATGCTGCATTTTTTTTTTTTTCTTTTTTCTTTTTTACATTTTCTGCAGACGGTGCAGTGCGGTCAAGTCATACGATTTGAAATATCCTCTCCGTACTCGGTACTGTGTAGGCCGCAGTTGGTTGATATTGTTGTATTTTTGTATTTCTGCATATGTTTCCCTCTTCTGCTAGGCGAGTGACCAGAACGACCAGATTGACCAACTTGGTCCTCTTCTTGCCCCTTGCCCACCAGGCCTCCACTCCTTGGCGCTATTTTAGGACTCTCCTCCTATGGCGTAGTGAAAAATTCGGTCATTCAACCGCCCCCCCATCGATCGCCATATCGTGTTTATTGTCTGCATGGACATCAGTAATCAAGTCAAAGGAACAAACATTGACGAGCCATCATGACCTACCGAGTTGATGCGCACGCCCATCAGCATAATATTCACAAACGCCCTCTCGCCGTTGTTGAGAAACACGTAGCGCTCTGCTGGGTCGAGCTCATGGTTAACAGGTCGGTACGGCGGAATACGCCGGTGGTTTGACGGCCAATCCGGTGCATTTGTCGAGTCCAGGACGGTGTCGCGCTGGGATTCCCGCGCAGTTGATGCCTCGCGTGTAGGCTCCGACTCTGCACGGGTGTAGCGGAGCTCGTAGTCTGCCAGGACATTCCCAGCACTGCGGTATACCGTCTCGCTTTGCGTTGCTGTGGTAGACATGGTTGGTGAATCGGCCTTGTGGTGAATCGATCTTCTGGGGAATCGTTGAGAGGACTTTGAGAGGATGGACGAGGTTGACAGAAAAGTAAGATACTCAAGTTTATGTCTTTGAATGGGTTCAACGAGTCAAGAAACAACGAGTCAAGAAGAGCTGCCTTTCCGGTCTGCCGCAATAATTAAGCAATGACGCATGCATCAGACGACTTGGAACAGCATCGAACAAGGAAATGGGGTTCTCGGCACATAGGTCGTGCCATGGGTTCCGTCCCCATCTCCCTTTCTTTGTCCAGCGCCAGCAGATGGCCGTCACAGCATACACAGCATAAACAACCAGAGTTCAGTCCGGCTTGTGGGGGATGCCCCAGTGGGCTCTTGTCGCTGCTGGGTGCCACTGTGGCATACTCCGTAGAGGTAGAGCGGGGAACAGAACGCGGAGCACGGATTATTTCTCCAAGTCATCTGACGCTCTCTCTGTCTGTCCGAGCTCCCGTTCAAGAGGAAAGAGGAAAAAGCAACATCAACACCCTCAATTTCCTTATCCAGCATGACCTGTGATTGACACGTCTTCACCTCCTTCACTCTGTACACGGACAATCATCACCGACATGGATAACTCGGCGAGCTCGGGCAGCGCCGTGCCGTATTACCGCCTCCGTGGCGCGGCCATTGACGGCCGAGCTCTGAATATCTACTTTCGGCGAAGCCAGCTCCGCAGTCTGAGCAACGCGCTTCTCGCAAAGAAGACGGAGCTATTGACAGCCATAACTAACGACTCTGGCAACCTTGCGGCAGAAGCCTTGGCCGAGTTCTATCTGACCTTGTCCGCCTTGAAGACCTATTTTGACGGCCTGGATCCACAGGAGGAGCTGCAGAAGGAGTATCGCATCGCCAACGGCAAGGATGCTGCTGATGCGAGCGAAGCTGTCGGGATTGTCTACATCGAGCCAGCAACACACAGCTACCTGTACTCTGTGGTTGTGCCCGTTGCGGCGGCGATCGCTGCAGGCAACTGTGTTCTGGTAGTGGTACGTCTCGTCTATGCTCTGCTGTGTATGCCATGTATCAAATGTTTGCTAATGTCAACCCTATTCTCAGATCGAGCAAACGCTCAAGACGCTCCCCGGGCTTCTCCAGACTTTGTTGAAGACGTCCCTGGACCCCGATACGGTGGAGATTGCTCCGGCCAAGGTCCAGGATGCAGGATTTCTGGACGCCTGTGTCCAGATCATCCAGACTGGTCCGCGCGGCGACATCAAGCCCACAGCTCTCTACTCGCAGCCTGACGGACTTGTCATTGGCATCGTCGACCGGACAGCCAATATTGACGACGCTGCAAATGCACTCGTGACTGCCCGGTTCAGTTTTGGCGGGTCCTCAAGCTATGCTCCAGATGTCGTACTGGTCAACGAGCATGTGAAGACGGCCTTTTTGAACGCGGCCGTCCGTCATTCCATCCAATACCTGACAAAAGACGTAAAGTCGTTGTCTGACGGCGCACGGCGGTTTGAAAAGAAGGAGAAGGATCGCAAATCTTCTGAGCAATCGGCCGGTGAGCAATCGGACGGTGTTCAAGTCATTACGTCGGGCTCCAATGGCGAGATTCTTTTTGTCAAAGACCGGTAAGGCCCACGTCCGGCTTTATTTTGTGTTCTGTTTTTGTGTTTTGTTTATGTGTCTTATTACTAACTTGAATGTCAGGGCCGCCCTTTCAAAGCTGAAAAAAGTCCGCCGCAAGGCCCTCTATGTTCACTCGGTCACCAGCATGGACGATGCCATCAACCTGGCAAACGGGTACGTTATACGTCATCGTAGGATCTTGCAGTTTTAGTTCTCGTGTCCCGTTTTCGCACACTCACACCTTCTCTCTTAGTTTGTCTGGTGAAGCTCCCGTGGCATTGGCAGCTTACGTCTTTGGCACGCCAGCATGCTGCAAGTACCTTTCACAGTTTGTCACATCTCACGTCGCCTTTGCAAATCACATCCCACTCGAGATGCTGGTCGGCCCCGCTGCGCCAATCAACCTCCCCGTATCGCCGTCCATGCGGTATCCCGTCAGCGCCTTCACCACACCACGCCCGGCATTTTACAACAAGTCAGCAGTAACACTGCAGCTCGAGGGTATCCTGGCGGATGGCAGTCGGCCTGCTCTCCTGCAAAAGCAGCCGGAGCTGCTGAAGAAACTGGAGGTGCCGCCAGACCGGCCAGTCAAGCAGATGATTGGCTTTTTCGAGCAGGGCATTCTTGTCGGACTGGGAACGGTAGCAACTCCGATCCTGCTTACTATAGGTACTGCGGCCTACCTCGGTGTGACACGTGTCCTTCTGCCGAGGATTCGGGGTTGACGGAAGTTGGGAATCATCCTCCGTCTTCTGTAGTTCATCGGCTGTACTTTCACAGTAGCTGGGCAGCGCTATGATGATCTGGTTTGATCTTTTTCCGTCTTTGAAACGTTATAAAAAATAAAATAAAACTCCTCTTACAGACTTGAAGAAAACCTTAATTGCTGGGTTTCCCATAGTTCTCGTACTACACGGCGAACAGTGACGAAAACAAAACTAAATAAGCAGAACTAGCTTTCTCAATAAAAGACCCATATTGAATATACATGGTATTAAACACAGAGACTTGATACTTGTTATTTTTTCCTGGTTCTACTTGATTATTATTTCTACTATCCGGTTGGTAATGATAGGTAAGCAAAAGGAAATAAAACAAAACAAAACAAAACAAAATAAAATAAAAGGAAATAAAACAAAATAAACAGACAGAATAAATAAAACAGATAAAATAAATAAAATAGACGTACAAGAAATAAATAATGTAGTATTAGTGTTACGTCGATTTACGGTGTTTGTGACCTTTGAAGCCCCCTCGTTGAGTTGTACTCCGAGTCTCCCGCTCCGTATAAGCCACCGGAGGCGTGGTCGGGCCGTGAGGCCAGAGTCTCGTCGACGGCGCCGTACATGGAAGGATAATAGGGGGCTATTTGCAAAGGCATATCCTGTATCTCGCTGAATTTCCACACAATATACACCACAGTCCTGTGAGTGTATTCTCCAGAGGGTTTTGTCTAGCTAGTCGCTAATAACCAGGATTGGCTGAGAAAAGCGGAGAATATTCATAATAACAGCCGTCGACGTCAAACACGACCTGTGCTCTATCGCCGAATAGCGTGGTACTCCGTACAGCAGTTTACACTACAACCCCAGCTATTACAGGGCCACCCCCACATTCCGAACAGTGCGTGGCGTGTTGCCCACCTGCTAGCTTCACTCAGAAGAACAGATACAATACGCACTTGTTCACCAGCTTCAGTGATAACCTCTTGTCAAGGCGACGATACGTCAATCGCAAACTACGAACGAAACAGCAATTCAACCTAAAAATATACATCCACACCACGAGCAGAACAGCAGCATGGCGACCAACAAGAGCAAGCCATTACCACCCGTTCACTTCTTCTCCCATGGATCAACGATGATGCTTGGTGAGGAGTCGGAATCGGCAGACTACTGGAAGAAGTGCGGCGACGAAGCACTTGCACATGGAATCAAGGGGGTTGTAATCATGGTAGGCTGAGCGTCCAAGTCGTGTCCGTGGCATTGCAGCGTCGCACAATCATCGGATTACTGACAAAGCCAGGGTGCTCACTGGGCTTCCGCAACAGACAGCATCGAGGTGGCCACCAATCCGACACCGGCCAAGTCCCCGGTGGCATACGTGCACCCCAGCAAGTACAAGGACTACGCTCTGAATCCAGATCTGCCGACGGGACGGCGATGCGTTGAGCTGCTCAAGGCCGCAGGTCTGGACGCTCGCGAGAACCCGACGTTCGACTGGATCCACGATACCTACCTGATCCTCATTCGCATGTTCCCCGGCGGCTGCCCACCGACAACCATCGTGTCGATGAACCCGCGCTACGATCCTCACTACCACATGCGGGCTGGTCTCGCTCTGCGCTCGCTGCGTGCCGAGGGCTATCTGGTGATGGGCTCCGGTGGCGCGGTGCACAACCTGTATCGCAACGTGTGGGCGCCGATGATTGACCACTACGACAACTTTGCACAGCCTACGGCTCCGGACTTTTGGGCTCTGGAGTTCCGCCAGAGTGTCGAGGACTGCATGCTGCTCGGTGGAGGACCGCGTCTTCGCCGCGCCATCACCCGGCTGATGAAGCACCCCCAGTTCCGCGATGCCCATGCCACAGACGACCATTTCATGGCAGCCTGTTTTGTGGCCGGCGTTGCCGGTGGCCCGGAGGACGAGGGAGTTGCGAGCGTGCTCGGGGCGGAAACGTGGGAATTGACAAATATGTGTAACAGCCAGTTTACGATTGGAACTTGGGCCGGCGCCGAGACGGCTGTGGCTTGAGTGACATGAGAGAACGAGTACGACGTACGAACGTAGGGAATTTTAATCAAAAATCACTCATTGAAACAATTCTAGCTCAGACTATGACGGGGTTTCCCACATGTAGCTTCTCACATATAGCAATGTCAATGTCCACATATAGCACGCTCGTATTTATTCTCCATACAAGGTAGATAGTCCAAGGTTCTAAGCTCGCATGCACGTAGATTATATTTGACCCAGCTGCGCTGAAATTCGAGATAAATCTATCTACAGACTCTGCCACTCTAAAATACTGGAAACACAAATCTACTTGGCCGGAATGATGGGCAGAGTGACGTAGTTGGTGTACTTGGGGCCGAAGCAGATGTGGTTCAGGCCTTGGAGCTTGGACGCCGCACTAATGAAAGAGTATGTTAGTTGTGCTGTCAAAGAAAACCAGGTAAGAAAAGGGAACATGGGCATATGGGAAGAGCTTACCGGTCTGTGGGATCGTTGTGCAGGAAAATACCACAACCCTGCGTGTCGCCACTGCTCACCTCGAGCACCAGCTTTCCGCCCTTCTCGACCACGACTTGGGTAGGCCAGATCTCCACATCCACGCTGTAAATCTCGCCCGGGATGACGGGCTGCACGTCTGTGGAGAGGTACTCGCGCCATGGCAGGTGCGGACGGTGCTTCGGGTGCTCAGGGTTGACCTTGCGCAGGCTGGTACGGAGCCAGCCTTTGGACAGAGGCACAGGATCGCCCGCAGTGCCGGTATAAAACACCTCCTTGCCCGAGGCGCCGATATGGCGGAGCGTGAGGAACAGGTCGATGTCCGTCGGGGTCGGGCCACCCGCCTCCTGGGACAGAGAGACGTTCAGGTGGGCCACAACATGGCCCGTGATCTCAGTCTCGGCGGCCTCAAACGCCGGGGTGGTGAACTGGAAGAGCTGCGGCGCATCCACCGTTCCAAGTGCGTTGTATGTCAGCTTGGACTGCACAGTCGGCAGCTGCGACTCGTCTGTGGTGAGCGTCTGCGCGGGCGTCAGATAGTAGTTGGTGTACTGCGTGCGGCTGATGGGCCACTCCGTCTCGGTGCGGCGCGGGAAGGCCTTTTCGCCAGCGGGGTTGTTGAATCCGACGTCGCCCTTGCGCAGAATCAGATCGACCGGAGCAACCTTGCCGGTGGTCCAGCCGCGGTCATCGTGGCCCTTGAGGAAGCAGTCGAGGAAGCTGCGCTGGATGTCCACTTCCTCCTTGTAGTAAAAGGGGAGATCGTGGCGGCCAACAATCATGCGGAGCCACTTCTGCTGGGAGCCTGCGTGCAGGTATCCCTCAATGTTGCCACGGAGGTGGAGGAGGATGCCGCCCCAGTTGCCCACCGAGAGAAGGGGCACCTCGATGTCGCCCATGTCATACTCCTTGGAGGCATAGTACTCATTGTCGCGGAACTGGTTCTTGACGTTATCGATCGTCTGGTCACGACGGTTGGCCGCGCGCTCCTCGGCCGAGAGGTCGCCTTCGATGGTGCCCTTGGACGTCTTGGGACGCTTCGGGCCCTCGATGTCAATGTCCTTGCTCAGATTGAGATCCTCGTCGGCGGGGCGGCCGTACTGGTTGGACACGACCTGACGGTTCCACCAGAACTTGATAAACGAGTTGGACAGGATGCCTCCGTGGCGGCAGCGATCACGGTAGTAGTCGGACATGCCCTCCCAGGGGATGATGGCAGCGAGGCCCTTGGGCTTGCGGGCAGCCACGCGCCACTGGCTGCCAGCGTAGTAGCTGATACCCAGCAGGCCAACCTTGCCGCTCGACCACGACTGCTCGGCTGCCCATTCCACGACTTCGAAAAAGGCCTCGCTGGTGCCGCGAGACATGGTGTCGAGCAGACCCGCGGACTGGCCAATGCCACGCTCGTCGGCACGCACCACGGCGTAGCCCTGGGCGGTCCAGAACTTGGGATCGGGCGTCTCCCATGCCGAGTGCTCGCTGCGGTGCTCTGGGTTCACCTCGTCAAACGACTTTGTGTGGAAACTGCGCGAGATGTTAGTGGTCTGCTCTTGTTTTTTCCTTGTGTTTCTCTTCAGACATCCCGTCTCTGGCAAGGACGTCGGCACTTACTCGCCATAAAAGGTGTCTTTACCGTAGGGGCCATAGGTAACGAGGACAGGCACCTTTTCGGTCGTCTTGGGGCGGTAGACATTGCAGCGAACAAGGCCCGCGCTGGACTTGAGAGCGACGGTCGCATTTTGCTCGACAATGTAGCCAAATGACGTGTCGTCAATGGTGTGTATGTCTTCCTTGATTGCGTTCGGCATGTTGGCGATGCTTCGTGTAGCTAGACCGGGAGAGAGGCGATGTGCAGATAGTCTGGCAGAGTAACAAAACAATGATGTCCGGGTGCTATTCACAATCATGTCCCATGTCCGGGTGTTTTACGTTTTAAGTTCCCGCACAAAAAGCCACGATCCACGGGTCAAGATATCCTCGACCTGGACAGCTGCGAGGGGAGCTTGTGGTAGTTGGAGGTTGGAGGTGTGGGTTGACCAATTGCTAGCAGTGGTAGTGGGATTGCGTCTTTGGGAAACGTCGTGCTGACGCAACAGGGCCAACTAGGGGCTTCGGGATGTGGTGAACGCGGCCACTACGAGTCCACTAACGTACTAACGTATGGCACGGCTATGGCGCCTTGAGAGCTACCCCGGACCGGGCACAGAGGATTTATTGCATACTAGTTGGTACCTTCTCGGGATTGGGGATACGCACGTCGTAGATACGATGTACTTTGTACTGACAATGCACTTTGGGGTGGGCGCTTTCTGTGGTTTAAAGATACTCCGTATTTGTGGAAGGAAGTGGAAGGAAATTGTTTACTTTGTACTCTGTAATTTGCAGCTAACTGTCTGTCCTAAGCCCCAGCTAATCCGACTCCCGCACGCCAGGAATGCCGTGTGTGTCTTCGCCCAGAACCTGGCCCCCCACCGTCAGCGGCTTAGCAGGCTGCAGCACATACAGCATGCGAGCCCAGCTGGTCTCGCTCGCGTTCTTCCAGGTGTGGTTGGTGCCCCGCTGGACGGACATGTCGCCACGCTTCATCAGGCGCTTCTCCCCAGAGTCCAGAATCAGCTCGACCTCGCCCTCGAGGACGACGCCGTAGTCCAGGCTGACCGTCCGGTGCATGGGGGCCAGCGCGCCCGGCCGCATGTCCACGACGCGCAGCACCGTGCCGGTCGAGATGGCGATGCCGGGCAGGTTTTGCGTAAAGGCCTCGTAGGTGGCAAGGTCCCGGTCGCCGTTCATTTCCACGGGAAACTCGTTTGTTGCGTAGCAGAGCGCAAACTCGGCACCGTCCGGCAACGGCTGGAAGGGCGCCGCCTCGGGGATCTTGTCCAGGAAGACGGTCTTGCCCTCGGGCGTATGTCCGGTAATGAACCGGCTGACAGGCCGGATGTCCTTCGGCGCAGTGCTCGAGCTCGCCATGATTTCGTGTGATGTGCCGTGAATGGGAAGGATACGGATCTGAAGTTGGGTGTAGAAACTGCCTTGCGATTGAATGGGTGTACGACGTAAATGGGCGTGTAAATGGGCGTGCTTCCTATTTGTACTCGGTAATTAGGGCAGCCAATTCTCGTCCACCTGTGGGGTTACTTGCATGTAGGCCACTTTCAGCGCTTCCGAGGTGGAGGGTGCATTACTGTAATTACTTTACTTTGCTCCACAACGCTGGATGCAACTGTAAATAAGCTCAAGTACGGGGTATTTTACTGTGATTGTGAACAATACATACACATACATTCAGATGTCCTCTTCTTTTTTTTCTTTTCTTTTTCTCTCTTTTTGACGACTTCATTCTCAGTGATGCAGATTAAAGCTCTTTCAACAAGAATTTTACTTAATTTGAATTTGAATATAAGAATCCAACTGATTTCTCCGTCCAAGAGTCCTACAGTACACGGAACGGCAAACAATGCCGTGAATAAACAAGTGCAACAAATACAAAAACTACCACCTCCCCACGACTTAGTCGATGCGGATGGCACTGGACACATCCGGCACGCCCTCGCCAGAAACAACCTTGGCGTTGACCACCTCGTAGACGGGGATCTCGGCGAGACGCGAGACCACATGGTGCAGCGTCGGCAGCGCATCCCAGTCAAGGGCATCAAACTGGATGCTGGCCTTGCCGGCACGCCACACCTTGTTGACGCGGGAGGGCACAACCTTGGACTCCTCCGCATGCGGAACGAATGTCGCATGCTCCACGTCGGCCTTGCCACGCTCGCCCACGCGCGGGATGTACTTGTACGCAAAGATGCCGTCGTCGGCCTCGCCACCAATGGTGCCCTGCTCGGTGGCGGGGTCGGCCTCCTGGAGATCCTCGAGCGCGACGGTGGCAAACTGGGCGCCCTCCCAGCCGGCCTGGATGCGGTAGGAGGTGGCGCGGCGGTAGAGATCGAGCGAGCAGTACAGCTTGGGCATGCCCAGCTCCTCGCGGCCGCTGACAATGGGGTCCGTCAGGCTCTCAAAGAGAATGGGCAGGTAGGTGCCGTTGAGCACCTCGCCATTCTTCTTGGTGTACTGGACGCCGTGGATGTAGAGGCCAAAGTGGCGGTATCCGCTGCCGCCGAGCCACTCCATCTTGTTGAGCGTGGTCTGCGAGAAGCTGGCATAGGCAACGGTGCCCGGCGTCTTGAACGAGAAGGACTCGGAGGGGAAGAGGTTCTGCAGCAGCGTGCGCGACGTCTTGAACTTGATGGAGGCCGTGGTAAAGGTCGAGTGCGTGGCAACACGGGGCGCGCCCTCGTAGGTCTGGCGGGGACCAGGCATGGGGCCGAAGGAGACGGGCATGCGCCAGTAGAGGTGCGGCTTGCGAGCCCAGTCCCACTTGCGGAACAGCTGCATGGAATGGTCCCATTCGTCGTGGCCAAAGTTGTACATTGTGTATTCCATCACTGTTGGCAAGTTAGCTTTCCAAAATCCAACGTTTTGTTCTTTTTTTCCCCTCGCACCCCCCCCGCATCAAACTTACTGTCAAGGCCATCCTTGTCCTCGCTGATATCCCGGCCGGCGACCCGCGAGTACTCCTGGATGCGGTTGGCGCGCGTGTAGCGGAACGACTCGTACAGCTTCAGGCGCTCGGCAATTTCAGTGGCTGGCGTGCCCTTTGGAAGGACGACAGCCAGACTGGCCGCGTCCTCCATGGCAATGCCTGCGCCCTGGCCTTGATGCGGCAGGAACGGGTGGGCAGAGTCGCCCAGCAGGGCAAGGCGGTCGGTCGTCCAGCTGGGCAGCACGTCCATATCCATGAGCTCCCACACCTTGAGCGTCTCGGCATCGGCCTTGTCCAGCAGGGCAACGAGAGCCGGGCTGAACGTTTCGTACACCTGGAGCAGCTTGGCCTTGTTGACACCCGAGTTCCAGTCTATGCTTTGTTAGTATTCTGTGATGCAGCATCTGCCATAAAGGAAAAGAAACACACCATCGGTCTTGGCCGAGGACTCGTCGCGAGGATGGATGCAGACAAAGTTGAGCATCGTGTTGTCCGAGCACGGGTACATGACAACGCGGCGGTCAGGCCCGTAAAAGATAATCAGCTCGCCGGACTTTTGTGCGAAGCCAGCCGTCCGCGGGTCGTCCAGCGCAGACTGGCGCGAAACCAGGAAGCGGAAGGCGCTCTTGCCAGACGACTTTGTTGTGATGTTGCCACCAGGCACCTTGGCTCTCGCCTTGGACTGTTTGACTGTCAGATGCGCTCGGCAGAAATTAGGGATATTGGGGATACAGAGCACGTACATGAACGCCATCGGCACCAATGATGACATCGCCCTTGACGGTCTCGCCGCTCTCGAGAGTTGCTGTTGCAGAAACGGCGTCAATGTCGACGACGCGGCAGCCCGTCCGCAGAATGGCCGGCGGGCCCTCAAACTCGGCACCAACGGCACGGCGCTTCAGCTCCTCGTGCAGGTGAACACGGTGGCACAAGAGCCAGGGCTGTTTGTTGTCAGTTTGCCAGTCTCGCTAGTGTCATATCGACATGGCTGGTAAGAAAAGAATTCCAGGATGGGTATGCTCACATGCTGCCACAGCTTGTTGGGCTCTTCCAGGTCGATATGTCTCGTCTTTTCACCATCCAAGTTGTATTCCGTCAACTAAGAGAGATGCATGTTAGTTGGTTGTCTTCAAAAGAACGTGGCAGGGCAGTACTCACATATGCCATGGGGTTGGCACCGAGTTTCTCGGCAAAGATGCCAATACGGCGCAGAATGCCGTTGGCATTGGGTGCCAGATGCACGGCGGCACCGAGCTCGTTTGCAAACCGCGACTGCTCGAGAAGAGTAACGCGGTGGCCGTTCTTGCGCAGGAAGATGGCCGCAGTCAGACCACCGATGCCGGCGCCAACAATGACGACGTTCAGGCCATCTTGCGCGCTGTGTCCGTTGGTGTCGTTGGCGACGACGGGGAGTGTGCCGTTGGACATTGTCGTACTCGGTGAGGAAACTCGGACGAGGGATGAGAAGTGCAAGTGTGTGAGGTATGTCTCGAAAGGGTTGGAAAGTGAGGGTTGAGCGTGACGCACAAGGGTGAAATACGAAACCGCGTTTCACTTGAAGATAATCACTTTGGTAGGTAGTTTATAGGATAAAATAAATTACAAGTAAAATAATCAAAATTTGGCACATTTCAAGTTTACCAAGACTGACAGGCTACAATTTTTGTACAGTTGGGGTCGGAGTCTGGCGACAGCGTGCGTAAGTGTCGAGGGTGTGTGCCGTCGGCGCTCGGGATGTGTTGATCTGCAAGACCGAAAGTGTGGGGGTGGGACTGATCGGGAAGTGGTCATGTCTGGAGTGCTGGGGATATGAGAATAAGGCAGTTGCGCCCATTGCCCTTTAGTGGCTGCGAATTAACGCAACCATCCACTAACACCGACAGCACTGACAGCAACAGCACTGACAGCCGCCACCAACCTGACTACACACAACATGGCGACAGTATCCCCTCGATTCGCCCTCGTCACCGCAGGCAGCGCGGGATTGGGCGCCGCCATTGCCAGGGCCCTGGCTGTCGACTGCGGCATGAGTGTCGTGATCAACTATGCGCACAATGCAGCTCGTGCAACAAGCCTCGTGGAGGATCTGAGGAAAGAGACAGCAGCCAGGCCTGGCTCGTCCCAGCAGACCTTCCACGCCGTCGCAGCGGACCTTCAGCGGCCAGCCGGGGTCAAGCAGCTCGTGGCCGACACGCTGGCGTTGACGGGTGGCCGGCTCGATGCCGTCATCAGCAACGTCGGATGGACACGCATGACGGACTTTTTCGATCTCGAGCAAGGCGTCGTGGAGGAAGACTGGGACCGCTGTTTCGACGTCAACGTCAAGGGGCACATGCGCCTCTTCCACGCCGTGCGCGGAGCCTTGGACAGCGCCCAGGATGGCGTGTTTATCAGCACGGCCAGCGTTGCCGGCGTCAAGCCCAGTGGCTCAAGCTTGGTTGGTCTTTTCCTTGTTTCCCTTCTCTCCCCTTCTCTCCACTTTTCCTTCCCCTTCTTTCCATTTTCCTTCCCCTACTTTATCTTCCGATAGCGCACCGTCTAATGCAAACAGCCATACGCCGTCACAAAAGCAGCACTGATCCATCTGGTCAAGTCGTTGGCCATCATTGCCGCACCCAGTGTACGGGTCAACTCTGTCTCGCCAGGGATTATGCTCACTGTAGGTCTTTGTCCTTCTCTTTTCCTTTTATTCAAAAACTTCTTCGTATACTAACAACCAAGGACTGGGGCCAATCGTTTCCCCAGGAGAAGCTAGACAAGGCAAAAGAAGCAAGCAAGTTGAAGCGGTTCGCCACGGTAGACGACGTGGCCCGGCAGGTGCGTGTCTTTGTTGAGAGCAGCACGGTCACTGGGCAGAATGCTGTCATCGATGCCGGGTTTTCGCTGTGAGCAGCCTTGCAAGTGTAAGTGTGCCCTAGTTGTGGAAGTTGTAGGGGGCGTGGCGCCACTTTAAGGGATGTGGAGGAGGTTCAGGTTCACACATTGTCGGCTGAGCGGAGCGCCAATCGCCAACCTCCGCACCCCATAGTTTGTATTATTACTCCGTATGGAGTAGTCGTACTCTGTATTACCTCCGCCCAAACCTTTACATCAGAAAAGATCCAGAAAAGATCTGCACTAAAGCAAGTGACTGTCCAAAAAGAGTCCAAAGAGCTCCATCACAACAGTCAACCTTTAGACTTGTTCTTCATACTCCGTACAAAAAGCCACTTTTTAATGCCAAAATGCCCTTGTCTCTTCCGAGCCCGCTCCCCCAGCTGCCACCGTCGTTTCCCATCTACTGGCGCGGCGATGTCCACTATGAGCACGCCCGCGTAGGCCGTGTCTTCAACCAGCGCCGGCCGGACCGCTACCCGCTGGCCGTTGTGGAAGCCAAGCGCGAAGAGCACATTGTGGAGGCCGTCAAGCTAGCAAAGACGCTCAACTGTCGCGTGTCGGTGCGGTCTGGCGGGCACAGCTGGGCTGCGTGGAGTGTGCGAGACGATGCCGTGCTCATTGACCTAGGCAAGTACTATGAGCTGTCGTACGATGCCGAGACGCATGTGGCAAAGGCATCCCCGAGCACCACGGGCCGCATGCTGAACACGCTGCTAGCCCACCATGGCCGCTTCTTCCCCGGAGGCCACTGTCCGGATGTCGGCATTGGCGGCTTTGCGCTGCAGGGCGGCATGGGCTGGAACTGCAAGGTGAGGCGGTTTTCTTCTTTTCTTCTTTTCTTCTTTTCCCCAGTATTAACCGATACAGAATTGGGGCTGGGCGTGCGAACGTGTCGTCGGCGTGGACGTCGTGACAGCCGACGGCGAGCTTGTCCACTGTGACAAAGGCCAAAACACGGACCTGTACTTTGCGGCCAGAGGTGCCGGGCCTGGTAAGACTAGACTTTGATGCTATGGGATTTCCCCTTCCTGCCTGATTTGATTTATGCTGAGCCCCTGCAGGTTTCCCGGGCATCGTGACCCGCTTCTACCTCCAGACACTGCCGGTGTACTCGTGCATGCGGTCGGCTGCATACTTTTACAAAAAGGAAGACTACCGCAGAGCCGTCAGCTGGATCGTCAAGCTGGCCGAGAACTATGACCCAGACACGGAGATTGTGGCCGTCTCTTCCTATCCCGGCGGAGGCGACGAAATGCGCATCATGGTCCTCCTGGTCACTTTCAAAAACAGCGAGGAGGAAGCACGCACAGCCCTGCAGGTGGCCGAGGACAGCCAGCCCCCCGGCAAGGTCACCGGCTGGTTCATGAAGCCCACGAGCCTGCAGCAGGAGTATGACGACCAGGCTGCCGCAAACCCCGAGGGCCACCGCTACTGCGCAGACAACGCCTACATCGGCAACGACGCCGATGTCGTGTCCGTCATGGAGCAGGCCTTTACCACGCTGCCCACGCGCAAGTCGTTTACGCTGTGGTACTCGATGGCTCCGTGCAGCCGGCGCCCGCTGCCCGACATGGCGCTCAGTATGCAGTCCGACCATTATCTGGCACTGTACACGGTGTGGGAGCACAAGCATGACGACGCCACGAACCGTGGCTGGGTCGCGGACATTATGCAGGATGTAGAGAAGCACTCGGAGGGTGCGTATCTCGGCGACGCGGACTTCCAGTCACGCCAGACGCGGTTCTGGGGTCCGGAGCAGGGCCAGCGGCTGATGCAGATCCGCAAAGACCGTGATCCACAAGGCCGTATCTGCGGCTTCCTTGACCTGGGGGACAGGTCCGGTGTCGAAGGACTGCGGAACGAGCACCATTGGCTGCTGTGAGAGAGTTTCGCCAAACAGTCACAAACCGTAGATATTACGGGAAAAAGAAACAATATCAATAATACTACGGAGTACAGCTATCGGTACGCTTTGTGAATGTAACTGTCGGATAAAATGGTGGCTACAAGGAGTTTTGTCTTTCTTCTTGATAGAAAGAATTCATAGGCTGATGTGCAACGTTATTGAGCTGTGAAGAATTTTGTGCCTTGACGCGTAAAGATCTATGCGCTGTAGCTACAAAGCAAAAGCTACAGACATGAAATCAAGGCATAGAGAGGATGCATAAAGAATACGACGTACGACGTAGGACGTACGACGTAAGACGCACATGAAAATGGATGGACACGTCACACAGCTTCGGCTTGTTGTAGCCGTGTGGTGCAGTGAATTCTACCCCAGGCTGTATGCATAGCCGTCTGGGGAAGGGGTTTGGAGACGCGGACAGCCAGCCACGGACAGATAAAAGAGACGAGAGGCAGCTGTCTTTGCCCTTTCCAAGTCGAAGCCTCCACAAGTGTCGAGGAAAGATTGCATTCAATGCACTCCGTATACGGAGTACTCAGTACAATACTCTCCAGACGGCCCCGCAGCCATCGCCCACTCTTGTCTCCTCCCAGTCTGTCTCCAACCCGGGCTGTTCCCCCACCACCCCTCCCCCTACTACATTTCCTACGTCGTATGGCCGACCACAAGCCTCGCCAAGCCCCAGTGGCACAGACGCTGCAAGGCAAGATTGCCATAGTCTCAGGCTCAAGCAGCGGTATCGGGCTGGCCATTGCCCAGGAGCTGGCCTCGCGTGGCGCGTCCGTCGTGGTCAACTATCCGTTCCCGCAGCTCAAGGACGACGCCGATGCGGCTGCCGCCGCCCTCGCAGCACCCGGACTCGCCGTCTGTGCCGACATCGCCACGACAGACGGCCCCAAGGCGCTCGTCGCGGCAGCTGTGGCGCACTTTGGCGCTGTGGACATTCTGGTCAACAACGCCGCGCTGGCGGTGAACATGCCCTTTGAGGACCAGACCCTCGACCACTGGGACCAGCTGGTCAACCTCAACGCCCGCGGCACCTTTTTGCTGACCCAGTCTGTGCTGCCGCACCTCCGCCGCCACGGCCGCATCGTCAACATCGTGTCCATCTCCGCCCGTGCAGCGCCGCCGCTGCAGACAATCTACGCTGGCACCAAGGGCATGGTCGAGTCGTTTACGCGCGTGTGGGCCAAGGAGCTGCCGCCCAAGTACGGCTGCACCGTCAACGGCGTCTCGCCCGGCCCAACCATGACTGAGGGGTTTCGTGCGGCGGGCGAGGAGGCCATGAAAGTGCTCGGCCCCACGATTGAGGCGACACCGGCCGGCAAGCGCATGGGCGAGCCCGAGGAGATTGCCTTTGCTGTGGCATTTCTCTGCGAAGAGCGGGCGCGCTGGGTCAATGGGGAGCAGCTGTTTGTCAATGGCGGCCTGTATGTGGACTAGCGTGTGCCTGTCACTTTTTGATCGAGATGGACGGCTTGTTGTCCACACTGCCGGTCCACTATGCCCGGGGTGGGGGAGCTCGTTAGCTGTCTGATGTTGTAGCCATGCCGTGCTAATGCTGCGTGCAGTGGGGAATGCATAGCATGGGAAAATCAAATTGTAATGACGCTACGACTGTACTTGTCAGTAGTTGCAGCTTGATCGAAATAGAAGACGAAATAAAATACATATCAAAGATGCGATGCGGCAAAGAAGCAAAGAAGTAAAGAATAAACCGAAGCAATCAACCAACATTCATCCAATCTGACCCATACACAGCTCTCAGCGTATCAAACCAACACCATGACGACGCCACGCACGTACATCAAGAAGGCGACTCCGGTTGCCAGCTCAGCACCCTCTTCGTCGGTGGATGTGCCAGCCATTGTGCGCGGCGTAATAGACGACATCCGGCGGGATGGCGATGCCGCCGTGCGCAAATACTCTGAGAAATTCGACAAGTGGTCGCCGCAGTCCTTCAAGCTGTCCCCTGAAGACATTGAGAAGATCATTGCCCGCGTGCCACAACAGACGCTGGACGACATCAAGGAGGTGCAGGCCAACGTGCGGCGTTTTGCAGAGGCACAGCGCAAGTCCATTACCGATTTCGAGCTGGAGACCGCGCCGGGCGTCTTCCTTGGCCAGAGAAACAACCCAATCGACTCTGTTGGCGCGTATGTTTATGTTCTCCCTCTCTGACTAAAGAAGAAAAAGAAGAAAAAGAAAAAGAAAAAAAGAAAGGAAGAAAAAAAATCCGTCTATGACTCGAATCTGACATTGTGTTTTCTTAGATACGTCCCCGGTGGTCGTTATCCCCTCTTGGCTTCGGCACACATGACGGTCATCACGGCCAAGGTGGCGGGCGTCCCCAACGTCATCGGTTGCACGCCGCCTATTCGCGGTGAAATCCCAAGTGCGACCGTGGCTGCGCTGCACTATGCTGGCGCCGACGAGATCTTTATCCTCGGTGGCGTGCAAGCAGTTGCTGCCATGGCTGTTGGCACAGACACCATCAAGAAGGTCGACTTTATTGCCGGCCCTGGCAACGCCTTTGTTGCCGAAGCCAAGCGCCAGCTCTTTGGTGAAATCGGCATCGACTTGTTTGCCGGTCCCACCGAAGTCCTCATTGTCGCCGACGAGACGGCGGACCCGTTCATGGTCGCCACCGACCTGCTCTCCCAAGCAGAGCACGGCCCGGACAGTCCCGCCGTGCTAGTCACGACGTCCGAGGAAGTTGGCAAGAAGACGATTGACGCTTGCGCTGAGCTCTTGAAGACGCTGTCCACCGCAGACATTGCCCGCGTTTCCTGGGGCAATCTTGGTGAAGTCGTGCTTGCCAACAACATCGACGACGCCTATGCTATTGCAGACGAATTCGCCTACGAGCACGTCCAGGTCCTGACGGCCAGTCCCCGCGACGCATTGACCAAGATGTCACACTACGGCGCCCTCTTCTTGGGCCCCATGACATGTGTTTCGTACGGTGATAAGGTGCGTACATGCCCGTCTTTGAAAAAGGACTGTCCTGTCTTTGTTGTTCCAAATGCTAACACGGTCTTTTCCTTACACAGTGCATTGGCACCAACCACGTGCTGCCTACGCGTGGCGCGTCGAGATACACTGGTGGTCTCTGGGTCGGCAAGTATCTGCGGACCGTCACTTACCAGGAAGTCCGGAACGCAGAAGAGTCGGGCAAGCTGGGCCGTCTCTGCGGACGCTCAGCCCGCGCTGAGCTTTTTGAGGGCCATGCACGCTCGGGTGACCTCCGGGCACACAACTACCTGGCCGATAAGTTTGACTGGATACCTGAGAACTAAGCGTCTATAGAGTGGCGGACGTATCACTTGGAGGGTGTGATGAACAGTAGAGTTCAATAAAGTAATGTTTACTATCGTACGCATTTCGCCCGTAAATCGTACTCTAAAGAAGACAACGTATTCACTATATATATCAACTATATACTCTCAAAAGGAGAGGACGTACGGGATCGCCGGTGACGTTAACTGCTACCAAATATGCACCTACTCGCATACTATTTATATAAAACTTGTCTAGAGAGTACCTACAAGCCCAGTATTAGATATAATTTTACGTATAAATATCTCTTTAAATAAATATCTCTTTAAAGCAGTTCTCGTTTACTCTTATTTTTAAAATCTTTCATTTGAATCTTTCGTTTGAGAAATATAAACGATGCACCACGAAGAAAAGTGTCATACCCTTCTAGGACGGCCTCTACGAAGAAAGGAAGTCGACAGCTATGCTGCGTATCCTCTCGTGTTCGAGGCATTCCTCTCGTGTTCGAGGTATCACTCTACGTATTTAGCTACTTGAACAACACATCCTTCACCATGGCAAACTCTCGGTGTAACGGGCCAGGCAGCCTTCCCCGGTCGCGTGTCAGGGCGTCTCGTCGACGTGATCCTCGCATCTTTTTGCGCCAATGTGTGCCTTGCGTGACTCTGACAAAAAGAACTCCTATCGGATGTGTCGACATATCTGGCCCTCGTCGTCGTCGTTGTCGTCGCCAGCAAAGGTTATCAATAGTAAAGCTTCGACACAACGACGACGACGACGTCCATGCTCAAAAAGTGACGCTGGTCGACCTGGGACCCGGAAAGTGTGACAACGACGACGACGAACGACAATAATGCGGCCAAGCCGTGACGGTAATGGCCGTACCACGACTACCGCCACTGTGTATGAGCCTCCTGGCGTCCATCGGTACGCTGTCCAAGGATAGCCTCGAAAGAACGGAGAGTTGCGTCCGACGACGCTTTATGCTAAAGGTCGAGCTAGGAGACCGGGTGTCGACAGAACCGCCAGAGAAAGGGATTCCACCCAGTGGCCGTTGTGCGTCCAAGCGACGGCCTTTAGCAGACGCCCCCAGCAAATAATACCCAGCGGAGGGGAGAGGCCGACAGTACTCGCACACAAGCTGTCATTAGGCCTGGGTGTGAGAGCAGGATCTGCTACAGACCAAGTGGGCTTCTTTTGTGAAAAGCAATATACGACGTAGGAAAGACGAGACCGACGGTTTACGAGACCTGTTCTTTTTGGAAGGCTATGGTGATGGGGGTCCAAAAAAAGGTGTGAAAAAAATGGGCGACGATTGTTTCCCCTGTTAGCTGTCAGTAAGGCGAATGCAGGCTTTAGTATATGAGCACCTTCTCCGCACTGTTCCGCAAAGCTTTTTTATCTATTTTTGCAGACTTTTCTTTCTTTCTTTCCCTTGGCATACATACCCCTGGTCCCCTCGTGAGCCAGTCGAAAGTGATCAGGAGTCATGAATTGATATGCAAAATTTTCAATTCGTGTTTTTTTCTTTTTTGAGCTTTTAGCCTGCCAAGAAAATGCAAAGTAAAAGCCAAGCAAATAAGTAGAAATAAAGAGGAAAAAAAAGAAATGCCATGTAACGGCGGAGCAGCCGTCAAGCTTTGTAAAGGAGCAAGTAAGCTTTGTAAAGGAGTAAGTAAGCTTTCTCGGCAGGAAACGGAATGCGCCGTATGCTTGGCATCCTTGGTGAAAATGTCGGGACAAGAACTCGGACAAGAACTCTTTTATTTAACAGTCGTTTCCAGCTGGGAGATGGTTCTCTTTTTGACTACTCTGTACTTTATGGGTTTTGTTCGTACACGATACGAGTACCGTCTCTCTCTCTCTCTCTCTCTCTCTATTGCCTTACCTCGCGTGACATCCACCGGTGCAATGAGGTGCAATGAGTCTCCAGAAAGAGGGGCATGAGTTGCCGACTACGGCGAAGGACAGCTCTCTGAAATCACGCACGCTAAAAAGGTACCACGGTTCTGATTTATTCCTTTTACACTCGCGCATATCCCGTCCCCACACTCGTATTTTGCGTTCCCCCCTTGTTCTGCACCCTCGCCCTGTCTCTTCCTTTTCTTCTTCTTTTTTCCCTTCCCTTTTCTTCTCCCTCCTTACCCACCCTCACTCCGTTCCTTTTTGCGGCGTGCAAAGGCAGACTACTTTTATTCCTCCCCTCCATTGCACTCGTATATCGGAAGCAGAATAATGTGGTGAGATTGATAGCAGGAAAAACAAATAAAAGATAAAGGGGGTTCAAAATACGCAACGCAAATCACAACCAGACGGACGTAATTTAGATTCCACTGGCCGGTAGTCGTGTGCCACACGACACAAGGAAAAACAAATGCCAGTTGCTCCATAAATTCCATAATCTGATTTTTTCGACCCTCCCTCTCCACTCAGAGGCGCCCTAATCAGATGGCCCGGATGTATGGGAGATAAATAATTGTTGAGTAGAGAGTGGGGCATGAAGTGAAACCGCCTTTATCTCTCTTTCGACTGCTTTTTTCTCTCTTCGGCTACGGACTACTCGAGGCCACTAATGCAAGAAACAAGCAGACTAATCAAGGGCATCCTAATCAGATGGTCAGATAATATCAAGCACTCCGTACTGCCTAGAGAAATGGATCTGATTGCTAGCTAAGCTTTTGATTTCCGCTGCGGGTCGCGACCTGAAAGCGCGGTTAACCACTTCCTCCTCCCTCCCTCCTATCTTTACGAAAGCGTTCTCTTCATAGACAGTTGCCGTTTTCTAGAGGTCGGCACCCTCCCCTTCGCTCTTTGCTTTAATCTACTGCAGAGGCGAGTCTAGAGAAAATAAAGATCGGTAGTCTCGGTGCTAGTCCCATCTCACAATACTCTCCCTTTTTTCATCTTTTTTTTCTTTTCCCTCCTGCTCCTCCTTCTCCGGTTATGCACCGATGATACCCATTCCGAAGTAGCTAATCAAGAGAACCCTAATCAGATGGTCAGATAAAATCAAGTGGGGAACATTGTGGATGGGGGTCCAGTTTAAGCTTTGGGAGCGTGCGAACTGAGAGCTGAATGTGGTGATAGTCTTCTTAGCTTACAATAGCCGAGAGACACCTCTCTCTCTTTCTCAGGGCACAGCACGGGCACAGCACGGGCACACAGCAGGTTGCTCCACGGGATGAATTTTCTTCGTAGAGCCGGCCACATGTGTTTGCGTGTGTTCGTCTCTGATTCTTCGTCTTTGGTTTATGTCCTGCGGTGGGGGACGTCTCTTAAAGCAGCCGTTGTACTTGTATATATATCTGCACTCTCTCTCTCTCTCCAGTTCTGCTGTCAATCTTTCCTATTTCTGCTCGAGTCTCTGCAAAAAAGTGAGAATAACTAATTTGTTCATAGTCAGCTCTCCTCTTGTCTAATCTTCAGATCGTGACCATCTGTCTCGTCTTCTTTTTCCTCTTCCCTTTTCTTTTCCTTTTCTCCTTTCTCTTTTCTCTATTCTATCATGAAGACATTTGCCACTCTCGCTCTTGTCCTGTCCTTGGGTATGGTTACTATTTACTCCTCCTGTCTTGTGCTTTTTCCATTTTTGCCCTTTCCATCAGTTTACTCTCTTATCAATATTCCGGCCTCCTCCAACTAACCCATATTCAACCAACTCCCAGGCACTCTCGCCCTCTGCGCCGCCTCCACAGAAGAACAACAGCAGGCCGGCGGCGTTCTCTCACGCTATTTTTCCTTTGGAAGCTTCCACCACCATGTGCCCAATGTTCTGCAGTCCCGGGCCGCCGCTGCCCCTCTCACCCCGTTCAAGATCCGTAAGCACAAGGCCGACATGGCTCACGGCGTGCTGATGGGCATCGCCGTCGTGCTCCTTCTTCCCATTGGCGCTCTCGTTATGCGCATGACCCACTCCCGCAACCTGCTTCGCGTGCACATCTTTTGCCAAATCTTTGGCTTGCTGGTGCTCATGGCCGGTTTTGGAACAGGCGTGTATACGTGTATTATCCACGATGAGGTTCGTCGGCTTTTCTTTTGTCCCCTCTCGTTCTTCTTACCCTTTCGTTTCCCTCCTTCCTCTTCTATCTTCCTTTCCTTTTCCTTCCCCTTTCTCTGTCGGACAACATGCCAACTATCCGAAACAGATCTTCACAGACCCGCATACCACCTTCGGAACCGCCGTCTGTGCCTTCTTCTTAATCCAGCCCCTCTTCGGCTATCTGCACCATCTCGGCTGGGTGCGCAAGCAGGCCCGCACCGTCTGGTCCTACGTGCACGTCTGGTTTGGCCGCGCCATACTCATCATGGCCGTCGTCGACGGCGGCTACGGCATCCTATACGCTAACAACTCTGTGTCGGGCCAAAAGGGCTACGGTACAGCGGCCGGCGTCGTCGGCGTGGTATACATTGCCGTGGCCGCGTTCTGGTACAACCGGGAAGAGCGCATCGCACGGGAAAAGGCCGTGGCAGCAGCACTGGAAGCAGCAGCGACCCCAGCCACTTCCCCGGTCGCGGATATGGAGGAGAAGACGGTGTAAAGAGAGAGAGAGCATGTGTGTGTTTGTACATGTGTGAGAGGCATTAGGGAATGTATGGAGAAGATAAAGATAAAAAGGTGTGGCTGGTGGATTAAAACACAATGATGGTATTGTGTAATATCTAGTTACTGTTGCGTGTGGTGAGCTTGAATAGCCGCTAAGGAAGTATAAATAAATAAAAGAAAACAGAACATACAGAACAAAATAAAACAGATGACATAGAGAGTACAAAGAAAAACCGGGTGCATTGTCGGGATTATCGTCGCTCTAGGCTAGTGTTGGTGACCGTTCGAGCTCCCTCGCCAGGCTGTACTCCGGGAGCCTGCCGCCCCGGATAAGCCAGCGGAGAGTGGCCTGACCGTAAGGCCGTTCTACACATCGTCCGCTTGAAGAACTGTCCTACCCTGTCTTCGCAACACACAACTTGGAAACGAAAGAACTAGACATTTTCAGAAAAAGTAGCAATGAGGGTAGAACATTTGTGGATCATGCAGCCGGAGAGTGCGACTAGAATATGAAAATTGTAAGATGCGGATAATTTGCCGTTGAAAAGAGAAGGGGAAAAAAACGAGTCCATCATCGAAAGAATGAAAATGACCGCGTAGCTTTACCTACTTTGTGCCTTGTTGACTCTTGGGGGATTATGGCCCGCGGCAATTGTTCATCACATCCTTATGTATCGCCGAGCCATGGCCACTCTGGCATGCCACATTTGGGGGTCCCCGCGTTCCGCGTTGCGGAGAATCCCTGTTAACCCCAGACGGAAACCTCTGGCTTTATCAAAGGGGACTATTCCACGGCTGCACGTCACTGCTTGTAAATATGAAGCTATTTGTGCCACGCATATAATACTAGATTCTCATGATAGGGTCACCATCCAAATGTATCGGCCTCCTTCATCCGTTATCAAATGTCAACGCATTGATACCGCCCTCAAGCACAGCATTGACTTTTCCAACTCTAAAACATCCCAGCTTTTTTGTAAACGATGTCTGTTCCTACAACAATGAAGGCCGGCCAATGGGACCCGGCCCAGAACAAAGTCGTCACCAACATCATCCCCACGCCCGTGCCTGGCCCAAACCAAATGCTGGTGAGGCTTGCATCCGCTTCGCTATGTCATACGGACATTATCGCCATCGAGAGACCCGACCAGACGGAGCCATTTACTTTTGGCCACGAGGGCGTAGGACATGTTGCCCAGATGCACGATTCTGTCCACGGCAGCAACTTCAAGCTCGGCGACGCCATTGGCTTCCTCTACATTCTGGGCTGCTGCTTTGAATGTGAGGGCTGCCAGGTGCATAATCTTCTGTGCCTCAAGGGAAAACCGGAGCTGTCCGGCTTCACCAAGCCTGGCTTCTTCTCCGAGTACGCCATTGTCGACTACCGCAACGCGATCCACCTGCCGGCCAATTTCGACCTGAAGACGAGCTGCGTCTTCTTCTGTGCCGGCCTCACGGCCTTCCATGCTGTGGATAGCTGCCATCTGCAGCCCGGGCAATGGTTGGCGGTGATTGGCGCCGGCGGCTTGGGTCAGATCGGCACGCAATACGCAAAGGCCATGGGGCTAAAAGTGGTGGCCATTGACATCAACGATGCCACTCTCCAAGTGTGCAAGAAGCAGGGTGCCGATGCCGTCTTCAACTCCAAGACGGATCCAGACTACGTCCAGAAAATCAAGAGCCTCACAGAAATCGGCGTGCATGCCGCTGCAGTGTTCAGTAACGCAAGTGCGGCGTACCAGCAAGCCCCGGCAATCCTCCGTCCCAACGGTCTGCTGATGGCCATCGGTCTACCCTACAAGCCCCTCGAAGTGCCCGTTATGGACATTGCCCTCAAGAAGTACAGAGTGGCTAGTGAAGGACCGGGGATCCCGTCACGGCTGCAGCGGGCCGTAGACTTTTCGTCCAAGCACAACATTGCCCCCGAAGTGGAGCTGCGAACACTCGACGAGCTGGATGATATGGTCAAGGAGATGCGGGCCGGCACGGCAACGAAGCGTATGGCAGTTGTCTTTTAGTTGTGAAGGTAGATAAGTATTTACTCCGTACACTTGATTGATTTTCTTTGAGACTTTGTCAAGTATACTTTACGGTTCGCATGAATTTCATTTTTTTTTAAAAAAAAAATTGACGACTTTTGTTGAAATAATAAGATAATAATATGGATCATATTTGGAATCCGCGACAGATAAAAGACTTTCTGCCTTATGCAACGTAGTACCACCAAAGGCATGAAACAAGCCAATTTTTGACAAATGAAGTAGAATAGTCGACAGAGAAGCGTTTTCTCCCACATGTACGTTCCAGGGACCATTCCCACGAATGACGCAATGGCGCTGTAGGTCAAACTGTCAATTCCGCACACTGCTTCTACCGCACACTGCTTCTAAACCATCACACATCGCCTTCATGTCTCTGTCGTCCTTCTCCGCGTGTAATAGACTTCCGTTTTCAGTCCTCGGACGGTTGGTTCTCCGAAGGGATGTTGATGGCGTCCCCGCGGTAAAGCTCCCACTCCTACGCGGAGCCCCAGTAGCGAGCTAATGCACAACACGCCCGCGGTTACCTAGCTTCCCCGCATCGTGTGTTTTCTCCGCGTTTTCACCACGCACTATTCGTATCTAGTTTGCTGCTCCAAGCTAGGCAGTTCTTCCTCGGCCGGGATGTCGGCGGGAATATAGTCATCCTGTTGCCACGGCCGTTGGGGAAGGTAGAATAAAAGAGGATTGAATGTAGCTGTGAATACACATATCTCCAGCTGGCACATGTCACAACATCAAAACTCGGACTGCAACGCTACCCCTTCATCAAGCTTTCCTTCACCAAGCTTCCCTTCACCAAGCTTCCCTTCACCAAGCTTCCCTTCACCAAGCTTCCCTTCACCAAGCTCGACACAGTAAACGAGTCAGCTACATCTCAATCACATACAACCAGCTCCAACATGGCCACATTCGCCGACCTGCCGTCCTTTGACGAGCTCGAGGACAAGCGCCGCTTCTGGCCAGCCAAGCCGGGCAGCCATGAGGAAGGGCTGGGGATGCTGCGGTACCTGACACCAGACCACGTCGCCAAGGTTGTGCAGCAAGAAGTCAAGACGGGCGACCGTGTGTGTCTCAACTGGGACATGACCCGGCTGGAGACACCCGGATTCAACCGTTTTCCCTGCCAGCACGAGATTGTGCCCATCCCCAACTACGAGGGCATCGCCTGGGACGACATTTGGCGCTTCAACCCACAGGCGAGCTCGCAGTGGGACGGCTTCCGGCACTACAGCGCCGAGGACAAGGCGAGCGGCAAGCGGCTGTGGTACGGCGGCACGCCCAGCGAGGACATTACCAACCTGGAGAGCGACCGGATCGGCGTGGGCCACTGGGCGCAGAAGGGCATCGCGACGCGCGGATTCTTGATCGACTACGTGTCGTACGTGGAAAAGAAGGGCGGCGTGGCCAACGGCATGAACAGCACGGCCGTCAAGTTGGAGGAAGTGCTGGAGATTGCCAAGGAGTGCAACATTGAGTTCCAGCCCGGCGACATTTTCTTTTTGCGTGTGGGCTTCACCAAGACGTGGGAGGCCTTGACACTCGAACAGAAGAAGGAGTACCGCGAGGCCACCAAGGTGCACAAGCACGGCCACAGCGGCCTGATCCAGAGTGAGGCCGTGGCCCGTTTCTTGTGGGACAACCATGTTGTGGCTGTGGCCGGTGATGGCGTCAGCTTCGAGGTCCGCCCGAACCGTGACAATGACTGGAGCATGCACCACTACCTGCTTGCGGGCTGGGGCGTGCCGATTGGCGAGATGTTTGACCTCGAGCGGCTGGCCGAGCTGTGCAAGGAGAAGCAGCGGTGGACGTTCTTTGTCACGTCGAGCCCGCTCAACCACCCGCGAGCAGTGGCCTCGCCGCCGGCGTGCATGGCCATCTTTTAAGTGAAGTGGGCGTAGCAAGAAGGGCAAAAACTGTACATAGTGACTGAATTGAGACACATTCGCATGCAAAAGTATCATTATAAGAGACGTTTCTATAAAGCCAAAGCCACAACCGTTCAAGATGTACTTTTATTTCACTACTTTTTGTATCTGTTTTTAATCCCTCTCGAGTGAGAGACGTCCACACACTGACAGACTTAGGCCGGCAGAGCACCCGACTGCTTGGCCGTCCAGGTGGCAAGAGCGTCCATCAGCGCCGGCGACAGCGCATCGTACGGCTCCAGACCGACACTCCTGAGCTTGCTGCGCACAGCGTCCATGCCCGACGGGTCAAAGCCCTGCTCGATGAGCGACGACACGAAAGCGGCAAACTGCGGCTCCTGCCAGTTGCCCGGGGTCGTGGCCAGCTCGGCGTGCACAAAGTCGAGGCCGTGGAAGGCATGGGCCTTCTCGATGCGGCCGTACAGGTGGACGCCGCAGTCCTTGCAGGCGTGACGCTGGATGGTGGCGGCGGGGTCGACAATGGTCAGCTTGTTCTCGTTGGCGGTGACCTTGACAGCGTCACGGGGCACGACGCCGACCACCGAGAAGAGAGCACCCTTGGGCTTCCAGCACTTGGAGCAGCCGCAGGCGTGGTTGTGGAGGACATTGCTGGTCAGGGTGACCTGGACAGGGTTGGAGGAGCACTTGCAGCTGAGGACGCCGCCCTTGAGGTTGGCATCGCCCTTGGTGAGGCCGTTGTCGATGAGAGGGTGAAGCGAGGGGGCCATTTTGAGTGTGTATAGTGGTGCTTTGGTATAGGTGAGAATATTTAAGTGGCGTGGGATGAATTGGTATGAATTGGTTTGATTTGGAGGCAGTGGTGATGCTGCCGAAACTTCTTTATATAGTCGGGAGGATACGGCCACAAAGACCGATGTTTCTCCATCACTCAGCCCGCTCTTCCCGAATCCCATGCCGTGTCCAGCTTGACCAGTTTTACCTTGCTACTATTTATGCAGCACAATGACCGGTCCGCATGCAGATAGCTTCCAGTACCTTCGTACTCGTAAAACCCCTCTTGTTTCCCCTCTCGTTTCCATGGAAGTGATGCCGCTACCTACCCGTTTTGGAGGGAAGTAGACCAACATGTCCACCCGTTACATACTTGCCTGGCTTTGCTTGGACCGATGTATGCTGTTGTGAGAGTTGATTGGCCAATCCTGCACTCGTGAGGGCCCATCGGTAAGGCAGAGAGTGGGAAGCAGTGAGGAGTGGCTGTGTGTGAGAGTCGACGGAGAGTGTGTAAATTCCGCCCTAGCAGTCAATGGAAAGCGAGCCGGGTCTTTGCCGTGCCTTGTTACTGCTTTTTGATGTCCCCTCACTGTTTCTGTGTTGTGCTGTGCTGCAAGTTGGTCCTTTTCTCACTCCTTGTCTCGTTTTCGAGTACTTATTCGGGTGAATGGGCTGGCCTCTCTTCTATGTCCGTCCAAATCCATAAAACTGCATGGAATAACGTCGACGTTGTCCGACAGAACAAACTGACGCTGCCCACCAATCAACCCGAAAGGGGAATAAAACAGCGACCATATACTTGTGATAGGTCGTGTTATGGTGTCATCCAGTCTGTCGAAATACCTCGCTAACACTGCAGCATAACACTAAGCAAAGTGTCGTTGGTCGTTGGTCGTTGGCGTCGTTGGCGTCGTTGACGTGCGTCGAAAAACGGCCCTGGCTCGGAAATTCGGGGTTGACGACCCCTGTTCTGCACCCTTCTTTAGTGCCAAGTGCCGGTTTTGCGGGGCAAGCACACACACTTTTGTGGTGAGGGAAGAGCAATCCTCCACATGTGGCTCCGGAAACATCTCTCTCTCAAAATGTCGCCATCGCCCTCTTCGTTCGGATCGTCTCCATTGTGCCGGGCCGCAGGTGTGAGAATGGGACCAAAAAGACGCAAGGAAGGTAGAGGAGGCGACAGGGTGCGGAAGATTGGAGGAAGAAAGCTGCAGACGGGAAACTGATTGTTCATTGGCTGGAAGGAACCGCCGTGTCGACTTTATGCAGTTGAAGGATTATGCACTGCCTTCAAATGTGCTTGGAATGTGCTTAGATGTGCTTAGATGTGCTCGAGATGTGAATATTGTCGGGCCGTTGAGCACAAATTCTGTCGTGGGTCTTTGATGTCCCGAACTGATCCGGTGGTGGGCAGGTGTAAGTCGTCGCTGTGGCTTTTGCTGTGCTTTTCTGTGGGTTTTTGCTGTGGCTTTTGCTGTGGATTTTGCTGTGGCTTGAGGGGCCTTTGCTACTGTCCAAGATGTCGGTTAGCCATTGCTGTTCAGGAAAGTTCACCGTCACTGTCCACAAAGTAATGCCTTGGCTGCTATTGGTCACGCGTATGGCAAGGGAGATGAATTGACTTACCTTGCACACTCGATTTTGCTCTTCAAAAAAGACAGCCCCAAAAGCCGGGGGCGCGGACATTTAAATACCCAAACTTCCCCAGATTCAAACGGCCTCTGCCACACAGCAGGCACCTTGACGGTTTATGGGAAAGGGAAGAAGGCATTGACTCAAAGAACAACAATGGCCAGCTTTTAATAGGTTTCCTCAACGCTCCCCGCATTCACTTACGCGCGATGCATGATCCGTGCCTGGGCCTCTGATTAGTATTCATGAGATCAGATACGGAAGACACCATTTACCTATTCGGGTAATGACGTGGGGCACCATACACTGATTGATCTAGGAGACCATTGAGTACGACGTACTCGCCAGATTGAAACTCCCTAATTCCTGCCGTGTGTCTGTAAGTGTAAAGATTCCGTCGCAAAATCGTACTGCAATCCATCAAAAAAGTCGTCGCTAAATCCGTCCATCACTGACAAAATACTCAATAAGTATCATGGCTCTCATTCTTCTCCTGGGTATCTTCGTTCACTGCAATCCTCCACCTCAAACAACGGGCCGCACCTCGTGTGGGAACGGCTTCCGCCCGTACATGACATACACGGGGATGTAAAAGTGCACATTGGTGTTTTGCACATCCTTGCGCACATCCATCAGCAGCAGCTCAACCTCGGCCGGCGTCATGCCCAGTCCTTTTGTGAGGACAGTCATGGTAATGGCCTGCATCCCTTCCAAGAAATTGGTCATTTGCCAGAGACCCAGCGTCTTGGCCTCCCGTCCCTTGGGCCACGGGTTGCCGGGCAGGGCATAGCGTTCCTCGACAACATCGACAAAGCCGACCTCGCGCATCATGCCGGCCAGTTTGGGCGTGACGAGCATGTCCCTGCCCAAGTTGCGGCCGGCTTCGGTGTACAGCGTGTCGAGCCGCGTCAAGGCGCTGCCGTCCAACGAGTCATCAATCGCTCGAAAGCGGCTCATGTAGTCCTGCCACTCGACGTACCCGCCGGGGCGCAGATTGTCGTAGGCCGACTTCAGGATGCGGCGGGGGTCGTTGAAGGAATGCCAGAGCAGCCGCAGGTGGACAAAGTCAAACGGGCTTGTGCCATAGGCCCAGTCGTCCTCGGCATCGTCAATCTCGAAGCGGCAGTTGGGCGGCACAAAGTCGGGCTGGATGGGGCTCAGGTCGGTGCCGATGACGTCGGCCGAGGGATACATTTGGGCAAACTCAATGGCCCAGATGCCCGTGCCTGTGCCAATGTCCAAGATTCTCTGTGGATCGTCAATGGGCGCGCGTGCGAGCTGTCCTTTGAGCAGGAGGACAAAGATGGCGTGCTGGAGGTCGAGTCGTTCCTGCTCAGTCTTGTCGTTGGGCATAAAGTATTCTACGTCCGTGTCAGAATATATTCGAATCTATTTTCTATTTGGATACAGTGGCGTCGCGCGTTTACTTACTGCCCTGCTTGTACTTGTGAAACGTACGGCCGTTTTCTTCGACAAACTCGTAGATGCTGGAGCGGACAGATTGCGTGGAGGATCTAGTCTGTCAGTGGAAAGCAAAGAAAATTCAAATCAAATCAAATTGGATGGACTGCAGGCACGTACGGAACATCAACATCACCCAGAGCAGAGTCGGCGTCCGAGTCGATACTTAGGCCGGTGCTAAACAGCGACGACGCCGTATCAGTCGTCTCATCGTCTGGCCGCGGGTTCTGCGCTGATGTAGCTCCCAGTGTGGCGCCAGCGTGCTCGTCAGAAAAGCTCTTGCCGGAGTAGTCGCTCGTCTCATTGTGCCGTGGTGAAGAAGGTTGTGCGTCTTGTGCTAGTCCGTTGTTGACGTTGTTGATGTCATTGTGGATCGTGTCCCTAGGACTTAGTGACGGTGAAGCCGGTTGTGTTGAATTGTTGCCGTTCGCAGGCACCGTCGCCGCGGCTTCTGTTGTGTCTGTCGCTGTCGTGGCTGTCTCGATTGTTGCCTCAGACGGTGACTGCCTTGCTGGTATTGCTGGTGGTATTCCCAAAAACCGTGCCACCTTTTCTACTGTCGTCTCTGCTGGGACGCCGGTTGCTGTTGCCGATGTTGTTGTCGCTGGTGCTTGCGGGGGTGTTGGTATGTCTGGCGTCGGCTGCTTGACGTCCATCTGTTCTGGTGTTTCTTGTGGCGGTTGTGTATTGTTTGTATGTGTCTCTGATGCCGCCGTTGTAGGCCGTGGGTCCAGCTCCATTTCGCCCATTTCGCCCATTCTGGCGGTTGTGCTGTTGTCAATATCTGTGGGCTTCTAATTGGCGATCATGTCGTGAGAAAAAGGAAAAGAAAACGAAAAAAGAAGGGGAAGGCAAAAGACTGTGATAAGGAGTGAGAAAGGGGGTTTAACTGAAGGCAGCCAAAAAATCGCGGCAGTGACGGAGGATTTGGAAAGCTCGGAGCAGCTTGCAGCCCGTAATCTGCAGTCTGCTGCCTCACTCGTGGAAAAGAAGGTGAAGAGAGGAGAAGGCGTGGGGGTAGAAGTTTAACAGATAATCCCGTTTTGCGTGAGGTTCAGCGATGGAAGAAGAAAAGAATATCATACGGAAACCGAGACGAGAAAACGTGGGGTGCAGGGGTTAGTTTGGGCAAAGAGGAGACTGAAGGAGACGGACTCAAAGCCGTCAAGTGAACAATGGGCAGCAAACAAGGGCAAACGAGGGCAAACAAGGGCGGGATAATGGGGAATACAACCAAAGAAAGGAAGGGAGATTTCCTCGGGCTATCAAGCGTTCTTTGGCTTCTTTGGCTTCTTTGGCTTCTTTGGCTTCTTTGGCTTCTTTGGCTCTTTGGCTGCATTTTTGCGCATATTCTGTACGACCAGTTCCTGCCACATTGTCACTTTTCGTCTCCTGTGATGCACCTCTTTGGTGCATCCCTGCCGTGGGCTTGATCCTTCCGCCGAGTTTCTGGCCGTGCTCGACGGCTCAAAATGGCTGGCTCGGTCTCGCTCAGTGCGTCCCAGCACAAATACACAAAGATAAAGCACTTCGCACAAGAGCAAAAACACAGATACGTGTCGCCCATTTCTTTCGTTGAGAGAGGTTCCCTTTTGTGCATCTGTGCATCTGCACGACACATGACAGCAAGACGGAAAGAGCGGCTGCTCGTACCCAGACGAAGCAATTGAAAGGTACGACCTGCAACGGGATGTGAAAGCAACTGTGACGAGAAAATGCATCCACAAGCGACCACAAGAATCAAAAACACGCAACTGCTGCTGTGCCCGAGCGCCGCTCTTTTTGCGGGCCGAATCAATGAGGGGTTCAAATGGCAAAGGGTAAAGGGTACACGTAAACTGCCAACAACAAAGCAAGCGAGCAAGTGCTGAGTACTGGTCGAGTTACGTAGATGGCAAAGGGAGGAAGAGAAAGGAAAAGGAAGAAAGGGAAAGGGGAAGAAAGAAAAGGACGAGAAGTTCTGGAAGGTCGACGCAATCAGAGGCTAACGTCCAACGGCCAGCCGGTCGGCCCGCCGCTAAGCCTGTTTGGTGCCGTGCAGCGGACACGTTCTAGCTGTGGAGTGTCTCTCCTCTCCCTGGGTGTCTGTCCAGGGACGAAGACCAAAATCTCGGCCATTTTCCGTCATTTTCCATCATTTTCCGTCCTCTGCTTATGTTGATGGAGAAGATGGTATGAATATGAGATAGAAAGGAGATGCATTTACAGATGATGGACGCAATTGCGTTCGTTGAGTCCTGAGAGCTCGCTGTATTTCCTCCACTGTTGCACTCTAACTACGACGTACATGTACAGAAACAGACAAAGGACCGACCACCACCCGTGTGCAATCTCTCTGGGGTTGCAGGCGTTTTCCCTCTGATAATGCATGCTCTGCGAAAAGAACCTCTCAGAGCCACTCACTTGGCTCGTCGTTTCTGCAATCCTTGGTGCACGCGCGTGCACAATGCATCTCCTGCACACCCTCGAAAACAATAAATGTCACCCTCCCTTTCCAGTCTTGCACACTTTTGATGACGCCGCCTGCCCAGACTTGCGAAAACTCGCACACACCAAACCACAATCGAGAGGGACGGAAAGGGAAGACGAGTGCGGAGTACATCCTGCCGTCCAACGGGCCTCTTCAACTCGCCGCCGCTATTCACCAAAGGGTCTGAGGAGACGAACCAACAGCAGAACTAGTCAAAGTCAAGCATCGCCAATAAGGGAGACTTACACACACTTGTCGCCGTCCCAACACTGACGGTCCCGTCCACGTGCAATTTCAAAGGGGCGAAGGAACAAAAAAAGGTCTGCGATGAGGGGAAATCGAAGGCGAGGAAGACAGAAGAATGGATGTAGAAGGAAGTGTGGGGAAGTGTGGAATGACGAAAACGCAGGGCACTGCATAAATGGGGGAAAGTGCATGGTACCAAGTCTACGAGTGATGTGGGAAGCAGAGAAAGGGCCAGTTGGCGAAATTGGAATGGCCCCGAGCGGCCCCAGAGGAGGGCAAGCAAAGGGCAAAAGGGCAAAAGGGCAAAACAGCAAAAGACTTTGTCGGGGCCGAGACTCCAAATGTGTGCAGGCTGCTGTACGTCGTAATTGTCTGCAAATGATCATTCGAACCTGTCAGTTGTCATTCTCAACGTGGGACATTGTACGAACTACAACCAGCAATCGGTGAAAAGACGTGCAACGGAAAAGAGCAAATGGGAAGAGGAAGAGACGAACCGGATCCGAGTTTAGATATCTCCTGCACGTCTTGACACTTGACCCCGCCCGTTGTCAGCCGTTGAAAAAGTAGTGGCACAACATCACTGCATGAGAATTAGTGGACGAAAACGAAGGGCAAGTCTTCCTTATCAGCTGCCATTCAAGATACAAAGTTGGGGACTCGTGACATTTCTTTATTCGCTGGATTAATGAGACTGCGTCTTCATCTTGTTGTTTTATTCTACATTTACTTTCTCGACTATTTATCAATAAGTCAAGGAAACTTTAGTAATCTTTTACTGATCGAAAATGAAACGAGAAATGACAGACGGCGACCACAGACTACCATCCAGTGACAACAAAAACATATAAACGGAAGCGACAGGAACAGACAAGAATGCCTAGCATCGTCGTTGATGCGCTATGTACAGAAGCGAGTGACTGATAAAGACTGAAAGCAGAGGCAAACACAACCAAACAACCAAACAATGTAAACCAATATACAGATCTACCGCCGCCGCGTATGTACATTTCCACCGTCGGCCCGTAGAGACACAGAAAACGTCAACAAGTATCAACGGACGGCTTATGCTGTGACCTCACAGCTATGCATGACCACTTCGTGGTCTCGCACAAACTTATTCCTTGTTCTTCGTCGTCAAGGCCACCGGCGCCGTCGTCTTGATGGTGACAGGCACACTGTCGTCCTGGGCCGTGCCGGCCTCGTTCCACATCAGCCTCCACAGACCGACGGTGCCGGACCGCTTAGCCCAGAACTCGGAGACGTACGTCTCCTGGTCGTCGGCGTTTTCATCGATGACCATGACGTAGGCGCCATAGGTGACAAAGCCGGTCGTAGTCGCGCTAGTGGGGGCGTCCGACGCGTCCGACACGAAGCCGGCCTGCTCAAACGAGCCGCTACTATCGGACGAGGTGACGATATAAAGGGACGAGCCAGACGTGAGGGACGAGGTGGAGTTGGTCGTGGTCGTGGACGTGGTGTTGGCGGCGACGGTCCAGGCGTCTGCACCGGTGGTGTCAATGGTCCAGGTGACGGCGGTCAGGTTGGTGACGGTGGCGGCGGTGTCGTCGGTGGCCACGTAGGCGAGGTCTGGAGGTCAGCAAGGGGCAGTCAAAACAGAATGTGCAATATGTAATGTAATGGATACCAATGCAATGGATACCTACTGTCAGCGCCCGCGTAGATGGGAAGGCCGGAAATGTTGGTGCCATAGACGTACAGTTGCACATTCTCGGTTGTGCGCTTGCGGACGACACGGCCGGTATGGTCCTTGTCGGAGATGCCGGCGGGCGATGCAACGGCGCCGGCAACAAGCAGACCGACGAGGGCAAGAGTGGACCGCATTGTGACGGGTGGTGGTAGTAAGTAGTGAGTGAGTGAATGGAAGTGTACTTGAAGAGATTGTCAAGACAAAAGAGTGAGACAAGAGTGAGAGAAAGACAGGCAGTGTGATGCTGGTGGTGATCAAAAGCCAGAATAAGGAAAGAAGGAAACAATGTAGAAGTCCTGTGGTATATATCTATCGCCCAGAAAGGAAATTCAGACTGACCCACGCAAAGCCAGGACTGCCGATCCCTACTTCTAGTGCACTTAGTTGCCACGCAATGCCTGTCTTGTCCTTGGCTGTAGTCGTGGTCGTGGTCGTGGTCGTGGTCGTGTCGTTGTGTGTGGCTTGGTCTCGGGGATAACAAGGCAAGACAAAAATGCATGGAGTCCACGAGTCAGCGTGAAGATGTCCAAGGTCCACGAGGCCTGCCCTTGTTCGCTAGCATGTATACTTTGTTGACTTGTACCCCAGACGAATGGCCGCGAGGACGGCGAGGGCCACGAGAAGGGGATGTTTGTTTCTCCTTTTTCTACATGGCCTGTGATGCACTTTTACTTTTGGACGGGCAAGGAGCAAGAGAGTGTGCCGTGTGCCGTGTACCTAATGGCTTTACGATGACGAGGCAAGCAGGCAACAGGCAAGTATGCAGGGTTAGGATGTGAGGCAAGCATGCAGGGTTAGGATGTGATGGGTGGTGGTTACGGATCATGTCCGTTTATGTTGAGGACCAAAATGGACAGTCTGAAATAGACTCGAAATAGACCACGGCTTGCAAAGCCAAGGAGTGCTTTATGCCGCCGGTTTCGTTCCATTCTCTTCCAAGCCACATGGGACGACGAAAGAGAAAAATGCACTGTCTTTGTTTTGTTTTGTTTTGTTTCGTGTCCTTCTACGAACCAGGTACATGCACACGTCGACCTGCACTGCCGAACCGAATATTGACACAACTAGGGTCAAAGCAGAGAAAAGGAGAAACAAAAGGGGCTAATGAACAACAAGACAATATCACGAATGCAGTGTGCAATGCATTGATCGACTCCCACAACGAGAGCTGAATAAAGAGAACAAGAGGATAGGGCGGCCTGTCACAAGGCTTGTCATGGACGGGGGAAATGCCGTGACAGCGGGCGGTTCCCTGTAAGACTGCAAGTGCCCTGAAAGTGGTCGTCTTAGACCCGTTGTAGTTAGACGGTCCGCAGCCTTATGCAGCGGACGGAGACATCGCGAACTCCTTTTCGCTGTGGGGAAGGAGGGAAAAGCACACAAAACCGGGTCTATCGGGGCTATGACCAGCAATAGGCAGGGGTCGGCGGAAGAAAGACGGCTGGGGGCAGGGGTCTCGACAGAGTGATTCGTATGCATCTGGGGCGTCCCCATCGTGAAAGTCGACACCGACAAATGGGGAGCTGTCCGGTGTCCTTTGCCAGAAGCTACTCCATTGTCCGTCCTCCACCTCCAGACGCCTCTCCTGTGAGATCCGCAACAATTTGACATCCCACGCCGCTTGCGCAAAATGCTTCTGTTTTCTACCTGGCTCTGCGGAAAAGACGGCGCCCTGTGCGTTTCCATCGGAGAAGGCTTCTTTCTGTGTCGGTGTTGCTTTTTTTTGCTTTTTTTTCTTTTTTTTCTTGTTTTTTCTTGGTGCGGCAATCATTTATTTTCCGAGGCTACTGGGATGGGTACTGAGACCCCCACCGCATTTGGAGAATGACGAAGCCTTTTCTGTGGAGACGTATCGAGGTGACATTGAACGACCGCAAAGAAAAAAAGACAAAAGACACAGAGAGCTCGAAGAACGCCCAGCGCGACAGCCAGGGTCCAGGATGAAACACCAGGAACAAAAGAACACGCATTGGATCGACACCCGGGACTGCAGCTTTTCAGTGGTAAAGGGGTAAAGGGTGGCAACCAATGCAAAACAGAAAAGGAAGCCCTGTTGATGTGCAACCAGGACGGGCATAAACCCGCTGTCAAAGTTCTAAAAAAAGAGTGACACGAAAAGGGGTGCCAATACGTCGTACCAGATCGATTTGCAAACAAACAAGGAAAGAACAGCCGGTGATCAAAGAGCGATGTCAGGGAGAATCGTCTGACAGTTGACAGTTGACAGTTGACAATCGATGCAAGACCAAACTGCCGGGACAAAAACAGAGTTGACATCATCCATGAAAGAAATAGTAGACGACCCCTGCATGGTCGGTATGGTCGGTATGGTCAGCATGGTCGGCCTGGCCTGTCAGTGCGAATTGGAGGTGTAAAGTAAATACAAACAGTCGCAGTTTACCAGTGAAGAATACACAAACCAGCTTCATTTCAGGAATTGCATTTTCATCACGTACTTTAAAGATGTCAACGCAATTACAAAGCTTGATGTCACGTATCTCACCAACTTTCACCGCGGAGATTCCCCGTGCACGTCGCTCTCGCCCTCATCACTTGCCTCTTTTATCACATCCTGTGATAACATACTGTTATTTATCAGACTCTCACCCACTGACCATTCTTGGATGGGAAATTGAGAGTACGCGTTCTTTAAAGGTCATTTCGATTCTGTACGATTTGTCAAAGTGCATGCAACACGCTCGAACCTCTTTCTTATTCGAGATTTTATAGAGTAAAAGAGAGGAGGAGAAAACGCGTCACCCATCACGCCCCACGATGAGGGATACCCTTGTCCACTAGGAAGTCAACGACGAGAAGACTCGTGGACTTGGCATCGACATGGCCCCCATACGAGGCCAGGAACAGGGTTGCATCCAAGTTTTCTGCTGCTCTTTCTTTTTTTTTTCTTTTTTTTCTTTTTTTTCTTTTCTTTCCTGCATGCATGCAAGCTGCCAATTTCATTTCGTGTGATTGGTCAACTCCCCACCTGCCAGGTCAGTGGAGTTCGATTCCCACGATACCCACAAAACATACCGGGATGGCATAAACAGGCACTGAACCGGAAAGCATCATCACAACAAGTTAATATATTGATAAACTCAAAGACAACACAATAAGGTCCGCTTTATTTCCATCAGACAGTTTTCACAGCTGAACTTGTCCACGTAACAACGTCCCATGGAACATTTTTACCCCTTTTGTTTTTTGTTTTCGTTCGTCTACTCCGACGTTCGTCGTAACTCGGGGCTGAGCGACTATATGCATACTCTCCAGTTTTTGTCCGTTTTCTTCTTTCTTTTCTTTTTCTTACTTTTTTACCTCAGCATGCTATACCACAACCTGACTGGGATCATAGTACGAATACGACACAACAACGAAGTCCCCCGAGGCCTGCGTAGACCGTATAGCAGCGTATCATTCTCTTCACTCAATGATGGCGCGTCCTCCCTTTCGTTTCCCTTTCCTTTATGGACGTCTCCTCTTTGACTGCCTTGGTATCATGCACGATGGGTCTGTCAGTCTGTCTGCCTGTCTGCATGTGTAAGTGCAGGTACTGCACCCGCCGTTGATGCTTAAGATGATCACAAAGCTTGGCTCATCGTTGTGAGTTTTCTATATAGAGACAGCATCGCCTTCACTATGATTGTTTTGTTTTTCCTCTGTCAGATCATCAAGCCTCTTGGTCTCCCACCCTCATTCACTACTGCACTGCTTCACCTGGCTTCACCTGCCCTTTGTTTACACTCATTTATTCATTCGTTGAGACACATACACAACGCACATTCGCTTATTTACTCGTTTGTTTGCACTGCCACTCGCCATGCATTTCTCCCGCATTGTGGCCTCGGCCTTTATGGCCGCCACCGCATCCGCTTTCCCGCACTTCTGGACGACCCGGGACTCACCCTCGGAGCTTGCCGCCCGCAATGCCGTTCTGTCCAAGCGCTGCACCAACAGCGCCGACGACCGTGCCTGCTGGGGCGACTACGATATCACGACAAACTACTACGACACCTCGCCGGACACGGGCGTGACGCGCGAGTTCTGGTGGGACATTACCAACACCACGGCCGCGCCCGATGGTATTGAGCGCATCATCCTGGCGATCAACGGCACTGTGCCTGGTCCGACCATCTATGCCGACTGGGGCGACACCATTGTTGTGCACGTCACCAACAGCCTGGCCAACAACGGTTCCAGTATTCACTTCCACGGCATCCGCCAAAACTACACGAACCAGAACGACGGCGTGCCCAGTGTGACGCAGTGCCCGATTGCGCCCGGCGAGTCGTACACATACACCTGGAAGGCGACCCAGTACGGGTCCTCGTGGTACCACTCGCACTACTATGTGCAGGCCTGGGACGGTGTCTTTGGCGGAATCCAGATCAACGGTCCTGCCACCGCCGACTACGACGAAGATCTCGGTGTGCTGATGCTGAACGACTGGATGCACAAGACAGCCGATGTCGAGCTTTTGGCCGCGGAAGCCCGTGGCCCGCCCACACTCAACGGCGGTCTCATCAACGGCACCAACACCTACACGGACAGCAGCACGGGCACGACCACCGGTACTCGTTTCGCCACTACGTTTGTTGCTGGCCAGCGCTACCGTCTGCGTCTTGTCAACGCGGCTGCCGACACCCAGTTCCGCTTCAGCATTGACAACCACACCCTGAGCGTCATTGCAGCCGACTTTGTGCCCATTGTGCCCTACGCTGCCGAGAGTGTGTCGATAACCATGGGCCAGCGCTACGATATCGTCGTGACAGCCAATGCGACCACGACGGAGAGCGTCACCGATTTCTGGATGCGCGCCATCATGGTCCAGTCCTGCAGCGACAACGACAGTCCCAACAACGTGCTCGGCATTGTCCGCTACGACTCGTCGTCCACCGCGGACCCGACCTCGACTGCCTGGGCCAGCGCTACGGATGACGGCACCGTCACCTGCGAAGACGAGCCCATGGCCAGCCTTGTGCCGTACCTGGCGGTCGCTGCCACGGACGACCCGACCAGCACCACGACATTCGCTGTCAACCTGTCCCCCAAGCACGGCATCAACCTGTGGAAGATGGGCACCGCCTCGTTTGTCTCGCAGTGGGACTACCCGACCCTGCTGCAAGTGTCCGAGGGCAACGACACCTGGGGCACCTCCCAAAACGTCTACCAGTACCCGGATGCCAACACCTGGGCCTACATGGTCGTCCAGACCACCAACCAGCAGCCGCACCCCATGCACCTGCACGGCCACGACTTTTGGGTCATTGGCCAGGGCACCGGCACCTACGATGCCACCACCACGACGCTGACCCTCACAAACGCGCCCCGCCGTGATGTAGTCCTGCTGCCTGGCGACGGCTACGTGGTGATTGCCTTTTACACGGACAACCCGGGCGCCTGGCTGATGCACTGCCACATTGCCTGGCACACCACCGAGGGCCTGGCCATCCAGCTGCTCGAGCGCGCGTCGGAGATCCCCGCCCTGCTCGACACCGCCCTCAACACCACGTGTGCTGCCTGGGACACCTACACAGCGGACGACAACATCGTCCAGGACGACTCGGGTATCTAGCTCGTTGGCTGGAGAGGAGAGAGAAGGTGATGATCTGTACATATTGTTTTGTTGACCGCCATCTTTCATTCACGTCCAGCGGCTGTACATTCTTTTTTTTGTCTTATTTTTCTTCGTCTTATTTTGCTTCCGTCTTCCATCTGTCGTCTTCATTCGTTGTAAGGGGCTCGATTTACTTGTGCATTTATTGTCTGCATTCGCACGCTCAGTCTGTCGTTTCTGTCTTGTCTCGTCTTGTCATTTGAATTTATTGTGTACATATAAGCATTCCGTAAAGATTGTGACATCGTCCATGGTTACCACAACCAAGAAAAGTCCCTTCACCATGCCAGTTCTGGCCGTGCGGCGGGACAGTCCGCCTCGAGACGAGCACAGAATTCCTCCTCTTCGGCAAGCTTGTCAGTCGCCATCTGTCCCGCAATCTTGGGTACGGCTGGCCAGATTGGCTGACCATTGTTGTCGTCCTCTTCTTGTGCGCGATGTTCCATGACGTGCCGCCGTACCGTCGACTGGAAGTAGAGTGGGCCCTTTTCCTTCTGCGGGTGGAACTCGCCGTTGACATAGACACCGGCGCTGATGTTGGCCTGTGCGCGGTCGCAGAGAACCTTGTCTTCTTCGAGCACCTGGTGGTAAAAGTCGATAATGGCCTTGAACTCCTCGTCGGTGGCCTTGCTATGTCGGAACACATCGTTTTCGATGCGCGTCGTCGTCGGCGAGGTCGGCACCATGCGTTGGATATAGAAAAAGTTGTCACTACGGGAGGAGGTGAGCGCATTGTCACGACATAAACAATGATCAGAAAAACAGCAGCAGGGGGACTTACGTCACGGTTATCGATGTCAAGGGATACAGGTAGATGATGGACCGGCGGAACTGGCCATCGCTCGTCTCCTTGTTAACAATCGTGTGCTCAAAAGCACCGGCTTTTGGCTCGACCGTGTACTTGGTCAGGTCCGAGACGCCGGCAATCAGCGGGTGCGATGTCGGGCAGTGGTAGCATTCGTTGTAGTTCTCAATGACGCCCTTCCAGTTCGCATCCAGGTCCATGTCCCAGCGGTGGTCAAACGAGTAGCCCGAGAAATCAAAGTTGTCGCGTATCCGCGTATCAACGCCGGCAAAGTCGTCGGACCACGGCACAGACGGCTCCTCGCCGGCCTCCAGGTTCGCCCACACAAAGCCGGCGGCGTCAATGCGCACATGCACCGGCAGCAAGCCGTGCTGGCTCTTGTCAAAGTCGGGCACCGTATCGAAGCGTGGTGCCTTGGCCAGATTTCCCTTGTACGAGTAGGACCAGCCGTGGTACTTGCAGCTCAGCGCGGAGGCGGTTCCGCAGCTCTTTTCGACAATGGGATAGGCACGGTGGCGGCAGATGTTGTGGAAGCCGTTGATGTTGCCGTCGCGGTCCTGGATCAGGAAAAACGAGAAGCCGGCAATTTTATACGAGAGATAGTCGCCCGGCTTGGTGAACCGGAGCTTGTGTGTTAGCAGAAGCCAACGCTGCGAGAAAATGGCCCGGCGCTCGAGTTCGTACATGGCCGGGCTGCGGTACCACGAGGATGGCAGGCCACGTTCCGGTGGTGCCTTTTGTGTATCGGGCGTGCCATTGCCGCCGCCACCGAGGCCAAAGAAGCGGAACATTTGTTCCGTGCGTGATTTCCGTGCGTGATTGCCGTGCGTTGATGTACGCTTTCTGTCTAAGAACCTGCCTGTGAATAGGAATATCGACAGTACTGGTGCGCCGTAAGGTAGGAAATACAATGTGATAGTGTTACGACATTGAGAATGCGGTCCGCAGAAGCACACGAGTATAGACTGTCAGTACGAACGTAGGGTAAATGAAATGCTCCAGGGATAAGAGATAACAGATGAGCGCCGGATAGAGGCGGATGAAGAAAGAGGCGAGGGGCCGAGACGCCGAGACGGAACAAAACTGAAGCTACAGTGATGTTGGAGCTACACCACTCAATGGAGCGGGCGAGATCTCACCCCACTCTTGTTTTCGCTCTAGGGCTTCAATGGATTTATCTCCCCACTATTGATAACGATGGTGGCCACGCCGCATACGACGTGTTTCGTAACCACTCCCGCTTGTTATCTTTCAGTCGCCAATCAACAATAATTGTGTGCTTCATTATGAGGATTTGACAGAACTAATATCAAGAAGCTCAGGCAGTAAGGTGGATTTGCCATGTGTTGGAAGCAGGTCCAATTACGGAGTACTCGCAGAGAATCGATTTACGGTAGTCTGGAGTGCCAACTCAAATCTCCCGAGGATTCCGGGGAAGGCAACGACGTCCGTTAGACACTACCCTTGAAATGCCTCTTGTTGCCTTTGTCTCTGTTGTCCTCACAGACTGTGTGCGTCGATATAGTCCAGAACTCTATCAATTCATAGTTACCTCGGTGCTTGGCATCTTGTCTCTGTATCACTTATCTTATGTGAAGACAGAGTATGTGGCGAGCACACTGTAATCTCGCAAATAAATCAGTATTCACAGCACAGCACGCCGCACTGCGATAACGATCGTCGTGGATTGATTGTTATCAATATCAGTGTACGAACGTACACTTCAAAATCATCGAGTATCATTAGTCTTTCTTGGCGATGCGTTGCTCTGCGCCCCTTAAGGCCCAAGTTGAATGGGGGGCCCAAGTTGAATGGGTATAATACAAGCTCAATGTCTGGAGAGGTCTTCTCTTTTGTATTCTGGCAACTATATTCAAAATTCACTTTTGTCACCGAACAATACCAGTTTTGTCCAGACTCTTGTCCCATATCATTCTCTCATACCTCTGCACCTACCTCTTCGTTGATTATTTTGATTATAATCCACAATGGAAAAGAACGTCAATGATACCGCCGCCCAGCGGCCGCCGTCCGAGATCCAGGGCTTCTCCGAGGCCGTCGCCTTAACCGAGGACCCGACGGTGGAGGCCTTTTATCACGATGCGGTCAGCGAGTCATACCGTCTCAAGTCGGAGCTCGTCGCACAGCACCTTGCCGAAATTGGCATGGGCCGGTTTCAGTGGTGGCTGTTTGTCGTCAACGGCTTCGGCTGGATGGTGGACAACTTTTGGTCGCAGGGCATTAGTGCCGTGCGGCCGGCGGTGGTCGCCGAATTTAGCGACATCACCCACTTGAGCTTCAGTTCTGTGGCCTACTATGTCGGCCTCGTGCTGGGCGCTTCATTCTGGGGCACGTCCGCGGACCTCTTTGGTCGCCGGCCTGCTTTCAACGCCACCATTCTGCTGGGTGGTATCTTTGCTTGCGCTGTCGCCGGCGCCCAGAACTTTGTCGCCTTCTGTTCTCTGTGGGCCGTCGTTGGCACTGCGGCCGGCGGCAACGTGCCCGTCGACAGCATTGTGTTTCTCGAGTTTGTGCCGCAGGCCTACCAGTGGCTGCTGGTCAGTCTGTCGGCGTGGTGGAACTGCGGGCAGCTGGTCGTGTCGCTGCTTGCCTGGGTCTTTCTGGCCAACTTCTCGTGCAGCACGGAGGCGGAGAGCTGCCGCCGCCAGGACAACATGGGCTGGCGCTACACGATGATTGTGCTGGGTGGCCTGGCCATTTCCTTTGGTCTCATCCGCATCTTTGTCTTCAAGATCCCCGAATCGCCACGCTACCTGATTAGCAAGGGCCGCGACGCCGAGGCTGTCGAGTCCGTCAACTACATTGCGCGGTACAATGGCAAGCCAGAGACACTGCGCCTGGAGATGCTGCAGGCCATTGACGTGCAGGTCCGCGGCAGTGCTGCATCCGGCGCCGACGAGGAAAAGGCCGCTGCTGTGGTGGACATCCCAGCGCCGGCCCGCATGTCGTACCTCCAGATCCTCAAGGAGAGCTTCGCCGACTACGACTCGTTCAGCTACAAACGCCTCTTTGCCGGCCGCAAGATGGCCCAGCACACCTCCATTACTTTTCTGCTGTGGCTCACCATTGGCATCGCCTACCCGCTCTACTTTGCCTTTATCACGTCGTACCTCGAGACAAAAAAGACGTACCACGCCGACAGCTCGCTGAATGCCACCTACCGCATCTACTGCATTGTGTCCGCCGTCACCATTGTGGGACCCATCGCCGCTGGCTATGCCGTCGAGACCCGCTTTGGCCGCCGCTGGATGATGGCCGCGTCGGCTGTGCTCACCGGTGTCTTCCTGTTCGCCTACACGTCCGCATCGACACAGGCCGCCGACATTGGCTTTCAGTGCGCCACGGGCATCCTGGGCAACTTTGAGTATGCCATCATGTTTGCCTATGCACCCGAGTCGTTTCCCGGCCCAGTCCGCGGCACGGGCACGGGCATTTCTGCCACGTTGCTGCGCATCGGCGGCATTGTTGCCTCGCTCATCTCGACGTACGAGGGCTACTCTACTGCGCCCATCTATGTGAGCGCTGGTCTGTGGATTGGTGCGGGTATTCTGTGCATTGGCCTGCCTTACGAAACGCACGGCCATGCTGCCGTCTAGACGGATGTTCCTGTCCTGTGTATTGACTCACTATTGAGAGTGGTTTAATTTTGGTGGTAATCCAGTTACCGACTTGTATTTGCGGTGTTTCGTTTTTTTTTTCAGATAGATTAAGTTGCCATGTATATTACTGTTTCTATCCCTATATTTTTCTCGGGCCTATCTTTGATCTATGTATTTGTTTAATAAAGTTGAATGGAGAAAAATGCACTTTAAAGCTCCAGTGTCTTAACATCTGGTTTAAAGCAACACGGCCACTTTACTGTTTACATGATGCAGGATAACCCAGGTCCAAAAGTCGCTGAACTGGCTACAAATATCAAGTGTTCTTTCGTCTACTATGCCATGGACCTGTTGTGTGGATGTCAAATCAAAAATAAATACGAAAGCGTCTTGCATTTCATTTGAACAATTGTATTTACTAGAGCAACAGCGTGTGTTCCATTCCTGGCTATATGTTTGCTCGTATGCTACTATCCAAAGATGAACTTTCAGTTGTTGACGTCAGGGGCAGGGACTCGGGCCAGTGTGCATCGACATCCTGCTGCATGTCGTAGGTCAGAAGCCAGCGGCCAACACCGTGGTAGCGCCACGGGAAAGGGTCCTCGCCCGTTTCGTCTACAGCAGGCAGTGTGCAGTCGGGCGAGGCCAGCCAGACACGGTCCATTTCCTCATACTCGCGGAAGCGGCTGTCCCTAGCTTCTTGTTCGGGGCCGTCATGCAAGTGGTAGATGTGCTGGTTGTAGGTGCCGCGCTCGACGACGCGCTCGGTGCGGATGCGGCGGCAGGTTTCGTAGACGGCGAGGGCCTGCTTCTTTGAGGCAGGCGATTTGTCTTGCATGCGAGCCAGGCACAGGCCCAGGACCCCGGCGTCTTCGAGGGCCATGCCCGCGCCACTGGCGAGGTAGGGAAGGGTGGCGTGGACGGCGTCGCCGAGCAGCGTCAGGGTGCCAGACGGATGGGACCAGGAAGAGTCCAGCCCGGGGCGGATGCAGAGGCGCCACTTGAGCACGGAGTCGCAGAGCGCCAAGAGTTTGGGAATGCGCGGGTCCCAGTCTTTGTAGTGGCCGCGCATCTCCTCGACGTCGCCGGCCAGGGTCGACTGGCCCACGGGCAGGTCGTCGGGCATATCGTCGGGGACGAGAAGGACCATGTTGAACAGTTCGCCGCCGCGCAGGACATAATTGACGGCGTGCATGTCAGGGCCAACCCAGTAGTTGACCTGAGGGTCGCGAACCAAGTCGCAGAGGTCCGGGTCCCGAAGCATGGCCTCTGTGTTTAGCAGGAGGCGGTAGGCCAGGTCGCCTGTGCGGACCGGCGGGTCAGGGTGGCCGAGCAGTGTCTCCCGCAGATGCGAGTTGATACCGTCGGCTCCCACGACCAGGTCTGCCACCATGCGGCGGCCGTCGGCCAATACAACTGTGGCACAGCATGCGCTGCTGTCATCGTTGCTATCCGTGTCTGGCGTGTCTGGTGTCTCCACATCCACGACGCGCGCATTTACCACCAGCTGGGCACCCAGCTCGACGGCGCGGTCGAGCAAGCAGCGGTGCAGATTGGCCCGGTGAAAGTCCATAAACGGCCCGCCGGCCGCCGCCGCATACTGGTGGTAGTCCATCGACGATAGGTGGTTGCCCTTCCAGCCCAGAAAGTTGCACTTGCGCGGCCACGTGGCGTGTTGTTCGAGGGCGTCTTGCAGGCCCCATGAGAAGAGGACGCGTGCCGAGTTGGGCAGCACCTGGATGCCGGCTCCGACTTCGCCGATGCCTGTAGCCGCTTCGAGGACCGTCACGTCATGACCAGCAAGCCGGATCGCGATGGCGGCGCCCAGACCGCCGAGGCCAGCACCGACGACAATGACCTGCGAGTGGGAGAGACGTTAGTGGACGAATGGACGAAGCGGCGCGGGCCGACTTGTGTTTGTTGTGACTTACTTGCATGCGGCTGGCTGCGTCCAGCACGATCGGCTCCTGCACATGATATGTAGTCATGGCGTCGTGGATCAACAGAGGCTTCTGTTGCAGATATCGTGGTGGATCAAGTATTTCGGATGGCCTCTATAACTCAACTGGGAGGCTTATCGAATCAACAAGGGTGGTCGATGTCGTTGTCCGAGCTCTGTTTGTTTTGTTTTATTTTGTTTTCGGGTCAATTATTTTCCTATGATTTAAATTGACCGTTTTTTCAACCCCGTCTTGTTTACATTCGATTTTTATTTTGAAAATAGAAGCTCCCATTTGTTCATTTGTGTCCATTTACATCTTGCCTCTCTTTATCCGAACAAGATCCGTCTTGCAACGTATAACCAGTGTCGAGGCGGCTGGACAACGGCGCCATGAAGCCCGCCACCATTGCCGGCATATCCCTGTCGTTTCTTTATTCTACTGTATTTCAACGTACGTCGTATGCTGTGCGTACGACGACGAACGCCAATCAAGGACGAGCTATTGATAGTGTTAGCGTTGGTGCACATTCGTTGCCTGCCGGACGTAGCTACAGTTGAGAAGTGCCCGAAGTGGATGAACTGATAAGGATGAAAGCACGGAAACCAAGAGTGGGGGATAGACAGCGCCGGGCTTTGTCCGGCTCCCACTCTCGTCTTCAACGTGGCGAATGTAGATATCGCAACGTCAAAGTGGTCCTGCGGTTCTCCTTGGCTCTCGCACTCTCCTTCGCTTTCTCTTCTTCTCAGTTTCAAATTGAGTCTGACTTTTGACGATCAACAATACACATTTCCCCCATTTCGGATCAAAAGTGGAAGTGGAAGTGGACGTGACTGAAACTCTTCGGAAGAAGGAGAAAAAAACCAAACAGAAAAAAAAGAAGAAAAATACAGGACTTCTTTGGTGGGGGTCTCGTCTTTTCCCAGCACTTTGTCTCTAGGCGTCTCGCAGTGCCGAGACTCTCTCGACAAAAATGGCCTCCCAGCAACGCGATCGCGACGGCTCAGTCGGCCGAGCCACGACGACGACAACGCCCAAAACATTTGTCTGCCAGCGCGCCGGGTGCAACAAGCGCTTCACCCGCGACGAGCACCTGCAGCGGCACGCCCTCAACCATACCGAGGGCGAGCATACCTGTCCTCGGTGCCGGGCCCATTTCAAGCGGCCCGACTTGCTGAACCGACATCTGCAGCGGCACAAGCAGCGTGACGAGGAGGTGGGCGGTGAGGGCCACGGCGTGCTCAACACGAGGAAGCGGGCGTGGAAGAGCCTCGACGGCACGCTGGTACAGAAGCGGCCGTTGCTGACGCAAGAGGGGATGACGACGACGACGCAAACAACGACGACGCCAACGACGACGCCGGTGACGCCGCCAGACAGCAATCCTTCGCTTGTCAACTACGCAGGCAGCTCCTCCAGCTCCGGCATCCTGTACGCCGACGCACCTCTCTCTCCAACGCACACGGCGTCGACACACTCGGACCACTCGGGGCCACTGCAGTTCTCACACTTCCCACAGGGCTCTGAGTCGCTGGGCTCGTTGGACTCTCTGGCCTCGCTGGCGTCACTTGCCGCCCTTGCCCCGTTCTCCGCGGAGCCGGGATTCGGCAGTCTCGACACCATCGACGGCAGTCTCAGCAGCTTTGACAGCCTCGACAGATTTGGCGGCATCGTCGGATTCGAGGGCGGCGATAAGCCACCACTGACGGGCAACGCCCCCACGCTCGACTTTCCATACGACGACGTTTTCCAGGCGGATACAGCCAGCTCTTTTAATATGCCCTACACTACGGCAGGCAACTACAATTGGCTCTTCAGTATGGACAGCAGTATGGACAGCAGCATGGGCAACAGTATGGATCACAGTAGTGGCATGGATGCCACGGACGTGAATATGGACACCCTTGCGAGGCAGGAGCGGGAACAGCGGCCCGTGCCGTTACCGGGACAGGGACAAGAACAGAGACTGCAACAGCAGCCAACGCCACCACAGACCATCACCGCGCACACGACACAAAGCATGCCGCCAATAGATCCTGCGATAAAGACACCGGCGCCGCAGAACCCGCCGCAGAACCCGCGGCTGACGTCCGGCCCCGCCTCCGTTGAACGGCCGCTCGCATATCTCCGCCCACCGTCGCGGCTGCCCGTCATTGACCGCGAGACACACGTGGCCCTGCTCGACGCTATTGATGCTTGCAACCCTCGCATCCCCGGTGACCAGTACACGATATGGGACCACCCTCTGTTGTCTGTCCCGTCGCTGCAGGCATTCTGCGACTTGTACTTTTTGCGCTTCAATACGGCGTACCCGCTGCTACACCCGGCCACGTTCAATCCGCACACGACGGAGCCATTACTGCTGCTGTCTGTGCTCCTGCTGGGTGCGACGTATTCGGGCAAGGATGCACACCAGCTGGCTGTGTGCATTCACGATGTCATCCGCCCGCGCATCTTTGCCGACGCCGGCTTCGGCGCCACACCGCGCCTCTGGGTCCTGCAGGCCATTCTGCTGGTGGAGTGTTTCGGCAAATCGCGCGCCGGCCAGAAGCAGCACGACATGAGCCATTTGTTCCATGGCCTTCTCATCAACCTGATCCGGCGCTCGGACTGCCAGTCGGCCCGCCCGGCCTTGCCGGACTGGAAGGATGAAGTCAATGACCTCCACCGCTGGGAAGCGTGGGCCGAGGCCGAGGAAAGGAAACGCTTGGCCCTGCTGTGCTTTATGTGGGACACGCAGCATGCCGTGCTGTTTTGCCAAAGTCTGTGCATGTCGGCGTTTGAGCTGCGGGTCACTATGCCGTGCAGCCAGGCGCTCTGGGAAGCCGCCTCGCCGGAAGAGTGGCGGCACGTGGCGCTGGCCGAGACGGCTGCATCGAAAAAGGGCGACGTGCTCTTCCTGACGGCTCTCAAAGCCTATCTGGTCCAAGAGTTTGAGATCGAGGCCGTCTCTAGCTCGAGCCCTCCGCGCTTGCAGCTCGACTCGTTTGCCCGCATTCTGGTGCTCCACGGGCTGCTGTCCATCTCCTGGGACATGCAGCGACGGGACCAGACCGCGCTGGGCGTCCTCAACCCCGTCACCACGGCCGGCAACAAGCCATGGCGTGACCTTATGGCCGCCGCCTACGACCGCTGGAAGAAGGACTTTGACGCCCATTGCACGGACCTGCAGACGGCCGTTGACGCAAACACACAGCCCGACAGTATGCGGGCCCTGGCCGTCTTTGCCACTTCATACAACGCCATCTACCATGCCGGCCACATTCTGCTGCACTCGGAGTTTCTGGATGTGCAAATCTACGCCGGCGCCCGGCACATTCTTGGCCGGCCCGTGCAGCGTGCCGACTTTGTCCGGTCCGAGCGTGTCGTCAAACGCTGGGCCGTCGATGCCACGACAGCTGCAGCTGCCAACCACGCCACATGGCATGCCGCTTGTCTCTTGCACGACGCCGCCACCAACCTCGACGACTTTGACGCCATGGGGCTCTTCCACGTCCCTTGGTGTTTGTATATGGCGACGCTGACCGTCTGGGCCTTCTACCACACGCGGCCAGCACCCACGTCCGACTGCGACGGCAGCCGAAGCGAAATGGTCTGGGATGCAGACAGCGAGATGCGCACGCTTGTGTCCAGCATCGCTGCCACAGGCGCACAGCATACTCACCCCGTCGGCCCACGCAATACGGGCGGCCTCGTCTGGGTCATGGCTAATGTCCTCAGCAACGTCCGCTGGGGCATTGTCCATGCCGGCGTTGTTGTACTTCGTGGCCTTGTGCCGTCGCGGCTCATAAGCCAGTATGAGCTATCTTGAGGTGGAAGCTGAGGGTTGGATTCGTCTCTCTCCGTCCGTTCTATTGTACTTTATTATCTTTTCCTATAACGCAAAGGAAAACATGTCACGTGTTCCACAATTTTATTAGTCTCTATAGTCTATATATTGCTTTCCATCTATTGTCCTTGATCCCAACGACGACTCTCACCACATAGTTACGCCACCATCGACCCGGAAATCTGCGCCAGTGCAGTAGCTGCTGGCATCACTGGCCAGGAACACGCAGGCGCCCTTGATATCGTCGGGCTCGGCCACGCGGCCATTCATAATCTCGTCCTTCCAGCTCTCCAGCAGGTGGGGGAAAGGTGCTGTCATCTCCGTCCGTACATAGCCAGGGCTGATGGAGTTGACACGGATGCCGTAGGCGTTCATCTCGGCGGCGATCGGCGCCACCATGGCCCGCACGGAGCCCTTTGTGCCGCAGTACGCCGACGACCGCTGCGACCGGATCGCCATATGGCTGGCAATGCTGGCCACAAGAATGATGCTGCCTTTCTTGGTCTTGCTCTCGATGAGGGCCTTGGCGCCCCGCTGTGCCGTAAAGAAGACTCCCTGGCTGTTGACGGCAAACAACCGCGCATAGTCGGCTTCCGTCGTGTCCAGAAACGCCACATCCTTGTTGACGCCTGCACACGCGACCACCGTGTCCAGCCGGCCGCCAAAGTCCTGTGCCACGGCGGCAAACGACGCATCCAAGCTCTCCGAGGACGTCACGTCTGTCTTGTAGAATTTTGTTTGCACGCCGTAGTCGGCCGCAATGGAGTGGAATCCTGCCACCGGCTCAATCACGTCGAACACGGCCACGTCCGCGCCGGCCTCGGCCAGGCCCTGCGCAAACGCCAGTCCACATCCGCGCGCACCGCCCGTCACGACGGCAACACGGCCCTTGAGGGAGAACTTGCTCATGGTGGCGACAATGATTTGTGTGTGTGTGTGTGTGTATGTGTATGTGGTATGTGTATGTGTGTGTTGGTGTGTTGGTATGTTGGGTACCGACAAATTTGGCAATATCAGACGTCAACTGAGCTCTGCTTGTGCTTCACTAATGTAACTATTTGTCAGATTGTTTTGCTTCGGTTCGCCTTTTGCAATCTTTTTTACCCCTGCTCGTCCTAGAAACATAAAAGAAAAAGGAATATGACTACCAAGTCAACCGTGCCTTTACCAAATCACTAGTGTCAGTTACGTCAAGTAAAGCTCTCTTCCACTCTTTGACGGAATCCCCCACTCTTGCATGATTGTGCCCGTCCAGGGTTTTTGTCCACTGCAGAGAATGGGGTGCGCTAGAGCTGTTGCTTCAATCCGCCCCTACGGAGTACATCTCGGTGGTTTCCGTGACCTGCTATCCTCTTATCAACGACTACTGTTAACGAATACGCTCAGTGACCCCTCTCCGATAAGAAGCCATGACGTGCATTCAGGGTTGACGGCTTTCACTCTACAGAGCTGTGATGCGACCTTCACCACATGTAATACCCTTCTAGTTACCACCTACCAGACTGTGCCTCGCTTTTTTGTCCTTTTTTCCCTTCCATTTTCTATTCATCACTTCTTCTATACGACAATACAGACAACCCCCTCGATATCCACCACCGTCTGAAGCCCAGAGCCGAACCCGACACAGACACCAAAACAGACCACGATGGGCAAAAAAAAGATCTTGGTCGGCTACGGTGTCGACATTGATGCCGTGGCCGGCTGGCTCGGGTCGTATGGTGGCGAGGATTCCGGTTCGGACATCAGCCGCGGTCTGTGGGCGGGCACCATTGGCACACGGCGCGTGCTCAAGCTGTTTGAAAAGTACAACATCAAGGCCTCGTGGTTTATCCCGGGCCACAGCTTGGAGACGTTTCCCGAAGAATGCGCCATGGTGCGCGACGCGGGACACGAGATTGGCCTGCACGGCTACAGTCACGAGAACCCCGTGGACATGACGCTCGAGCAGCAGCGGGATGTGCTGGACAAGACGTTCCGCATGCTGACCGACTTCTGCGGCAAGCCGCCACGCGGCAGTGTCGCCCCCTGGTGGGAAACGAGCGCGGAGGGCACGGAGCTGATGCTGCGGTACGGCATCGAGTACGACCACTCCATGAGCCACGAGGACTGCCAAATGTACTGGCTGCGGACGGGCGACACGTGGACCAAGATTGACTACAGCCAGCGCGCCGAGACGTGGATGAAGCCGCTGGTCAAGGGCCGCGAGACCGGGCTGGTCGAAATCCCCGGGTCGTGGTACATTGACGACCTGCCGCCCATGATGTTTATGAAGAACTCGGCCAACTCGCACGGCTGGGTCAACCCGCGGGACATTGAAGACATTTGGCGCGACCACTTTGACTACTTTTACCGCGAATACGACGAGTTCATCTTCCCCATGACCATCCACCCGGACGTGTCGGGACGGCCCCACGTCATCTTGATGCATGAGCGGTATGTGTTGAAGCATCATCTTCGTGCACGACCAGAAGCTGACCCGAGAACTATACAGGCTTATCGAGTACATCAACAAACACGAGGGTGTTGAGTGGATGACATTTGCCGAGGTGAGTTTTTTTCTCAAGAAATACATTTTGTCCTACCGTGGATAGACACATGCTAACCCATGCAGATGAGCGACTACTTCAAGAGCAAGAACCCGCCACCAGAGGGTGCCATGATGCCCGCGTCACCCGAAGAGGTCATGAAAAACCTGGCAAACGGAACGCTGTGAACGGTCGTGATGGACTTATCCTTTCTCGTACTTTGTGCATTTGTAGCAATACGTAGTGAATACATACATTTGTCGTTGTATAAAGTTGCGGCAACACCGAGTTCACACAAGTATCATGTTTTCATGAACCGCCTGCACTGTACCTGTATTGGTCTTTATCTTTGCCTAGTCGGCGACGTTTTGTTTCTGTCCAACTGAATTTGTGTGCCACTTGTAATTCTCTTATATTTGCTATTCTTGCTGTTGTCATACTAAACTAAGTCCTATTGACCTACTGACTGGAAACTTCAACCAGGCTACATGAACAAACTACCCTCATAACTTGAGCGCCGCGGTATCTCATTGAGTATAAAAGTTGTCCAGATCTAGTGCATCTCCTCCACAAACTTCCAATATGCCTGCGCCGAGGCCTTCCGCATAGACTTTCCCCAGACAACCATGACTAGGAACAAAAGTGACGTTGCAAAGGCAATCAGGCCGGCAGCCAAAAACGCATTTTGGGCTCCTGTGTTGTCGACCCAGGGCGTGACGCCATAGTTGAAAGCAAAGTTGAGCTGGACGACAATGCACGTGTTAGCAATACAGACTCGAGATGCATACGGGTCAAGGGGGACTGGGGGGTACACACCGTATTGCGGATAAGGACGACTGTAATCAGCGCTTCACCACTAAGCTCCCGGTAGCAGTCGACAACGTACGACACCGTCAGCGAGCCGCAGGCTGGGCCGACAAAGCCAATAAAGGCCATGCCCACAAGCAGGGCCCAGTCGCTGGTGCCGTGGTCGTAGCCGATGCCGTACAAGAAGAGGCCGCCTGGTGCGAGTATGGCCAAGAGTGAGAATATCCACAGGCGAAACTCGGGCTCCATGACACCGCCGTTGCGCTTGGCCAAGTACAAGCTCAGACGATCGGCGGCGCGGCCCGCCACAAAGCCAGAGGCGTAGGTGCCAATGAGCTCGGCAATATACGACAGACCGACGTTGGCGGCCGACCAGTTGTACGGCGCCGAAGACAAGAAGACGCTGACAGTGGCGTTGACCATGGAGAACCAGTTGAGGAAGCAGCCGTAGATAAAGCCGCCAAAGACGATGCCGGGGAAGCGGACGAGGAGCAGCGGCTTGTAGGCCTGCTGCCAGAACGTATTGGCCCGGCCGTTGAGAGGGACAAACGGCATCAGCTTCTGCGCGTAGGAGCGCACGGGGTAGGACGTGCCAGTGCTGGGCTCTGCGGCGGGAGATACGGACTCGGACACACCCTTGGCGTCGGTCTCCGTGTTGGATCCGTTGGCAGCCATAGTCATACCGGCCGATGTCTCGGCGACCGGCAGCAGTTCTCGGTGGTAGAGGGTCTCCTCCATGCAGAAGAAGCAGACGACGAAGCCGACAGCATTGAGAATGGCACACCACCACAGAACCCAGGGCCAGCCCTGCGCATTCGTAATGTAGCCGGCTGGCACGGCCGCAATCTGGCCGCCGTACAGTGACATGACATACAGGCCCATGTACGTACCGCGCTGGTGCGTGAACCACTGTAGCTGTTAGTAAGTGAACAGTACGAGGCGAGGACCAGAAAACTCACCAAATCGGCCATGACCACCTCGACGAGGGCCTCAGAGGGCGCACCAAAGAAGCCAATGAGAATACGCGACGCGATCCAGGTGCCATTGGTCGTCGCATAGCCGGCCCAGACATTCATCATGCATGTGCCCACAAGACAAATCAAAAACACACCGCGCCGGCCAAACGTCAGGGCCAGAGGCTGCCAAAACAGCAGGCCCCAGCCAAAGAACAAGTACATGTAACCGGTGCCCTGGTTCAAGTGGTCGAGACTGATGCCGCTCTGCTCGTAGATGGGCACAAAAACGGAAAAGCAGGCCGACGACGAGCAGCAGATGCACCACGTGAAGAGCAGAGCACACAGCGTCGTCCTCCACTTGCGCCACGATGACCAGTTGAGCGGGTCGCTGGGGTCGGCACTGGGCGTCGGGTTCAGCACGATTTCTTTCTCGGCCTTGCTGTGCTGCGTCTGGATGGTACCAGCCACGTCCACGAGCGTGACCGTGCCGGGCGACTCCCTATGCTCAATGGAGGAGTTCATCGTGATTGTACGGGATAATTTTGGTTTGGGTTGTGAAATTCAAAGACGAAAACAAAAATAAATAAAATAAAAAATAAAAAAAAATAAACATAAAAACAAACAGAAAGAATGCCGACGCTGCACAGAACTCTAGGAACTCCGACGAAGACCAAGACGGGGATGAGGCATGTCTACAATGCCGTTGCTGCGTCGGGCAGTCTCTGCAGGGTATTATAATCAGAAGCATGCCTGACCCGAATACAAATAACGGCAATGATCGCCGTCATTATGATAGCCATGTCTGGACGGCTTGCTGATACAACCTTTTGATTAGGAGCCTGTGTAGAATCCGGTTTCTATAATATACAATAGAATATCTCCGCGCTACTGCGGTCGAGGATGGGGCACGGTGCTATCAGAACAACCTACGGTATTAGCAGCGGAAGTACTCCGTAAGCATAACCCCTTATCTTGGCAAAATAAGACTTGGAGAGTGGAGAGTGGGGAAGTTGGCCTTCTTTCGACGACAAAACCGACCAACAACCCGAATGCCGCACATCCTGCCTGTCTGTATCCGGGGATTGCCAAAGACGCATTACAGCTTTACGCTGTACTGGCAGTAGTCGTGAGAGTCAATATAATATGCAGGGTGGCAATTGCGCCTTTGGATTTGTTTTTTCAAAGCTTTGTTTATTTGTTTTTCCTCTAATAAATGTTTTAAATATCTGGTAAGTGTAGATCAAAACGTACAATCAACTGAAATATCACGACCCTAAAGCAATCACAAAACGACGAAATGGAAGGAACTGTAGATGGCCGCATCCTCCGACTCCTTACGTAGACGCAGCTGTCTTTGTCTCGGCCACATACACGGGGTAGTCAGTGTAGCCCTTCTCGGGCGGCGTGGCGCCGTAAAACGTGGTCCGGTCGTAGGCGTTGAGTGGCCAGCCGTTGCGCAGACGGGCGACCAGGTCGGGGTTGGCAATGAACAGGCGGCCCATGACAACGGCATCGGCGGCACCAGTCTCAATCTTGGGCGCCGCATTGTCGCGGTTGAAGTTGCCGGCCGCCAAGAAGCTGATGCCGGCCGCGGCCAGCTGCGTGCGGAAGGGCGTCAGCGAGTTGACCCGCTTCTCACCAGCACCCCCCGCGAGCGCCTCCAGCTTCTGGGCCTCGTCGAGCTGCTCGTCAAACCGGGGCTCAATCATGTGTACATAGGCGACACGCTGCGATGCCGGCAGCGCGGCCAGCTGCGCACACAGGTAGGACCAGTGCGCGTTGGGATCGCTGTCCTTGGTGTCCTGGAAAAAGTTGTAGGGCGAAAGGCGGACACCGGTACGGTCCGCACCGACAGCGGCCGTGACGGCCTCGACCACTTCCAGCAGAAAGCGGCAGCGGTTCTCCACGGACCCGCCGTAGGCATCAGTACGGTCATTGATGTTGTCGTGCAGAAACTGCTCAAGAAGGTAACCATTGGCACCTAGTTTGTTAGTCGATGCGAGGGAAAATGCGAGGGAAAATGCGAGGGAAAATGAAAGATGACAAAAAAAGGGGGACTCACCATGGATCTCGACACCGTCAAAGCCGGCCACTTCGACAGCCCGCTTGGCCGCCGCCGCCCATTCGGCGGTCAGCTCGTGAATCTCGTCGACAGTCATGGGCACCGGCGGACCATCCGCACACGCGGTGCCGTCCAGATAGTTTCCGCTCATAGGCTTGTTGGAGCTGCTGATGGGCGCCTTGCCACCGCGCATGCCCGGGCCAGACGCACGGCCCGTGTGCCACAGCTGGGCCACAATAAAGCCGCCCTTGGCATGCACAGCGTCCGTCACGCGCTTCCAGCCCGCCAGCTGCTCATCGGTAAACACGCCGGGCACGCCCGGGTAGGCGGAGGCATCGAGGCAAATGTCCAGCGCCTCTGTAATCTGCAGACCGCCCTCTGTGGCCCGCTGGCCGTAGTAGGTAACGTGGCGGTCCACCGGGACATACACGCCGCGGGCCACCTTGTCGGCACGCATGCGCGTCAACGGTGCCTGCACGAGGCGGTGGGCGAGCTGCATGCGGCCGAGCTGCCACGGCGAGAACAGCTTTGTGTCCCGGAGCGGGGTAAAGGACAAGGGGGGCGTGATTGCAGCCGGCATGGTGAAGAGCAGCGCAAACTGTGTGGTCGGTTTGGGTTCAACTGTGTGTATCTGTGTTTGGACGGATTGAACTGTCGTATTGAAGGACGGAAGGTCTCGTGACTCTGCGTGACGTTGGTAAAGGTGGTTGCAGAAAGGGACTCTAATGCTTCTGTAATGGTTGTTTCTTTCTTCTGTCTTTCTTTTTTTCCGGCGTCCAGAAAAGGAAAATCGTTTGATGGGATAGATAGGGATACTAGAGGACTGGAATACCAAATGGTTCGAGCGATATCAGGTTTAGTACGACGTGTCAGTTTGATTTTGGCTTTGATAGCTCGTTGTTCGTCCGTCAGTCTTTTCACCCGCCGCCAATGTCCTCCCAGCCTAGTAGACGCCAAGAATCAGAGTGGAAATGGGACAAGAGGCAAGAGTGGGCAAGAGTGGGAATGCAAACAGCTGCCGTGTTAGTGTGGAGCCTAAACCGTCGAGCTACAAGCGTGGAACCACATGGGTGGGGGTGGGACTCCAAGAAATCCACAAGGTGCACTTCGTACGGGGTTAAAGATGGCGAGGTCTCTCCGGCTTATCGTAGATCGACAGGTAGTTCGTAGCCGTGCTAGTATTACGTGCGTCGCGTGTCGTACGTTGTAGCAATCCCCTATCGTGCTTGCGCCTCGCTGTCATTGTATTGTATGCATGTGCCAGACCGCTGTTCAGAAGGCGTAGCTCGTTCAGTGTGTTGATGTAAACACGCTCTTTTTGTGAATCTGTCCCAAGTACGAATGTATCAAAAAATAACAAGCACAACAAAATGTGCCATTTGTGTGTTGGACTGTAAATTCTAGACAATGTAAATCCCAAGTAGTCTATCCTATGACAGAAAACAATAAAGTACTATTTTAACAAACTTCGCCAACGTGCCCCATCACTCTGGTACTTGCAAGAAGCCGCCGTAGTAGCTATCCAGCCATGCTGCCGCCTCTCTGCCTTCAGCTGCACCAGCTGCACCCCAGCGGCGGACAGATCCCACGTAGCCGTCTGGACGAACATTGACAATGGCGGCTTCGCCGGGTTGCAGGCTGCCCAGCCACTTCTCTGTACAGCTTAAGCCGCGTGTGTCGAGATGTGCGACGTCATCAAGGTAGATGGTCCACGGACTCGCGGAGAGAACGGACGGCAGCTGGGCAATTTCAAACGTCGCCTTTGGTGCCTGGGTGACAAGGCCAAAGGCAAAGAGATGGCTGACCGCCGTGTAGCGCTCAGGGCAGATATAGGTGTCGTCTTTGGCAAGGGAGCGTGGCTTTTGTGTATAGGACGCCGCGGACGCGGCCGTGAGACGGCTCATGAGCGATGTCGGCTGGGCCACCGTGTCGTAGAGGGCAGACAGAAACCCGCTGGCGGCGGCGGCAACGACGTCGGGGACAAACAGGTAGACACGGAACTGGCCGAGGGCGGGCGTGTCGAGCTGGATGTCGACACGGTTGGCATCGACGTAGCGCGTGACCTTGGCGGGCGGGAGGTTGCATCCCGGCAGGGCGCCGCCGGCCGGTGAAGCAAGACTCTGGTTCAGAACGCTGGGCGCATACTCGACGCCGACGCCAGCAATAAAGCGTACATTCTTCAAGAAGTTGGCTGCCAGGGCCTGGGCATCGCCGCCGGCAATGTGGTTGGCGTGCTCATAGTCAAAAGCAATGAGGTCGTGGGCAATCTTCTTGCGCTCCTCCTCGTAGGTGGCCAGCAGCACGCCAGGCTGGGCGAGCCCGCGAATGGCCAGGTTCAGCTTCCAGGCCAGGTTCCACGAGTCGTGCATGCTCGTGTTCATGCCTTGGGCGGCCTTGGGCGAGTGCGCGTGGCTGGCGTCGCCACCGATAAACACACGGTGCTGTGCATCCGCAAAGGCATTGGCCACGCGCTGGGCCACCTGGTAGCGGCCGAACCACTCGACGGACTTATAGGAGAGATGGTACGGTGCCAGGATGGAGCGTGCGCGCTGCTTGACGTACTCTTCGCCTTGGTCGGCGCCCAGCTGGTCGAGCTCGCGGGCCGACGCCGAGGCTTTGATTTCGACATAGAAGCGCGTCAGGCCTCGCTCACGGGGGATGATAAGAACGGATCCGAGTGATGCGGAGTGCACGACTGTTTTGCTCCAGATGTCCGGGAAATCCGTTTCCACCACGCCATCCAGAACACCCCACACGGAGTAGTGCGTTGTGGCTGCCGCTCCGGATCCACTGGCCGTCGCCGATGCACCAGGGATGGCCGACCGCACCTTGGAGTGGGCTCCATCGCAGCCCACCAGGTAGTCCGCCGCAAAGGTCTGGTCTTTGCCTTTTCCCGTGTCTGAGCAATGCACCAGCAGTGGCCCCGTCGCATTGTCCTTGTCCTTGTCGTTGTTGCTGTCGCGACTGCAGGCCTGGAACTGCGTGCTGCGCACCACCTCGACGCCGCGCTGCCGCAGGTCGTCCACAAACAGCTCCTCCACCATGCCCTGGTGGCACAGCAAAATGTACGGCTCGAGAACATCCACAGCGTCCAGTGGATAGTGCTCTTCGCGGCCTGTGCGTTGCAGCGTCTGGCCTTCACCACTCGACCACATGCAAATGTCATACACTTTGGTGCCCACGCGCAGCAGCTTGTCCCCGAGCCGCATCATCTTCAGCGTCTCCAGTGTCTTGGGCTGCAGGCCATCGGCGCGGCCCACGGAGGTCTGGTCCGGCCGCTCGTCTACGAGCGTTGTCTGTATGCCGAACCGCACGAGGTTGGAGCTGTCCTCGTTTTCACGTTAGCTGCCTGTCGTGTGTCCGTCTTTCTTTTTCTTCTTTTTCTTCTTTCTCTCAGGTCAACTTACGCAAGCATCAGCCCGGCCGGCCCGGCGCCCACAACGCATACTTCAGAATGCGGAGCTGTGCCTTGAGAGGCCTCGCCGTCTGTGCATGTTTCCATGGCAGTCATGACGTTGTGTCTTTTTGTGTTGTCCTGTCCCGTCGTAATCCGTGACTTGTGTCTTGTCGTGTTCGATGTCGAGTCTGCTTATCTTATCGTGTTGGCTGTTCCGTTCATGTCCAGGTGCAGCTCTGTAGTTATTTCAATCTTTCTTTTCTCGTTGCCGCTCGGTGTTGATCATGTACGTCTTTGTACGTCTTTGTACGTCTTTACACCCTTTACGTACGTCGTACGTGCCGCTGCAGACAATAGCTCGCGACCAGAAATACCGACCAGAAATACACCGGATACGCAATGCTCCACCGCGCTACTACATCTCATTCGTCCCCCACTTCTGCAACGTCCAGTCTCCTGTCGCTTATCGGCCACGCCAAAGTCAGTCGACAATTTGAGTGGTGCCATTCGAGCGGCTCTACTCCGTATTTGACACGAAAACACCAAACAGCGAGGCGGCGGCGATCATTTGCGTATATGCATTTTCTGTTTTGATGCATTTGCCTCTTACGCCTCACATGTTTGCTTGTTTACTTGCAGAGTTCGCTTTGGCCAATACAAGCAAACCAGCAACAGTAACTAGCAAACGATCAGGTAGCATTTGTTAGATTGACAAACGAGACAACAACACAAGGACACAAGGACAGCAGACATGGGGAGCATTCCAGTATCAAACGTCGACGTGGCCCGGCTGCCCTGGGAAGTCACCGTCGCCAAGAAGCGCCAGGCACAGCGAGATGCCATTGCGGCATTCCGGACAGAGACCGTGGATGGTACAGAGGACAGCCTCGGCGACGCTGGCCTGACGGACGAAAACGACGCGGCGACGCTCGCCAGCCAGCTGGGAAGCGGCAGCATCACCGCCGAGAATGTAGCACTGGCTTACATTGCAAGGTGTGTCTTCGTACCGGACGTATCGTGTAGTTCTGGGCATGGTCGGTGAGAGCTGACGTCTTGCGTTTTATCTTGTAACTTGTAGGAGCATCCAAGCGCATGGAAAGGCATGTATAACACCATGGAACCAACCAGCACTCTAATAACACACAGAACGTAGCACTGACCGTGCAGACAAACTGGCAAGTATCCCGATAAACTCGAGGCAGAAAATAGATGGAAGAGAAGAGAAGAGGAAAAGAGAACTAACCATCAACAGCCTCACTGAAGTGTGTTTTGACGACGCACTGCGCCATGCCCGCGAGCTTGACAAGCATCGTGCCGACCACGGTGCGAACATCGGGCCGCTGCACGGCATCCCCATGACACTCAAAGACCAGTTTAATGTCCGCGGATTTGACACGACCATGGGCTACGTCGGCCGTGCCGGCGCACCGGCCCAAGACAGTGCCACGCTCGTGCAGATGCTGCAGTCGCTCGGTGCCGTCATTCTCGCCAAGACCAACCTCCCACAGAGTATCATGGTAAGCAAGTTCACCAGGCGCTTAAAGACAACACAACAACACAAGCTGACGCATCTGCTTTGATCAGTGGTGCGAGACGGACAACCCACTCTGGGGCCTCACGACAAATCCCATGGACGCCCGGTACACGCCGGGCGGCTCAACAGGTGGAGAAGCGGCCCTTTTGGCGCAACACGGCAGCAGCATCGGCTGGGGCACGGACATTGGCGGCAGCATCCGCATTCCTGCGCACATGATGGGCCTGTACGGGCTGAAGCCGAGTGTAAGTTTGTTTCTTTCTCCTTCATTCTTTTTTTTTTTCTTTTTTCTTTCATTTCTTCTTTTATTGTTCTCTTTCTCTATATTAATTACCACGTCCACCAGAGCGCCCGCCTTCCGTACGGAGGCGCTGCCGTCTCGACCGAGGGCCAGGAGCACGTGCCATCCTCGGTCGGCCCGTTGGCACGGAGTCTGTCATCCATCCACCTGGCTATGCAGGCCCTGGTCCAAGCCCGGCCGTGGACCTTGGATCCCCGCTGTGTGCCGCTGCCCTGGGACGCCGCCGCATACGAGGCGACGCTTACACGGAAGCTGACTGTTGCTGTCGTGTGGGACGATGGCAATGTACGGCCGCATCCGCCGATGACACGTGTACTCCAGGAAACAGTGGCGCGGCTGCGCGCGGCGGGCCACGACGTCTTTGACTGGAAGGACTTTTCGGCGCTGCATGCCGACATTGTGGCCGTACAGGATGCGTTTTACAAAGCCGATGGCGGCGAGGACATCCGCCGCGATGTGGCCGCAGGCGGTGAGCCCATGATCCCGCACGTCGTCAAGCTCACAGACTGCGGCCCGGGTGTTTCGGTGTACGAGTACTGGCAGCTGAACCGCCGCAAGTGGGCTTTGCAGCAGGCCTACCTCGACAAGTGGAACACTACGCGCTCGCCCAACACGGGACGCACCGCCGATGTTTTGCTGATGCCGCCGATGCCGCACACAGCCGTGCCCCACGGCGGCTGCCGCTATGTGGGCTATACCAAGGTCTGGAACGTGCTCGACTACACGGCCCTGGTGGTCCCGGCGGGTTGTGTCGGTGAAGGAGATACCCATACCGAGTGGGCACACACGCCACGCAACGACACCGATGCATGGAATGCACAGCTTTGGGGGGAGCACAAGGCCGACATGGCACGCCTCAAACTGCCTGTGGGCGTGCAGATTGTCGGGCAACGGTTGCAAGAAGAAAAGGTGCTGGCAGCGGGACGTGTAATCGACGATCTACTCTGGGGACGATAGTTGTAGTGTCCTAGTACGACGTACGATGTACTTTTCGGGTGTTTACTTTGCCTCTTTGCAACAAATGCCAAGTGTTGTCATAAGACTATCGTCCCAATTGCTTCGCACATCATACCATACTCGTCCCGAACTTACTCCGTGGTTTTTTATCAGATGCCGAAACGCAGTGTTTCTCATTGTCTTTGTCGATAGCAGGTTCTCCAGCATCGGAACTCTGTCTTTTGTGGGGAGATCCATCTTGAGCAAGAGTGGGGGTGGGGGAGATAAGCTCTAGGGAAGGGAAATCGACGTTTAGACCTACAGCTGGCATACCGTTTTCGTACCAAAAGTCCCTCTCGGATATGCACGGCACTGTTTGCATGCGGTTGATGACAATTTAGTGAAACTGCACTGACATCTTAGTGACATCTTGATGCCATTTTAATGTCTACGGTCGTCGTCTCTAGGTTCGCGGATCAGCACCTAAACAAATTTATATTCACAAAGAGCACGATCCACAACATAGGACGGAAACATATGAATTACGAAAGCCAGGACTGTATCAAAAGAAACCAGGCGAAGCATTGCTACCGGCATCGACCCTTCTATTGACACTTGCCCAAAATGGCTGGTGCACAGATTCCTATTATTGACTTTTCCGGTAGGTCCACTCCTACGATAACCGGAACATGGGGGGAAAAAAAGACTTCTAACCGCAGAACAGGATTTCTCTCCGGCGACGCGGCCCAAAAGAAGGCCGTCGTCGATCAGATCCGCCAGCAGTGCGGCATCAACGGCTTCTTCCAGATCACAGGCCACAGCGTGGCAGCAGAACTGCAGGACAATGCCATGCGCCAGTGCAAGACGTTCTTTGCGCTGCCGCTGGAGGAGAAGCTAAAGTGCTCCAAAGAGAAGAATACGTGGAACCGCGGCTACGAGACATTGCGGTCGCAGATCCTCGAGGCCGGCACAAACCCCGAGCTCAAGGAGGCGTACTATATCGGCGACGACATCCCCACAACGCACCCCTACTTTGTCAACAAGAAGCTCAACAGCGGGCCCAATGTGTGGCCTCAGGGTGGCCTAGACGACAAAGCGCTGGCTGAGTTTAGGGACAGCACCATGGCCTACTACAAGGCCACCGTCAACCTCGCCGGCCACATCCTGCGCGCCATCGCCCTGTCGCTGGACCTCGACGAGTCGTACTTTGCCCAGTTTCTGGACGGCGCCGTCGCCACCATGCGCTTGCTGCACTACCCCGTGCAGCCCCCAGACAGCGACGACAAACTCACGCGCGGCATCGGCGCCCACACCGACTTTGGTGCCATCACGCTGCTGCTCCAGGACGAGGTGGACGGCCTCCAGGTCTGGGACAAGTCCAACTCGTTGTGGGTCGACGTCGAGCCCGTCAAGAACGCCTATGTCGTCAACCTGGGCAACCTCATGCAGCGTTGGACCAACGAGAAGTACATTAGCAACGTCCACCGTGTCATCAACCGCTCCGGCCGCGAGCGGTTCTCGATCCCAGTCTTTATCTCGGGCAACCCCGACTACGTTGTCGACTGCATCCCCAACTGCAAGGCTGACGGCGAGCCCAGCAAGTTCCCGCCCACCACTGTCGAAGCGGCCGTGTCGAGTGCCTATGCCGAGTCGTACGGCCGTGCGCAGTTGTTCCACCAGCGTCCTGAGCAGACGCAAAAGATGTCAGCAGTTGCTGTGTGAAAGTGGGCGTGTCAACTAGATTGGACTATGATTATCAATTGAACAAAGCATCTCATCTTTAGTCCACACATTTCTTTTGGTTGCTGTCACAATTGGTGAGCCTTCAAGATCTCCATTAGGAAATTGGTCGAGTAAGCAAAGATTGTTTCTATTTCTCATTCACTCTTCATTCCGTTTTAGATGGCGACGTGAGTTGGAACAAAACGACGTAAACGCAGGGGCAAAAGGGACGCTAAATGTCGACGGCCGAGCTTGAACTTTTATTTTTACAGACATCATTGGACATTGTCCCAAAACTGTCTACAGCGTAGCCTAGCAGTTCTCGTAAAATGCAAAGTTGCCAAACGTCACTGTGGTGCCCGCCGAGACACTGCCCAAAACATTGAGATTGGTCACCGAGAGCGTCGGCGTGACGGTGAGGGTGGCCGTCTGCCAGTTACCCGCGCCTGCCGTGAACACCACGTTGACCTGCTCGCCCGTGTTGCTCGTGTAAACGGCATACTCGTTGGCATCTGACGTATCCTGCGTGAACTGGAAGGTGTATGTGTAGGTCACGCCGACGACGACGTTCTTGTTGTACGAGAAAAAGACAGTCATATCTTGGTCTGGGTCGCTCGGCGCAAACGTCAGGCAGCCGTTGGTGGGGCTGCCGTGGCAGGTGCTGATGGATGTGTCGACATTGAAGGCGGCGTCATTGTGGACGGTCCACGACCCGGAGTTGGCAATATCGGTGCCGCCACCCATAGCAGTGGAGTCGGGACCGCAAGTCGGGGCGGGGGCAACAGAGGAGGAGGAGGCGGAGGAGGAGGCGGAGGAGGAGGCGGAGGAGGAGGCGGAGGAGGAGGCGGAGAAAGAGGCGGAGAAAGAGGCGGAGGAGGGGGCGGAGATGACCGACGAAGACGAGACAACAGAGGAGACGGAGGAGGCGGAAGAAGACACAGGGCTAGGCTTGCATCTAGACGCAGAGGCAAGGCCAGTGCCCGCCAGGATCGTGGCGAGAACCGACGTGAACTTCATCGTGGTGGTCGATGTTATGCCGCGGCAGGGAGAAACAAAGCAGCAAGATCCAAAGAAGAGTATATAAAACGAGTAGACGAACGAGTGACAAGAAGTTGAAAGCGACCGTAGTGAAGAGCCAAGGTAGGAAGAAAGAGACAAAGAAAGAGAAAGAGAATCTTGAAAACCGTTGGAGGTTGTGTACGCCGAGCCTTTTTGTATGGGGAAGGAGAGCCCGAAAGACAGCAGTGGAGGTAGTGGAGGGACGCACATGAACTCTTCGCCCATACCAAGCGTCGTAATTACCTTAAAACTGGGCTGTACGGAGTACGTCGTACGCGAAGCATTCCCACAATTTTCAGATTCAAACGCCTATGCCTGCCAAGGTGCAGTTTGTCGTTAACGGGCGGCTGTGACGGAATGTGGAGATTGGTGCATTCACTTCCAATATTTGCTGCTAGAAGTGGTAATGTGGAGATTTAGATTTAGGGATGGAGATCCGCACCAGACACCAAAACGCCCAGACAAAGGGAAGAGACATCTTGCACAAACGATCCAACTAATACTCTAGATCACGTTGACGATGTGGTATTTACAAAGACGAAGATGCCAAGACAAAAAGAAGGCATTAAAACACTCGTTTTGCAGCTTTTCTTCCCGTTCCCGTAAACTCTCGACAGGAACAACGGCAGTGAGTTGAGGATTCGATGACGATCCCCTGGAACCACAACAGCAAAATATTACCCGATTGGGAAAGCTCTTATATTAGCACGCCAATAGTGTGCTTCACACACGAACCCCGCCAGGTACAAGTCAGGTCCAGCTTGCAAACACTGTTCTCGACGCTAGACTTTTGCTATATGAACAGTACCAATATCAAGCACCGACAGAAGCTTACTGTAAAACAGTCAGATATCAGACAGATGGTAAAATGCCGACCAGCCACGCAAAACCATACCATCACGATGCTTCGACCTCACCTGAATCTCATTATTTTAGATTAAGTGTCGCTAAGAATTGATTTTCGATGATGTATATTGCCAACTTACTGGGGAGTCTTGCACTAAAAAGGGGACCCCTGCAGGACAACAACAAATTATTCCCCGATTGGGACGTCCCCTTACTGTAGCATCCCAATACTTGCTAATTACACCGAACGCACTGCGTACAGCCGAACTTGGGTCCGTTTCCTCCGCTCGAGCGAGCCCAGAGCGCGAAAAGAAGCACAAAATAGTCGCGGGGCTACGTTCGTATTCAACGGGAAGATTGGCTGACCATTTGGTGGCTGTGCTCTGACTTTGTTGTTTGCGTTCACGTGTAGAACTCTCTTTTTATATACAATGTATTCTACAAACCATTGAACGCGGCAATGGCATCGTCGTCAGTGGCTGCGGCCGTGGAACTACTCTTTAAAAGTAGGCGGGAAGTAGACGAGGGCAAACAGGGCGCCGGACACGACACTTGGAATAATCATAATGTAGTACCACCAGCGCCAGCCGGCGGCCCTGTGCAGAACTTGATATAACCTCTACAATGTCGTCGTTTAGACTCGGGAATCACACCATCTCGACATACCAGCTTCATTAATCCATGGCTGGTCGCACGAGTCGTTAGCTCCGTGGCAGCGGACCTTCTCTGCGTGGTCTTCCCCGCGTGGTCTCCCCGCGTGGAATGGATTATTGTCTGTGGTGGTGCCGAACGAGGGCCTCAAATTCCGGGGTAGGACGGCCGGGAGAGTTAACTTCCACGATATCGAGTGCATGCTGGGCCACTTCTTTGATCTTTGTCCGCCTCACCAAGAATTGGCACAATTTTGTTTTTCCAAAAAAAAAGTAAAAGTTTAAAAATCAATTATTTCCCAATAAAATCTGTGTGACGAAAAAAAGAAGAAAAAAAGAGAACCAAATGCTTTGAGCTCCACAGAATAGCATATGTTAGAACGTAGAAGAACTGTGGAAGCCGTACGTCACCAGATTCAATGGTGCCGCGACCCTTCCCCTATTGGCTTGGGTGAGTGCGACTATAGCATCGGCGTGTGGGATGAGCCTTTGCCACAGCTGCCGTCAATGAAGAGGACGAACGCGTCACTTGCGTACGAGATTGTCGACATACCCGGCCGTGGCAAGGGTGCTGTGGCCACGCGTGCGATCAAGCAGCACGAGGCCTTCATGGTGGACTATGCCGCACTAGTGGTCGATCTGAGAGTTGCGGGCGGGCGCGTCGAGCACAGCGAAGGATATCGACTGCTGCAAACTGCAGTAGACCTATGACTAAATAGATGTGTGCTCGTGCCAAGGTAAAGAATAAAGACGATGGATACAATGTATAATAGAGTGCTTGAGAACAACTTAACCTTGTTTTTCTTTCCTTCGACCTTCTCCGTCCAGTCGGACGTTTTACCTGGACGAAGAGACCACCAGTTGGACCACCGGCCAATAGCCTCGAATAAACCGCAGTAAAGTCTGTATTTCTTGTTTGGCCAGACAGATGCGTACTACGGTCATATCGACAACACCAACGTACCGGTCTCGAGGCACCGGCAGTTCTTATGTGGCTATTTTTAACATCGTTTCCGCCGAGGCAATATCTGTCGAGATATACAGACAAAGGCATACGCGAGGCATCCCTCCCCATGGACGTATACATGTAGCCAAGACCGTCAGGAAGAGGCTGATTCTATTGTCTTATTCCTCTTTCCTCTATTTTTCTTTTCGTGACCCCTGTCCCACAAATTGTCAGGGTACGTGACATAGATCTGCTTATATGACTGCCATTAACCAGGCAGTGCGAGATGCGCTGGGATTGTATTTGAAAGTGGGAGGCGGTTTAGTGAGAGTAGTGTGAGAGTAGTGTGAGAGTGTATTGTATTGATTAATTCAACGTGTAGTATTCAAAAGCTAATTAATATAAACTCATAGTCTATCAACTTGTGCCGTGCCGTTACTTTATTGTCGCCGAAAGTCGTCCGTCTTGGCCGAAAGCGGCCACACGCCAAGTAAAACGACGGCAGATAAAGGTTGCGTGAAGCCGTTGTGTTGACCAGCCTCGAATAACGAGATTGCGAAAGAGCCACTCTTCATTGGCGATAAGCACCACAAGTGGGAACGATTAGACACAGCCCTGTCCATTTTTAGTATCGCCGTCCCGCAGTTAGGCCAGGGTTGTATGGAACGCGCTCAACCGCAAGTGCCCGCATCTGCCACACATAGTTTGGACACCTTTTGCACATTGCATCATCCACTAGCAAGCTTCCACCATTCTTCGGCCACGCATCGGAGGTGACAATACGCGACATCATTCGCGAGATAAAGGCACTCGACGAAGACGATCAACCCAGGGTCTCCTTTCTCTTTTCTCCTGCCAAGAGTCTCCAGCATCCCCAACACCACCCCGCACTCTTGTCGCAATGGCCTCAACAACTGCGGGCATCGGCGCCAACGACGTCTTGCTCGTCTTTTTGCCCGACCGCACCGCGCCCGATGCCGAATGGATCGCCCGTGTCAAGGCCAAGTTCCCCGGTCTCACGATCCGCTACGAGCCCCAGGCTGACCCGGCGACGGGCCAGGTCCGCGACGTCAACAACCTGCCCGTCGAAGCGTGGGACGGAGTCACTCTGCTGGTGTCGCACTGGCCGCCGCGGACGACCGACACGGAGGTCTATTCATATGCCGTCAAGACGACCCTCAGGCCCAGGACGACTCTGCCCAATTTGCGGTTTGTGCAGGTGCCTTCGGCGGGTGCGGACCGCTGGATCGGCCACGAGACGTTCCAGCGGCCGGGCGTGACCATTGCCACCGGGAATGGAACGCATGCGTAGGTCTCCTGCCCCGAACAATTTAGTTTTACTCAAATATCGCTAACGCACAAAAGGCCCCAAATTGCGGAATGGGTCATTGGCACATGGTTGATGGCGCGGCACCACTTTCTGCAGATCGACTCGTACCGGGCCGCCGGTGACGCATGGAAGCACCGCCTAGACACAATGGGCGAGGACTCGACCAACACACGCATCGGTATCTTGGGATACGGCGCCATTGGCCGGCAGACAGCCAAGCTGGCGACGGCGCTGGGCATGGAAGTGTATGCATACACGCGGAGCGAACGCTCGACGCCCGAGTCGCGCGGCGATCCAGATACCTACTGTGTGCCCGGCACCGGCGACGCTGAAGGCTTGCTGCCAAGCAAATGGTTCCACGGCACGACGTCCAACGACATCAACAACTTCTTGTCCCAAGACCTCGATCTGCTGGTCGTGGCCACACCTCTGACGGCCGACACCACCAGACTGTTGGGCAGCGACCAGTTTGCCGTCCTGGACAAGGCCAGAGCCGGCAACCTCCGCAACGGCCAGCCCAAGCCCAAGACGTATGTCGTCAACATTGCCCGCGGCAAAGTCATTGACACTGATGCGTTGCTGCACGCCTTGCACAGCGGCCAGATTTCGGGTGCGGCCCTCGACGTCACCGACCCCGAACCGCTGCCGGCCGACCATGCCCTCTGGAAGGCGCCCAATGTCTTTATCGCCCCGCACGTCAGCTGGCAGTCGCACAATATGCGGGAGCGGCTGCTGGGTGTGCTGGAACTGAACTTGGACAGACTGCACGCAGGCGAGCCACTTGTCAATGTTTTGCACAAGACGCTCAAGTATTAGACGGAGATATACGGAGTAGAATAGAGCAGACATGCAACCACAGCAGTATGTCGTCGTGTTGCAAGTGCCGTGAATTGTCTCTGAACGCTGTACAGTATTGTTGGCGTCTTTGTCTGCCGTGATGCTGCCGCATTGTGCTCTGAAGGATAAGCAGTAGAAAGAAAAGCCTCCACACCCACCGGGATCAATACACAGTACTTTTACGGAACACGGGCTATCTTGCCGTTCTGTCGTGCGGTGTGTTGTCGCGCTGTCGTGTGCCGTGGATCCGCGTGCCGTGGATCCGCATTCATGAAGCCGGTGTTAAACTACTCAGTACTCCGTACACAGTCGGAAAAGAAATCCAAGAAAAAGTACAGAGTACACAGCACAACTTGTATTTCTCAAAAGATAGGAGGAACACGAAAATAGTCGTCGCTCGTGACATGAGCGTGTCCCCAGTTTATTTTTCTGCACCGTCCACCTTCGGCCCGATGGGCATCCACATCCACCCCCTGGTCCCAACTTTTTTGGGTCGGACCAGACGTTCACTACCCGCGACCATAACTCGTTTTACGGAGTACTTTTGATTTCCGTTTTCTGACTGGGCTGAAAGTCACGTTCCTGTCTGTTTGTAAAACACTGTCAAGCTTTCGCCGAGACGTGCCCAGAGGACTGCCCAGACGCGCCGCAAACGGCCCAGCCACTACGCCTTGTCAACCGTTCTTTCTTAAGCTTTTGCCAATGCTTTTGGTGGCGATGTCAGCAACTGATGGTCAGCGTACAGAGTACGCCCTTCACCACGGAGCTTATGCAGAGAACACTGTCCGCCATAGCCTGTTACTTGGGACGATCAGATCACAGTTCGGCCTTTGGAGAAAAAGGTCCGATGTCTACAACCTCGTACGGCACCGTCTCTTGTGCGGCCTTGTTGTCCAAAGCAGTCATAGCTCCGGAAAAAACACGAGGGCATTTCTTCTTTCTTTTAGACTCTCTTTATCGTACAAAGGCGGGCCAGTGTTATCAAAAGTTCAAGTGGCCGCGTCTGCGCATCCACAATGCTGCCGAGTTTCGTGCAAAAACGACGCGATTGGAGCACGGGAACAGAGCACGGGAACAAAGGAGTGTGTGGACGTATTTCTGGAGCTGTGCAAATAACAAACTGTGTAATTAAGAACCATGCTGCAAAGTTGGAACCAAGAGCGGATAAAGGTAGTTGACAGAGAAACTTAGAACCAAATTTAAATGTATCTCACCAGAAAATCAATACGCGGGACGACGTCATGATAATACGAAAAGGTCGTGTCCATACTCAGTACAGCATTCGCACATTTGAGCTCCTCTTGGGAGCAAAATCCGACAATGTTGCATTCAACAGTTTGATGCCATGTGCGAAGCAGTTTCTGTCGCATTTGTCTTTCTCTGTATCATTTCCTTTCCCCCCACGACGCGCCTTTCGCGTATTCATTCAACATGCTCCGTAAGATTTTGGGGACACCAACAGAGTGGATCGTCTGTGCCGATGTTGCCATCGGCACAGCTGACGCCGCTTTTTGGTCCCAAAAAGTTCGATCCCCACGCGCCGTCTCGGCCGTTTTCTTTCTGCATCCAATCCGACGTTGCCATTTTATCTACTCCGTATTTTCGCCCACTCACACAACCCACCCTGGCAGAACTCCGGGGTGCAAGTAAACCCGATGTCCGAGAACAAGCACTCCCATGGACAAGGTATCGTGGGTGACACGGGGGTCGCTCATCAAAATAAGGAGGATGGTGAAGAAGTTGAGTTGCAGTTTGATGTGGAATTATCGTACCGTGAGCATATCGTAGGTGCGTTTATGATATTTGCACTGTGACAAGATCGTCTGCCACGCAAAATCCTCGTGGCAAACAAATCCGAGCTCAGACAATGAGAAAGCGCCTGCATTTGCGATGTCTTATTTCGTGATTGTTTTCAGTTTTTTTACCGGATTTCGTTGTCCTCCAATTGATTGCAACGATCGTGGCAGAACTACCATCACCGGACCATTTTTGTTTTCGGCCCGTTTCTTGGCTTTTTTTATGCCCGCCCTGACCCGCTCTCGCTCTTTGTCGTCTCCAGTCGTCTCCGACTCTTTACCCCAAATCACACGCAACCTCGCATTACCGGACATAACCCCCCCCCCCCCCGGCGAACGAAGGAACAAGGGCCACCCGTCATGTTTTATGCACCTGGCCTGAAGAGCCGCTTGATACGCCGCATCCCTCCCGTAGTGTGCATGCAACCTTGCAATCTGGGTGTGACTTTGCGAGTGCATCATTATGAGTATATGTACACAGTAGGAGCCGGTTCCTGACCGTTGTATCCGGGTTCGTGGGACTTGATGTGGGTGGCTTGCTTGAGTTGAGCCTAGAGAGGCAGACTAGCACAACTGGAACAACTGCACGGAAGAGCGGCATTGACAACAGATAGGAAGGGGGACTTTCAATTGCTCTACGTGGAAGAAAATACGACGTACCACTTGCAGACCACCCGTGGCAGTCCCGCCGACACTAAATGCCAAGCGCCGCGTCACCCGTCTCCGGGAAACCCCACTGCAAAACCCACTCGTCGTCCGCCGTATGTCCACTAGCCACCAAAATAATTCTGTGTGGGAAACCAATACAAAAGCAGTGCAGAACCTACATGAAATGAATGCTTGGGCGCGTCAAATGCCTGTCCAACAGCATAGAAGGAGCTGTCAATGGCAAAGAGCAAACTTTGAAATCCTTATGCAAGTTCAGCGCCAGCATTCAAGAACCTCCAGACCGAGCCGCCGTCCATGCTGGACGATGGAAGACTGGAAAAACAAACTCGTTGCATGTGCACTCGGTCGAGGGATAGCACCATGACCCGCGTACCACGTCCCGGCGCCTCACTTTTGCCTGCCTCACTTTTGTCCGCTGCACTTTTGCCTGCCGCACCCCCATCGGCCGCGGCCATACTTCGGTTGGCCCACAGCGGCCTTACTTACGGGTGTCTGCCCACGATGCTCCACTTCCACAAGTCTCCCACCGACAATGACACGCCCTTGGTCAGCATCGCCCTTATATTGTGTATCCCAAAACCGTAGACGACGCTGGCCACACCACATGTGATCTGCAACAGCAGTAAGCCCATACGACCACCACGTTTATTTGACCCTCTGGCGTCGGCGACACTGCGGAGGAACCCCGGCGTCAGTTTCCAGAACTAGATTTTCCTCGTGGAAGGAGATGGGGCAGATGGAGACGGAGACGCGAGGGGTGTAAAGAGGAGACGACGAAAAGAAGAGGTTAACAAGGGTGTGTCAAAGATGTTGGAGTGACAAACACACATACAGTGGGGAGAAACAACACATGGAGGCGATGAAAACACACATGGAGATGAGGAGAATATGAGGGGTTCCCCATCTGGGGCCCAGCTGGAGGAACGTTCTGTTTTACCTGGGGAAGGGGCGAGACGCGGCCGTAATGGAGGGTACTTTGGACTGGCTCGATCCCTAGAGCGGCCTTTCAACGGGCCTGACCAGGGCCGACTCGCGTGACAGCAGGGTTTTCAATATTTTGCAAAATTTGCAGCCACGCTGAAGCCATGACAATTGAAGTTGGTGTAACAAGCGCGGAGCGGCGCCTGTTTACTTTCATCTCGGGTGCCCTTGGTCGACGCAGAGGGGTGCCTGTCTACTCTGATGTAGGAACTCTTGTGTTGGGTACCCTGTTTGCCGATCGTCGCCTCTTCAATGGCCTGCAGTCTTTTCGTCTGATCGCCGGACAGTACTTTTTATGGCGTCCTACGCCGTATGCTCTACCCCTTCCTGCTACTTTGCCAAGACTTGTATTCTCGTGAGATATAAGGAGGCTACCCCGTCCCTCGACGATCATTCACTCTCCTCTCTTTTCTTCATCCATTCTCGACAACATCGACGACATCTGGCCTGGTCGACTTGGTAGTATCTCTTTTCTTGTCTCCATCAGTCAACCTTCACCACCACTACAATGGTCCTCACCGCCGAGCAGTCACAGTCGGCCGTCGGCCGCTTGGGCGCTGAGAAGCCCCACGGTATCGTCGGCATGATCCGCAACCCCTACGTCTTCATGACCTGCGCCTTTGCCGCCCTCGGCTGTCTCATGTACGGCTACGATCAGGGTGTCATGAGTTCTGTGCTTGTCATGGAGTCGTTCCAGACCCGTTTCCCCGACCTCCAGGGCTCCACCATCCAGGGCTGGCTGGTCTCGGCCCTCGAGCTCGGTGCCTGGGCCGGTGCCCTCTTCAACGGCTGGCTCGCCGAAAAGATCTCCCGCAAGTACTCCATGATGGTCGCCGTCATCATCTTTACGCTCGGTACCGGTCTGCAGTGCGGTGCCTACAAGAGCGCCGAGCTGTTTGCGGGCCGTGTCATTGGTGGTTTCGGTATCGGCATGTTCTCTATGGTCATCCCGCTCTACCAGGCCGAGATTGCCCCGCCTGAGCTCCGTGGTTCCCTTGTGTCCCTCCAGCAGCAGTCTATTACGATCGGTACCGCCATCGCCTTCTGGCTCGACTACGGCATGCACTTTGTCGGCGGCACCTCCTGCAACCCCGAGGGCATCCCGGCAAGCCAGCAGTACGACAACGGCGTCTACAACTACACTCTGGCTGCCCATCACCACTGCCTGGGCCAAAAGGACGTCTCGTGGCGTTTCCCCCTCGCCCTGCAGCTCCTGCCTGCCTGGATCCTCTTCTTCGGCATGTTCTTCCTCCCCTTCTCGCCCCGCTGGCTCATGACCAAGCACCGCGACGACGAGTGCATCGCCGCCCTCTCCAAGCTCCGCCGCCTCGACGCCAACGACCCGGTCCTGCGTGCCGAGTACCTCGAGATCAAGGCCTCGGTCCTGTTTGACGAAGAGTCCGAGGCCGAGCTCAAGGCCGGCGGCTCCTTCCTCGGCACCTGGAAGACGCTCTTCGCTCCCAACATGCTCCGCCGTGTGATGATTGGCTGTATCATTATGATCTGTCAGCAGTTCACAGGTATCAATGCAGTCTTGTCAGTTCAGTCCTATTTGCCTTTCTTTTGTTTACGTCGTTTATACACGATTTGGTTGAGTTGCGAGGTCGTGATGCGATGTCGTTTGGATGATGGGGAGAGTGGGGCCATCTCGTCACGTGCCATTACACTAACACGGGAACTGCCGTTTTGGGCCGCCAAGGTTGCCGGCCCCTTCCTGGCTCCCGCCCTTTCATCGCATCGTGCCTTCCTCTCATCCAAACTTATCCCACCCCGCCTTCCCCACTTGTTGTTTTGTCTACTCATCGCACCTTCCTCACTGGTTTTGTTTTGTTTACTCTTTTGAACGACATGCTAACATCATGCAGGTATTATGCTCCCCAGATCTTCGAGACCTTCGGTTTCACCGACACCACCACCGATCTGCTCGCCACGGGTGTCACCGGTATCTTCCAGATTATCTTTACGCTGCCTGCCGTCTTCTTCCTCGACAAGTTTGGTCGCAAGAGTTTCTTGATTGTCGGTGCTCTCGGCATGATGATTTGTCATGTGATTGTCGCCGCCATTGATGGTTCCTTTGAGGAATCGTGGCCTACGCACCGCAGCGCCGGCTGGGCTTCCATTGTCTTTATCTGGCTGTTCGCCGTCAACTTTGCCTACTCGTGGGGCCCCGTCGCCTGGGTGTTGACCCAGGAGCTGTTCCCTACCTCGATGCGCGCCCGTGGTGTCTCGATCGTCGCCTCGACCAACTGGATGTTCAACTTTATCATTGGCCTGACCACCAAGGACATGCTCGACTCGATGAAGTACGGCACCTACATTTTCTTCGCCGCCTTCTGTGCTATTGGTGCGGCTTTTGTGTGGTGGTTTGTGCCCGAGACCAAGGACAAGACGCTCGAGGAGCTCGATGTTTACTTTGGCGGCGACGCTTCGGGCATTGCCGCCGCCGACCGCGAGCGCATGGCCCGCATCAACGCCAGCCTGGGAATTCACGGCGACGTTGCCGACTTGGATGCGTACCAGATTGGCGACGCCAAGCCGGAGGTCGAGCACAACGCCGACGCTGTGGAGACTGAGAAGACAGCTTAGAACGGAAGTGCTGTGGTTTGCGCCGGAAGAAAATAATGTCGATGAGGGGATGAGAAAAGAGGAGTCCTGGAACGAATGTCTGCCGCTCATCAAAAACTTGCATCGTACTCCATCCTCCCATACCAAAAGCTGGCTATGCCACCGTGCAGTGGTTACACATTTCACTAATTAATTGAATTCTCTATTGCTCCAGTTCAATGGCCTTCCATACCTTTATTGATTTGTAAAGTTTAACATGTTTCCACCACTTCATAATGCTTTCCAGCTCGATACGATTCAAAGCCTACTCCACCGTGACATTTTCCTGGTCACCATTGGCTGTCTATATTTATCCGTGGACTCTGCCCGTCTTCCGGCATCGGGTAGATCTCATCAAAGTATTCCTGAACAACCTCAGACACAATCTCAGCCGGGTCCTCGATATCACCAAAGTCCAGTCGATCCTTTGTTTCCTCGAACTCATGTATTTGTCCCTGAAGTTTGAGTCCTGGTAGATATGTCACTGGGCAAAGATCGTGCGTCCAGAACACTGAAGGGTCCTCAGTGCCTCTGGGTCTTCTCTCGTGTTGATGTCTATTTCCTGCCTTGCCTCTCTGGCGCAGTTCAAGTGCAGGCGAGTGAAACTGCCCATATCCCCCGTGGCAAGACGGGCCTGCCAATATTCTATTTTCTTTGCTCTTTCCCCTTATTTCATCATGGCTCCTTCCCATCGACCACGACATGGCTGTCAGCAGCCACAAACTATCGGAAAGGACCGGTCAACAAGCCAAGAAAGGGGAATCTCTCTGTCCAGAGCCAGTTAGGCGGCCAATTGTTCTTTAAGGGACAATATGATTATTCTTTGAGCATATTCTCCTTTTCTTTGCAGTAATATATACGAGGCAAAAACGATGCTGACTGTACCTGATGACAAATGGGGGCTAGTCCCGGAGAGGCAATTTCGGCTTGTGGGCCATAAAATCCGATTCCGCAGACCCACTGCTAACTCCAGACAGAATTGCCCTTTTGAGCATTTACAGCGATTGGCCAGGTCGTTTAGCGGTTGGCATCACTAAATGTTAGTGAAGCTTGTACGGAGTACTGGAATCATCGCCACGACGATGAGGTATGAAAATGTAGAAAATTGCTGGCAAGTCAAGGAAAACTGTATCCTCGTTCATCATATCGGCTTTAGAGAGTCTGGTCTTCTTCCTTGGTTTTGAGCCTTGGAACTGTTTTAAATATAAAAAAGAGCGCATCTCACCCACCTTTTCTCAGTCTCTCGGCATTCGGTCAGCATCTGGAATCATGTATCGAGCCGTCTTACACCTTGCAGATCACTACAACGTCAGCACATAAAAGCTTGCGCTTTCCTCTCTACAACTCACTTTATCTTTTTTTTGTCTCGCACTATCCTCACTCTTCCATCCCCGCCTCCATCATGTCCAAGATCGTCGTCATCACGGGCGCCAACACGGGCATCGGCTACGAAGTCGTCAAGGCCCTGCTTCAAAACGACAAAGCCGCGCCGTACCGCGTCTTCTTGGGCTGCCGCTCGCTTGAAAAGGGCGAGGCCGCTCGCAAGCAGGTTTTGTCCGAGGTCCCCGAGACCCAGAGCACGGTTGACCTACTGCGGGTGGACGTGGCCAGCGATGGTTCCATTGAGGCCGCCTTTGCTGCCGTCGCCAAGGAGGTCGACCATGTCGATGCTCTTGTGAACAACGCCGGCCTTGCCATCGACACGGGCGTTGCCTCGGGTGCTTGTTCTCGCCGTGAGGCCTGGAATCAAGACTTTGATGTCAACGTCTCGGGCGCGGACATTATGACCTACACTTTTGCGCCTCTGCTCATCAAGTCCAAGGAGCCCCGTCTGCTGTTCTTGACAAGCGGCCTCGCCTCGCAGGGCAACATGTCGGACGGCTACTTCGCGGGGCCCGCGCCCACGGCCACAGGCTGGCCCAAGACGTACTTTGGCAGCCCCTTTGCGTACCGTGCGGCCAAGTGTGCGCTCAACATGATGATGCTCAACTGGCACTATGTGCTGCTGCCGGACGGCGTCAAGACGTTCTCAATCTCGCCGGGTATGCTGGCCACGGGCCTGGGCAACATCAAGGACCAGCTCATCAAGATGGGCGCAGCCCACCCGTCGGTGGGCGGCCAGCTGATCCAGAAGGTGGTGGCGGGCGAGCGCGATGCCGATGCCGGCTTCATCGTCAACGCCGGCGGCCGCATGCCTTTCTGAGCTTTTACAGGAATACAGGAACAGGTGGGATAAGAAAAGGTAGCCTCAATGGACTACATAGCTTCAGACACTAGATACATTGACGAAGTGCCATTACAGCACTTTGTGCCGCTCCGTGCCGCTCTGTGCCGCTCATCGTCCACAGTTCTTGTTCGTGCACACCGTCAGCTCGTGAATGTAGCGAATCTTGCCCCCATACTGTCTCCGCATGGTCTCAACTCCTCGTTGTCAACTAAAGAAACAAGAAGCGGGGAAGCAAAGAATGGGCGGCTGTTACTTTCTCGGTGCTTTTTGCCATGGGTGTTTATTACTTCAGTATAATTCTGTAGGCGGGAGAGAATGTCCGTCGATTGATTGCAATTACCGAAATGGCCGACGCGGTACTTGTAGAAGGCGGGAGGTCAGGGGCGAGTGGAGGATCGCTTGCATCTTTTCAACTTTATCCGCTTGGCTTCTGTCAAGTTGAGTGGCACGACCTGACAATAGGAAGTTTGATACAGTTTTCTCTATTGCCATCTGCAGTATTCTCCCATATTTATGTGGTTTTGTCTTGATTTAGCTGTTGTTCTTATTCTTTTTAACTCTACAATAACTTTTCTTCCGGAAATGTCGTTTTCTGCCATTGATGGACAATAAAACCCCAGAAAATAAACAATGCCGTTTGCTAGATGCAGATAAAGTAATTCACTTACAGAAATACCCCCAGAAAAGACGACATGATGGAGATAAAGTATGGTTGACCAATAAAATTTTGGATGAAAGACGGGTTTGGAGGGCGATGATATGTTGCTGTTGATTTCTTTGGCACATTTTTGATTTTTTTTTTGCATTTTTTGTACCTGAAGCGAATCAACCGTATTAGTTCTGTTAGCCTATGGTGTAATTAGTACAGCTGTCTGGAAAACCGACTGCTTAACGTAAGTTCACCGTCTGTCCCCACGTATTGTCTTCCCTCTACGGAGTACGTCAGCATCCAACTCAATGTTGAGAATCAATTTCAGGTGGGGAAAGGGGGTTCTTCTGTTTATTTCGGCTTGTGCTACTGACTGTGCCTATTTGACTTCTTTTCCCCCGTCTTTCTCAGACTGCCGAGGGATGTTCCTGACAGCCTTGTGTAAGTGTGAAAATTCAGACCAGTTCGACGCAGTTCTCGGTTCAATCAGAGCCCATCTCCGTCCCATATCACCAGTGCATTGGTCTTATCTCATCTCAGTTCACCATCAACAGCACATCACTTTTTTGATCTGCAACATGGAGTACAGCAATAGGACAGAGATACGAGACACCGAAACCAGTGACAGCCTGTAAGAGCCAGGAAGGTCTCCCAACGGTCACATGGACAAGAACGCATGCAGGCTGAGAGCCAATGAGTCCAGAGTATTCCGTATGATAACGGTGTTTGATTTCAGCGGCAGCACACCATAGTTGCTTTGTAGCTTGTATGTTGGTCCGGAGGGGCCGCCCTCCTTGCATGCTGACGTACTTAACCATCACCCAATCCTCTTAACCTGTCAATCCCGTTCCTTGCTCCCTGCATGCTGTCTTCTTGACTTTCTATTTTCCCTCTTACTTTGCTTCTTTCCTATTCCGCAGTCGTCTATGGAGGCCGGAGTGCTTTCCTGCATTTCTCTTGGCTTGAGACAGCAGCAACCTACAGATCCAACGGCATTGCAGACTTTGGTCATTTTGTATTGGCACCTTACCTCTCATCACCATCAACAACGGCAAAATACTGTCCTGTTTTTTCCCTGTTTCTTTTTCCTGTCTTGGACGGCAGACATTGACCAAGGAAACAAAGAGGTACAACGAAAACGACATGCCGACACTTTTCATCCCAGAGACACTCAAGGAGTGGCCATGGCCACGAGCCATCAACCCGCACTACGAGGAGACTGCTGCTGAATCTTTGGAGTGGCTTCACTCGTACAGTTTTTTTCCTCTCAAGGCTCAGCAAGCCTTTGATAGATGCAACTACGGTACGCTTGACCAAGAAAAGCTGACCAAGAAAAGTCTGAAAAGTCTGAAAAGTCGGATTGAGGCAGCGGTGCTAACAGTGGTAGGCCTTCTTGCTTCCATGGCATACCCAAAGCTGGCGAAAGGTGAGTCGACTTCCCACGATGGGATCGAAGCAAGTGACAACGTGTGCTGACCAGTCTTCTCTCCAGAACACAACCGCATTGGCTGCGACCTCATGAATGTGTTTTTCGTCGTCGAAGACGGCACCGACGATGCATCTCCGCAAGTGACAAAACAGAGAGTCGATTTGGTCACCGACGCCATGCGCAGTCCTAGTGTGCCCCGACCTGCCGACGAGTGGCGCGGCGTCGAGATTGCACGCGACTTTTGGCTCCGTGCCACCACGACGCCTGGTTTTCGTCCGTCAACCGCCGCTCGGTTTTTTTACCACTTTGAAGACTATCTGCAGTCCGTGGCCACCGAAGCCGCGGACCGGGCCAAAGAAGTGACAGACGGTCCGCCAGTGTACAGTCTGGATAGCTATCTTGCCGTGCGCCGCCGGACCGTCGGTGCCCTGCCGTCGTTTGTCCTGCTGGAGCTGGGACTGCCTCTCAACGTCAGTGACGAGGCGATCGAAGCTGCCGTCAACCACCCTGACATGCGAGAACTGTCCTCTCTTGCTACCAACATGATTCTTATTGGAAATGTACGTCTACCAGCTCACGTACTGATATGAAGATATGAATAAGTCATATTCACTGACGGTGTAGGACCTCGTCTCGTACAATCGAGAACGTGCCACGGGCGCCGTCCACAACATTGTCACCGTGGTGCTCAAGAACCCGCCCAAGGGTGACCCCCCAAAGAACGCCCCAGCTGAAATCAAGAGCGTCCAGGACAGCGTCGACTGGGTGGCAGCCTACCACCAGGTGCTGGCCGAGCGGTTCCTCGCCCTCTACGAGGGAATCACCTCGCAGGGGACTGGACCTGCCACAAGTGTGCTCGCCTCCGGCCTTGGCAACTGGGTGCGCGCCAACGACCAGTGGAGTTTCGAGAGTGTGCGGTACTTTGGGGCAGGAGGAGGCGAGGTGCAGGTGACGAGACGGGTGGAACTGCTTCCCGTGAGAGAGGTGTGAGAGAGGTGTGAGAGAGGCGTGAGTCAAGATGGGGGAGGGGGTGGGAGTAGGAGTGATGTGAGGCGAGGTGTGGATGTTGACAGATGCATTTCTCCACCCCGTTATTTTGACTTTTTTTTGGGCACATTGGGATGTCCTTACACGACTGGATCTTTTGTGTTGCCCATTTTTTTTTGTTCTTGTTGCAAAACTTGTCAATCTACTCTCTTTTCTCGATTTCGTAACTGTGCTGAATTTTGTCGTATTTTCGTGCATTTTCGCATTATCGGCTACAGCACACAATCAGCCGCACAACTCTAGACTGTAAAAATCTGCCCCTTTTCAAACTAAACAAAGGAATACTCAATAACACTGTAGAGACTTGCTATCCGCAACCAAAATCGACCTAATCGCACAACAACAGTAAATTTACTCCAAAAAAAAAAAAAAAAAAAAGTAGACCAACTCGCCGAGGAATACATACATCAAAGATTTCCGTACATTTGAAAAAAAAAACATGCAATAAACATAACCGTCTTGCACAACACAGCACAACACAGCACAACACTTCATTAAGTAGCCGTCGCCGTCTCCGACTCCGTAGAGTTGAGAGGACCCACCCGCTTCACTTTCAGCCACACATCCCCGCTGGGCCGGAGCTGTCCAGACGGGTTGACCACCGGCAGCCGGCCCTTGTGCACCGACTCCCACTCAAACTGCTTGACGAGCGAGAGCAAAACAACCTTCACGTTGAGCGATGCCAAGGCACGGCCGATACAGGCACGCGGACCGTGACCAAAGGCGACCCAGGAAAAGCTGTCGTTGTCAACAGCGCCGCCCGTGGACGGGTCTTTGAGCCAGCGGTCAGGATTGAAAGTGGTGGCATCGTGGCCCCAAAGCGTCGGGTTGCGGTGCAAGACGGCTGGGACGGGCATGAGGGTCGTGCCCTTGGGGACGAACTGGCCAGCCACCACAACGTCGTGCTGGGCCACACGGGGGATACCGGCGACGGGTGTCTGGTAGCGAAGACACTCGCGAATCACTGCGTCCAAGTAGGGGAGACGGTCAATGTCGGCAAAAGAAGGCGCGTGCGGCAGAGTCAAGGCTTCTTTGCGCAGCCTGGCCACAACTTCGGGGTGCAGACCGAGCTCGTGTGTGGCAAACGTCAGCGCGCCGGCCGTGGTCTCGTGTCCCGTCGCCATGAAATTGAGGACCTGCTCAACCAGCTCGGCCTTGGACCAGCGGTCGGCCGGGTCGGTGGCTCGATACTTGGTCTCGACCATGTATGTGAGCAGGTCTTTGGTGGGCGACGCCGTCGGCGACAGCAAGGACTCCTCATTGTCCGACGCGACAGATTGGATGCGCGCTTCGGTGACACCCGTCAGAATGCCGCGCAGCTCGGCACTGGCGTCCATAAAGACACGGTTGGCCTTGAAGGGCAACCAACGAATCGGCACGACCAGATTGATGGCGGCCAGAATCATGCCAGACGTCGACAGGTCAAACATGGCCTCGTAGCACGACTGGAAGGCAGTGCGCGACTCAAAGTTGCCAAAGTCGATGCCGAGGGCAAAGACGCTAATGACGTCCAGCGTGATCTTGGCATAGAGCTGCTTGATCTCAACAAGACCGTTGTCTTGGGTCACGGCACGGTCAATCTCAGCCACCAGACGGTCGGCCTTGGACTGGAGGATGGGCAGGTAGGCCTTGATATTGCTGACAGTGAAAAGTCCACCGAGTGCCTTGCGCTGTGCTCGATGCTCTGCTCCTTCGGCAAATACAAGTCCAGCGCCAATGATGTCGCCAATCAGGCGGCGGAAGGGGGCAGACCGCTCGTAGGCATAGCACGTCTGGGACTGCATGACATCGCGGTAGGCGGCGGCGCTGTTGATGAGCAAACCCTCGGCAGCGAAGCCAGTCTCGCGATAACGGATGAGCGGTGCATCGGGCCACTCTTGCATCCATTTGGTGTAGGGCTGTTCGGGGTCACCAGCACGGAACTGGTTGAGGAGCTGGCCAAGGAAGATGTGGTGGTCCTCCACTGTTAGCTGAGAACGATCAGGACAGGAGATGAAAGACAAAAGACGCGACCAAAACTCACTTTGGGGCCGGGAAGATCGCGAAGAGGCGACACGTAGTCTGGATAGATGAACAAAAGATAGAAAAGTCGGGCAAGGCCTGCGACGGCAAAGGCAAGTGTGCCATAGAGCGCTGAGCGCCAAAGGAGTTCGGCCAGGAGAGGGGTGGTGGTGGTCATGATCACAACAAGAGAAAAGCCAGAAGAAGAAGCCAAAGTCAAAGAAGAAGAGGAGAAGGAGAGCACAATTTTGGTAGACGAGGGCAAACGTGGTGGAGCGGTGCGTCTGAAGATATTCACAACAGGAAGGAGCGATGGGCGACGTTAAAAGGTCGTGGATCGTGGCTTCCTAAAATGACCTCAGGGTGGTCCTCAAACGTCACTACGGCGAATTTAGGGGCGCTCTTTCCCGTTTACGGGAAATATCGCTACAAAGAGTGCTATCTTACGTATTGTCGTCGCCTCTTCTTGCTTCTTTTTGCTTCTCGTTTGTTCTTCTTCTTTTTCTCGTCTCTCGTCCACCAAAGGAGTCATGGGATAGGGGCTCGGCGGCATTGCGAGCCGTCCTCGTGATGTGTCTACTGCTTTGCGCCTTCTACTTTCGATGTTGATGCCTCTTTTTGCTTCGTTTTTCCTTCATATCACTTCACCGGCGCTGATCATCCTCAGCCGTCGGGCACGGCGACATCAAAGACAGCGAGAGAAGCCTGATGCCCGTGGACGCTCTTTGATACGATGCATCCGGATGCATGGAGATGCACGCCGAGGCGTGTCGACCACTGCTTGTCCAAGGTGCAGATGTTGCAAACGAGTTGCATTCGGTAGCGCTTCCGAGAAGGGGTGTATTTCTCGAATGTTTACAGTATTTACTCCGTCTCTTTTCACAATCCTGACCACTTACACGACTTTAGCGCTTCTTCTAGTACTCACGGTTGGCGCGCTTCATGCCTTGCTTCGACACCAACAGACACACAATTTCTCGACCCTCGATCCTTGTACGACACGTATCTAGAGCAAACAGAAGGAGAATGTGAGACTGCAGTCACTACGGCCAGGGAGAGAGGAGGAAGCGGTGAGGCAGAAATGAAAGAAGAAAGAGAGCGAGGCAAGATATGTTCTGCAAATGCGAGCGGGCGGAGGTTGAATGGGTGGTTGGAGCTTGGTTTCCGGGCAGGAAGGGACTCTGTGAACGAAATGAATCAAGACATGGTAAAAAAGGTGTGCCCCGGAGATGGACGATGCAAGATGCAGATACTGATGCAAAGAATGTACTCAAGATGCAAGAGAAAGAATCTTGATGTGGCTGTTTACAGTCGGCATCCTGTTACGAGTCTTCCATCCTGACTTGAGGTCATCTTGAGGTCATTGTCGAAATGCTCTCGTGCCATTGAGCGATATTACCCAACTCGGCTACACTCACCCAGTGTCCGCTTTTATTTTTTGTTCTTTTCTTCGTCTACCTTCTTCTTTTACTTCTGGCTTCTCGTTTAATGTTGCCAATTTGTTAGTCTTGCGCTGGCTTGCGGCTGATAATGGAGCCAGTTGTGGATGGTCGAGTAGACTTGCCTTAATTTTTGCTGCTCTTTTCTTTTTCCTACTATTGAGACCTTGACATTTTCAGGCCAACATCCGCGTTCATGCAGACAGTTAGTGGGAAATGCAAAAGCAAATGCAGATGCAGATGCAAAATGCAAGTCGACCATGCATGTCTGAACAAACATCCGACGGATACCCTCAACTCTACGTATTTTGTACTTTATTCACGGTCCTAAGACCAAGGTTGGTCCCTGTATGTTTTGGGTACTACAAGTACGACCAGCGATCGACCTTGCCTTGGTGCAATCGGTTTTGTGTTGCCTATCCCAAGTCAAAGTTGAGGCAAACTAGCACGTCGTGTAATCTTGCCGTTTTCAATGTTGTCACTTTGGTTACACCCCCACCGTTTACTTGCCCTCTCTTTCGCTGTGTAAATGCACTTGTCAAATAGGAGCAGGGGGCTGGAGATGTTGGCCTGAGGAATCTATATAGGAATTAGCGGGGAAATCCCTTACAGTATTTAGAGGGGACTTTAAGGGGTTTTTAGTACTTCTTACTTTTTAAGGACTTTTTATATATAATATAATATATTAGTTTATTTAATAATTACGCGCCCGGTTTATATAATAATTAACGAGTTAAAATTATATAAATATTTATTAATAAAAGAAATAAAACTTACTTTTATTATTATAAGAAGCCGTTCTTATTATTATATAATATATTAAAGAGTAAGTTATATTAATTTTTTTTAACGATAATAACTTTTATAATTAATAGTCCGTTTTTTAAATTAAACGTTAAATTTATTTAACGATAGGGTTTTTAAAATTAAATTATATTATTAAAAGGAAATAAAACTTAATTTAAGTTAAAAATAAGTATTATAAGAGAGAGTCGTTAATAAACTTTCCGCGCGAGTAATTACTTAATCCGTTAATAAACGTTAACCGAGTAAACGTAACGGTTTATAAAGTATTTAAAAACGATTAAATTATTAATTATAACGTATAAAAAAAGTAACGTACGCGTTATAAAAGGCTTTATAAAGTTTTCGAAAACGAATTACGTATTATAATAAACCTTTACGAAGACTTTATTTTATATATATTTAAAACGTAATATTATAATAAAAACGAGACGTTAACGTTAAAAAAGAAAATCGTAAAGTTAATAAATATTACGAATTTTTTTAATAATAATATATATATACGTTTTTCGAGAGAGTTCGTAAAAGTAATAAAAAGCTTTTTAAAAAGTAATAAAGCGTTAAATAAGTCTCTCGATACGTAATTAAAATAATAATAAGATTATATAATTAAATAAATATAATATTATAATTTAAAGGTTATAAAAGGTACGTAAATAAAATACTTTACCGGTATATTTAAAGACTCGAATATATACTTTAACGATAAAATATTAAATAAATTCGCGGCGGTTTTAAAAGATTTATTAAATATACTTGAAATCGTTATTAAACTCTTTATTATAATTAAAAACTATAAGATTATAAAAAACTTACCGACGATATTATTAAAGAAAAAGTAACGAAGTAATACTTTTATTTTTTTTAAATTAATAAACGACTCCGACGAAGAAAACGAAAAACTTTAATAAAAAATAATTATACCGTTTATAAGTCCGTAAAACGATAATCGAGAGAGAGGAAGAGGCCGTAAAGGTTATAAAGACTTAAGTCGTAACGGGAGAAATAACTTAAGTTAATTAAGTTATTAAGGAGGTAGGAGAGAGAGGTTATATTATAAAGTTTATTTTTTTTTTAATTACGTTTTAAATAACTATTAAATTATTATATTAGTTAAAAAATTAAAAAGGTTTAATACGTTTAATTTTATATTTAAATAAAGGGAGAAGGCGTTTAAATTATATTTAATTAATAACTCGGTTTTAAAGGAGAAAGTTATAAAAATAAAATTAACGGATAAAAAGGAATCGTTTTAACGTTAAAGAGTCTTTAAAGTAACTTATAAACTATAAAATAAATATAAAGTTAATATTTTAAATATATTTTAATTTCTAGTTATTTTAACGGTAAATAAATTACTTTTAAAGGCCTTTTTTAACTTAAAGGCTTTATTATATATTATAAACGATATAATTAATTTCGTTAAAGTATTAAAGTATAAATAAAAGTATATAAAAATAAGTAATAATATAATTAAAATTTATAATTAAAGTATATAAATATTAATTATAAAGTTAAATAATATATACTCGGAGTTATAACTATTAAGAATAATATTTTACTTTAAATTCGTAGTAAATATAGTTTTTACGAGTCGGTTAAAGAAGTAAAAGGTATTCTAAGGTAATAAAGAGTAAAAGTTATATTATAAAAGTAATAAAAAGTATATTATTATAATTAAAACGGAGAGACGTAACGGTTACTATATAATTAAAGAGAGAGAGAGTTAATATTTAATATACTTTATATCTTTAAAATAATAACGTCCCCTTTAAGTTTAAAAAGTACTCTTTTAATATAAACGACTCGGTTATATAAAGTTAAAGGCGATAGTAAACTTTTAAATTAACGTAATAAACGTTAAGTTAAAAGGACCTTCGATTATTAAATATAACGTTTACGCCTTCGGAAAAATAACGAGAGTAATATTACGAAGACCGTTATTTAATAAAGGTACCTTTACGTTTTTTAAAAAGTTATATATTAATTAAATTAATTTTAACGAGTTAAATATAAATTATACGCGAGCCTTATTCGTTATTTACGGTAATATGAAATATAACTTTTTTTTCGCTTTTAAAAATAAAACGGATTCGGTTCGGGCTATTAATATAACTTTAACGACGATAAAGAAAATAAAGTTTATAATTATAATAATACGTATTAATAACGAGCTCGTAAATAATAAAAAATAAATATTAAGACTTTATAAGCGTAATATTTAAATTAAACCTTCCGTACCGTATATATAAACGTAAAATAATATAACGGAATACTTTAAAAGAGTAATTATATAAAGGGTAAAGACTATACGAATTAACGTAAAATTATTTATAAACTTTTAAATTAAAATTATCGCGGTATTAATATACTTAAGTAATAAAACTTTAAACGTTAATATTAACTTTAAAACTTTATTCGAGTTAATTTATAATTAAGTATTAAATATTACTTATTTAAAAGTATATAATTATAAAGTTTTTTATTTAATTAATAATACTTAATAATATCGTTAAAAGAAACATCGCTTAACGCCGAAAGCGTATATAAGTTTCTTAATAAAATATATATTATTAAATATTTACTAGATATAAATATTTATATTAATAAAAGTTATTTTTATTAAAAATATTAAATTTAATAAAAATATTACTTATAATAGTCCGAAAAGGTTATTAATAAAGTTTATAAAAGTATAATTAAAAGTTATAATAAAGAATATAATAAAAGAAATAATAAAAAGAGAGAGAGACGTAATATTTAATATAAATTACTTTAATTTAAAATTAACTTATTTATAAATAAATATACGTTTATTTAATATTACGAGGAGTATTAAACTTAAGAGAGTCGCGACTTTTAAACTTTATAATATAAGTTAAATACTCTCCGTATTATTAAAGTTTAATAACGGTATAAATTAATAAGTTAAATTAACGAGCCTTTACGGTAAAATTAAATTTAAAAGAGTAAACTTAACGGTTAATTTCCGTAAAAGATCCCTTTTAATATTAGAGTTAAATAACGAAAATAATAACGTTAATAATAATATAAAGTTAAAAGAGGTTCGTATATACGAGTTTAATACCGAAGAAGTTAACGCTTTAATTATTAAAGAGAATAAAGTTAAAAAAGAGCGTTATATAACGTTTACGTCGAATATATTTTTTAATAATAATTTATATTAAAAGTAATAAATAAAAGAGTTTTTATTTATTACTTTTTTAAGACCGGATTTACTTTATATTAAGTTTTTATATAAAATATATATTTTTAAATATCGTATAACTTCTTTTTCGAGACTTATTATATAATATTAACTATTAATATAAAAAACGCTTTAAAATTATTATAATAAAGAGGTATTTAAAGCCGTTTAAAAGGTATATATTTAATTATACTAGAAGCTTTATACGTTTAAAGAGGTCTCGGCCTCGGCCGCCGACGGTTAATAAGTTTTAAATAATATATAAGTATTAAGTTATAAACTTAACCCTATAAGTTACTTTAAGTTAATCGTTAAAGTACGTATAATTATATACGGTAATTAAAAGGAGAGAGATTATTTATTTATACGGGTAACGACTTTAAGTAATTTAATAGTTCGAATATTATTTTATTTAATTACTCGTTTTAACTTAAAGTTACGGTAAATTGATATTATAAACGTTTTTATTAATATTAATTTAAATAAATTTACGTTTATATAACTTCTTTCCGGGTTTAATAAATAAACGAATATTAACGAAAAAGTCGTTTAAAAGTTAAAAAAGGCCCTTTATAACTTATAATAATTACTTTTTTTATAGTAATAATATATTATAAAATAACTATAAAATTTAAGTTATATATTTATTAAAAAAAACTTATACGTTATAATAAAGTAAAGTATCGTTATTTTTATTTACGTTAACGATATTATATTATTATACTTTATACGTTAATAAATTACCGTTAACTCTTTTATTAAAGATTTCGAAAAGGCCTTTAAAGTAAAAGACTTAAATAATATAAAACTTTTTTTAAATATATAAATTATACGTAACTACGTTATAAAAAAGTTATAACTCTCTTAAAAGAATTATATAAAGAAAATAATTTAAAAGTTTCTTTTAACGTTTAATAAGTTATTAATTATAAGTAAAAGGCTCCGAACGCTTCTTTAAGTCGTTTTCGTTAAACTTTTTACGTTATTTAACTAATAAAGTATATATTTTTATTAAAGGAAGATAAGGTTATTATTATATATCGCGGTTAATATACGTTTTAATATAACTTTTTATATAACCCGCCTTTATAAATATAATTATAAACTATTAATAAAAAATTATAAATAAACGGACGTTATAATATTATATTTTTACGTTACGCGGAATTACGGTTTATTATTTAACGGTAATAATATTAAAAAGTCCGATTTTTAATATACTTTTAATATTTTTTTTATTAATAACTTAAAAGACCGTATAAATATATAAAGTTATATTATAAAGTTATTTAATACGTTAATTAAATAAAAGTTTAATAAATAAAAAACTATTAATATATTATTAATAAAAGTTAAATTATTAATTTTAATATATATAATAAAAGAGCTTTATTACGTAAAGAGAGTTTTTAAATAATTAAGCTTTATACTCGATACCGACTTTATTATTTAAAAGGATAATAAATAAACGTTTAAATTTATAATTAATAATAACTTATAACTTAAAATACACTTACGTTATATTAATATATATAATATATAACTTCGTTAAAAAGTATAACGAGGTCGTTTAAAGATCGATTAAATATTAACGAAAGTAATAATAGTTAACGGATTTATAAAAAGACTCGTTAATAATAAATTTAAAGCGTTTAAATAAGTAATATATATCGTATAACTATTTATAATAAAAGTATTAACGTTATTATAAAATTAAGTTAATTAAACTCGTTAAGAGGCGGTTTTATTAATTTATAAAAATATAAAAGTAATTAAAAAAGATAATAAATATCGTTAAAATAAAGTATTAAATTAAAAGAATTAAAATATAAATTATTTAAAGTAAAAATACACTCTTTAAAGGGTATATATAATTACTTTACTAATATTTATATAGTTAAAGAGCTTTTAAAGGCCCTCCCTAAGAGAGTATATTAAATAAGAGTAAGGGGCTAGAGATATTAACTTAAGGAATCTATATAGGAATTAGCGGGGAAATCCCTCACAGCATTTAGAGGGGACTTTAGGGGGTTTTTGGTACTTCCCACTTTCCAAGGACTTTCTACACATAATATAATATATCAGTTTATCTGACAGCACTTGCCCCACTCTGTCATCTGCCATCTGCCATCTGCCACCGGCTGATGGCATTACCGAACCAGCGATTCAGAGTGTGATTGAAGAAGAAAATATGAGAGACAAGGGGTCTATGTACGGTCAAAATAAAAAAGACACGGAGTGATGTAATTTCCGAGCTCGATTGTCTCCAACACGATTGCCGACAGTTGCCAAAAGTGACAGAAGATGTGATGGAATTTAGAGAATTCTACCGGGTCATACCGGGAGTCGATCAAAAGACCAACAAAATGACCAACAAAATGACCAAAAAGTGACCAGAAGCAACAACAGAAGGAGAGAAAAGGTGACGAGAAAAGAAAGGTTTGGCCTCCCTGCCAGCACACGTTTTTCTGTTGGTTCTGGACGCTCCGGGGCTTTGTTTTTTTGGCATTGGGTGGGGGGGGAATGAAGAGTGGAGTAAGATGGTGGCGAGGGACGTGAAAGTGAACAAATCAAATCCTCGGAAGAACAAGTCACCACCTCTCCTTCTCGGTGTGGCAGGGCAGGAGGGCAGACCGAGCTGAAGGTGACGAGAAGGCTGCTTGGTCACTTTCCTCAGACAGAAGCAAATAGACCGGAGCGTAAGAATATGAGTGGCAAAAGGAAATCTTGTTTATGCTCATCTGCAAGATACGCTTGGGGTTACCAGAGTAAATGAGGTGGACGTCCTTTAGAAATCTCATCGTGATGACTTCGAAAGGCCGTAAGACAGTTTGTGTTGTTGCGCTCCGTCGATGGACGTCTGCAAATGGCAATATCTGCGAGAAAAAGGGTCACCGACTGTGCCATTGGGGGCGACAGGATCGAGTCTCTTTGTCCACTTGCAGGAGGCCAACCAATATTTGTCTCGAAAGTCTCACTCTGCTATCTGATGTCTGTTGGAATGAAAAAGGAATACGATGCACGATGCGATATGATGCGACGAGAGACGAGAGATGGCATAATTTGCAAGACGGGACTGAAATGCACCGCGATGTTTGGCTGCTCACGATGCCAAGTACACGTACTGTACGTCGTAACGTCTGTGCTTTTCTTCTGTCTGTTGGTTATATTTCGTACGGAAGGATTACGATGTAATTCGAGGGCATGGAGTGCACCTGAGCAGTGTTTTATTTACTCGTACACAGTAGTGTCGTCAGTTGGCTGCACGTCGTTGTTTTAGAGTCAAGTGCGTGAAAGGTGCGTGTCGGTCTGTTCCAACGAGATTTTTGGGGTGAATCACAGTTGTAGTTCGTACGAGGTTCAGATGGAGAGTCTCCTCTTTCCGGATAAAGAATCGATGCAACATTGGACTAAAATGCAACGCTCCCAATACCACCTCGAATGTCGTCAGTTCTGTTGCTTTTCATCTCCATTTCCCAGTCTCAGCCTGCAGTCCGATATTTATCCAATCGTATGGCTCTCTTTCATTGTATTCCGCACTTTAGCGTCAACCAAACAACCGCGGATCCTGGTTGGCGGAACTCCTAGATCAAGAAGTGGGACGAGCCAAGATTCGAAAAAGGCGAGATGAAAGACAAAAGTGGCAGAATGTCAAAGTAAACAGGCATGAAAATGACAGCAACGTGTGGCTACACAAAACGCAATATCAGCAGGGCTGGACAGGCTGGTCAGTCAGAACAAAATCGTCGGGTAGGAACCGTCGGGTGTGCGACCATCCTGATCTGTCTTATCTTTTTCTGCCCTGCATTCAGCTCTAGCAAGTAAAGAGATCTCTGTACGCCGTCGTATTTTGTTTTCGTCCTTTGTTGCCTTGCCTCCCTCCGCTCATTTTGGGGTTGCACAGCATACGGGCGCATCGTGCCTCGGCCCTCTTCCTGTCCAATCCTCGGCGTCGAGCCACTTCACACCCTTTCAGCACCTTGTCGCCATTTATGCACCCTCCGGGTCATGAGACGGTTTACAGTGTAAGCGTAGTGTCGAGATTTGCAACTGACGGAGATCTGGGCCGGAGATGCATGTCTCGTTTGAGATGTGCACATAAGACACAGATATCTCTGCCCTGCGGCGATTTGATTACGTTGAGACGACATCTTCTTCTTTGCCGTTGTGACAGGTACTAAAGTGTGAGCAATACAGTAGAAGAAGAGCTGCCTGGATGATTCCTTTAGCTCGCGCAAAACAAACATCGACAACTTCCGTAATTGAGGACATACGACCGCACAACTTTTATTTTCCATGACAGTACATTGTACATCGCCACTACTACGTGGCCTGATAGAACATAGTATTGTAACATTATTGTAACATGTGTTGCTTATCAAATGAGGCATTAGGCTTGATCTTGGGGAAAAGACAAAAATGATGACTCCCGAATCATTATCTCACGGATTGTCCATGCCGCCTCCTCTCGCAAAAAATTCGTTCCAGTTGGGTGATGACCTGTTCTCCTCATTGTTCCCACCTTGATCTGGCCACAAAGTATTCCAGTCGCCTGGGAAGGCCACATCGGTCAGCCCTTGCATGCCGTCATCACCGTCCAGCGGCGTGGGCAGGCCACTCGAGTTGTTTGAGGGAGGGAACTGGAGGGACATTGTGGGTAGGAGGCCCGGGTTGAGACTGGGTGGCAGTCCAGTTAGGCTGGACAGACTGGACAGACTGGGCTGCGTGGGCTGCATGGGCAGGCCGTAGCCGACGACGGGTGTAGGCATGCCCATATCGACAAGGACAGGCAGAAGGGGTGCTTGTTGTCCGGGCCACTGTTGAGACGTGGGAGATGATAGGGCGGAAAGACCCATTCCCTGCGGCGTGTGCGGTGCATGAGGTACCTGGACGACAGGTGGAGGAAGGGGCGCAAGCGGTATTGAGGCTGTTTGTTGGCGTTGACTGTGCTGCTGCTGAGATGCTACTGGATCTTCTTTAAACTCGCCATACCGGGGTGTCGTGCTTCCACTTGTTCCACTGCCTTCACCTTCTGCGGTTTCGGTTTCGCCAGCGCTTGTTGCAGCAGCAGGTGGAGCGACCACGGTGACCGCCTCTGGTCGCGTATGTGCTGCCGCCGTCGCCGTCAAAGACATGGACGAGTGGGAGGACTGCATGGAGACTGTCGTGGCCGTTGTCGATGCCGTCCGAGCAGATATGTTGGAGTAGCCGGTGCGGGCTGTTCGTGCCGTCCTGGCTGTGGAGGCCGTGAAAGCAGGCGAGGCTGGCTCAAACTGAGACGGGTCTCCTCCACCTGCGACCTGACCATTGTCGTCTTCGTCTTCGTCTTCGCCGTCCTCCTCGTCGTCTTCTTCGCTCTGCTCTTCCTCCATGGCTTGGGCGTCGGCCAGCACTCGAGTCAATACACTGTAGGCCCTGGCAGCTTCAGTCGATGTTCCCTGGAGAGAAGCCCAGATACTGCGAGAGGTTCTCAGCAAACCCAGAAGCTGCGGCAGAGAGGCGACAGCACCATTGACGGCGCCATTGTCTGGCTCGGCCAAAGAGCCGCCAGCAGGTATGCCGCCAGCAGGTACGCCAGGCTCGCCGTTGACACCGGTCGGCCGCCGTGTCATATACGACACTTCCAAACACAAGACGGTGTCTGCCAGCAAGAAGTCGTGTGTGACGGAACTGTCAGACAGCAGCCAGTGATACGCGGCGAGACGACCGCCTTCCTTGCCTTTGCCTTTGCTGGCGTCTTTGCCGTCTTTGCCGTCCTTGTCGCCTTTGCCGCCTTGAGCCGGCTGCACAGCAACATAAATGTCGTACTGGTGCCTCAAAAGACGCACGGCCGCATCAGTGCAGACCCAGCGGGCATACGCATACCGCGACGAAGCTCTCTCTGTTCCCTGAAACCGGCGGTGCAGCACCAGTCGTGCCTTTTGGTACATAATCTCCATCAGATACCGCTCAACACAGAGGTCGGGCGGGTCGTTTGGGTCGAGCGGATCACGGTCAATGGCAGCGGCTGCTCGTTGCCGGCCTGTATCGCCGGACATGATGGAGTCACCAGAGCGTGAGCCGCCCGAAGCGGCAGACGAGTCTGCTTCCGAGCCAAAGACACCGGCCCCCGTACTGCGTCCGCCTCTGAGCCGCAAGCAAGACGGCAGTGACCGATACGCAGCCATCAGTCGACGATCCAGCTGCATGGCACGGGCTTCGTAGGCAGACGTGTTGGTCGACGATGTCGTGGGCGTGTGGCCAGACGTGGGTGGTGTGGGCAGCGGTGCATTCGAGCTTCTACCAGGAGCAGCGTCCGGTGGCGGGTTGTGTCCCGTATTGGCCGACGCTGCTGCTGCTGCTGCTGCGTTTGTTGTCGTGTTTGTTGTCGTGTTTGTTGTCGTGTTTGTCGTCGTGTTTGTCGTGTTTGTAAGCGTCGTCGACATGGGCCTTAGCTGCATAATGTCGGCCACAACAGCCAGCAGCCGAGAACGTGCAATGGCGTACAGGACGCCCGTTCTTTCGCAAGACGGTCGTGCGGGTGGGAGTGTTGGCAGCTCTTCGGACAAGTCGCTCTCGTACAGATTGCGTGGAAGAGCCGTGTCGCTGTCCCCGGACCCGGGCCGGGCCGACGATCCGTGGTGCACATTGCTTGGCAGACTGAGCTCATAGCAGATTGTCTGGTCGAGGTTCACCAAGACAAGCCACACCCGTCGACGCATCTCGCCTTCAAACGGGGAGAGGCGACCGCCAAAATGGGACGGGTCGCGATGGTAGCCCATGTGCATGGCCAAGCGGACAGCCAGGGACAGAATCATGGCGGTCGACGCGAGCGGCGAAGCATGGCTGGACGATGCGCCTGTCGAAGCACCTGCCTGGAGCCGACGCCGCCAGTAGTACTCGACGCCAAAGTACAGGATCAAGGCTTCAATCTTGTAGCGTCCGGGGCGGGCGTAGTCGTCGAGCGTCAGGCACTGGGCGGCGCGGTGTCTGCAGGCGTCGACAACAGTCAGAGGCTCGTCGCCCAGAGCAGCCCGGGCCGGTGACTGGCGGTCGTCGCCGTCTCGAACACACGCCATGGCGGCATGTGCCACGACCAGAAACAGCAGGGCCAGGTACGACAACGAGGCGCCGCGGGGGTCACTCCAGAAGATGGTGTACTGGCGACGGAACGACGGTGGATGGAACAGCAGATGTAGAGCATGCGGGTCCGCGCGGCCTTCTCGCAGCGACGCAAAGAACCGGTCCACCAGGACATCCACGACAGGCCGTGGCGGCAAGAACCGCAGCATGTCCGTCGACCCGGGTGCGAGTCCATTGTACCCGGCAAACAGGGCCAGCGTGTTGGCGCCGGCGGCCGCGCTGACGTTGGTCGCGCCAGAACTGACACTCGCACCTGCCTGGCCGAAATCCCAGCCGCCGGGGATGAGGACCGCATCGTCAACCAGGACAAGATCCCGCGTCAGGCCAACAATGTCGTCCAGCACACCCTCCCAGTTGGACGGGTCTGCATACCGAAACTCGGCCACATTGATCTCGCCGCGGGGGCCCAGGATGGAGCGCGTGCTGGTGGCGCTGTGTGTGCTTTCTGTCGGGCTAGCAGCGTCGGCGTCGTATTCAGAGCCTTCAATGTCAATGTCGCCGTCGCCGTCTTCGTCCATGGCTTGTGAACCGCCGGGACTGTGTTGGTCGCGTGTGCGGGCCGTCAAGCACATGACCAGTTGTTCCAGATACTTGAGCCGCTCCGGGACAGACTGGCTACTCGTGTCCTGGAGAAGAGGTGGCGGCAGAGGTAGCTGTATTGGTGGTTGTCGAGACTGTGGCGGTGGCTGTGAGTACTGGATGGATCGCCGGTGCTGAAGTTGCTGTGGTCGTGCTTGTTGGAGCTGTTGTGGGTGAGATCGTGGTATCTGCTGGTGGTGGTGTTGGTGTTGAAACGTGTTGTCGGGAAATGATTGCTGATGGTAGAGTGGAGTTGTCTGTTGCTGTTGCTGATGTTGTTGATGTTGTTGTTGAAGTGGCTGATGATGTTGTTGTTGTTCCCTCACGACAGATCCGCTGCGACTGGTCCCTGTCGTCGACGCCGCACTACTCGTCTCGTACGCGTGTTGATCCAGATCAAATGATGTAGAATCCATCATACTGTGCTGCCGTTTGAGTGATGGCTGTCGTGCATGACCTGCTGCTGCTGTTGATGCTGCCGCTGCCGACGACGAGCTCCCCTCAGGGTACGCCGTGTACGGCACATACCGGCACACGGCGCCCAGACCGCGCTTCAGACACTGGTCGCACGGCAACACTCTGTTACACCTCAACTTCTTGTCGCGGCAGTGGCTGCACGAAAACCGGATACGGTTGCGTTTGCGGGATGTGTTGGGTCCGGCGGCAGGTCCTGTCCCACTGGGACCACCGGCGCCGCCCATCACGACTTCGTCCATGTCGGCGATGTCGTTTCTTTTTTTTTTTTTTCTTTTTTTTTTCTGTTCTTTGCCGATGGAAATGACTCTTCTCATTCCCACCGACTGGCTCGCGTGGCGGTCATTGATGCTGGACTGGGTGTTGTCGTTGCTTTGTGTTTTTCAACTTGTCGTCTCAGCTCGGTCGGTATTATGTTGATGAGGGTGAAGGTTGTCGAACACAAAGTAGATTAAATCAAGTCCAAGTCGACCCGTACTGTCGGGACCCGATAATCGTCAAGTTGTGTCGAATCTCGTTGACTGCCGGCTATGTGTAACAGTGACTGAATTTGTGTGGCCGAAAAACGTGGTGCAGGACAAAGAGGATGTGTGTGATGTGTCTGCTGTGTCTGTGTGCCTTGCATTTACATCATCCAGATGCAAGGCATGAGCAGGCACCCTTTGTTGTAATATGTCGTCAAATGATATGATATTAAGGAGGTCCAGAATCGATCGTCAGAAAACAAAGCAAGTCCATCTCCATCCGGCTTCTGTGTCCAACGCGAGATTAAGCAAGGTTGATAATATATGAGATGGTTTGGAGAACTCAACAGAGACAACGTGGGCGAGACATAAACTACAGACGGCGAGGACAGGCTGGACAAACAGGATGAAAGACAGGCCGACTGGCAGAGACTGAGGGCGACCTGGACGAGACAAGACAGAAGAGAGAAGAGACAAGAGACTGCTGGTGGTGCAGTTGGGGGCCGTTCGGACACCACGGGTACCGGGGAGTATGAGACATCGCTGCGCACAGAAAAGTACGCCCGTTTTGTCATAGTGCGATACTTCCAACAGACAGCAGGATGAGCGAGGAAAGACGAGAAGAAGAAGACATGAACGAAAGACAAGAACGAAAGACAAGTGGCAGGCGACAGACGACCGGCGGCAGTTTGGTCGAGGTACTCCGTACTATCCGACAAGCGCACACCATAAAGTGGCTGGACAAAACACAGAGCACAAGTAGACACTAGCGTCAACGGACGAGATGAGACGTTGGCGGCATGGATGGAGTGATTGCATCGAGCTATGCCGTCGTTGACTGGCTCAACTGGCGCTCTATCTCTTCCCTCTCCGTGTACTTGTCCGTCGACAAATACGACTACATATGACGGTGTACTCCGTACAGTTGCATGAGCACAAAAGAAGTGCTATTTTTATTTCTATTTTGGAAACTGCGCTGTTACATTGCATCTTCAATGTCGTGGTCATGATGGACTGTACGGAATACGGCGGTCGACAGTCCCACGGACCAAGTCTTGGAACATTCTCCCACGTCTTTTTTTTCTTTCTTTTCCTCTGTCCTGTTGGAAAGAAACCCGACAACCCGAGAATCAGAAATGGTCGGTCGCAAGACGAATCCTTGAGTCAACCAACAAACGATGACCAGAGATGGATCAGACTGACCCATGCACGGCAGAGACATGGACATGGGTCTCGGCTTCCAATGAGAGGGAAAACAAAATGATTTCTGCAGCCGATGTGAATATGACAGGAGGGTGGAGGGACGGTGAGAGAAAAAGAAACAACAGACGAACAACAGATGAACAACAGATAGAGCCAAGAGGAAACAAAACATAGTGGCCTCGATCCTTCATATCTTGACCTATGGAGTGCCGCCTCACATACCACACTCGAGCGCAGAATACACCTCAAATAGGCTTGAGCCTGATGCAATTGTGTTTTCCTAGCTGACCTGAACAAACCTTGTGGTGGCTGTTGGAAGATGGCGTACGAGCTATGGTGAGTATCTGCTGGGCAAAAACGATAGGTGGCAAGGATGACAGCAGTTGGAGAGAAAGGAGGCGGGCATACTTGTAAGAGCGAAAGAAAAGAAAAGAAAAATGAACAAGATATGAACAAAATGCAATACCTCGCAGAAAATGGCTAAAATAGGGGGTGGCAGCCTGGCATGGCCCTGTCGAATTGTCGAGATATGGTTGGCTGGCTCTGGCCCTCTGTCAAGCCACCAACAGACGCACACCTCCCCGAAGAAGAAGAAGCAAATATGTGGTGCGCGCGGGGGTGACAAGTCAGCTGTTTTCTGAGAATAATAAGAGAAAACAGAAACTAAAATCCGTCTGTACTTGCCTACTTTTGCTCACCTTGGACTGTGATTACCACACACCTCTGTGGCTTTCTGCATGCCACAATCATTGTCTCTGGCCGACATTGGTGTGATGAGAAATGCACAGGCCAGACAAGAGAGACAGGAGAGACAGGAGAGACAGGAGAGACAGGAGAGACAGGCATATGCCCTGTTTTGACATAGTAGGATGAAAGAGATCAGACAGTCACGAAAAGAATGATGAGACAGAAAACGACAGCCAAGAATGCGGAGCGAATAAATGTCCGAATCAGAATCCCAACTGTGTTTCTGTTTCTGGCTTTTATGTCTCTCACATCGACTCTCATCTCGTCTTTTTCCTCTTTTTCGTTGACTCTCATCCGTCTAATTATGCTTATTTGTGTTGCATTCTTGACAGATGTCTCTAACCGATGTCGTCTTGCTTTCTTTTCTTTCCTTTTTGCACAATTTTCTGACATCCATCTCTTCTCGTCAGTTACGGAGTACATCTTTCCCGTCCTGTCGGTGTCACCGCCACCGCCACTGTGACTGTCACTGCAACCCAGCAGTGTGGCGTTGCTGCTTTCTTTTTCATTCATCACGTTCATCACTGTCCTTTTTTGTGTTCCCGCTCATTTCATAATTCTTGGTTTTCCTTCCATTCTCTACGAAGTATTCCCTCTCATATCTGCCTCCCTTGTCAACAGGCACACAAGTCATCTTAGTCCCAACAGATCGACCCTCCACACGCCACGCACATCCTCACCGTCACTCTCCTCTCACAGCCCTTCTTCTCCAATAGCTGCAGCCGACAGTCGCTGGGTGCCGTCCATCATCAGAGACGTCATCCGCCATCCTTGCCGTCACCTCCGTTTTAAAGAGGGTTCTCGCTTTTGCTCGTTGTAGCTGTTGTCTCTATTGTCTCCGTGGACAAAGTATCCCTTCATTATTCCTTCATTTTGGCCTCTCTTCTGTCGGTTTGCCCCTCGCAACAGCTCCCTCTTTTGTCCATCTTTTGTCCCTCTTTTCCCTCTTTTGTTCTTGTCTCGACCGGCGGCGGCAGGCCTCCCTTTGTTCATCGAGCAATCAACCGCAAACTAAACAGACCTAACGATCGACGCCAAAACGGGCGTCGCCCACCCCTCTCTTTCTTTTGCTCTCTTTCGTGTTAGTCGATTTAGACTGGCGTTGGCGCCGGCTGTTGGTGCCCGCGATCCTCGGCGACCTTTTTGGCGTGAGCGTTCACTGCGATCGCGGTGTCCCTTTCCGACCTATTCTCCTAAAAGATGGAGGCGGTCCCCAAGCGGTCTCCTTGCTCGCTTTCCGCTCACCTATCACGTCCCTTGGTCTTATTTTTAGCTTCGTGCTTGCCGTAGCTATCTGCCCTCTGCCATTTCTTTGACGCAGGACGACCACTTCGCACCTCGTCCAATCGCATGACGTCCAAGCCGAACCAACAACAAAAAAAGAGAAAAAATAGCAGCCAACAGGGACAAGACGTCCAATGCCCGGGCGCCACAATGCAACGGACACGACGGGCGGCGATGGTGGGCAGTGACAAGGGAAGTGAGAAGAACAGCATCCGACAGGTAGACAACAGACAGCAGACAGACAGACAGACAGCAGACAGCCGACAGCGTGGACAGGAATACGTACTCCGTACATACTAGCCCTTGTCTTGTCTCTCCTCCACCAAGACGACATCGGTCCCGGCAGTGCCGCACCTCCGAGTAGAGATGCGGTGAAGGTGGATTGCCAAACAAGACCAAGACCATGGGAAGCTTGGACCAGGGAAGGATCAGCGCTGCAGACGCTCGTGCTCGATGTCAACTCGCTTCAATCCAGGTCAAGCTTGTGTCGAAGCTTAAACTTGGGGAAGTGGATATTGTCACTGTATTAGTAGAGAGTAGTCAACATGTCTCCTAGCGGATCTCTCCCCCTTTCCCTTTTTCCCTTCCCCTCCCCTCCCTCCCTCTCCAAAGGGATGATCCCGGTGGCCAATGATTCACACATGACGCGGTGAAAATCTACACAGATGAAATATCAGTGAAAAAGCAAACGAAATATCGAGACGTCCGTTGCCATCTCTCTTCCAACAAGCGATAGATCGGTACTTTTGTAGTCTGGCAACGGCCCTGGCCTGGAACTAGGGGCTCTCTGTTTGCCATTTACCCTAGGACGACGTCTGTTGTCAATTGTAAGTGCATGTTAATGTGCCTGTAGCTCCTTTAAGTGCCTTGTAAGTGCCTTGCAAGTGCCATATAAAGCAATAATGCTAAACACGGCCAATTACGAGGTCGTGATAAAACGGCCAACAGCAGCAACTGGCACGAACATAACCCCAACGCGCGCTGCAAATGCCGACTATTGTTTTTTGTCCGTGCAATGTCACTTTTTGCATAACAAAAATAAACACGAGACGATGTCCACAGGGTGCACTACCCGATCGACGACGACTGCTGATCATCACGCACATCGATCAAGGGAGAAAGACTACCTCACAAAAGGAGAGAGACACAAAAGGAGACAGAGGTTATACGGTTATACGCGTGGTTAATGTAGTGCATGACGCTCTCACTGCAAGCTTCTTGCTTCCTGCTTCTCGCCATGCATTCCATCCCTGTAGTGAATCACCAACATGGGGATCGCCTGCAAGGGTCTCTGCGAGTCTAGCCATTGCGGTCTGGTCTTGTTCTTTCTTTCGACGCACAACTGCCTTCAACTCTATGATGTAGCTCAGCTGGAGCTCTGGAGTTGAGGTCTGAGGTCCTCGTTCGTTTCCCATCTTTATCTTGTTCCTGCATCTTTTGGACTTTCTTTCACCGTCTGTTCCCTTTCCAACAGCTACACCTACAGCTACAGCTACAGCTATACCAAGAGTCCAGAACATACCACCTCTCGGACTGTTCTAGAGTGCTCCAACATGCTTAAAGTTTTTCAGCTTCAGCTACAGCCTACCTCTTTCCTTTGTCCTGAACAGAGGGAAACTATAAACAACAGGAGACAATAATACCCCTCTGAGGAGCTTCTCTCCTCGTCCTCCAACCCCACTCGGTCAGCTCGGGCAGCAAGCAAAGGTGTCGGTTGCTTCGGTGTGGAAGGTGGAGGTGAAAGATAGAGGTGTCGTCGACAGTGAAGAGCAACAGAGCATATATGCCGTCGCTGTCGTGGTAACATTGCCACGAGCAAAAGTGTCGTCTTTCCCCCTTTCCATCTTTTTTCCTTTTTTTCTTCCTTATCGTTCTTTTCCTTCTAGTGTCGGACATCACACTCGCCCTTCTTGCGCATCTTGCGCTTCTTGCGCTTCTTGCGATTGTTCTCGCAGGCACAATAGCAAGAGGGTCATCACCACGATTCATCGTTTCTCATTTCCACGTGGGAATGGCCAGACCCAAGAGACAAAGAGCAAGATCACAAGCAGGATCGTAGACACCATTTCGCATCGCCGTTGCTCCAGTAGGACAGTAGGAACATCAAAATATCAATAACTTTGGCCATCTGGTGTTCATAGAAGCCGGGAGAAGACGTCGAGGACAATCGTAGAACACTGCATTCAAACGACGCCCTGGTTCAACTTGGTGTGTCTGTTGTGTCTGGCTTGCTTGGCGCGCAGAATGCATCCCAAAAGCGACAAGAACGAAAATACTAAAGGATTTCAGGAAACGAATACTGAGCGGAGAAGAAGAAAAACGTGACGTTTGCTTGATTCTAGATGCATGTTCGAGTCCACGACGTAATGTTGGAAACAGCATGTGTGCCTCGCCATTCAATACGCAGCCACAATCGATCATTAAGAATTAATTGCACCTCGTGCACTATTGGAGAGTTTGCGCTTGTAATTGTTATGTTGATGAGGATGTGAAGTCGTGCGTTGTTGTTGTTGTGATCTACCTGGGCGAGCCTTGATGGACCAAGTTTGTTTCCTTCGCCTGTATTCCGTATTTTTTAATTGACGCAAGTGCAATCGGGCTATTGTTTTATTTTGTTCAATCGTCTTTATTTCTCGTCAAGTTTTGTGTAGTTTCTACTTTTATTGGATTTTTCTCTATTTTGTTTGAACTGTTTTTGAATTTTTTGTTCAATTATTTAAACTATGGAATTCATCGCGGTTTTCAGCTAACAAAGCAGAGCTCACTAAAAGACAACGAATGACTTCACCATTGATCGTCATTGTCACGATTGCAGACTACAGCTAATGAACAGGTTTAATGTGAAAATGTGAAAATAGCAATTCGAACTCAAAACAAGTAAATAAAAACTCAAAGTGTCAGAATTCTTTCCTTTCCCCCGACAAAGATTATCACACCACATCGGTCAGTTTCCAGATCACGCCCTCATTCCTCTTCCGTCTTTTCTCAGATCAGTCTCTGTATGGCATACCGTTCGTCATTTCCCTCCCTCTTCCTCTTCCTCTTCCTCTCCCTCTTCCTCTTCAATCTAAATATTCCGTCAACAGTGCCTGCTGCCCCCTTGAGCAAGACAGGACTTTGAGAACGTGCCAAATCCAAATAACCAGTCGGTGTCACCACGCGCGCTGCCTTGTCTTCCTCTGTTGATAGTATCCATCCTTTCCTTCCGTCTCCATCCTTCTCCACCCTACCGGCCCTTGCGACCAAACAGAAAGCCATAGGCATCCGTCTCCATGGGCAGCTCGCTCATCACCCGGCTCTGGTGCGTTGCCAGAATCAGGGCGCCCTCGTAGTCCTCGTAGATGGGCATGGCCTTGATGTCCTGCCATTGGGAACCCTTGGGTGCCGTGCCGGACTCCTCCATCCCGCCCTCCGAGTAGATACGTTCAATGATACACGTGTTGACGTGCGAGACCATGTCCGTGTAAGGCCCGGCCTCGGACAGTGGGAAGAGCACCGTTTCTAGGAACAAACGACCATGCTGCGAACGCATGACAAAGTCTTGAGCACAGCCACAGCGGCGACACAGGGCCAAAGTGGACGGGTCGATCTTCTCCATCGGCGGCGGAATGACCTCGCCCTCCTTGGGCTTCTTGAGAATCGCATCCGGGCCCATGGCGACAGCGGTGTGCCCAGCTTCGCGGCAGTGACGGGCAAAATTGCACATGATGGTCATGCGCAAGTTCTGGAGGGGTCCCGTCGGCTCGGTGGGGCCAGCGTCGTCGTGCTGGAAGCGGAAGGCACCCAGAGGCAGCTTACCGTTGGCGAAACCAGGCACGGCACGCCGGCCAAAGGCCTTGAGGGTGGGCAGCCGGTTGCGGTCGCCAGAGAGTTCAGTGCGGTCGTCCGCGCCGGCAGCACGGGAGTCGGCGTAGTTGGATGCAAGAAGGTCGGGTGCAAAGTTGTTGAGACCGTCATTTGCGGGGCCCCTGCGGCTATGAGCGGTGATGCCGCGGGGCGTCTTGGATGCGGCCGGGTCCTCAATGGTGAAGTGGATGCCGTGCCAGTCCTTCGGACCATACTTGGCCAGAGAGTCGACCCAGTTCGCGACATTGGCGTTGCGGGCTGCCCGGGCTTCCGCGAGGCCGGGGACGTTGGACTCGTCAGTGTCGTCCGGAGTGTGGACGGACGTGTGGATACTCTCCACTGCGGTAACGACGGAAGACGTGCTGTCTCCAGCTGCAGCAGAAGGTCTAGGAGAAGCCGCAGCAGGGCCAGATTTGGCCGGGGCGGGGGCGGTGGACAGTCCAGGTACGGGCGACGGAGGCACCGGGACAAGAGCGGGCATGAGAGGCGGGAAAATGCCAGAGTCGACAATAGGGCTATCCATGAGAGGACCGACGGCAGCGGAGGGTGGGTTGTCCTCAACAACTTCGACATAAGGTTGCAGATTCACGGCGACAGCAGGCTTGGCTGCAGGCTCTGCCTTGGCCTCAATGACCTTGGGCTCAATGATCTTGACAGGCGGGCCGTCGACAATACTCTGCTTGCCCTTGTCCTGCTCAACTTTGGCGGGCTCAGGTGCCGGCTTGTCATCAACGAGTGTTTTGGTGTCAGTGTCGGCGACCGTGGGCTTGGGCGCAGCGAACGACCATGCGGGGGTGAGAAATGGGTTGCCGTCGGTTTTGCTAGCCTTGTCGACCTTTTCGACGTCGTCGACCTTGCCGGTCTTGTTCGCCTCCTCGGCCTTGTCGACTTGGTTACTGTTGCCCCCAGTCGAGGCGTACTAAACCTCGTCCGAGGGCAGCAGCTGAGACTTGGCAGGAGCCTCGTCAGCCTTCTTAGGCTCGTCGTTGACGGCCTTTACTTTAGCAACATGGCTAGACTTCTGAGAAGTGGCCTGGACAGTGGCCTTGATCGCCTCGGGTTGAGCAGTCGGGAGAGCCTTGTCCTCCAACTTGGGTGTGACAGTGTCGGCCTTGGTGTTCTCCTTGACGGAGGTGGGTGTGGTCGGCTCCTGTTTGTCAGATGGGGCCGAGCCGGCTGCTTTGGCAGGCGTGTCCCAGTTGTTATCTAGAGCCGCGCCACCACCACTGCCGCTGCCGGAGACACTGCCGGTGGTGTCCATGGCGGGAACGGATTCCAAGCTGGTAGTGTTTGAGGGTGCGTGAACAAGAGAGGGGAAAGCGGCACTTTTGGCCGGGTCGGGAGACGCTGTGAACCATTCCTTGCGAGACGGAAGAGGCAGTTTGTCAAAGGGATTCGTGACAATGATGGGCTTGACCTCTTCCGAGCCGTGCAAATCGACAATGGGATCGTCGTGGTTGACGAGACGCAGAGTGCTAGTAGAATGCAGTCGGCCATTGTCAAGCTTGCGACTCTCATCACCGAGAATGGCCCACCGTTTGTTGGGGCTCGCAGTGGTAGTTGTGGGTTTGGGTGTGGTAGTGCCCGTCCCAGCATGGCTGGGCGTCTTGACGGGAGTGGCCAGCTTGACTTGCTGGGCTCCCTGGTCCTTTTTGGGTTCCTTTGGTTCCTGGTCCTTCTTGGGCTCCTTTGGTTCCTGGGGCTCCTTGGGCTCCTTGGGCTCCTGCTTTCCTTGGAAGTTCTGAATGGGGGTGTTGATCTTGCCGTCCTTCTTGGACATCTCGGAGGTCTTGGCTTTGGCTTCTTTCGTGTTGGCCTTCTCCCAGATGGCCTTTTCCTTGGCCCGAAGATGAGGGGGAAGGCTGCGAATGTGCTCGGGTAGATTCATCAAGGCCTTCTTGTACTCCGGCATGGGCGAAATGGGCAAAGCAGCAGCAGCCGTGGGATCGGCCGTGTCCAGGGGAACACTATGTTCCTTGCCGCCAGGATCCATGGCAGAAAAAAGGGGGTATTCTGGATGGATCTTGCCCTCGCCAACGACAAATGTCCAGAAATCTTGACCGGGGACATAGCGGGTGGCCAGGGCGTTTTCGGTGTCCTTGAGCGTGGGGCGGATGTTGGTGATGTCGTGCGGCCATGAGTCCATATTGGACAGACGAGTCGACGTGCGAATCATGGTACTCATCTAGGATTGAGGGATTTCGTGATGTAGATATGAAGATAGATGCTGTCGAGGAGTCGTTGAGGAAATGGAGTTGAAGCTTCAATCCTTGGATGGGACCGGGGTAAAATTGAGGATCTAGAGAAAAGACTGTCAGAAACGACCCCAATACGAACAGAGAGAATTTTCGCAGTTGTGGCATTTCAGAAATAAAAGAAGAAGAAGAAAAAAGAGAGAGGAAAAGGTTGAAGACTGCGAGTCCAGACAGAGACAGCTTACCTGGCTTTTGGCTCAGCTTGGGGTTAGATCATGTGGCAATCGGCCAATCGGCCATGCGCCAGAGGTGGGCAGAGGAGAAGATGAGGAGATGATGAGGAAAAGAGGCGTCAAACAATATCAAAAGAAAAAGCTTCAGTGTGGTTGATGGTGAAAAGAAGAGGAGGAGGAGAGAGCAAAGCTGAAATTTTCTGGATTTTCTGGGGTGCAAAGTTTTCAGTTTGTCCATTACCCCTCCTCGTCCTCCTCCTCAATGACGGAAGGAGAGGCCTCATTGGCACACAAGCTATGGCTGCTGCCTGCCCTGCCGCAGGTGGTTGCTTGCCGTTCATTTTTGTTTACTTTGGGAAGGAGCGATGCACACTGTCGATGGTGGGTCCATTTGTTTGGTGCAGTCACGTGAATATAAGTAAATGACTAAGCTTTCTCTCACAGCAAAATGCAACCTTGAATCAAGGCTGCACAAATGCTCAGAACGCTCAGGCACGCTCGGGCACTACCGGGAATTTTTCTACTTCTGATCGACAAAGGTAATTTGGCGACGTGTTAATTGAGTTTTATGCGTCGCGAGTAGCCTCACGTTTGCGTCGTATTTAAAAGCAAGCCGTTTTCTGTCAATTCGACGGCATTTGTCTCGCGTGTTTTGTGTTTTGTGTTTTGAACGTGCAGAAAAGCATGGCCTCCATTTGAGTGCACAGTAAGAAGTGTACACAACTCCACGTGATTTTGTCACTTTCCGTTTTGGCTCACCGTCTTTCCCCCTCACGGGCTTGTCCCTCGGCCGGGGCAGAATCACGTGTAAAAATACGCAAAACGCGAACGCTGGCACAGACGGCATTCCTGCATCCTCCTCCTCTTTTCTTTTCTGGCGCTTGGTCTGTTGCTTGTTCCTTGCTGCTCCCCGTGTTTCCCGAAAATCCTTCAGTCTGTTCGCAGACAAGCCTCCTTTTGCATTTGCAGCCTCTGCTCCACCTCCGCATACGCCTTTCCTTGCTCGGAGAATTGTGCCATCATCAACTCCTCTTTTCTTCCTCACCTCCTCACTTTGTGCAGTCTTGGCTTCGGTGGATGACTCCTCTTCTTCGTGACCGTCGAGGCCTCTCGCGGTGCTCCAATCCTGTCTACGGAGTATGTCGTAAAGCGACTCTATGCACTCGTAAAGCGACTTCAAATGCACTCTAATTGGGCCTCGATACGACGTATTACCGCATTCAGCCTCCCCACAAACTTGCAGGACAAGACGCGGTGGAGAGCGTAAGAAACGAGAAAAAGCGGACAGCGGAGTAAACATAAGTACCAAGAACGGGAAAGTTGGAGGGAAGGAGCGCAGAAGATGGGGAAGCACAAGCAAAACAGAGCCAAAAGCAATATGGTTTGGCTTTGGCGCGGTTTGGCGTGGTTTGGCGTCTCTTTGGAATGCTGGGCAACTTGCGATTCTGCTTCTGGCCAGTCGGCGGGTTTTGGGCAGAACAAGTGAGACAGAGCTGTTATTTTGCTATTTCTGGGTGCTCGGGAAGTGGGAGTTGTCTGACGTAGCGCAGTCTTTGCACCTAGCGCCTGCACTGAATAAATAACCTTACTCACCCACAACAAACAGTACGAGTACTCCGTACCATTGCGGAAAGAGTGACGAGTGCAAAGTGCTCAATGCAGCCAATGCAGCGACATCGCGTGGAAGGCGCAACTGAGCGCCGTACCGAGGACAGAAAGTACCCTCGACTTGCGAATGGTCGAAATTGTGCAACGCAGCGCGCATGATACGACCAACCAGAACGCGTTGACAGCCGCAGCTCAATGCACACTGTCAGCAGCAAAATGTATGCTTAGAAAATCAAGAATGGGCAAGGGACTTTGAGAACAGACATCGAAGGTCCTCTTTTTCTTCTTTCCTTGTCTCTTCAGGGCTCCCCTGCTGCTTGCGTCTGACTCTAATTTCGCGATTGGCTCCTTCCGTTCTCGCCGTGCCTCTGGCATGCTGTGGGTGAACCCTCCCTCGACCTCCTTCCTCGACTTTTTACTCTTGGCTTTGCACTTGATTTGCTCTTTCCGCCCGGCGTGCCTTGCGCCGTCGTTCTTGCCCGCACCCTCTTGTCCGCAGGCACACCCCCTATTTTTGAGAGTGCTCACTCCCCAGTCCCCACAGCCACGCCTTCCCGGTCTGGGCACTGTCAGCAGCCAAAAAGTCCAAATGAGGCAGTCAGCAGAACTGTGCAGCAACAAAATGTGCAGCAACAAAACAGGAAGTCGCACCGGAACTGGCGGTGGTTCGTATTCGTGACATACTCAGTACACAGTACTCCGTAGTCGTGGGAAGGAAAGAGCGAAGGCGTGAAAACGCAACAAGAGGAAAGAAGCAAGAAGCAGGAGGCAAGAGTACGAGGGGCGTACCAGCACGACGCAATATTACGACGCCGTTCCTTCCCTCTGGGTCGTTCTCTGGGTCCTTCCTCGCTCGTCATCTTCAACCTTTCTCCAAGTTGCACGTTTTCACGTTTTCTGCACTCCTTTTTTTCTCCATTCTCCTTTCTCCTCTCTCTTCTTCTCTTTTTCTCTACGTTCGTATTGTCTCCTCGACTTCCACGAAACCACCCCAGCAAAGCCCACACATCCACCTCACCATCCACACAATCCTCCACTTCGCAAGTCTCTGCCGATCCCTACCCCATCGCCCCCCTTTCCGGCTCCTATTTCCAGGGTGTCACTTTCTGTTGCAGGCAAATCACTCCTCCAAACCACCGGCTTTGCTCTTGATTGTTCGCTGAATCTCGCCGTCTTTGGCTTTTCATTGGCGGCCTTCTCACTCTGTACCGAGTCCTCTCTGCCTTGGCCCACGGTCGATTCCGTTTCACGTTTCTCGCTTTTTGCGTATTGCTATTTCGCCATCCCGCAGTGGCTTCTGGGGGCTTGTTTTGGCTTCGGTCCTTTGTATCTTGTACTTTGTACACCGTACACAGCACCGTGTCAGCGCGTCCACTTTGTCTGGTGTTCTTCTTTTTTCTCTGTAAGTCTGTCCTCTCCTTTTCCGTCCACTTTAATTATTCTCTCGTCTCTCCTGTCCTCTACGACGTACTCTTACTTTTTTTTTTTGTCTTTTCTCCCTTTTTTGTTTTCTTCACCAACACCTTAATCTCTAATCGCGAATCCTTTGTCGTCGTTTTAGTCGCAAATCAAGCGCCACATCGTCACGAACTTCGAACTACACTCGTTTTACCATCAATCGTCGTCCGCGTGCAACGCACACGCCTTCGCAACGCCCACACCCCACCTCCACACAATCAACTCCCGGCGCCCTCTCGCATCCTTCGTCTTTCTGCGCCCATTCTTCAACACGCAATCCTCGGCACGCACTCCAGAAAAATCCCCAGTCGCGCTTCCGCCCTCCGAGAAAAAGCCCAAACTCAAAATCCTCTTCTCTCTGGTCGCACCTCGCCTCACTCTTATTTTTTGCTTGCTTTTCTCTTTTGGCACCTCCATTTCTCTCTTCTTATTTGTTTACTTGTTTTATTTGTTTTTATGTCACTCCTCCCGCCACGCGTGCGCCAAACTCAAATTCAACTTTCTTGCTTCGCGACGACACAAACCTCACAAAGTACGCTCCTCGCGTCAAATCCGCACTCCCCGCTGCTCTCCGCCTTTCTTCGATTCGGTTTCGAACACGACCCGGCTTCCGTCCGGCTCTTGTTTTAGTTCAGACCTACGTCGTCATCGCTTTTTTACTTTTTTTCACCACTCCAGTACCACTCCAGTACCACTCCCGTCTCTCCAAAATGTACTGCCAGCTCCACCGCCCCGTCACCTCGGGCTCGGAGGTCGCCTGCGCCCTCGGCCATATTGGCGACCGCATCTACTGGATCCAAAAGGGCTTCTGGTTGCCTGACTTCCTCGGCATCGTCCCGCCGCCCTACTTCCCTATCCTCCACGTCGGCATCACTGCCCTCGTCTGCATCATCATGTTCAAGGCCGCCATCATCGACCCCGTCCTTGAGCTCAAAGTCCTTACTGTCCTACGTCGCCGCGGCTCCTTCCAGACCAACTTTGGCGGCAACGGCGGCGCGTTCTTCTTCCGGCGGTACTACCGGCAGGTGCTGCGGACATTGGCAGAAATCTTTATTATTTCATCATTGGTAAGTTTTCTTATGGTCCTCGCTGCGCGCGCAGTCTCATATCTTGTGACTTATGCCGTTCCCTGCTAACAGTCCAAGCTCAACATCATCTTCCTCTTCCTGTACCGAAACAACGACAGCGTCAACAACGGCGACCAGAACCCCGACATCTACTCTCAAGTCATGCGCAACAAGCTGAATCGCTACAACATCATTTTCTGAGGTGGTTGTTGCGCATCTCTGTTTGTTTGCTTTCCGGTCATTGCTGTTTTTTTTTGTTTTTTTTTGTTTTTTTCATCGGCTTGCGACGCTTGCGACGACTGAAATCCTACAGGACGACGAATCTTGGAATCCGCCCCGTTTTCGAGAGAAAAAAAGCTTGGACAGAATTCTTTGTGGGGTTTTACTTCCTGCTCCTTACACCTTACAAAAATGCCGAACAAAAAGACAAAACAGACGAACGAGAACGAATGCGATACGGCCGAAACGCGCAATCGATTAGACGATACGGGGTTGTGCTATTGCACTTTTGGCGCGCTTGGGTCGATTGGGGCGATTGGATCGAAAAAACGCTCGGCGGCCGCAGGCGATGACGAACTTGTGCAGATTTGCGATTGGGCCAAATCGCCGCTATTTTTGGCTCTTTTGCAAAATGCGGCTCAGATCTCGAACCAAACTGCAAAAAGCACGCCAAGTAAATCGATCCCAATCGAGATGCGCGCACGGATAACCGCCCTCTTTTTCCGCCTTTGTTACCCGGGGCGATGAAAGCTAAAGAAAGCTAAATAATGCTCGCGTCACAATTCCTAAAAAGTCAAAATCGACGACAAATGCACAACGATAAACTTTGACGTATCGCAATCGCAATCGCTCCTCGTTTCTGTCTTTTAATTTCGACGGTATACAAGAATGCACGAAACACACGATTTTTTCGGAACGGAGGAACGGAAACAAAGCCTTGTGGGATGGGTTTTTGATGTTATTGGGGGGAGGCACTGTCACGACGTACAGGTGACCCCCCGGAGAAAATTTTGGAGATGTGGTTTGTACTACTGTTTGCCTTTTTTGTGTCTTTTTTGGCGTTACCAAATTATCTGGTTTTGGGACCGTGGAAAATCATTCTGGGGTGTTTTTGCTTTCCTCTTTTTTGGGCGTTTCTATTGGGAGGATCTGTATTTGTTTTTCCTGTCCTGTCTGAATGTCTCTTTTTTCTTTCTTCTACCTTTTCCATCATTCTGTCGACAGAGACCACTGTACGTCGTATGTGCGTTCTTCATTGTCAGCTACAGCTTTACCATTTACAACGGAGTAGGGGCTATTGCCCATCTTGAATTTATCTTGCAGGTTATCGCTGGTATTTATCTAATCTCGCATACAAACGTACACAACAATACAATCGCGACGCCCATGCCCTCCATCATTTCATCACATCTCGTTACCAAAAGGACTGCCGCCCATGGGCGCACGTGACAATGGATCACAGCGAGGGAGTACTTTTGCTTTTGTGGCATCATGGTTTGTTCATCTCATGTCTGATTTCTGAATGTTGGTGCATCCGACGCAGGGGCCGTCTTTGCGATGCAGAGTCTTTTTTTATCGGTGTAATGATGTAATGTAGGTGCAACCATCTCCGTCACTTTTATCTCCTTGTGATAAGAAGAGCTGGGTAGAATGAATCAGATTTCTTGCTGTTTTTACTTTACTTTTTTCTCTTTTTTTATTTTATTTATTTATTTATTTTTTTGCTGCTTTCACTTGTAACTATTTTGCAGTTTATCAATACTTTTCAAATGAAGAAATAGGAAAGACATTAGAGTAACTAACAACAACAGAAATGACAAACATGAGAACCAAAGTAATTTTTGACATCCTATCTTACACCAACTGAAAACTTGCCACGCATTTCCTAGCACCTTCCACCCTTTCTTCCTCTACAGCATGGGAATTGACATCTGCAGCAGCGACAGAGCCGCCATTTCATCAGAAATCTCCATCTCGTACTCGTTGGTCAGCAGTACTCTCGGCGCCATACGGGGCTCAGGTTCCACACACGGTCCAGCTTCGAGTACCACTCCACCTTTCCCTCCCTGGGCGTCATTCTCATCCTCCTCCTCATCATCAAACACCATGAGATCCTCTGGTTCGGGCTGGGGCTCACCTTGCAGTTTCTCTTTTCCATCTTCTTCAACCTCCCCTCCTTCCTCACTGTCATCAAAGATGATCAGGTTTTCTGACTCTGCCTCTGACTCGACTTCCTCTTCGTCTTCCTCGATTTGCTAAATTCGGGGCACGCCGGGCTGCTGGAAGAAAGAGTGGTCGGGGCGGAGCATGCGACCTTGACAGACATACGCTGCCGGCGTGTGCAGAACATCTTGCGCTGTCCGGCGGAGCGGCAGCCACTCAAGAAGGAAGCTACTGGGGTTGGGGCAGAACTGTCCGTCTTTGCCAGGGTCCGCTTGACCGTCATCGTGGACTGACTGCCCCAGGTACTCGGCCATAGACATGGCTTCGTCAAAGGTCATGTACAGCCGGCCGGCGAGAATGCCCAGCTCAATAGGCAGCCACTCGGGAATCTTGCCGTCGCCAGGTACAGTGGGAAACGTGAGGTAGCGGAGACGGCTAAAGTCGAGCATCGAACGAGTCACGGGCGCAGCGTATGCCACAAGCTGCGTGCACTTGGATACTCGAATGTCGGGGAGGAGCAGCTCCATTTCCTCGGGGATAATGACAAGGCCTGTCCCTGTAGATGGGCTCCAGAGCAGCCACTCTACCGGGCGCAAAAAGTCGTCGTAGCGGTGCTTGGTGAGCTTCGTAGTGTCAATCGTTCTCCGAAACTCTTTGGACACGAACAGGGCCGTATCAACGTGGCGCACATCGTGTCGATGCCCAATGTCAGTGTGGGACATAAAGCTGAAAACAGACTCGTAGCTCTCACTGGAGCGCACCAATGTGCCCGTCCTGACAAACGTGCGGATGGAAGGGGAAACATGGCCCGGGAACTTGAGCGCCGTGTACTTTGTTCTGCGTTGGACGCTGCGCTGCTGCTCAACCTGGACCTCGACCTCGCGTTCCTGTTCGACTTCTTCGAAAGCACCCATGCTGGCTGCACCGGCTTTGGCACCGCTCAAGTGGTACGCGTTGAGTTGCTTTGCAAATTGTTGAAGAACTGGGAACGAGAAGCCACTGCACTTCCTGCCCGGTGCGTACTGCTCGGTATCATTCCCGTACATTGTCTTGAGTGTCTGGCGTTCTGGCTGCTGAAGGACATCTAGCAATGATTTCCGGGACCGTTTGTCCAGGAGCCTATTTTGATTCATTGAGAGCGCTTCAGCACGGCGGCAGAAGTCGAGGCCATGGGAGGCGTACAGTGGTCCTAGCTGCTCGTTTGCTTGACATGTTTGTTCCAGCAGCCAGGCGACGACGTGCGACGAGTCGAGGAAGGCTTTATTCGACGAGCTGCCCAGACCACATGTGTCTCGGATGCTTTGGTCAACTTCTGGCGGAGCATAAAACACGACGGACTGTGTCGTGCCCAGCTGTCGGAGTCTCATGGCGGCTGTGAATGTTAGTAAGCAATTAAAAGGAAGACAGGGATAGAAATGATAAACAAAACTGAAAGCAAAGAAAAGTACGACGTGTATACCTTGTACAGTGTGGTCTTTGGTCTGGCCAAGTGCAAGAGTCAGGGCACCGCGGGCGTTTGCAGGGAGCAAAAGGTCAACGCCGCGAGTATGCGCTTCGTCAAAATAGACAATGCACTCGTCCAGTCTCTCGGCAAAAGGCGTCGAGACAAGGGGCGCTCTCGCAGCAGTGGCATCGCGGAAGACAACCCAGGCGCGATTGTCTTTCTCGTCAAAGTAGACTGCCGCCTTGACGCTGGTTTCGGCAATAGACAGCCATGAGCGAGCAAGATCCTCGTTGGTGCTCTCCAGAATATAGGCACCGGCGTCGATGAAGACCTGGATCCTGTACTTTGCGAGGCTGACCACCAGGTCCTGCTCCGACCACCGCTGGTGCTGTCCGCCCGTGCGGATGTAGCTGCGGTTACGGAGCTGAAGGAGGTAGGAGAGTACTTCAGCGTTTGTCTGTCGCAGCCCAGGCAAGTCTTGTTGTGCAATCGAAAGTGGCAGCATGGCCTTGTTTTCGTTCGTCCCGCTGAACCCGGTTGTTCTTGCGCCCTTGGACGGCTTGTCTGAGTTGGACCTGACCGTAAACAGCGGAAGGTCCCATGCCGATGCTTGCAACTTGATCGAGAACTGCCTGCTGTGCACCGGAAAAACAAAGGTGTTGAGGTAGTGATTGATGACTGGGCGAGTGAAGCGCAAACATTTCCACAGTCTCTCCATTTGGCCTCCATCATCCATATTGATGGAGTTCCAGTGCTGCAAGTCCTCGGGGACTACGACAGTGCCGTCCCCAGACGACCATTTTTCGTACTCTACACTTGGGTCATCCACATGGTGCAAGATGTGGCTCAACCCTTCCCGGAACTGCTGGAGGCTGATACCCACGTAGTAGAATGCAAGACAGGTAAAAGTAATGGCGACGTCCGGATGTCCAAACTCGGACCGTTCAGAAGGGACACCCCTGGCTTCGAATGGAACTGCAATGGGCCAGCGCCGTGGATGGAGGCCGTACTGGACGTTCCATCTTCTCTTGAGGCAGGTGGTAATAATGTCGTGCTTCAGGAGACCACGCACCAGAAGGAGACCCGAAGTGATTGCGGTGGCGTCAGACCACAGTTTTGCGGCGTTGTCGATGGCAGAGTCGCTGGAGTCGCTCTCGAGGGCCTGTTGGAGCAGCTGCTTTATCTCAGTTGGAGATGGCACTTTTGACTTGTCCGCACTCGAGATGTGGATCTTTGGCACGTAGCGGAAGAATGGGACGCGGCCGTTGACAATGTCGAGTGTGAGCCGGCGCCTGAGCTCATCGTCGACGGATGCATGCAAAATGTAGATTGTCGGGAAGCCGCCATTGGGCCGTTTGACGACGTTGATCTCGTGTGGATTTTGTGCCGCGAGATCCACAGCATGTTCTTCCAACAATGACAACAGCGACTGCACAAGCTCCCACCGGAATGGCGCTCCGTCAACAGCCGTGAGCTTGCCGCTTGGGTAGACCAGCTGCGTTCGAACAGCGAGCGTAAAGTCCGACTCGTCGAGAACATCGCGACAAAAGCCCCCTCTCACCGTGTTGTCAAAATCCATCATTGCCTTGGCAATTTCCATGTTCCCATCAACGTAGCACTGCTGTCCACTCAAAGTGAATGCCAGAACATGCTCAGGCGCGGCGATGAGAATACCACCGGACGACGCAAGGTCTGTGTGGTGCTTCTTGAACATTTCGATGGTATTTTTGGGATGCGGCAGAGATACAAGACGTCTTGAAAAAGGGACATGGCGGACCTCACGGCCAACAAGTCCTCCCAGGCGAGACTGAAGAATTTGCGCAGTGGGTAGGAGAAGCGCCTTGGGTGCAATCAATCTAGCCAGCTGCTGTTGGTCTGCAAGGACAGACAGAACCATCGGTAGGATGATAGATGTCTTGCCCTTGCCCATGTTGAGCTGGAAGACCGCATTGGCGCCAGATTCTGGAGCAATCATGGCCCGGGCAACAGTGACTTGCTCTTCTCGGATGAGCACGTTCGAGTCGACCTCCAACAGAAGCCAGTCTGGGTTGTCTCGTGTACTCCAGTTCGCGTGGCCTTCGTTGACCAGTTCTTCGTCCACACGGCGCTTGTCGCCTTTTGAGAGTGCACGGTAAATACGACTGAATCGTTGGAGCGAACACAAAAGCTCGCCGTATTGAAGAAGTGCATCCTTCACTCCGTCTCCATACTCCGTGGTGGATGTGGAGCGCAGCAGCCCCAAGACAGATACGGGCGTAATCCGGGGCCAGAGTCCGGCCATTTCAAGCCAATTGTTTGCAAAGGTATGGCGAGGACTACCAGAAACCTCCGAGAAGCAGATACAAATCTCATTGAGCGCTATCTGTACCTTTTCTTTGGCTCCAGACACAACAATCTCCATCTGCTGGAGACTTGCCTGTGACTTTGGCACAGCATCAAGGGACATTTTGGAGGCGCATTCCAGAGCATCCAAAGATGCACCCAGGTCCTGGCCATAGTCTCGGCGCATCGGCTCCTTGGACTGCGAAAATGGCTGTATGATGCGTCGTAGCTCATCGTGCTCTTTCAACTGTTTTTTGGCCGTTCCTCCCGAGCTAGTCGTAGGCTCCCAGCATTGGTTGAGCTGAAGGAGCCGAGGAATGTGGCCAGAAAACCGTCGCTTCACCAGATCGCCAGCCAGGGTTGTCGTTTTGACGGGATGTGAGATCAGAGATGGAAAAGGACGCGATGCTTGTTTCTTCTTGGAACCTGGTAGTGGGAGTGCATAGGCTGTTTTGAGAGCTATAACCGCCTCGACCCTTTCAAGGTATTTAGAAAGATCTCGATTGCGTAGCATGTTGTCCCACAGTGTGCGTACCTTGCACAGAGCCTGATTGACGTTGATGTATGGAGAATGAAAGTCTGTCATATCATGAGGCAGAATATGAGGCCATTTGGATGCGATCTTTTTTGACAGCCGTACACAGTCATCGTGGCACCCTTGTTCATGCTCGGCAAGCTGTTGTTTGACATCTGGAGGCGCCGCTCGTGCAGCCCAAGTTCTGCTTGCCTTGGGCGTGAAACCAACAACCTCGGACTCTATGACCCCAATCAGCATGCTGCCAGTCATGTACTGTCTGTGGACAAAACCAGTGTATGTTGGATGTGTCGGTGGCTGTATGGGTCTGAGTTCTGGCAGGTATGTGTACGCTGCGAGAAGCCGGACAGCATCCATGTCAATATCCGGAGCGAACGCAAGACACGCCAAAGTGAACATAACTCCAGGCTCTGTAGCAGATGGAGACTGGCGGCACATCTGGACAAGGCTTCCCCAATGATCGATCAGTGTGCCTCTGTCCATAAGCGTACTCACGGATACCAGACGAGGCCTCCAAAAATCGGCATATCCACCAAAGTTTCCCCATGCGTTGAGTGTTGTCGATGGCTTTTGGGACAGCGGAACTTTTGCTGGTTTCTCCAGCAGCATCCTGACGATCTGGAACACTGAAGAGGCGCCGTAGTCTAAGCCGCCAGGCGTTTTGCCGCCAAGTGTGTCAACAAACCCGAGAGACTGATATTTTCCGTCCATGCTGTGGATACGGCAACTTGGCTCGGTGTCTTGCCTGGGACACTCGTACCGCATGCGCTGAATTTCGCCGCGTGTGGTCAAGTTGGAACTGTGTTGTTCTAACAAAGCCTCGTACATCTCATCGAGCTCCTTGTTTTCAACGATGGCCGTCTCGTCAAACAAGCGGAGGTGCTTTGCCTTCCGGACAATGCTACGAACAGCACGTCCGTATCTGTCATTCTGCATCCCGACTGGCAGGTGTTTTGACCATTTCACTGTCTGCAGGATCCTCTTTTCTGGTGGGTAGTACTCGCGGTCCGGTACCAACATGCTGATTTGCTGAAGAATGTGAAGGCAACCAGGTGGAAGAGGAACCCATGGCTGCAAACGCCCAGACATAAGCGTGTGTAGGGCCTCTTCTTCTCCAGTTCGACCGGTCAGTGGGTCAGGAAGGCATGTCGACGTGAAAGCGTGCAGCTGGGCTTTGGTGTAGAGCAAGCGGGGCTCGGGCGGGCAAGTCAGTCGTCCCAGGACAGTGTCAATGTCAAATCGAGCGTATGCCTTTTCTGTAGTGGCAATGAGCGCGCCGGAGTTGATGGCTGTTTTGACAGAGATATGAACTCCATCGCGACTCCACTCCAAATTGCCTAGTGGTGCGATGATACTGCGGCGACTTGGGTCGGAAGTATCACGCAGCACAATCATGCTTCGATAGCCGTAGAGGGTTCCGGCATCCTGGTCTTCGTCGACCTCGGCACCAAGCTCTCGGCATTCCAATTTGCTGTGCTGGTTGACAGAGAAAGACAACTCCAGATGTCGGAGTTCCAGGGACAGTGGACCATAGGACTCGACCGGTTGAAAGACTGTCAGTCGGTGAACATCCTCGAAGCCGGCAAAGATCTCAGACATCATCTCGGCTGTATTGGAGAGCGGATCGACGAGGATATCGCCTGGCCTTCTTGCCTGCCGCTGCTGGATATCGAGGATCCAGTCGTTTGGCTGGAGCTGCCACCTGGTGAGATTTCTCCGAATCTCCAGCAGGCCAGAGCTTTTGTTCAGCCAATGACAGCAGTCGTCAAGTAGGCCCCGCGGAAGATCGTAGACGTTGTTGGTAGCGTCGACAAACATTCTCCTGGGAACGTACTGGTAGATGTCGCCAGATGGACCGATGGACAGAATGGTCACACCACCCGCACATGTCCCAAAATGGACGCTGTGGCCATCAATAGTGGTCGCCAGGCAGTAGCTCATACCCGTCATTGCGGAGGGGAAGGATAAAAGGTACCTGTTTCCAAGAACGTCCCTCACATCACTATTGTTCCGAATGTTGTCGGGCAGCTTCCCGACTGTTTCTCCATCAAGAAGAAGGTGACCGTGCACGAGGTCGACGCTGATGTCCTGGGTAGTAGCAGTTTCCTGGGAAACTGTGCCAGAGTATCGCAGCGTAGACGAGTACCACTGAGAGCTTCCCTCGTCTTCTTCTCTTGACCACTTGCCAAAAATAGGCTTGTTTGACACTGAAATGCCGCTCTGGATGGACAACATTCCCAAAGCGTACGAAACGGCCAGACTGATCTTCTCAGGATAGAGACTCGCGGCAACGCGAATTTTCTTTGCCAGGCGAAGCACCATCGCCGTGTCTCTGACAACAAACCCGCGATCAGTAGGAGACATCCCGTTTATGCCGGTGACTAGGTTTTGCTGCATTGAGAAAGAGGCCCGGAGAAAGGCCTCCAGATCAGAGTCGGTCATTTCTTCCTCGTCCGAGGTTACGAATGGTGTGAAAGTGTGACGGCAAAGAAGTGCGGCTTTGAAAGCATACATCGACATCCTTCCCGACGCCTCTTCATCACTTGCATTGGCAATGTCACCACGAAGCCCTTCGGCCCACGCAAGAGTAATTTGCCTCGCAAGGTGTAGCAGCGAGTCCAGATGCTCGTTGGGCTGGTTGTCTGGCAAAAGGCTTTTGGCACGCAGGAGCAAGGTGATGGCAAGTTCCATCAAAACAACCTCGCGCCAGTTGTTCTCGATGCTTCGGATACGCTTCTCGATTTCTTTGAGGAGCCGGTCGAGAATCGCATCTTCCAAAAGAACGTGATGAATGGCCCCCAACGCTTCTTCGTGGGACACTGTGAACGGAGCAGCCCCGCCCTTGCTCATTTTGGACATGGGACCGACCTCTTGCGCAAGGTGACTGAACATGACCACGGCATCCTCTTTGCTGAAGTTGATATTGGTGCAGCCAATCTCGACAACCATCGTAAGCCAGCGGCGCGAGGTTCCAGACAGAAGTCTTTGGAGGGCTTCGAACTCATGGACAGAGCAGTCGGCCGGGCACTCGCGACGACTGGCAACAATCTCGTACGAAGACGGGCCTCGTGGATCTGACGGAAGGAAGTCGTTCGGCAGTAGGTCGGGCGCACGTAGACTTGCAGGTAGGTGTATGGGGCTCAAATGTGCAAGCGTCATTTTATCAGAAAGGTCGTTTACCCACATATTCAGGGAGCTATCAAACTGTCGAAATACCGGCCCAAACGGAAGCAGAACTTTGGAGAGCTCGCACTTCATGCGAGCCCTTTTGTAGTGTGTTTGCTGAAAGGACTTGGTGTCCGAAGCCAAGGCGATACTGTCATAAAAAGGGGCCGTGTAATGCACCTTCAACTGTGTTTTTCTCAGCATTTTGACTTGGCTTACCTCTTCGGGCAGCTCTGGCAAAGTAACAGAGGTCTTGATATCCCAGGTTACTTCTCTGTAGACAGCCACAAACTCGGGCACGTCGAGCTCGAACACAATGGCCATGGCTTCCGTTTGGTTGTCTGGTAGCAGATCCTCAAGGGTTTTGATCTTCATGGAATCGCGCGTGTTCCTCATCGAGCATGCATTGCACTGCTTGGCGCCCGACTTTTTTGCTGTCGATAAACATGTACAGGCGCTGCTATTGATGCGTCTGCAAAGCTCGTCGTACTGGCGGCAAGCAGCTTTCCAGTCACTCTCTTTCTGCGCTCTCCGACTTTCTTGGTCTTTCTGGATTTGGGCATAGAGAGAACAATGATTTGTACTGGCTTTGGCATACCGTGCAGCAAATTGCTTGCCCCCTCCATGAAAGATGGATGCTTGGCGAAAGATACTACTCTGATCCCGACGGCTCATGTATTTCTGTATCTGCCGCAATCGACGCATCGAGTCAAGGTCCGGCAGGTGTAGGACGTCGAGAAGGCTGCTCCAAAACACGGGCCGGTATTCGCCAAGTGTTGGGTCCCGCTTGACACACATGGCGTCAAGAATCGCCCACTGGTCAAAAGTTTCCAGCAAGAGAAGGCTGTTAAGCTCTTGCCAAGCCGCATCGGAGTGATTAATGGACTTGAGCAGTTTCGTGACAGTCTTTGCAATTTGGTCGCATTTCTTGAGCGCTTCGTGGTGTGTGGTTTGCTCGCCCAACTGGATCCAGGCTTTGGTGGAAAAAGCCCGAGCATCACTGATTGTGTTGTGAATCGCCAAAACTTTCTTGGAAAATGACAGGGTGCAGCCAATGGCCGAATACTTGTTTGGGTCGTCCCCGCGAGAGCTCAGTTTCGTTGTTTGAGTAGCGTAGGTATTTAACCCTGTCTTCGCGTCAAATGGCTTGGAGATTCGGTCCAGAAACCGCTTGCTTGTTGGCAAAGTCAGGTACAGGTCGCTTTCCGGCGCCCGACGGGGAAGCTTTGGAATGCGACGCACACTGTCAGTCTTGAACTGGGACAGATCCGCCTCTATGCAACGGCTGGCCATATCGAGGGAAGCTTTGAAAGTCGATGCACAAGCTTTGATCATTGCATGAGTCTGTGTCTTGTCCTGATCGGATCCATCTTGGACAAAGTGGTGCTGTTCCAGTTTGGCGAGTTTTCTGGCAAGCTTCTTTTGGAGGAGAGACAGGAATGCTGGTGTCATCCTGCACTGCACGCAATCTTCCAGCAGCTCCGACAAGATCATGCAGGTCATGATCTTATAGGAGGTGTACGCGACAGATTCACCGTGAATGAGGCCCAATTGACGCTGGATGGTCACACGAAGCACCAGCCAAAGCGGAAGTCTGCGCCAGGGTAACTCTCGGTCTCCAAAGTTGACGTCGTCGCGGACACGTTTGTGGATTGTCGATACCGTGGCTTCGCTGCCGATGGCCTCAAGCAGAGAAAGAAGCATGTGTGTAACGAGAGCGGGGCTAGCCGCGTTGCGGGTTTCGGAGACCTCCACTCCAGCCTTCCGAGACTTTGCAGCAAGATGGGAAATGTAGTCGTCGTTGGCCTTGATGAGAAACGTGGCAAGGGTAGATTGAAAATCGGGCTCGAGAAAGTTGGCTTCGGGGATGCGAACGGCACGAGAAGGGAATGTCCAGAGCAGGGCGTCCGGGGCCGCAAGAACATCTTCAGATAGAGGTGCTGCTTCAAAAGCTTCAAAAACAATGTAGCGGCTTCCGCTGGAGCTGTGACGGTCAGAATGAGGAGATGGCCATTATCAATAACACGAAACACAGAAGTGACTTACTCAATCTGGAGGTGCATGAGCAATGCGGCGTTCTGCTCTTCGATGTAGAAAGCCAAGACAGCCTTCTCGTGCTTGAGGTTCTTAAACGTGCCAAGGATAGAATGAGCTGTGCGATGTCTGCTGTTGACGTTGGCTGATATCCAAACGGTGTCGTCAATCGCTGCCCAAGTGTCGCATAACTCGTTGCCGGTTGTCGTCTTCAGTGTCATGCATGCACGCCGGATACGGTCAGAAATATCGGCGCCAATCGAGTCAAGATCTGCATCTTGTTTGCGGGGAAGTTGAGGAGGCAGAACGAGATGGTTGAAGACACTTTCAATAGTCTTTGCAGCACAGTGGGGGACCACTTTGGGTGCTTCTTGGGCGTCCGTTGGTCTTTTTGGGAGAACCTTTGGCTCTTCTGGCGAAGCCATGGTTCGTGCACATTTCTGTGGGGGTCCTTTCTGCGGGGACAGCTTCTTCTTGGTACGGAACCAGTTGTTAGTATGATATGTTTAGGGCGCTCGTCAAGATATACCACACGAGATGCAACGTCAACTAAAGAAAAGAGCCTTTTGTGCTTTACATACCTTCTCTGGTCCCACGACCAGGTCAATCACGTACCTCGCAAGAGACATGGTTGCTGGGGACGAAGACCGACTGCTTGACACCGCCAGTTTCAAGCAATCTGCTAGATCTCTTCAACAGCAACCAGTGAAGAAGTGTCGGTGTTAGTCGTACGGTGGGTGCGATTGTGGTTGTCGCGGAACGGCGGCGAGATGGTGTAATGGGCGTGACGCGTGAGGCCAAAAAGCGGATGTCAAAAAAGGGGAAAACATTGCGAACGAAGAAATGCGATTTGGGGCGTGGTGCATGATTAAAAAGCAATGGTCGTTCCCTCTTTCCTTTTGTTTTTTGCTTGGTCGTTTGCTCTTTCCTTTTGCTGTTTGCATGGTCGTTCGCTCTTTCCCTTTGCTGTTTGCATTTGCCGTTTGGAAAAGGAAGGAGCGATGTAAACAAATGCCCCTTTTGTCGCGGCCCCACTTATTTGCTTGCGCCTCACAAACCATCCACAGAAAAAACGACAGGCAACATCATCGCTTCCATATGTGTTTGCTCTGGTTGAGCATGCTTAGGGCACAGTTTCCAAAATCTCTTACTCTTTCTTCTTGTCTGCTTTGCGCCTGCCTTCCAGTCCATCAAAGCAGTCAATCTTCACATGCAAATGAGGCTTCGCCTACAAGCTACCTCTACAACGTCTGCGCCTGAATTGAGACACTGTTTGATGCCTGCCCTGTGTCTCACAACAATTTCACTTCTGGAGGCTGCACTCCAACGCTCATTCCATTATTGGCTGCTGGAGTTCACGTCCATGGACGGCAGTGGAACTGCCGGTTGATAGCGGTGGAGTCCAACACCGCCGTCGTGTGTCGGAAACTGCCTCTGACCGACAAAACCAGCCGCCTTCTCATTTTGTTCTGCTGTTTTGGTCATCGTTAGCCGCTTGATGGACGCGGCCCACTTTGACTGTTCTAGGATTCGACACCTGGTAACCCTCACTGCAGGAGCAATCGATCTATTTGGGAGGAAAATAGCCTAGTTTTCATCCATATTTCATACACTCAGACTGATACCGAGTTGCATTCTTTCAAAGATTGTCAAGTTCTTGTCAAGATCGTATTGTTTTTTTTTTTTTTTTTTTTTTTTTAAATAATTTCGAGACACGAAATAAAATTTGGAAACAATTTGAAACAAACTTTCAAAAACAACGCGTGGAAAATAAACACCCGCAATACTACGATTGTTTAACGAATTGACGAATTGAAAACTTGTAGACTGGAAAGTAACAAGAAAACTAGTACCTCACTACCCTGAGATAACGATGACATTCACATGCAGTGTGGTCGGTAGATGTCTACCGCGCAGTCTCATTTATTGACCTGTTCATTACTAGCTATTTACCAAGCCACAACAGAGTTAACCAAGCGTTTTCCCCTTATGCACGTCAAGCCCAGTCCGTCACCTACTCGGCGATACTGACTTGCGGCTTCTCGTCGTCTGTGGCGGCACCCACATTGCCGCTCCTCTCCAACACTTTGTTACCATGCTTGCCATGGCCGTGTTGTTTCAGATGTTCCTCCAGTGTGACGGCCACTTCGTCACCAAACAGCCGGCCAATCTCTTCCATGGGAATGTTGCTTGTCTCTGGCAGACAGAAAGCCACAAAGAACCACATGGCAACGGTGCAAACAATAAACACGAGATAGAACTTCCAGCCACAGCGGTCAAAGCCAGTCGGTGCTGCCTGCAAAATGGCAATGGTGGCGAGCCAGTAGCCGACCATGGAGATGGCTATACCCTCAGCGCGGATCTCGGATGGCCAAATTTCAGAGGCGTACGTGTACATGGTGCCATCGATGGTGAGGCCGTACCAGGGGATGAACCAGAAGATGAAAAAGACGCCGAGAACGAGAACGGCATGGTTGGTGGTGGGCAAAAATGACGAGGCCACCGTCTCACCGATGAGGGCAGTCTGGCAGCCGACCAGGCCAATAAGAAAGGAGCGACGGCGGCCGAGGCGGTCCACAATGAGGGAAGACGTCGTGTTGGCACAAAAGGCGATGACGACAAAGACCCAATAGAGCCCGAGAGTGAGAGCTGGGGAAACGCCCAGTCCGGGATACAGGATGATCTGGTAGTTTGTGATTACTGTTGAAGCCGTCCCCTGCATGCCGAACATCAAGAAGAAGCCGAGCGCGGCACGATGCAGATACGATCGTTTGCTGAAGAGGTACTTCCAGCGGCCGATGAATGTGCGGACGGCGCCGTTGCTCTTGACGTTTTCAAAGTGGATCTGGGCCACCATGGCCTCGAATTCGGCACGGGCAAAGTCGTCGTTCTCGCCGGGGATGGAGTGCACGCGGTTCGTCACAGTGCGGGCTTCGTCAAGCCGGTCTTTCAGAATTAGCCAGCGCGGGCTCTCGGGCATCGAAAAGGAAAAGACGAAGAGAATCGAGGCAAAGAGGCAGTTGAGCGCCAGCGGAAAGCGCCAGGCGAAGTTGCCGTTTTTGGCGAAATAGCAGCCGAAGCTGACAGCACCGGCCAAGTTGTAGCCCACACAGAGACCGGCGCCGTGCTGTCCGACGAGAAAGCCACGCGAGTGTGGAGGCGACAGCTCTGCGGCGTACATAGGAAAGAGCACTAGCAGCATGCCGATGCCGAAGCCGCCAAAGAACCGGAAGAACAAAAACATGGGAATGTCAGCCGAGCCAGCCGTCAGAGCGCCGCCAATAATGACAATCACACAGGCCATCTGGAACGACCGCAGACGGCCAAACTTGTCGGCGGTCCAGGCCACAAAGAAACTGCCAAAGAAGCCGCCAGCCTGGGAGAGCGATGTGCTCAGGCCCTGAATTATGACCATGTAATCGTAGGCGGCCTTGTCGACAGAAGCGTCGGTCTGCAGATGCATGCTCTTGTAAAATGCAGGTTGGCCCTGGGGAACATATTGTTAGTGTGTGTAGATTTCAAGCCAGCGCAAATGTATCGTCTCACCAAAGTCGTGGCCACAGCCGAGAGCGAGTAGCCGATGATGATCGATGCCATGGCCGCAAAGGCTACACATTTGTAATTGTACAAGGTGAGCTTGCGCGGCACCGTCACAGATGCCTCTTCTGAGGAGGCTGTCATGATGGTGGTGATAGTGATGTGGTGATAGTGATGTGGTGTGGCGATGGAAAATGGTACAAAAAGTAAAGAAAATAAAGAAGGTAAAATAAAAATTTATTCAAAGTTGCCTGCAAGTCTTCCGTTGACTGTGATATAGGCAAGTTCTGAAAGTGATTGTCCCTCTCGAGTATATATGGCAGCGTCACTTGGTCAGTGTCTATTTCTTTGATGTCTACTGATTCAGAGAGTACATCGACATGTCCCAGATCAACGTGCACAACATGCACAACGTGCTTGACAGCATACCCGTCTCGTTCCCGCGGGCAACGCTCGATGCTGCCCATGTAGATGTAGATTGTCATCAAAAGAACATCCAACATCGCAACCTCCTCCCATAACAGGCGTCGTCACACCTTCCCCAGAAACGAAGTCAGCAAAATGCGGGGAAACCTAGGGGTTGATCCACTGACCCCAGCTTTCGCGATTTGTTTTCCCTCTTTCCTCTTTTGACACGTTTCTTCCAGATATTTGAACGGGAACTAAGATATGTCCGACGGGGACCAATACGATCCACTAGTCATAACGTTCCGGAAGGTGCTGGAGCATCTGTAGAGTCCGGTCCGGGGTTGGTGCGAATTGTGCTCCGCGGCAAGGGTACCCGCGGAGCTCGGGTATCACCAGACACGGGCTAACGCCGTGGAAATGGTACGGTGAGGCTGGCCACCAGGCATAATTATGAGTTTGACATTAACTGCCGTTTTTGATACTTGGTCATTACGGATGTAGTACATGTTATTGGGTACATGGTTCATGGATCTAGCACGGGCCTATTGCCGTCTGGGGAAGCTGTGGGGACGAATGGTGTCAAAGGAAATGTGTCACCATCCTGTCGAATAAAAGTTAATTCCCACAGAGAGCCTCCAACCTGGGCAAAAAGGAGTAGCATAACCGTCGACAAAAAAAAAACGTGAAGAGAACAAAAAAACGTACAGCAGCGGGTATTCGCTGGTCGTCACCGACCCAACTACTAATCCGCCGATTACTGGTTTGACTAGGGGAGAGCGGACGGGATCCCGTATTTTCCAGTATCTATGGCCGTACGTGGTAGAACTACGTAATAGGGATCATTAAATAGAGAAGCATAGAAAGAGCGGTTAAAGAAAAGTAGCCGATGACGGTGCAGTTGATTAACAGAAACAAAAACACTTGATTCAGCAGGTATCCATGATTTTGAAATTCGCCTACTACTACGAGGAAGCATTGATAACCAAACTAGAGAACGCAGAGAACGGCAAAGAGGATATAGCACAGAATACCACATTTCATAAACTCTCTTTTCTTCCATCTCTACTGATACGTACGCTAGTCCTAGTCAGGGCCGTTTTTCAGCAAAGTGCCCTAAGACAATTATTAAGGGCGCTGTAAAGGCTCTGAGCAGGCGCTGTGCTATCTGCACATGTGTCTCAAATCGGTAACAATTTCGCCAATTGGATTAAACGGAAACGCAGTCAGCTTCAGATGAATCTGCTGGCTGCTTCATGGATTATTTTTGTTTTATTCCTAGGATCACATTTGATCCGATGCTCACGTTGTTGAATTTCGAGACATTTTATAAAACAAACAAGGTTACTCAAAGTGCCCACAGAGCCCGACAGTCAACTTGAGATTATTGTATTTATTTATTTCATGATGTGGGTTGACTTCAGATAAGTCTCGACAAGTTGAATCCAAAGAGTGTTCGAATAGGTGTGTATTTGATAGCAGTTAACGTCACCGGCGATCCTGTACGTCCTCTCCTTCTAAAGAGTATACAAGTAATCTATGTGGTGAATGCGTTGTCTCCTCCTAAGTACGATTTGCAGGCGAAACACACGCGAAGAGACTTCAACCATGACAGTCTCGCAATCTCCCCTATCTAGCGTGTGTGGCACCCCCTCTGGTGGGCCACCTCCCGACCTACGTGACTGCTATGTATTAATTTAATGTATTTATACCGATAAGTTGTTTTACTCGTAGTATTTACGTTGTGTTTTATTAAAAAGTTAAAACGTAGGGAGCTTACGGGGTTATATTAATATCTTAGTTAAAACTATTTTTACCGTTAATTTTATTGTCTTCCCTATATAAATAAAATATCGCTTCTTTTATGTCTTTATTCTCAAGACTCGATAACGTTGGATAAATCGGACTAAATTTTATCTTTAAGATATAGGCGTTGTTGAGTTGTTGAGGCGTTGTCGAGGCGCTGTTGAGGCCGCTATTATGGTGCTCTCTACAAAGGTGGTAAATAAACCACCCAAGAAATATATTTTTATCTCTAATGCCCTTGTAGACACCGAGCCACGGTCCCCGTCCCCATACCTTCGCGGCGCCAGCGTCATCTCTACTTACGCCAAGCATCCAGCGCATCGAGCGCATCATTCATTGCCTTCACTTCGCTCGCTCTCAAACAGCAGATGGTTTCAAGCGCTGAATTACCAATTGCACAGCGCTCTGGCAGGGATCCACCGGAGGCCGCTAGGCGACCGGGCCCGCACGGTATGTTTTGCTAGGCGCTGCACTACTGAAGGACAAGTCCGGCGGCTACACGACACTTGCGGCGGCAATAGAGCCGCATCATCGGCGGAATGGCCAGAAGCGAGGCCACTTGGCCAAATTGGTGGCCTTTCTGGCCTCATTCAGCGCTCGTAGAGACTCCTTATATCGAATTGATGGAGGGCCAGTGCGTCCTGTTCCAGACAGGGCGTTTAAAGCGATGCGGAACCAAGGAGAGAGGGGGAGAAAGGGGACAGGATCCGAATAACGACGCGAAAATGATTGGTGACCGCAAATCTCTCTATGCATTTTCGATTTCTATTCTGGTCCAGCCCGGGCCAGTACCCTAAATGTATGGGCATCCTTCATCTTCGGGCTACCAAGAGTTGAGACGGCATCTTCTGTAAGTTTTCTGCTGTCTGTGTCATCCGTAGTATAACTGTCGTCCTCGCTCTCATTTGTTTTGTTTCGCGATTTGATCTTCTGTATCCAATCTCGAATTCATAATCTTCCCCTATACTCTGCCACCACTATTGTCTTGTTTTGTTATCCCTCACGAATAGTCCTACTCAGCAAATACTTTATAAAAAATCGCGATCCATCTCTCTACGTTTACCAGTCTGTTTTATATTGGCTCGTTTTCGTACCCTTTCTGCCCCATCCCTGCTTCCTCCATTTCTCCAATCTCAGCTCATCCGCCATGGCTCCAGTCAGCGTCCTGAACTCTTTCAACATGGCGCTTCAGGAAGTCGAAGAGCTATCCATGTTACCAAGTCCCGCAGCTCATGTATCTGGGCCATCGACAAGTGCAGCATCCGAACCGAGCGACTGTACTGAGGTTCCCTTTAGCTACTGGAATGGAATCGCACAGGGAATACTCGACGCCGCAGGACCATATCTCAGCGACACCTGGACAGCTTCTTTTGAGCCAACCAGGGTTTTTGAGACCGAAGGTGACGTCGTTGACGCAGCAGCCGTGCACCTTACCAACCCAGTTGATATCGCTCTGGCCTCCGTCTATCCCAATGTGATTGCCGCACGCAACCAATCCATGGGGGATGAACGATCCCGTGCCGACAGAGCATATGGTTTCCGTTCACGAACCGGATGCTTCGCCGTGATGGAATACAAAATGGTGCATGTGATACGGCCCCACGAGATCGCCTCGGCCATCGAAGTGTCGGCTGATCGACCCCGGGGTGGGTATAATAATGAGACCCCGTTTGTTCAAAACTCCAGCATTCTTCTCAAACAGGCTGTCCATTATGCGAAGAGCTATCACACCAGATATGTCTGCTTGTTTGATTATGCCTCATTGCTGCTTCTTGTTTTAACGCACGCAGACATTGGGCATGATCGTGCTGATGGGGACGGTGGTGAAGACTGCCACATAACCCTCATCACCAACAAAAAGCACATGAGACGAGCCCTTCTTGGTTTTCTGGCAAAGGCATACCGGGCACAATCTCAAGACAACGATAAAAAGGTCCGTCCACAAGCCGGCCGCAGGGGTGAGGTCGGCCGGGATTCCGGGCTTCGTGGGAGTGGTGACGCCAGATTCGACAGACACGGCGGCGGCGGCGGCGGCAGCAGCAGCGGTGGTGGCTACAGTGGTGGCTACAGTGGTGGTGGCAGTGGATTCGGCGTGTACAGTGGAAGGAGCGGCGGAGGCGGTTCCGGCAGGATCGATGCAAGGGACCTCCGCGGAGGCGGCAGTGGTGGCGGATATGGCGAATACAGCGAGCGCGGTGGCGGAGGCGGTTCCGGTAGGATCGATGCAAGAGACCTCCGTGGTGGTGGCGGTGGATATGGCGAATACACTGACCGAAGCGGCGGTGGTGGCTCCGGTAGGATCGACGCAAGGGACCTTAGATACAGACGTTAAGCTTGGCTGCGTGCCTGTTTAATCCCTCTACTTTAAGCTTAACAACGTCAACATCGAACCAAACTTAATCTCAATGACAAAACATGCCATGTGTCGGTATAAATGCATTGGATTGATACGTGGCAGCACGTGGGCCAGAAGGTAGCCCACCAAGGGGGGTGCGCCACACACGCTAGATAGGGGAGATTGCGAGACTGTCATGGTTGAAGTCTCTTCGCGTGTGTTTCGCCTGCAAATCGTACTTAGGAGGAGACAACGTATTCACTACATAGATTACTTGTATACTCTTTAGAAGGAGAGGACGTACAGGATCGCCGTTGACGTTAACTGTTATTAAATACACACTTATTCGAACAGTCTTTTGATTTAACTTTGTCGAGACTTATTTGAAGTTAACCCACAGAGACACACTTAAATAAAGATAAAATAATTTAAAGATAAAGATATTAACTCTCTCTTAAAGTTAAAATCTCGTTAAAGTGATTTAATATTACTAAGATAGTCACTGGAGGTATATTACAACTAAAAGTGCTTCAACGTATAATACTGTCGCTGGAGAAAAGAAAAAGCGACACAGACTTTAAGACGCAGTCATGCAGCAAAGACCGAGTCCCGTGGTAGATACACGTATAATATGGGGACCCCAGATTGAAAGAGTGAGGGCAGCTCTGAAATCCCGCTGCCATCAAACTCATTTCTTAGAACAAGCTTGTTTTTATTCCGAGCAAATTGGTGTATAGCACCGAGGAATATGTCAAAGGCCGGAATCAGTAGTCCATTTTAACTGGCCGTCGTAGCCCTCTCTTTTCTATCCTTCTCCGTTCATACCTAGAGTACACCCCACAACGGCATGTATTGCTCATTTATGTAATATATGACTTTTGGACTGCACGTGCCTTTTCCCAGGTCGCGATGTTCACAGTAAATAGATAATAGAGAGAAAGAAAGACGCAGAGGACAATGTAAAGCCGGTACCATGTAGCCATATAACCTTGGCGGCTGCTGTATTTCCCCTTTCTTTCGCTCTGCTTTTGACTTTCTCACCCTCCTTCTTGTTGTTTTTCACTCAACCCTTTCTCCATAACCACACAACACTATAAAGTCCGCCATCCTCGCCGCCGTGGCTCTGGCCACACAACAAGCCGCCGGTCATGCCCTTTCCCAACAGCTTTGGGTCGATGGCAAGGGTATGATAAGTCTCTTTTTGAGAAAATAATAACCTATAATGTTACTAACACTTCCTGCAGTACCTCTTGTGTCCGTCATTGAGGACGGCTGGTCGGGCAAGTCGAGCGGTGCGGGCGACAATGACAGCCAGGGCACCAAGGACCTGAACACGTGCTGTGGCAAGATGGACGTCAAGATTCCGGACTCGCTGCCCGATGGTGATTACTTGCTGAGAGCCGAGGCGATTGCCCTGCACCCGGCCGGCCAGAGTGGTGGTGCCCAGCTGTACATGAGCTGCTACCAGTTGACGTTGTCGGGTGGTAAGGCAACGGCACTTCCAGCAGGTCTGCCCCTGGTCAAGTTTCCGGGTGCGTACACGGCACGGGATCCTGGTATTCTGATTAACATCCATGCCGCTGTGTCAAGCTATGTGGTGCCTGGTCCTGCTGTCATGGCCGGTGGTACCGCCAAGGTGGCCGGTTCGGGCTGTGATGGGTGTGCTAAGACGTGCTCGGCGACGGCTGCTGCTAGCAAGTCGGGCAAGTCCATCTTTGAGCACGCTGTGTCGTCAAAGCGTACTGTTCCCTTCAACAGTTGAGCAACATAGACCAGAAGTACTCACTTTACAACCCTGCGCCGATCTTCTTTCATTTGTATCTAGTTGCATCAAGAGCACCATTTAAGTCAATCAAATGGGGATTATTTTTGGATTAAGGTTGAATTTCGTCGAGACGGTATGTCCACGACATAAAGCCACGTTAATTACTGTGGGTATTTTGAATTTTAGTGTATTTTGGGAACATTTATTGTCTTGTACCGCAAGCTTGTCGTTTAGAGACAGATTGGAGAGTCAAGGCAAAAGGGTAGAAGATAATACGTCGTAGTGGTAGCCGATTTAACAGAACGGGGTCGAACCAAGCACACCCATAAAGCAACCCCCCTCTGCCCCTGTACCCGCCCGTTTGTAGCGCCAGCGGTCTCGGGCTTAGTGCTATTATCTAAAAATGGAAGCCAGTAAGCGCTGGCGGCGGTAACAGCAATGATAGGGGTGCCATAATGCTCTTGCGAGCTTTTGACAATGGAACTACTGGCAATCTGCTTATGTCAGCGATTTTGTATCCCTGTCTCCCGTTACCGCTCTTTCCCAGTGTACTCCGACAGCTCCACCCTTAACCATCAACAACTTCTCCACTTTCATTGTTGTTTTCAATTCCATTCCCGTTTTTTGTTTTCACCATCACGAAACAAATACACGAAGCTTTCTATCAGCAATGGAGTACAAGGAATGGTTGTTCTGCGAAGATGATATGTTGAATTGGAAACCTCTTGCCGACCCCGATAAGCCGGAGCTTCCTTATCGGCCGGGCCTCCATCTGTCGATTCGCCGCCATGTGCCTATTCCTCCCTTTAGCCGGGGATATATATCAGACGAACCTGCGCGTCGCGAGAACGACCTGGAAGAGCGCTGCTCCACGAAGCTGACCGACTGGGCCTTGCGAAACCCGCCAAGTCAAGAATCGCCGCCGCACCCCGATCCTGCCGTCTGCGACCTGGAAGTTCTCGATGCGATCGCGTGCAAGGACGGCCGCGGCGCACAGCTCGTGCGGTGCCGGGTAGGCTTGGATGGAGACGCAGAGTCTATCTATGTGGCCAAAATCTACGATCCGTTTTACTATTCGTACCTGAGCCGGTACTCGGGGCCCTGCGACGTGACGTGGCAGGCGGACAAGGACTACAGCCGCGAGGCTGCAGCGTACGAGACGCTGCACGCTGCCAAGGCAGACGGCCAGCTGGTTCCGACGTACTTTGGGTCGTGGACCTTCGACCTGCCCGTCCCCGAGGTGCTCAGGTCGGCATCAGGTACGACAAGCACGACGCGGCCTGTGCGCATGATTCTGCTTGCGTGGGTGCCAAACGGCGTCAGCCTGGACACATTAGCACAAGATGAGGCCGCAACCAAGAGCATCCCACCTGCGCTTCGTCTCGAGGTTGCGGCCAGGGCCATGGAGATTTTTTGTCGTCTTGAATCGCACGGCGTGCGACACAACGACTTTGCGGCGCGCAACGTCATCGTGTCGCCCGCCTCCCCCGCCGCTTGGACACTGACAAAGTTACCAACGGTGCTCATGATCGACTTCAACATTGCCGACATCACGACGTCGCCGTACTACAAGCCCAACCAATACGCCACGCCGCCTCTGCCCGTAAACCCGCGCTATCGATTTTTCGGCAATGCCTTGCTGACCTTTGGCAAGTGGTGGATTCCCCGGCGATATCAGGAGATGAAGGCCATCAACGGGTGGCTACGGACCCGATGGCGCGAAGAGGAGGAAGGCTTCAGCAACCCACCACTCAAGCAGAAGGCAGTTTATGACTGTGAAAAATATGTCGACTATTTGCCGCTCGAGCCGGACTCTCCAGTTCATACCTCCGAGTCGGGCAGAGATTACCATCAAAATGGGTGGAATTAGCGTTAACGTTGATTCCTGTATTTTTCTTGTTTGTTATTTTCCATTGGCTTTTTATTTTTGTTTTCTTTGATGTATAAGTACCATGATAAGAAGTTTCCATACGATGGCTGTTGAAATGTAAAGGAATGAAGGAGTTGCGAAGGGATTTTTTATCAGAGAAAACTTAGTTCGCCGTCAGCTCACGAAATACCGTCTATACCAATGGCCAAGAAGGTGTTGAAGACAAACAAGAAAACGGCGGCGGTGTAGCCGGCGCCCTTGCTGTCGGGGTAGGGAATGGTGCCTACGAGGACAGCCATACTCAGGGACTGGCCAACGGTCTTTTCTCGGGTTAGTAGTCGATCCGTCTAGACCCTTTGGTCGCTGTGCATGAGTGAGCGCGTGCGTGTTTCTTTTTGCGGCGTTGTGCAGTGTCTGCGTGTGTCTCTGTCTGGAAGAGGCGGCTCCTACAGCCGGGCCGGCTGTCGTCTTTGGTTGTCGTCTTTCGGCGTTTCTTGCTCCTGAGTGTGCGCCGAGGGGTTCTTTTGTCTGTCTTTTTGTCCCTATACTTTCCCTCTGTTTGTTCCCGCATCTCTTTCAGTTTAGCCTAGTTTCTATATTACCTCTGTCGCTACTATACTTTTTTCGAATACCTTCTTGTTTATTCTTATTCTTTATTCTTTATCTTTCCATCTTTAACTTTATGACTTCTCATCCTCGACCTCATCCTCGACCCTATCCTCCTCCTCTTCTATGCCCTTTTCTGTCTTCTCAGACAACCTCTCACATACATCCAAAATGGGCAGCAACGCCGCAAACGATGACATGGTCGCCGAGGGCAACTACCCCTCTACCGCCTTCCAGACGTTGACCACCACCTACGCGGCCGATGTTAGTCCGACCGTCTTGCGCCCGTACCTCACGGCCTATGTCAACCTCTGCTGGGTCATGGGGCAGTTGATTGCCGTAGGCGTGATACGCGGCCTGCTGGGCCACACCGACGACTGGACGAAGCCAAACAGGCTCTGCGCCGTGTCCGTCTTTCATCGCACTTTACTGTCATGGTGGATCATGCAGGACGGCAGCCGGCGCAAGTTCTACATTGCCAGACCGTCGGCCTTGTGTGTTATTCTTCTCGTCGTCGGATTTATCGCCATCCCATCCCACCCGGCCGGTCCTTCCCAGTCCAATTCCATCGGTTATGGAGACGCCTCGGGCTCTCTTCTCCCCATTCGAATTTTTGTCTATGACATCTCCGTCGGGACTATACGTGTGTTGCATCCAGGGCAGTCGTCAAGTAGCATTCACACAGGACTCATCTGTGGTCACCACACCGTCAACTGAATATAACGTGTTCCATCATCTATTTTTGAGCTCGTAATGCAAATCCATCAGCGTCCATCAGCGTCACGGCGATGTCAGTCTACTCCTTGGCAGGTGCCTTCCCTGTCGACCCGCACACATCCATCTGCCACTCCACCAGGGTCTGCGTCGTGGCGATGCCCTTCTCGACCAGTGTTGTCAGAGCCAAACCGGCCGACGCCTCCTTCTGGAACACCAGGTACTCGTCGAGCACCAGCTTGTTGACGTTGATCTTCGAAACACCGCCCTTGATGCACTTCTTCATCACGTCCTCGGAGAAGTCGTTGGTGCCGTGCAGCACAAGACGGACGCCCTTGTTGTGCGACTTGACCTGGGCGGCCACCATATCCAGGCGCTCATAGTCCAAAACAGGGCCACGCGCGCCGTACTCGCCGTGGACATTGCCAAAGGCAGGGGCCAAGAAATCAATGCCCGTCGCCACGAAATCGTCCACCTGCTGGGCGGTGGTCATTACGCCCTCCAGATCGGCCGTGTCCGCCACGCCGTCCTCGCCGCCCTCGATCCGGCCCGGCTCCGCTTCTGTCGTGATATGGCGGGCATGGCAGTAGTCCACCAGCACCTTTGTCTTGGCCAGATTCTCCTCGTCGTCGTAGTGCGACATGTCCACCATGATCGAGTCAAACGGCAGCGTATCGGCTGCCAGCTTAATGAGCTTCTCGTCTTGGGCGTGGTCCAGGTGCATAGCAACGGGCACGCTGGCGTTCTTGGCCGCCTCGGCGGCGGCTCTCACCAGAAGACCGTCGGTGGCCGTAATGGCCCACGGAAAGAACTGGATAATCACCGGCGACCGCTTCTTCTCGGCCGCGCGCACAAACGCGACAATGTGCTCAATGTTGTACGCAATGGCCGCCACGACGCCGTAGCCGCCGGCCTCGGCATCCCGGAGGATCTGGAATGTCTTGTTGTTTTCTTTCCAGGACATTTTGGTGTGTTGTGTTGCGAGGTGCGAGGTGTGAGGGATAGGAGTGAGGTGGATTGTCGATGCACTTGGATATGATATTGGTAATTGTGCGCCCGTACTCCGCACTGCCGTAGCGAGTGTGGAGAAAGGGGACGAGAAGCGAGGTCCAAGTTGATCTGGGGCGATCCATGCAGGTGGATCCTCCCCGCCCGCACACTAGTTTGGGCTGTCGTGTTGCGGAGAACCCTTTTTGGTGTGTAGACTGACAGGAAAAAAGGTTGCGATGCGCCGGAGCTCGCCAAACTGTCGTGTAAGTGCACGCGGGCGGCAAAACAATGCCGCCTGACAACCATCAGTCGATGGCCGTGACATATGGTCGAGTTTATTGTGCGCTTGCCGCGTACTTGTATGTATCTCCATACTGTTTGATTCGTAGCTCGTAGGCACCTTCCGTATTGTTCAATAAGAACCGCTTTGGGAAGTTGCAAACGACAGCTCCTGCCCCCCATACTCATCTTCAACTCTTTACTCCATCGTCCCTTCCTCTTTTACGCCGCATAGTCTCCTCCGTCTCAACCTCATCCTCGTCCTGTCTTCTCCTGCTCTCTCTCTCTCTCTCCATCCCTCCATACACACACACATAACCACCATCATGTCGTCAAAACATTACTTCCCGGACACCACTGCCAACGAGCTCGTCCCGGCCGCTCTCCGTGCTCTTACGACTGCCACTCCCCATCTCCAGCTTCTCCTAGCCGGAGTACGGAGTACGATGTAGGCTTTACGCAGAATGAGGTCGTAGGTAGACCTCAAGCACAACCGTGCCTAGGAGCACTAGATGCGCTGTACCCTTGCACTACGTCACTAAGCTCCCGTGGACTCTCGCCACCTATGGCTAAGCAGCATAACGTGATTCCATTTATAGGCAGCTTACTGCCCCGATCCTCCCATTTTGCATCCTGTTTCAGTTTCCGCTCACCACTCACAACCTATTATTCGCCATCATTTGTTGGGTGATTGCAAAGGCAAAGACATCCACGACAACGACAACGACAACGAAACGACAAGGACACCAACGATACTCACAATGGACGGGAGATCCTATTCAGGCGGCAATGGTGGTATGGACGACTTAATTACAGACAGGGCCCGGGTGACAAAACTGCCTTCCTCGACGACATCCATCGACGATGCCGAGAAGGACATGCAAGACGTGATTGCGTCAGCTGGAATGGCGGCAATGTGTGGTGCATACACAATCAAGCAGAAGAGAGGTGCGGAGTTTGTCAACGCAGCCTTGGCGGAGAATTTGGCTTCAGTCGCGATGGCGGCCGCCATGGCTGGGCAATCCGTCCGCGTTGCCTTGGAAGAAAGGAGGGAAGCCGAGGATGCAGGTGCAGGCAACTACATTCCCTTCAGAACGCTGAACACCAGGATCGACTCGAGCAAAGCAACGTGGGGTGCCCATATGGCGAGGACCGCTGTTGCCGGTTTCCGGGAGCACAGTGGCTGGCTCTCCAACAAACTTCAGCGGGGACTTGTATCGTCGTCCGCGCCGGCCACTCTGATGCAGATCTGGCTGTGGTGGCCGCTGGCGTGGCTGTGGCACTGGATCTGGGCTGGGCGGTCGACCATGGCCAGCGACATGCCGCCATGCAGAATCCACAAGCTGTGGGTGTCGGCCATAAAGGCTGCCAGAACAGCGACAGCAGCAGCCGACGATCTTTGTGGGCAGGTGGCGGCCAAAGAAACGAGCAAGGCAAAGACCACAACGGTTGTCAGACTTGGGCTCATCACCCCGTATACGGACTGGGCCTCCGCGTCTGCCGGGTCCATCAAATTACATCTTCCTGGCATCGATGCACACGACATCCAACAACTCCGCACGGCGGCGGCCGTCGCGAATGCTGCAGCGTTTGTGACACACAACCTAGCATCGAGTGCCCTCGGCGCGTCCAACCCTCGACAGGCCCGCCGGGCTGCCCGTGTTTCGCGGGATGCTGCCGCTGCCGCCCTCCGCGCCGAAGCGGCATGCACGTCTATCCTCTACAAGATTGAGTCTCTCTCTGACGGCACGGACCGCGAAGGAGGTGAAGGTGGCCGTGTGTACAACGGCAAGCGGTATTATACTGACCCACTGGGAAAATGGTGCAGCACCATGAACGCTCTGCAATCCCCGTCGGCCGACACCACTGCCATTGACGATCCTTACAACACAAGATCACGCTCTGGAAGGCGCTTTAACCGACTCTATAATGCCATGGCCATGTTTCTAGCCATTGAGCTCGCCGTTGAGAAGACTCACAATGACTTGCGCAGACCGGCATCGATTATGGTAACAGACGGCCCGGGCGATAACAATGACAACGACATTGGCGATGTCAAGGGCGAGGATGATGGTCTTAACGGTAAGGAAATGGATACCCATGATGAATCGCTGCCGGCCAGCATCAGTAGCATCAGTAGTGCAGCTGGATCTTCTGAAGCGTTACTGACCTAGAATGGACATTTGGAGTACTCTTTTATGTTTTCTGTGTATATTTCTCTCTTCGATTTAATTGCCATTTCTGTTGTGTTTCGTTTTCAGTTGTTGCTGGGCCAAGCCACTGCCTATCTGGCAATCACGGCCGCGCCTTCCCGTTCGAGAATCAACATCACCGCGCCTTCCTCTTTAAACATTCTACGCGTCCAATAACCCATTTTGCCCCTTCCCCCCTTCCCCCCTTTTTTCTTCTTCTCTTCTTCTCTTCTTCTCTCCAAGTGCTCACCTCGAGACGGCCGGGCTTTCCTCGAAATTTATGCTCTCAAAGCTCTTGCCACTCACAACTAATACTTGCTCTTCTCCTCCTCCCGCTTCTCTTCTCGTCGGTATCCTACGCCAACTATTTACCCATCCACACCATGCCACCTCGCCGGAATCCACGGCGTAGTGCCCGGGACGGTACTTCTATGCTACATGACAATGAAGGGTACAAGATAGACACATACTAATGCGATGGACATATTTATAGTCCCCCCGGTTGTCCTCCCCAACCGCCGGCAACGACGGCGACCAGAAGCAGGCGCAGCGGCCCAGCCCGCGGGCGAAGCAGGCCCATGGGCGAAGCCGGCCCGTCGGCCAACCTAGAAGCACCCGACCCTAACTCGTGGACTCCCTTCCAGGCAACGACAACAGTTTTGGCGGCCATCGCCGCTATACCGAACATCTCCAACGGAACTATTACTCTGCTCAACTTCCTCCGAAACAGTGGTGGCTACATTGGTGGTGGCAGTGGATTCGGCGTGTACAGTGGAAGGAGCGGCGGAGGCGGTTCCGGCAGAATCGATATTTTAGATAAGACGTTCAAGAGCGCGTTACTGGGTTGGCTAAATTCGGTAACAAAGCAAACCGACAGCACGGCCCGTCTTATAAAGATACCGACAGAGCACTGTATGGTGGCGAGCACAAATCTTCCAACAACAGTCGGAGATACTGCCAAAATCGTCCAAGGACAAGGGACATCCACGGCCGGTACTGCAAGCTTCTTAATCGGCATTGCAGGCGGAATCCTCCCGGAGCAGAATATACACAAGATTAAGTTGGCCGTTGACGCGCTCTCCACCGCAACATTGAGCCTCGAGAATGCGTTGATAGGATGGGGCAATGTCCCCAGGTTGGGTGTACAAGAATAGGGCTTCGGCAGCTGACGTTTTCTGTTCTTTTTTTTTTTTTTTTCTCTTCTTCTATTTTCCCTCACTAATAGAGTCTCTTTTTTTTGTGGCTCTTTCATGTCGTGTATCACAAAATAAATCCCCGATTGCATGTTGCATGTCCTGTGTTCTATCTGGCCCAAGTTCACAGTATCCAAGTCGCAATCAGAACTCCTTTTTTTTTTTTTTTTCGCCCATCACCCACTACATGCTGTAATGCCCCAGAAAGCCGCCATTCGCTGCAAACCGCATCTGCTCTTCGCGCAGACTGGCCCAGCTCTGGAGTTCCTCTTCTTCGTCGTTGCTCCCGGCAGCACTCCCGGCGCCAGCCAGTCCCATACTGCTGGCCATGCTGGCCATGCTAGCCATCCCCGCCATACTTTGCATGTTCACGCCGGGAACGTTGAGGGTGGCCAGGCTGTGGCTGTCGATGGAGGCAGTGCCCATGGCGGCCGTGACGCCACCGGCGGGGCCTCCTGTTCTTTCGAGCCTCATGAGAATCTCGAGGAAACGCATCAGCTGGGCTTCTGCTGCGGAGGCGCCGCTATCGTCGACCGCCGCGGTGGCGGATTTTGGCTTTACAGACAAAAGAGTCGACGCGACTTGGCGGATCTTGTTGATGAGGGCGCTGCCGTTGGGTTCCATGTTGCACTGCGGGATGGCGGCCAGCACAAACAGAAGAGAATGGACAATTCGCTCTCGCTCGCCGTGCATGGGATTGTCTGTGCTCTCCGAAAGATTGTCGTCGCCCAGGTGGAGGTACATCTCAACATAGTAGGACCGTGTCGCCAGCTGGGACGCATAAATGTTGGTCTTTTGGATGTCGTACTGGACTTGCCGTCTCCGCGCAGGGTGGTTTGTCAAGAGGCTGCGCAGGTCGTCGGGACGGGGTGCCGGCTCAGCTGGCGTCGTAGTCGTAGTCATGGTCCGCGCCTGCTCGAAGCCAAACGTAAAATCATTGCCGGCACTCCGGCTGCTGTCTCTTCTGGTTCCATAGCTCGTCTTGGTGGCGTCAATCTCGCACTCGGGCGGGTAGTATCTGTACCCCGGGAGGTCGTCAAACAACACTTCAGCACTGCTGATCGTCCTGTCCTCACCCCCATCTTGTCCACTCCCTGGCAGCGGGAGGTACAGCTCGTGTGGCAGCGTCGAGGTAATCAGCTTGGCCGCCTTGAGGGCATCGACAAACATGGCACGCTGGGCAGCCGCAGGCACTTGGTGCAGTCCGCAGGCATACTCCATTGTGGCAATGGGATCCATCGTCGCATAAATCTGGATCGTCTTGTTGAACCCGGTTATGAGTGAAACGCTGCCGGCAGGCTGTGGATGGATCACATCGGGCTCAATATAGGCGTCGTCGACTTCTGCAGGCAGGTCAGGGAAGGGTCGGGCATTGTTGAAGGGCGGCAGTGGTGTTTCGCTCAAAGTGGCACCGAGCTGGATCAGTGAGCGCATGGCCAGGTACAAGATCCAAAAGATGCGTTTGCCAATCTGGTCTTCGACATGGTTGAAGCGGCGCGGCGACCCAGATCCTCCACCGCCGGGGTTGTGCGGACTGCCGAGGGCGGCCATGGCTGCGGCCATGGCCGATGGTTGGTGGTGCGTCGCGGTATCGTTTTCGGTTGGCCGTCTGCGGTGGAAGCCTAGCTCCTGGACAAAAGACATAGCCTCGGCCATGAAGCGGCGGCAGAGGTGCCAGTCAAAGGTGTACCCGGCAGCCAGGCCCAAGAAGTAGCTCGTGGCGGCGTCGTCCACGCTCAACATGGGCTTTGTGTAGAAGGCAGCGCCACGGGCAGCCAGAGCCACATCACGACAGCAAGCGACCATGTAGACGGCGCGCGTGAAGGGTGCTCCTGCTCCTGCTCCCGCTCCACCTCCTGGCCCTCCAACACCGGTGTCTGTGGTGGCTGACGCTCTTGCTTTGAGGTGAGCGCGTACACTGCGTGGAAACGATGCCGCCAGACATCCAATCATGCTGGCCAGCAGTGCCAAAAAGCTCGGTTCTTGCCGTGTATCCGGGTTGGCGAAGCGGCGTCGAAAGATCGGTTCGTGGGGGAAGGGGATGAGTGGGTGGATGTAGGTGAAGAAGTCGTCAACTAGCAACTCTAAAACGTGGAGTGGTGCAATTGCGTCGCTGTTGAGGGGTGGTTTCGATTGAGGTTGGGCAGCATGTGGCGCATGGTGAAATTGTAACGGCAAAGGAGGAAGAGGAGGGAACTGGTGTTGTGGATTGGCTGGTGGAGGAGGCGGTGGTGGTGGAGGAACAGCCTGTCGGTTGAGTTGTGGTCGAGGCATGCGCGGGTAGATGTTGATGTGCGGGGTGTGTGTACTAGAAAGATGGACGGGCGGTGCGGCGGGGCTGCGTCGCGAGTTTGTGGCGACAGCATCGAAGAAGCTGCTGGAGTAGGGCACGGACTGGACAGAGGGTGAGGCTGCTGAGCCGACGGATGGGATCGATGGGATCGAGTTGCCTGACGCGACGGAGGAGGGTGATCGTGGCCGTAAAGAAGAGGATGGGATGCCGGTATCGCTGCGGTACATGCCGAGCGTCGCCGGGAGAGAAGAGGTGTTGATAGAGTCAGGGATGGCTGGCGACTGTGGAAGGTTCATGGGCTGAGGTGTCATGAGCAGAGAGGCAAAGAAGTCGCTGGCGTTGTCGAAGCCGCTCGCATCGGTGAAGCCGTGTGTCTGGCCGTGGCCGTGGCTGTGGATCGAGTGATGGGTGTTGAAGTCGTCGTGGCCGTTGAGGATATGGACATCTTGCTGGCTGTCGTCGTTGCTGGCAGTGGTTGTCAAGCCGTTTGTTTGGCCCTGTGCGCTGTTTGCCGCTGCCGCATTCTGTGCGCTCCATGCACTGCCGGCTGCAAACCGGCTTGTTGGTCCGCGATGACGGGACACATACTGGAATGTGCACTCGGCGCCGAGGCTCTGGCACTGCTTGCACGGAGAGATGCCATCACACTTCACCTTGCGCATCCGGCAGATGTCGCAGGCTTTGCGAATGCGTGTCTGCCGGACACTGCTGGCGTTGGATCTGGAGCTGCCATTGTTGTTGCTGGTGCTGGAGTTGTTGGAGATGTCGTTGCTGCTGTTGTTGGAGATATCGTTGTTGCTGCCAGATTGTTGCGTGTCCATTGGAGGGTCGCCGTCGGCCGGCGTCGGCAGCGCGGTGGAAGCCAATGTTTTGCGCTTCTTGGAGACTGGATGGGAAGAACAGTTGGCGGTCTGAGATGACGTCGGGGGTGGAGACGGCGAGGCGGTAGGAGAACGGCTGGAGGTGGAGCGAGAGTATACGTTTCTGGGAACATCGTGACTTTTTGTTGACGCAGACTTCTCGGGGCTCTTTTTCACGCCATTGACTTTAAGCCTATTCTTCTTGGCCCCAGTTAACCCCTTGGCATTGGAGTCGAGAACGTCCCGGCACGTCGGCGCTGGATCCGGCCGAGGCGTGTCGTGGGTTGTGGTTGTGGAAGTGGGGTGTGAAGAGGTGATGTCTGTGCTCAAGCTGTTGGAGCTGGAGTTGCTGCTGTTGCTGCTGCTGGAATTGGAGCTCGCAATTGAGCTGGAGACAGAGCTGGAGCTGACCTCTCCTTCTTGGATTTCTGCAATTTCTGGGTCTGAAGAGGGCTGGGGCTCTGCCGGGGAATGCAGCCCGTCATCCGGCATGGCTGCGCGTGACACGAAAAGAATTTCGGCAGGATGGGTCGGTGAAGAAGGAAAGTGTGAGGGCGGGAAGAGAGGAAGTGAGATGAGAAGAAAAGAGGGACACTCAAAGAAAGAGAAAGGCCAGCAGAGAACGTCTGGAGAACGTCTGAAGAACTCCCCGCGAGAGGAGAAAGACCAAACAATTACCCCATATCTTCTAAGCTTCCTTTGTATCCTCCTCCACAAAGGACCCAGAAAGGGACTCAGAAAGGGACTCAGAAACAGAAAAGCGACCCGGCAGATAAGGAGATGTGATGGAGTGGTGACGGGAGGTCAAAGGATGAGGAGACTCAGATATCAACGTCTGGGAGAACGTCGGCTAAACTGCGGACAGCAATGTCCCAAAAGTGCAGGAGTCGCGCCGCGGAGTTTCGGGCAAGAGCGACTCAGGGCGACTAGCTGCTGCAGAGCTGCAGGAACCACATTTCCAACGGCGACTCGGGCCGTCAGGCGAACGCTCTGTGATTGGTTGGAGCAGAGATGGCTATTCCCCGCTAAGCAGATAAGCGTGCATAGTCACGTGGTGCTTTGAGTAGCTCTTATCGTTATTGTGGTGGGGAACTCACATCGATCTGGCGGGCAGCCTCACCACACAACGCTACCACGCAACGCTCACCACGCAACGCTCACAGTTGAGCCTCAGGAGCCTGGGTCTCGATGGAGCCTGGAGGTTTTGCAACAACACAACAACACACCGCGAAAGGTCTCCAACGATGTGAACGGGCACACTGTCGACAACCTTGAGAGCTTCCCGCAAGTTCAAGGCATTTAAAGAGCTTCCATCGAAAATCCGTGGCGATGCTTTTGTCTCGCTTCTTTTGGCAACTCCCATCTCGACGATTCTTCCCAAACAACCACCGACAACATGGCGGACCCCATCTCAGTCAACGAGGCTGCACTAGCCGCGACTGACAGTCCCACCGGCAGCACTACTCTCTTGGATCTCATCGGACGAATTGGCACTGAAGATGCTACCGTTCCGTACTCCAAAACGGGCGAGTCTAAGCAGGAAATCGCCATGAATATCGTCAAGGGCCTGTTCCTACCACGTAAGTTTTTTTGTGTCTCATTTTGTGCTTATTTTGTGTCTCAACTTGTGTCTCACTAAATTTGTATCTCGACGTCCACTAACAAAAGAACAGTCAAAGCAATTGCAGAGTGCTCGTCCGTCGAGACTGAGGCCGACTATGAGTCTGGCAGTGACGACGACAGCAGCAGTGAGGACGGCAGCCATGGTGACTCGCCTCGCGGTTTTCGAGGTCCTCGAATCTCACACTCTGCGCCGGCCGCATTAAAAGACGATCCTGTCAAAACATACATCTTCCCTCCGTCACCACTGCTTGATCTCGACGACGACGCATACAAAAACGACACCGGCACGGCCGACCTCGGCTGCACATCCCGCGTAGCTCGCTATCTCGACGACTACATGGGCTCCGGCACTGTCTCTCTCCTACAAAAGACGGCCCACGACGCCGGCACCAATATTATCTCCACCCTCCCCCGGGCGTGGGCCGAGCGCTTCCGTCACTTCCACTCCACCATTGAACCCCGCCATGCATACTCCATCCTTGCCCGCGACGACAGCAAAGAAGGCCAAGACGAGCGTTATCAACTGGCCAATCTGTTTCTGAAGAGTGACGAGAACGACTTTTTCGTGCGGTCGTACACAGACGGCGGCGGGATGGAGTCGATCAAGCAGGTCGTGCCTGCAGATCCACTCCTCCGACAGCTTTTGTTTCTGCACGCCCGCATTACGTGGATGCTCTACCGTAGCCGGGCCGGCGCACTCATCGACCGACTCCTCACCGACAACAGCAAGACCGAATCGTTGTCGTCGGACGGCGGGACAATGGCGGATGTGTTTATGCAGCTGCGGCTGGAGGGGTGGTACAAGAAGCCAGCACGCGGTCGTAACAACAACACAGGATCCGGCGCCGGCAGCCCCGGCATCTGGATCGACAATACCCAGCTGGTCGAAGAATAAGCACACTAGGAATGATACTACGAACTGCACGACGACTTGGGCTTCTTTTCTTTTCTTCTACTCTTTTTGTCTGTCCGGTTTTGGTTGGATTGAGAAAGAGCCTTGTTGGATAAGAGATGGGGGAGACTGGTTTGGATACGGCTTATCAATGAGATACGATACCCCAGGTCCATACAGACCATTGGCTAGACTACGACTGCTTACATAAAAGTATCACGCGAATAAACATTGCATATGCATTGCCTCATTTTTTCATAAACTTATCAATATGACCAGTGCTGTTAGTGTTGATGGTTTTGTTGCATTTTAATGTCTCTGAAGTAAACCACTTGTCCCACAGAAATATCTCGTCAACAAAAATGGTTGACATATTTCCACCTGTCTTACAAGAATGTCCAAATTAGATGAAGAACCTGGCTTGGGCTTCATCAAAGACTGGACTACAGGAAATCAGAAATACAACGGTTTGTACAGGACCAACATGTCCTTTGTAAAACCTCTTCAAAGACACAAAGACACAAAACCATTAAGGAAAGGCAGCATGCAGCATGACTGAAGAATTAAACTAAATGTAGGCATCTGAAAACACAAGGCTCTCAGAATCACCGCTAAACAGCTCTTTAATGACCACAGACTCAAGGTAACCGAATGGCGCCATGACAGAAGAGTAAACTAAGTAGACAATGGCACACCTATCAGGCCGTATCCAAGTCTGGAGGGTATGTAAAAGAAAAATAAGAGGAAAAAAAACATGGATACAAAGGGGACAAGAGCCCGGTACTGGTTGAGACTGACAAGGCTTGGTGTTGATGAAGTTAGGATGATGATTCTTAGTTCTTAGTTGTCCTCCATATCAGCCGCCTCATTCACAGCCGCCTCAGCAGCCTTGGCGAGGGCTTCCTTTTTGAGCGCCTCCATAGCCTTGACCCGGTCGGCCTTGGCCTGCGCCTTGTCCGCTTTGATGTCCGCCTTGGCCTTGGCCTTGATGGCCTTGGCTTCCGCCTTGGCCGCCGCCTTCTTGGCCTGCTCCATGTCGTGCAGCTGCCGGTGCTTGTTCCACCGGTACCTGAGGCGCTCCCACCAGGTCATTTGCTCGTACTCGCGCTCGGCCTCGAGGGCCTCGGCTTCGCGCTGCTTGGCGGACTCGGTGGAGGAGGTGCCGTCACCGCCCGAAACGGGTGTGGCGCTGGGCAGGGGCACGGGCCCTGATGTTTGACGTTTCTGGAGCTGGTGGGCTTGGACGAGAAGCTCGTCTTGGGTGGGGCAGGGGAACTGGGCCGATTCCATCACGGCGACGGGGCGGCCGTTGACGACGCACATGGCGTGTTTCTCATTGTTTTGGTCGGTGGTGCTGGTGGCGCTGACGGACAGGGGGACCTCGACGACGGTGGGGTTAGGGAGGACAGCCGCACCCGTCGAGTTTGTGTTGTCGCCAACGGTGGGCGCTGCCTGGGCCGTGTAGGCGAGGACGGCTGCGGCGATTGCGGGAGTCAAACGCATGTTGGAAAAAATTGTGTTTTGGGGGTTTTTGTGGGTGTGAATAGAATTGACTGTGTTATGAGATGTTTTCGGTGAGAAAGAAAGAAAGAAGAGGAAAGAAAGAAGAAGAAAGAAAGAAGAAGAAAGAGAAGAGAAGGAAAAGGAGGAGGGAAGGAAAGGAAAAGGAGAAGAGAAGGAAAAGGAGAGGGAAGGGGGTCATATCTTGGTTAATACTGCTGCAGATCCAGGAATAACAGATTTGCCATTGTCCATAAACTCCAACTTCTGTGTACATGCAATGCTGACAAGGCTGTGGCCAAAAGTGATGTAGCCTATGAGGTGTCGTAAGGCTGCGACTAATACCAGACAAACTAGTGGCGTTCTTCTAGAAAGATTATGGACATCAGGCAACGCACAAGAGCAAAAATAACAATTCTAGCCAGGAACTGTGCGAAAGGTCTTGTCTGCAGTCAGGATGGTACATAAAACTGTTGTGTTTGCTCTTTATCGGTGGCTGGGACTAGGTTGGGAGGATGTACATTTCCAAATAACAAGATCATGCGTTCATAGATTTGTGTGGGGTGGCAAAAAAGGGGGCTTTGTTGACAGTGCACTTATACTCTACATGGCAAAACTCAAGTCTATTTCACCGTCTTTCACTAAACACACTGTCCCCACACAGTAGAGTTCACAACAGATGTCACCAGCAACGTATTGCTGAGGCATTTTGGCATGCTACTTTTCACATACAAAAAAAAAACAGCTTCACGTCAGCTGAGAATTTTTTTGGTCATCTAAGAGTCACTGCATCTATTAGAGTTTAGGTTTGAGAAATACTTGTGCTTTTTGAGCTCTATCTAAAAGTATAAATGCTCTACTTAGTTCTGCCGTAGCGTCTGTAGCTGTATCTATATAAACTAGTAAGACAAGAAACTTGCTGATGCCAAGTAACCATTGCCATCTCATAGACTTGCCCAACTACCAAAACAAAACCCTTTTTTTTTCTTTTTTTTTCTTCTTCTTTCTGAAAACATTCGGAAGAAATGTGATGTACAAGTCAGTCACAGGACACACTCAGCGAGCGTCGTCGTAAAGATTTAACTTAGTCAACATCCTCCACACTGTGGGCAGTCTTTGCATCCGCAAGAGCCTGGAGGCACTTGAAATCTGTGGCATTCTCCGCGTTGCCGCAGACCTTGCAGTTGTACTTGCTCAAAATGTCCTTAACGTCCTTTATATCCCTAGGAGGCCCAATAAACAGGTCTTGGGGAAAAGAGCCGTGGCGTTGGCGGGACATGTAGGTCTTCTCGTCTCTGAACTCCTCGACGGGGATCGATGCATCCGCCGTGAACGTCATGCCGTACTTTGTCACGGTCTGGAGCTTGCTCTTGCTGTCCTCGCCCTGCTGGGTGTCGTTGAGGCCGTGGTCAATGGCGGTTTCCACGAGAATGGGGCCCTTTGGTGTGTGGTAAAAAACGGTCGCCTTGGTCAGGTTCTTGCTATACCAGCCTACGTATCCGTCGGTAAGGTGGATTGCGGTGGCTGTGCTGGCAGCAGCAGCGGCTGCACTGCCTGTCGAGGCTGCTGCGGTGGCGTCGACCTTGATGGCAGCAGCAGAAGCCTGTGAGACTGCCGCGCAGACGACTGCGAGGGTGGAGAGAACGTTGACCATTTTTGTGTGCTTGTAGTGGCAGTTGTTGGGAAGTGGGAGAAGCTGAGGTCGAGATTGGTTTATTTTGGATTGTTATGGGGGAAAAAGGAAAAGAAAAGAAAGCCTAGAAAATAGGTGACAGAGGTTGCACATTTTTATACTATAAAAAAACGATTCTCTTAAATGATCCGAACTCAAAAGACAGCGTGAGATGACCCTGTGCACAAAATATTCACAACAATCTGGAGATAGTCCAAAGCAATGCTGTGATGACTACGCCCAGCACACTACAACCATAAAATGGTGTGCGATACTCATCACAACGGCGCTAAATGCTAAATCATGTATGATGGCAAAAGGCTATGAGTACTCTCGTGATGAAAATTAAGCATTTTATTTTATATTAAGTTGTTTTTGGTGCGACCACAATCTGGACCAACCGGCCAAATCCCATCTCGAGATCCGGGCCGCTGTCGAGCGTCTCGCAGTTTACGTCAAGGCCATAGATGGCCTCGTAGCCCTTAAAGCCCTCTTTCAGATGGTAACGGCGCCGTCACGCAGTTTGGTCTTGGAGCCGCGGCCGTGGGGTTACCGTGGGCGTCGTGGGTGCTGTACTCTGCGCTTTTGTTGGTGTAGGAGACTTGGAAAATGCTGTGGACGAGAGGAGACGAAGCGTTGAGAGAGGAAGAACGTAAACACATTGAAATCAAGAATGAGAAAGTTCATCTTCCCTCTCACGCCTCTCCCATGCCTTGGGCTGCACGTGATTTAAACTCTGCAGCTTCACGAAATACAAACGTACGATGCATACAAATGAATGGGTCTGCCTCATTCTCACGGACTGATTGTCGGTTGATCAGCGACTTTCAAGTAGCAATGCAAACTCTTCGTCCGCGATTCCATAAAATGGGACAAGAGACCGCAACAAACAATGAAAAAGACGTGCCGAAGACGTGGGAATCACCGAATATTTACTATTTATCCGTCTCAATTTTCTCGAGTTTTTCTGTCAATTTCAGTCGCCGCGCGTTGTCACCGCCATTGTCGGCACAACCTTGTTGTGGTTCGCTTCCGGGCCGGCCTATCTCCATCGTGGGTTTAGTCTTTTTAGTAATAAAAGGCTTATTTGCACAACTGCACGCCTTGGCACGCCTTGGCGGTCCCGACTCCAGACACGGCTGGGCCGGAGCCAAACGACGAAAAGACTGGCCGTGTCAGTGCGGGAGCCAGAGTCGACGACAACAAAACGAAGAAGAAAAAAGAAGAAGAAGAAACGTTGTGCCGCTTTTTGCGGGAGAGCTTGAGGTGACTGCAGGAGATTTTGTAAAGGGATAATAAAATAGGAACGCGCATCTAACTTACGATTGAAAAGAAAACATCTCTTCTGCACCTTGCCCTTCATTTTCCATTCAGGTCTTTTATGTTTATTTCTCGACTCTCTTTGATTTTATTTCCACATATTTATCTTTGATTTCTCTGTCTTATTTTGCTCTATTCAGTTATTCAGTCTCATTTTTAAACACACCTTTTCGACATGGCCACTGTCGACGGCCACCAGGGCACTTCTGACAGCACCGACATCATCATAATGCCCGACAACAAGGTTAGCCACGATCCTCCCGAAACTAGAAACGACCTCCTTCCCAATCCTTCTGGCCCAACATACGAACGCGGCCCCCGCTTCTGGGCCATCATTGCCACACTCTGCGTTATTGGCTAACTGTCGTCCCTCGAAAATACCGTCGTCACCACGTCTCTGCCGGCCATTGCCACCACCCTCGACCTCGGCGAAAACTACATCTGGGTCACCAATGTGTTCTTTTTTACGGCCGCCGCCGTGCAGCCCTTGTTCGGCCAGCTGGCCAGCTTGTTTGGACGGCGGTGGGTGACGTACGAGGCGGCAACGGCGGCTACAATCCATGCCATTCCCGAGCCAGTTCGCTCGCAGGTCGTCCGTGTGTACCTGACTGCTCTCAAGTATGTTTGGCAGTATTCCATGATCCTTGGTGGCCTGTCGTTCTTGTTGGTTTTCTTTGAGAGGCAGATTGCCATGCGGACTGAGCTGGAGACGGAGTACGGCATCGACGACGGCCAAGCCAAGAAGGCGAAGAAGGAGGACATTGAGCTGGCCGATGTCGAGAAGAAGGACGTGCTGTAAGCAAACACTGGATGGTATTGTAGTCGGTAATCGATAGTCAAGATAATATGCAAAGCTTCGTATCCAAAGTAAGGTGCAGGCCAAAATTTTTTTATTGTAGATGCTTTTGATAAAAAGATGTAAACGAAAAAAACAGCAGCGCGTCTCCTCCAGTGACGTTATGAAAGAGAATAGAAAACAGTGAAAAGAAAGACAAAAGACATAGGAAAAGACAAAAGCAAAAGTGACTGATCGACAATGGTAGGACATGGCCCAAAGAAGTGTGAAATAAACATGTAAACGAAAAAAAGCAGATCAAAAAAGAATCGTAGATGCAAAAGACTTTTTGTGGTACAAAGTACGAAGAGCACACGGTAAATGCAAAACGTTAGATGCTAGTCTATCAGATAGTCCTTTAGGCACAGCCCAAGTAGGAAGAAAAGATTGCAAATAAAACAAAACGGAACGCCTCTGAATAGCAACCGAGTCAGTCACGCATGGTTTAGTGCAGACCCGACTCGCCGGTGGCGGCCATGAACTTTTGGCACTGCACCATCATGTTGACCTGGTCGCTCATCTCTTGGAGACGGCCCAGCACCTTGCGGTTGCCGTCAACAAAGTTGAGGATGGCATAGGGAATGCCCGTGTCGTCGCAGAACTCGCGCACCAGCGTCTGGACTTTGCGCAGGTTGTGACGGGGCACGCGGGGGAACAGGTGGTGGACAGCCTGGAACTGGAGGCCGCCGTGGATGAAGTCGAGCCAGGCCGGGCAGTCGACGTCCATGGTGGTGCGGAGCTGGCGCTGCGGGAACGACTCGGTCTCGCCCAGGTCTGAGGTCGACATGCCCCAGTGCGAGAGAGTAATCTGGACGTGCAGGGGCATGGTGACAATGTGCGACACGAGAACAAAGATGATGCGGGTGCGCCAGTCGGGGAGGCTGCGCCACAACAGACAATAGCCAAACAGGAACCAGTAGCAAGTCATGCTGGCAATCTCAGCCGGACGGATCCACCAGGCGGTGCTGCGGCCGAGGGCCGACGACTTGGCCGACAAGACGTGAAGCCACGAGAGAAGGTACAGGTTGAAGCGGGCGATGCCCATGATGGGGTAGTAGGTGTACTTCTGGAAGGGCACCATAATGTCGGCGACCTTGTCCCAGACAAAGACGAAGCCGTCGTAGTAGGTCGACTTGATAGACTTGAAGAAGAGCGGGCTGGTGGCAAACAGGGGCACGTTCTGGATATCCGGGTCGTGCTCGGCCTGGTTCGTCACCAGGTGGTGCACGTTGTGGCTGCTCTTCCACCAACCAATGGACAGACCACAGCAGAAGTCGGCAACAAACAAACCAATCAAGGTATCAGCCACAAAGTTGTGCGTAATGGCACGATGGCCGGCGTCATGGGCCGTGAACATGATCTGGTGCCAGAAGAGGCCCAGTAAGATGGCCGACGTAAAGTACCAGCCCATGTGCAGTGTGGCCAAAAAGGCCACAAACAGCGTGCTGTACCGGGCCATCTCCTTGCCGTACTCGATGTACGGGCACTCGTACAGGCCCATGTCCTGGACACGCTGGTGCAGGGCGCGGTAGCGCTGGACAATGGCCTGCTGGCGGGCCGGGTCGACGGACGGGTAGGTGATGGAGTCCCGCTCGACCTCATGCTGGTTGCTGCGGTCAGCAAAGTCGTCCACTGTCGAAAAAGCGACGGCATCGACCGTGTCGTTGTTGGCAGCAGCCTTGGCTTGTGCCTGGGCCTGGGCCTGCTTGCGCTGCTTGCGGGCAAATTGCGAGAGCTGGGCACTACCAAGACTGCGGCGGTTGACGCTGTGGACGCCCGATGCAGTCAGGAAGGGAGGCAGTGTGATGGGCGTGGGCTGGTTGCCGGCACCGACACCAACAGTGGGCTCGGCAGTCTGTACACCCGACGACCACGATGCCGACGGCGGGATGGGCAGCGAGCTGAATTCGGACGAAACGTCGCTGACACCAGTCGACTCTTCTGTGAAGGAGTCGTCGGTATCGCTGCTGCTGCTGGAAGGCTCCTCGGCCGACGACTCTTCTGCCCGCAGCAGAGCCTCAATTTCGTCGTCGACGTTATTGTCAACATCGTCAGCATCGTCAACATCAGAACAGTCGCCGTCCAGCGGCGACGGCGGTGACACGGTCACTTCGATGCGACGGAAGACACCGCCGCGAATGGGCGGTGGGGCAAAGGCGACCCAGGGTCCCGGGGGTTTGCGGCCGATGCGGTAGGCCTTGATGGTCTTGAGGGTGGAAGCGAAGTGGTACCTGCATTTTGACAAAAGAAGAAAAAACGATCGAGATCGCGTGTCAGCATTCTATTTTTCTCTTACACCCATTAATACCTATTTAGGTAACAGGATGGGGCCCGGGGAAGCAAGAAAATAAGACAGAGCAGGGGTGGAAAGGGGAGAAGAAGGAAAAGAAGGAGGCTCGGAGAGTTGTAAGTGGCGGAGGTAAGGGATGAACGGTGTTTCCACCAAAGTCTGGTTCATTTTGGTGTGGTTTTTGGTGTGTTTTGGTGCGGGTGTGCCTGGGGCCAGGGGGGGGGATGGTGTGCTGAGAAATGCCAAAAAGAAGGCTCGGATCGCTCGGATGCTCCGGAAGTTGCTGATGGGGGGAATAAAAAAAGGCCATCCCCCCCTCCAGCAAGAGATGTAAGAAAAGAAAGAAAACGCAAACTTTGCCTTTTCGCCCAACTTTGAACGAATCGACTTCTTTTGTTTCCTTCGAAAGTCTTCTCGACTCGGCCTTCGTTGTTCAGAGACAGATTTCGCCTGATTCTGATCGCAGCCTGGATTTTCTCGGTTTCTCGATTTCTCGATTTTTGGATCTCGCCGTCTCTTTTCGGTCTGCTTTCAGCCATGGCCACATGGATTCCAAATCCCGTCTCTCGCCTCCATTTACATGGATAAACGACAGAAAACGGACATCATATATCGATACATGGATATCGAATAACGAATGCGACTGGAACGACTTTGAATCCACATTCGGAGCCCATGCGAACCATGACTGAACGGACTCTCGCCGGAGTTTGAAGGCAATCCAACACGAGTCTGATGACAAGACACTGAAGTCGACAATGTCGAGCCCGACAGGTGCAAAACGAACGACAAGCACGAAACCGAGGACAGCAAAGCGAGCGAGCCGAGCGATACAGCAGCGACAGAGAGTAGAAACAAGGAGAGAAACGACGGTGGCGACGACAACAAAACGCGCAATAAGATGGATTCTCAGGAGCAACAACACATCAACATTCACGGCATGACTTACACTTCGATTTCGTCGGTGGCGTCTTTGCCGACCATGTGCAGAATGGCCAAGCGGCCACCCGGGTGGCGATCGAGCCAGCTGTCGAGACGCAGGACATAGTCCTGGTAGATGACAATAGTCTGGCCCTGGGCGATGAGGTCGGTGACCTCGTCGGGCTGCATGATGCGATCACGATCCATGATGGCGGGCTTGGACGCTGTTATTATTGTGGACGGTGTTCTTGACGCCGTCTGGATTGGGCTCGGGGCCGCGGCTGTGAAGGCCATTGTGTGTGTGTGTGTGTGTGGGAGAGAAGTGAGCCGAGAGGCTCTGGTAAAGAAGAGGGAGTATGTCTGTCGAGAAGAGGTCCAGGTCAGAGCGGACTCTTGTGGTTGTCGAGAAGTCGAGTGACAAATGGTGGCGAGGTAGTCCTGAGAGCAAGGCTCGTGGCTCGAAGCTTATGGTCCGGGAGTTCTCAAGGAGACAAGAGACGAGAAGAAACAAGGTCCAGAAGATATCTAGGAGATGTCCAGGGGAGGAGATGGAGAAGGAGCGGAGAGGGCTGAAGAAGTAAAGAGAGCTGAGGACAAAGTTGTCCGGTCTGCGCTTGTCTTGTTAGCACCAAGGGGGCAGGAGGAAGTGGGAGGCGTCGTGGTAGAGTAAAGAGGATGCTTGAGATAAGAGGGGGTTGAGGTGGTGGTGGCGTTTGTGGAAGAGTGGTGGAAGAAAAGAAGGAAGCAGGGAAGCAGGGAAGCAGGAGAAGCAATCCAGATGAGGAAGGAGAGGAAGACCAGAAAAGACAGGCCCACAACCAGGCAGGGAGATGTGTGTGGGAGGGAGCAAGAGAGAAATGAAAAGAAAAAAACCAATTGAGCAATTCAGACAATCGCTAATTGTGAAACGGAAACTGCCGTGGGCTCGCCTGGGTATGTTCTTGTTTCCTTTGTTGGAGTTTGAACTGAGGGCGGCCTGGCTATTTGTGTCTTTTTTTCTGTTGGGTCTGCTTTTGTCTCTTTGCCTCTTTTCTTTTGTTCCTGCCTTTATTCTGTGCTCTGCTTTTTGTCTCTTGTTTCGCGCGTTGCGTCGTGTTTGTTGGGGAAAGATGTGCATTGGAAGGATGGGATGGGATGGGAAGGGAAGAATGCACTTTGCGGGACCTGGTGAATGAACATGGGCCCATGGGCAAAGAGAAACGTACCAGAAAGGAAAGTGTATTGCGAAAAGGCAGGCTGCAAGGACAGACTGTTTTCAACGTTCGAAATAGGCTGCAATAATAAAAGGAGGCACTGCAAGGCAGTCTGGAGCTGGAGGCAAATACCGTGAAAGGAGGGAGGGTCGAAGAAGGGTCGAAAGGGGGTATGGAGAAGAAATCTGGTTCGTTTACTTGACTTCTTTCACAAGCTCAAAAATGAAGAGGAAAGGAGACGGCAAAGTGGAACTGAACTCTGGATATTTCGTTTTGTCGAGACTGGGCAAGACTGGGCGAACTGGGGGGAGGGAACGCTGGCCGAGTTGTGGACTTGTGGCCTTGTGGACTGTGGACTGGCGTTGCTTGCGACTGCGGGGAATTGGGACAATTGGCCGTGTTGGCGTGGAGGACAGGAAAAAAAGAGACTGGGAGGGCTAAACAGGGTCCAAATGTTCGAATTGGGGGAGCGGGTTTGGACACAGAAGAAGCTTCGGGGTGGAAGAGGAGGAGCAGGAAGAAGAAGAAGACGAGGAAGCTTGCAGATGAAGAAGAGGGGGTGAATCGAAAAGGAGCAAAAAGGGAGCAGCGAAAGGAAGATGAAGCAAATTGGGACTGCAAGGCCTTTTACACTTTATTGAGTTTGAGCAGTTGCGTTGATGCTCTTTCCTGTTTTATGTGTCTTCCACGTCCTTTTTTGGCGGTTTTGCCATGGAGATTTATTTTTGGGGCAGGAGCGCGTGGAGAGCATCACAATAACGAGGAAGGAGCAGCCAGTACTCGTACATGGCAAAGACGAAGAAAGAACGACCCTGCGCCCAGAAACTACGCCCAGAAACCGTGAGCGACGAAACGGACGACGGTCAAGAAAAGACGGACGAGAAGAGACAGACGGCGGCCGGTGTACGACGTATACACAATACAGACAAAAGATACGAGAGAAGGCGAGAGAAAGCGAGATAAGATGCACTGTACACAGCCATGAACACGAAATACGGAGACGCCATGGCTACGATGGAAAGACGACATACGCCCAGCTCTGCCAGCTCTCTTGCCAATTCCAGCCAATACGGAGGCGAAGAGGACGACTATGGAGCACGACTGCCAACAATAGGAGAAGGCGAAAGAGGACGACCAAGAGGGAAAGAGGACAAAAGACGGGGGTTAGACCCAAAGCGAGCAAGAGAACGGAAATTTTGAATAGGGGAGATTCAAAGAGTGGAAAGAGTGGAAAGAGTGGAAAGAGTGGAAAGAGTGGAAAGAGTGGAAAGAGTGGAAAGAGTGGAAAGAGTGGAAAGAGTGGATACGGGCGTACGTTGGCAATGGGACGTTTGAGAGATACAAGGAAGGAAGGAAGAAGAGAAAGAAGGGGAGGGAAGAAAAAAGACAAGAACAGGGAAGGGAACCCGAGAATGAAAGAATGAAAGCGAAAGAGAAGGCAAATGCGAGAAACAGGAAGGCACGACGGAAAGGAGGCGCAGGGCAACGCTTGTACAAACAGTTCCCCCAGAAAGAAAAGGGGAAATTGGAAGAAAATAACAGGGAAACACAGAAAACGGCAGGAACGATGAACGAGCTCAGAACAGGCTACGGCCACGACGAACGCTTGGAGGGAGACCAAGGAAAATGCAATGTTTTATGAAGTCTTTTTTACGCCAGGGGAGTCTTTACTCCGTACAGTCTTTGCGTTCTTTTCGTTCTTTCCGTCATTTGTTCTCTTGCAGTCTTGAGCTTGCAAACTTTGCGACTGAAAAAGGTGTGATATCTGGCGCATTTGAAGAGACAGGATTGGAGGACTGTGTCGCTTGTGCGATTGAAGGCTTATTGGCCGGTTTGGAGAGAGGCAAATGACAAAAGTAAAGTCAAAAGTCAATTGATCGCAAACGCAAAACGGAGCATGTCCCAAATAGGAAAGAGGAGAAAACGGAGTGTTTGTTGCACTTGGTAGGACAGGCGCACCAGGCGTACGTGGCGAGTGGAATGTGTGTCGAGGCAGCACAGGAAAGGCGGAACGGGCTTTTGGATCTGGTTGCGAGAATCCAGCGACACATGGCAGACCTGTGAGAGGCTAGGGAGGCATCGCACTTTGGGACCCAATAAGGAACGGGCTGATGACTCTTCTCTGTTTATCTGGGCGTAAAGTCGCAAAAATGGTGATTGTTCGGTCAACGGAAGCTGGACCAGCCGAGTTGGGAAAGAACAAGAGACAGGCGAACGCTACCGCTACTGTTAGCGGAAGGAGCGTGCAAGAGGCAAGTGCAAGATACGGCAGGGGCGATGGACAAGAAGAGAAGACAGCGAGACGACAGTTAAAGTGCATCTCGTAGGAGTGGCGGCAAGAGGCACCCCCATTTTGTTGCCTCGTGCAGCGGGTAAAAGCCACTGGTTGCAGGTTGGCGCAACTGAAAGAGTCTCGACCGCTCTTTGAAAGGTGGGAAAGTGACCCCAACGCTTGTTCATTGCCAACTTGACCGCAAGAGACCACCCGTGACGATACATTGGGCGACAGGCTGCACCTTGAAAAGAGAAGCTAGGTCCCAATGCAGTCCAGGTCCGATGGAACCACTCAACCAGGACGCCAGTGCATGGAGTAATCAAGTAATTGAGTCGTAGACGTGGGCAACCATATTATGCGAGGTGGAAAAGCAAAGAGGAAGGAGCGATGGGAGCAAAGAGGCGAGGAGCAATATTGGCCTTCCAGACGAGAGGGAAAGAGCGAGTGACATTATTCGTCAAGAGGGCAGGCGCACACGTCGTTTTGACATAAAAACGGCAATTACTCGTCTGTCGCAACTCGCAAGCCAGTGTGTCGCAATACACCGTTTTGCACTTGACGTTTTGCGCCCGACTGCCCTATTTTTGTGGAACTTTGCTGCTATTTTTGTGCCGTGCGCGCGTGATTTCAAGTCTTGTGTCTTTTTCTCTCTACTCCGTATGTCGCTCTTTTCTGTCCTTTTTTATCGGTTTCGCTCTCGTATTGAGTCTTTATTGGCTGCCTGCCTGGCCCAGAGGACACAAAACGACACTTGTACGGAGTAAAAAAAGACCCAAGACGTGTCCCTGGCGCAGAAAAGAAGGCAAGGCCCCTGCTGATTGGCTTCTTGGGCGCGCTAGGCTGTGTCTGGACTCCCTGGAGCGCAAAACGGTGGGCAAGCCTCTCTCCGTCTCTACGTTCGTACAAGCATACCTTTCTACCAGCGCCTTCTCTCAAGTTGATAGAGTCGGATAGGATAACATGTCACTGTTTCTGTCTTGCAACATCGTCTTCGTATCTGCCATGCCAACTGGGAGGACGGGAAAGGGGGCGGCAGAGTCGCTTGACGCGGCCCTTTTAACCAAGTAAGATACGCATACGAGGTATGTCGTAGGCTATTTTCTATTCCTTTTCGTTTGCCCTTTTTACACAGTCAATGCTCTCCAGGTGTTCTCAAATTACACAGCATATTTGCACACGTCAGTAGATCTGCCCCTTGTTCTGTTCTCCGCCTTGGTTCTGGTTGGTTCTAGAAAACACAATTGTTGGTTATTTGGGACGCTTCTGGCATTCTCCAAGTCCGTTTCTGTTTCGCTCCCTGCAGGCAAGGCCCGTCTTGACAACTGTCACCTCACGACGAAAGATACTAATCTATATGTGTTGCCGTTTTCTATTTTTGATTTTCTATTTTTTTTTCTTTTTTCTTTTTGCAAGTACTCCCGTACTCCGTACCTGTCAATCATTTCCTGTGCCTCGCCTTCTTTCTCTTTTCCTTTCTCTGTCTCAGACGCTCAGTTTTGTCCTTCCTCGGCGGTTCCACAAAGGCCTGGCCAGGCCACTGTGGATGCGGACCGCCCTTGTTTCCCTGTTGCCTCCAGGTCAAAACCAAAAGCGTACGTATGCTTTTGTAGCTCGTTGCCTCCGTTTTCGTAGGCAGGCGTTTAGGAGAAGAAGAGAGAGAAAAGAAAGAAAAAACGGTACACTTTAATATCATTGTCCATCGTCCCTTCTTCTCCAGGCCAAGCCAAGACCCTGCATCGCAAGTGGGTTCCTTCGCTTTTAGCTACTCTGTAGTTCGTAGCTTTCCCGTCGGTCTGTTCCAAGGTTGCCAAGACGCTTTCCTCCTGTCGTTGGTCTTTCCCTCTTTTGCTCTTTGCGTTACTTTCCGCCGGCCTTTTTTTTTCCTTTTGTTGGTCTACTATTTTACCTAATTCCTCCTTTCCTTTTTCAGTAGGTGGCCGCCAATAATACAGATGTGCACTCTCTGTGCACCACAGAATGCAGTATGCACACACACACACACACACACATATCTTTACCACAGTACGAACTACTCCGTACCTCCTCTTGACTTGCTCGTTTGCGTTCAGCCCAGCCGCCGCCCGCGCGCCAAGTACCGCGGCTGAACTGTGGAAATGGAGGTGCATGCTCTGTATGGAGGATGCTCCCATTCAGATGCAAGGAGAGGCCGTTCAAATGTGATTTCGGCGCCAGCGAGCGTCTGCGCCGACGGCCCAAGCTCCAGCCAGAGAAAGGCCCGAGTCCGTTCCCAGCCTCGCCAGCTTTGGCTTTCGCTCGTCTGTCGTCGGTCATGCATTGCGGATAGTGCGCTTGCCTTGCTGGGAAAGAAAGTCTGGGAAAGAGAGCTGACAAGGCAAGCATTGCGATGATACAAGAACGGCGTGTCGGAGCAGGCGTGGCGTCTCTTTGATCCTTGTTTTCCCACGCCGTACTCTACTCCTCCGACGGAGATTCTTTGTGTTTGAGCTCTTGGCCTTTGCGTAGTCGAGATTCGTTCGGAGATTTGAGAGGCTGGGTGCAAGATTGGAAGATTGGAAGATTGGGGGACACAAAGTTCCGCGTAAAGTAAGAATCTATCACGACGATGGAGGATGACACCAATGATGATATGCTTTGTACGCGGGATGTGAGAAAAGAGCTGCTTCAGCTCTCAGAACTGTGTCAGAACTCTGTCAGAAACAGGACAACGTTCTAAAGGACAGAGCTTCAAGGATCCTTTCAGGTCCAAATCCAAACGATACGACGCCCCGTTCGACTACGACGCAGTGAGATCCTTGTTTCCTTCTCATCTCGTGGGAGAATCTTACCATCTTACAGAGTACGACGTATACGGAGTACATGAGATGGCTGCCTCCTACTGCCGCGGAGTAGGAAATGTCCGCACATGGGCACGGACTCAGGTACAAGCAGAGAAAATATGGAAAGGTGAAAAGACAGGTCAACACGATGTTTCCACTGTGCCCTGTTGACAACGGTATTGCCCCGTTGAAAGTCGGCTGCGGACTCTGAGGGAAAAGGAGCCAAAACCAAATGTCCGCGGTCAACACATTCCGTCTCCATACTGAGTAGATGTTTCCTGGTGGGCATTTTATTTTCAGTTGCATCTACCAAACCAAAATAGCAGCATCGGGCACAGAGTGAGCTTGGATGGGCGCAAGGCATGAGATGCATCGAACGATGCTGCCTGTCGACCCATACGTTTGTTGATAGGTCCGTGAAGCTCTTGGTCTGCCACGCCTTTAATGTCTTACTCTTTGGATACACGACACGACACGACAAACGACAAACGACGTCGGCCACGTTGACACGTCTGCATACGCCCGTAGTTGTGGGTTTGAATGTGTAAGCATGGTCGCGTATTCTTCCGCCTTGCATGTATTTCTTTCGAGACCCCGTCTCTTTTTTCTTTATTTTCCTTTGCCTAGTGGGGCTCAAAGACTTTATCCAAAATAGCCAACCTCGTCGGTGATGCAAAGGACGCGTTGAAGAAAAAAGACAAATGAATGACGGAAGACGGGCTGCCCACCATGTTGGTGATTTTCTCGTTCTTGAGTCGTCGTCCGTTGGCATCTTTACAATTTGACCTGCATGGCCAGAGACAAAGAGACCAACATCGTAGCTCTGTCTTGCATGTCTCTGCATCGCGGCAGCCACCACCATCGCGATCGTCTTCCACCGTACAGCTGACTGAGACCACTCTCACTACACCCTGCGGCACACACTCTCGACCATGTATCCATCATTGATTGTCCTCCTGTTGTCAGCCGCTCGTGGCACCTCGTCACCCGCGGCAATACGTGTGCACGCATCGAGCAGACGTTGGGTATTTCGGACGCCGACTTCCGCAAGTGGAACAGGTTTTTGGACGACGACGACTGCACGAACCTGTGGCTGGACTACTATTGCTGTGTTGGTGTGCAGTCATGGGGGTGGGAAACAATCTACGTTGAATAAATAGAATATAAATACAACAAGTGTCGCAGAAGACGGACAAATAGTAATTCAACGATAAAAAAAAAGAAGTATGAAACAAAAAATGGGAATGAAGCTGTTTTTATTTTCATATTCATTTCATATTATTTTGTCACTGATTTTATATCTGTTTTCTTTTCCTTTTATAAAATAACTGACGGAAAAACACAGCTTTAAATAATGGAAAGAATAACAAAGCACACGTATCATCGTCAATTTAACTTTAAACCAAGTCCCATCTCTCACCGCATATCACCCAGCACGCCTTAGTAGTTGCCTGTCGCCACAGCCAGACGGCCACCATCGACAACCAACGTCAACCCATTGCAGAACCCGCCTGCCGGACTGGCCAGATACAAGATCGTGCCCGCCATGTCCGAGTCTGTACCGAAGCGCCGTGCAGGAATAAAGGATGGGTGCTCGCACCCCTCATTCTCCGGCTCGCGGCCGTTTGTGAGCACCGTCGCCAACTCTGTCGGGAACAGCCCCGGTGCCAGCGCGTTCGCCCGGATCCGGTACGGCGACAGCATCCCTGCCAGCTGTTTTGTGAGCTGCAGAATGGCCGCCTTGCTGCCAATGTACGAGGGTGTCGACTGCGGCCCGCGCATAAACGCCGAGATGCTCGATGTCACGACGACCTGGCTCTGTGTGTTGCGCGAGATTGCGGCCGACAAAGGTGCACTCTCGACGTAGCGGTTGCCCTGGTCCAGCAGCTCGAGGTAGGCCATGGCCGTAAAGAAGGCGCCCGTCACGTTAATGTTGAACGCCTGGGTCATGTCGGCCATGTCGGCCTCGACAAACATGCGCTGCCTCAAGTCGGCCGCCGTAGTCAGTCCAGCCGGGTCGTAGCGCGGCTTGAGCGGGCCGAGGACACCGGCATTGGCAATCACGAGGTTGACGCCGACCTCCCCGAGACCGAGAGCACTCAGGTGGGCCGTGACGGCATCGACAGATGCTTGGAGAGACGCCTTGTCGCCGACATCACAGACGACGGGCACGAGAACGTCACGCTTTTCGTGGGCATTGCCTTTGGCCGCGGCCTGCTCCAAGACATCCTTGCGACGGCCCAGAATAAAAACGAGGCGGGCACCGTTGGCAGCAAGAGCACGGGCCATTGTCAGTCCAATGCCGGTGCCGCCGCCGGTAATCACGGCCACGAGACCGTCGACACGGAAAAGGCCGGCCGCCTGGAGAGTTGTGTGGTCGGGAGGGGCGGGCATTGTGGAGGGTGTTGAGTAAATAAGAAAGTACGACGTACTCGTAAGTGTAATTGTTGGTACCTGCCAAGGATAAACTGAAAGCTTAAATGTGTAGAGGGATTGAGGGATAGCTGTACAATAGTAAGTCAATCAAAGGAGGACAGAAGACACTCTAACCCTGAGAGTCGAGAGTTGGATGGGATGCGGCTCTTTTAAAGTTGTCGGCCTCGTCTCTCGGCCTCCTTGAATTACTAAACTGGGGAACTCCGGCGTCTTCGAGAATGCTACTGAATCGGTAAATACACCTACATTACAGTGCAGTAAAGTACAGCACATCTCCGATACGATAACGTGCTTCGGAGCCTTTGTATGCCCCTCTTATGTGCCCTTCGCTTTGCTCGGAAAGGGCAGGGGGAAAAAGGATGCAGTGCGACAAGCAGAATGGCCAGGATGCATCTACTGTTCTTGTGGTCTGAGAATGGCTTAGACGGACACGGCAGCCTGCAAACCAAGAAACTGTGAGTACCAAGAAATCGCAGAGGCCGATAAAGCTTTCGTCGTTAGCTTGCATGAGAGATAGCATCCCGGAGGAACCAAGACAGCAAAAAAGTAGATTAAGCGAAAGACGCGAGGAGCGGGACGAGAGTAGCCGCCAACTATGCCAAAAAGAGGACCAAGAACCGACAAGATCAGTATTCAGTAGCGACGTGCCATCACAACAGAAGAAGGAGAACGAAGCAAAAGGCAATACATATATTATCTATAAGTGTGGAAGCTCAAGGCAACGAGCAAAAGTAAAAATGAAACAAGAAAAAAAAATAAACGAGCGGAAAAAGAAAAAAAAAAAAGCAAAGCAAGACAAAAAAAAAAGTCAAGCCCTATGCCATCTCCCAAAAATCCCGCCCGAAATAGTATCTCGTGTATTCGTAATTATCCTCTGGCCGCTCTCTCCTCCTCTTCTGTCACTTCTGTATCTGTCTGTGCGTCTTCGTCTTCGTCTTCGTCTCCGTTTGTGTCTGTGTCTGTGTCTGTGTCTGTGTCTGTGTCTGTGTCCGCGTCTTTGTCCCTCTCTCCTCTATTGTTGCCTCTCCTCTCCAACTCTCGCACAAACCAAAACAGCACGCGGACGCCTACTCCGGGATGCGGCCCTCCACCGCCGTAATCGCCGCCAGGTTCACCTCGCCAATCGTCGCTGCCGGACCCGCCGTGCCCGCCAGCAGCGCCACACAGTCAATCACGTCCTCCGGCTCCAGCAAGTGCCAGTTGGCCAGCGTCACCTTGGTGCTCGCACCCACCGTCACCGTAAAGAAGTGCTCCGGCTGGACAGCCGCGGGGGTATCGTCGTCGTGCGGTGTCGACAGACCGTTGAGCGCGCGGAACATGTCCTCGTCCGTCGCGTCGTCGCCCATGCAGAGCACAAACTCAAGCTCGTTATCGTGAACCGGCTGCTGCTGGGGCGTTGCGGGGGCCTGGAGCGTTCCATTTCCATCTGGGGAAAGAACACCCGACATCTCCATGGGCGTGCGCGAGCCCACACTGGCCACGCTGCGAATGTCCGAGCCGTACGACGCCACCAGCCGCTTCACAATCTCGCCCTTGTTGATAAACGTGGGGCGCACCTCCACATTCGCCTTGCCCTCCATGACGTCCACGTCCCACTTGCGCGTCACTGTGCTCTCCAGCTCCTTGTGGCACTCGCGCGACATGTGGAGGCCCTGCTCCGGGTCCGCCAGGCGGTAGTGCCATGTCAGCGCACAGCGCTTGCGCTCAATGAACGAGCCGGGGACGCGGTCAGTGTACTTTTGGAAAATCTCAATCACTTCAGACTGCCAGCCCATGTCCAGCTTCTCGGCCAGGTTCTCCCACTCTTCCTGGCCCGGGTGGCGCATGAAGCTGCCGTGCTCGGCGCTGAAACCGAGCTCCTTGATGTGGCCCAGGTGGTGGCTCAAGAACTCCTGGTCGCGACCGCTGATGATCCACACAGCGTTGCGGTGGTCTGACGCGAGTACCGTCAAAGCGTCGATAATCGCCTCAGACGGAACAGCCGCGCTCGGCTCGCGCACGATGGGCGTCAGGGTACCGTCGTAGTCGAACAAAAAGAGGCGGCGGCGGGCGTCGCGGTACTGCGACAGGAGCGCCGAGCGGTCGAGCAGCGGCGTCGCCGCGACGTTGCGCCGCGAGCTGAGGACGTTGACGAGGCGGTCCATCAGGCTCTTGATCCAGTGCTGCACGGTGTTGGTAGTAACGTGTTGGTAGAGATGGCTGTGCATGCGCGCCAGGTCCTCGGACGATTTGGTGAGACCCTGCTCGATGGCGTCGGCGACGACAGTGTAGTCCCAGGGGTTGATGTGGATGGCTTCGCGAAGGCTGCCGGCTGTGCCGCTGAACTCGGAGATGATGAGGGGACCGTGGTTGTCGCGTTGGCAGATAACGTACTCGAGACTGGTCGTGTTCATGCCGTCACGCACAGAAGTAATCAGGCCAATGTCGCCCGCCCGCAAAAGCGCAAAATATTCGTCCTGGCTGAGGTACTGCGGGTAATGCTGCACAGGCGAAAAGCCCAGCGAGCCGTAGGTACCGTTGATGGCCATGACTAATTCGTTGACGCGACTTGCAATCTTCGCCTCTTCGTTGTCGCGGTCCTGGTCTTCCTCAATCGACGTAGGGCTCGTGACCTGGATCAGCACCACGCGGTCGCGCCATTCGGGGTACTTGGCCAGGAAAGCCTCGAAAGCTAGCAGCTTCTTGTCCACACCGCGAATGCTGTCCAGCCGGTCGCGGCCCACGATGATCTTCTTGCCGTCGTACATCGTCCGCAGAGCCTCGTACTTTTTGGTGACCGACTCGCTCCACGCTAGGCGCTCGACCTTTGCCACATCGATACCGATGGGAAACACGCCAAACTCCACACGCGAACCATAAGTGTCGACCCCGTTTGCATCGGACGTGAATCCCAGTAGCCGCGTACAACAGCTAGAGAAGTGACGCGCATAACCAAAACTCTGAAAGCCGATGAGGTTGGCGCCGAGCACACCCTCCAGAATCTCTTTCCGGCGCGGCAGACAGCGGAAGAACTCGCTACTGGGGAACGGCGAGTGCAGGTAAAACGAAATGTACATGTTGGGCGACCGCTGGCGCAGCATGCTGGGTAGCAGCATCAGGTAGTAGTCGTGGATAATGACAATGTCGCCGGGCTTGTACAGCTCGGCAATCTTGTTGGCGAACTTCTGGTTCATGCGGTAGAAGTCGGCCCAATGCAGACGCTCCTTGCGGCCGTCAGTCGGGCCGTGCTGTTTGTAGTGGAAGAGGCCGTACAATTCGTGCTCGGCGTAGCGTCTCCACCGTGCCTGGTCCTTCAGCCGGATGCCCTCCTCCGCGTTCTCCGCGGCGTCGTCGGCCAGCCACACCGGCGCCACCTTGATACGGGGGTCGTGCGCGAGCTGCTCATCGAGCCGCTGCATGTCTTCACGGGGGATGTACAGGCCATCCGAGTCGTTCTGGACGGGGGCAGCCGGCTGGAAGCCATCGACAGGGATCGGCGCAGAGAGCGCGTTCAAGGGAGCGACGGCGGCCGAGGTGGGGGGAGTGTCGGGTGGCGAGAGGGTGTCAATCGGATGGCTAATTTCGCCAGTCCAGGCAACTACGGTGTGGTTCCATGGCGACTCGTCGGAGGAGAGATAGGAGAAGGAGTCGAAGAGGGCGGATTGGCCACGGCGGGGTTTTAGGACCTACACAGAAAAAAAGTGAGGTTAGTCTGAGGCTCTGAGAGCTACACGAAATCGAATCCTGACGAGAGACTCACCCAGTCGGCACCTTTGCGGTAGTCGAGGCTGTGGGGGATGTTGAACGTGGCCGAGATAATGTTGCCGCTGAGGGCCAGGTCCGGGTTGCTCTCGCGGATGTCCGACAAGGACTCGCGTCTGGTCGTCATGTCTGCGTTGTTTTCCACGGCTTTTCTGAGCAAATCGATGCCCGACTGGCTTTCCCTGAGCGTCTTGACGGTGGCAGCAGAGACTGGGCCCGACGACAAAGATCCGGATCGCAGGTTGAGGGGGTTGGTTCTGGGTTTGCTGTCACCGAAACGGCCGGGATCGTCGTCTTTTTCACCGTTTTCAAACTCGGGCGTCACAGGTACTCGGGTGATTGTGTCGCGTTCGTGAGGCGGAAGATTGGGCGAGTCGGTCTGCTCGTCAATGGCGCCAGAAGATGGTGAGAGTCTGTTGGTCTCTGTCTGAGTTTGAATCTGGGATTGAGATTGAGTCTGAGTTTGAGTCTGGGGAGAAGAGTCCGCAGCGTCACTGCTCGCAGGAGTGGAGGTGGCCGGCTGGTCTGGAGCTGGCTGTGTCTGGCCGGTCTGCTCCATGGTAAAGACTAATTTAGAACGGATTTTGGGCTGAGAAATGGAAAATGGGGAGTCCACAAAGGGGGCACGCAATAAGCAAATAAGACACTTTCGTGGGGCGAGGCGCCAGTAAGACCACGGTGGAATTGGAGACACGATGGTCTAGAAAAGTACACAAAACGATTGGGAAGTGAATTAAGTAAATGAGGGAGGCCAAACGATGCAAAGTAAAACGAGAGATCTTGTCTTTCTTTCTCTTTGTGTCTTCTTTGTCTGCCAAAAACAACAAAACGATGATGCTAGTGGGGTTGCAAGACTGCACTGATAAGAATCTGAAAAAAGCCAATGAGGGGAATGGCAGTGGTCGACAGGGGGAAACTCAGGTACACACAGGGCAAAAAACCAGGCGAAAAGGGAAGGATTTGAGAAGAGGAAAAGTGAGAGAAGAAGAAGAGAATGAAGCCGAAAGCAGGGCAGGAAACAGCCCCAAAGATAAATCGAGACCGATTGCACCTGGATCTTGATTCGGACTCAATCGCTCCCCTAGACGGCAGGAACGAGCTGCCAACCTCACACACAACGCAGACAACAGACGCAACGGGCAGGCGCTGCAGACAAGCCGTTTCGCTGCATCTGTCGCTCTTTCCTGGGCGATGATGCGTGCTCGTGAACAAAACGCGCTGTGATTGGCTGGATGACAATATCGGAGGTGGTCTTATGGGGCCCCGGGCTCTGTGATTGGAGAAAAACCGGGAAGGAGCTTTGGTGGGGTAAAGAGTGGGCGCTGTGTAAAGAGAAACAGCGCTGTCACCTAGGACGGTCGTTCTTTCTCTGACGATATGAAATAGAGTTGGAGGGGCAGGTGTTTGGAGAAGAAAGGGCAGGCACGATCGACGGTGATGGAGAACAGAACACAAAAGTGAGGCAGGAGCAAGACAAATCTCAAGAAAAGACGGAAGGTGCAACGCGACAATAAGACGTGCCCCTGAAAATCCAGATTCACAAGAGCAAGAGCGATCGAGGGGCAGCTCGAGCACAGGCCAGACCGTAGCGCAAAACTCACCAGAAAATTGGTTGACGTAATTATGGGTAGCCAAGAGCTCCTGCTGTTTTTCTCTGGCTTGCGGTCGTCCAAGACGATGCAAATGATTGGACGCGAAGGAGGAAAGAGACCGAGAAAGGAAGGAACGATAGAAGCAACGAAACAGGAAACTTAGTTTCAGAAAGTGCAGAGAGAAAAGCCAAAAAAAAAGGAGCTCAAAAAGATGAGGCAGAAGAGAAAGTGTGTTTTGTAAACGCTACAGCCGAACGTCAAGATGCCCGCCGATGTGCATGGGACACAACAACACGTCGAAAAGAGGGGAAGCGACAAATGTGCAGCTGGCTGCAAAGAGGTGAGGAGAGGGACGAAGAGGAACCGCGAGGGCGAGAAGAAAAGAGACGATGCCCAGGTTCTAACGAAAACAGCAGAATTCCCGACAACCGACCGCGGCGTGCGCGACGAAAAGCTACGATGGCCAGGCCAGACCAAGCCCAGGACTCCGCTAGCTTCGCCCCGACTCGGGGGTGCATACGACGTACACAGTAATAGAGTTGCCCGCACTCTTTGGCCCGTCAGCACAGTCGCCAACAGGATACTTGGCTAAGACGCTTTGGCTGCATCTTTGTCGGGCTTGAAAATACAGCTTCTCTTGAGCAAAGCCTCGTACGTTTTTCAAACGTTTTTCAAAGGCGTGGGTGCGCGAAGGCTGTGCCGGGTCAAGAAAAGTCTGTATCGCTCATTTGCCAGCATGCCAACGATCAGGAACACTTTATCTCAACACCCACAAATGGAAGCCAAAAGTAGCAAGCAATCAACACATCCTCTCCAATAGGAGCTCCACGTCTGGCCAGCCGCATCCAAAGCCAGCCTTCAATTAGCCAAAATGGCTCGAAACTGAGCTGCTGCGCAAGATCGGAAGAGGCTGCAAAAACACACTGACGGACGCAAGGGCAAAAGGCAGACAAACATGCATCTGCTTAGCCGTGTTTGCCCGAAATGCAAGCTTGCCATTTTCACATGGGCCCAAAGAGAACTGCCACTGGCTGTGATAGGCGTCATTTATCTGTGTGTCCTGTCTTCCTTTCTGCTCTGCCGCAAAAATGAAAGTGAAAGATGAGAGATGAAAAGCAAAACGGCCCTTTTGCCCTTTGCATGTCTTTTATGCAAGTCACTTTCATTTCCATTCTGCATCCTTTACGGGCTGCTTCTTGCCACGGCAAAATCAGTCTGAAACAGTGCTGATTGCTACACTGGACAGACGAGAGACACCGACAGGCACCTACGATGCAAGTTGTGTTTATGCTCCTGGACTTCATGTTGTGGACACAGTCCTCCTCTCACGCCTAGGCGCTAGCTCGTCATCGTCCAGTTGCGGGAAGGATGGTGGGGTGGAGCTATTGGGTTTCGGGCCGTTGGGCAAAAACGGCCGGCGAGACGAACGACACAACGAAGCAACGGAACGCTGCAGCCTAGGCCTTTTGCTGCGCGACAAAGCTGGGCAACGAGAACAGAGGAAACTTTGATAACAAGTTACATGAGTTCTTTTTGTCCAGTTCGGGGTTTCTCGGGCACACCAAACACATCAAACACACCAAAAGACGGGCCCTGCCGCCTGTCGATCTTGGATCTTGGATTGGCTGCCGCTGTGTATATGTACAGACAATGGTAGCATCAAGCTAGAGCCACAGGTGGCCGTGTAAGTCGAAGCTGTCCCTGGCTCCCTCGATTATCTACCTATTTGATGAGCAACTTCACTAACCTTTCAGCCCAAGATCTAGACCTTCCATTATGGACGAAACACAGAGAGCCTGTCGAGCCCAGGAGCCAGACATGGCGCTTTATGAAGTATCATGTGTGGGATTCTGGCTCATGCTGTACAACATGAGATACCCAATGAGAGTGGTCGCACGTGATAGGCTGCATGGATGTACCATATCAACACCACACAAGGCCGTGGCTATGAGTGGCCGTTTGCAATGAGGCCCAACAAGCAGGCTGACTGTCGGTTGTATGAAGAGACGAGCTGGTCTCCAATGATGGCAAGAGAATTGATATGCACAGAAAGGTGTCGAAGGGAGAGGAATTCGAAGTGGTTCGTATTCTCTTCTTGGTGGGGGTTGGTTGCCTGAACGGCCGTTTGTGTCGGCCATGTCGCCTCGTTGCTGGTAAGTGAATGCGTTTGTATTCTGTTTTTGTTTGTAAGATGCCCAACTCACTCTTATCTGTGCCTTTTGGGGCCTCCCTCTCTGTTTACTATGCTTTGCTCAAAAGACTACCCAGGGAAGGAACGACCAAGCGCGCCTGCCTACAACAAAAAGCAACAGCCTCGCAACTGCTTGATACAGAAACTTCCAGGAAAACAATTCAAAATAAAACAAACATCACCAACCCATCTAAACTCTGCTCCTCTTAATATACTGCAGTTTCCTACACCCAGAACATTACTTGGCAACACGGTATATTCTCAATCACCCGTATCGTCAAGAGTACGGAGGAATGAGCTCCAGGTTGGTGATTGCATATACCTTGGGCTTCAGTACACCTTCTACTTATTCTAATTTTATTTTCCAACAGAGAAACGCGTCCCTATAGGGACACTGGTCGATCGAAGGTGGCCGGAATCTGTCGACTGTTCGCGCAAAGCAAGACGTGCAAGTTTGGCAAGCGTTGCAAGTTTTCTCACGACAGCTCCACCACAAGCTCCAAAGGCACGAAAGAAGGCACCCCCAAGAGAACCGAGCATGACGACAAGATTTTCCAATTCAAGCGTCGTGTAAACCAAGGCGGGAGAGCCGACCGATTTTCTGGAGGCGGCCTTACACAGGGAATTTTTGCACTAGGCCTTGAGATCCTTGACAACGCACAGGATGCCGGCCTGAAGCAGGAGGTCATTTCCGCTCTGGCATCAGAGGAAGGTCTGTCCTGCATCCGCTATCTTGCAGCCACCCGCATACCTCGGGCCATGGCCGGCAGTACCGCCGCCAAACTCGAGCTCTGGGAGACTGAGGTGTGCCCTCTGCTCCGTCTAGTGGTCCACCACACGGTCGTCAACTCTACGCTTCTCGAGGAGAAGGTGGCCGCAATCCACAGCTTTCTCATCGGCGTTGGGGCGTCTCGCATGGCGGCATGGTTTGATCTTGCCATCGAACTTGCTGAGTCCACAGCGGAGTCATCGACGGTGTCCCGCATTGGCTTGATTGAGCTTTCTCTAGAAGTCTTGTCCGTCTTGCTTGACTGTGGTACAACGCACATCGTCAACGACTCATTTGCCCGCTATGCAGAGAGACTCAGTGCTGCTATTGCAGACATCGAGCCATCCCGACCGGAAGACGAATTTTGCAAGATGCAAGCTGCCCAGTACTCCAAATTTATCGACAGGCGTCTCAAGGTCGGCCAGAGCATTCCGGGTCTTGGACCAGCATCGGCCTCTGTGCCGGTACAACTTTCCGCTTTCCAGCTGCAGAGAGATCTGCCGGGACACCTGTCTGCCGATGGCCCACGCCATGACAACGATCATGCCGACATTGCCAAGATTTCCATTCTGCCGACCCCGAACGAGATTCGCAGCACACGCAGTGAGTACCTCCCGACTGCCGATCCCTCAACATGGCACCACCCCGGTATCCGTGGTCGCTTGGATCGCGAGTTTCGACTTCTTCGCGAAGACACTGTGGGACAGCTCCGAGACGTGGTCCGTACTGAGTTGGAGCATCTACAGAAGACTGCAGAACGTGCAACTGGCCAAACCAGTCGGCCCTCTAGAGCTTCAAAGGATAGCATCCAGTACTGCGTCTACGACAACGCTATTATCATGGACGTCGCCTTTGATCGACACACTGGGGCCGAATTTTTGGTCCGATTTCGCCAGCCGGCGGTTGGCCACGCCGTCGGCAAGCCGCAAGAGGACACTGCAAAATCCGAAAACCAGAGACGTGAGTGGTGGACGTTCCAGGCAAAGAAGCGTCTTCAGCCTGGTGGTCTGGTCTGTTCCATCGACGCTCTTGGCTCGGTCAATTTCTTTACAGTGGCAGAATCGACCATGCGCACCGGTGGCGCCGACGATGTCAGACGGTCACGCAGGAACAAAATGGATGCTGCACAGAACCACGCCAACATGAACCCCGAGGTCGATCCCGAGATCAAGTACACCCTAGCTGATGACCCAAAGCACGCATTTGTACGCCTGGGATTTTCTGGTGTTGAAAGCAAGACCCAGCTGGCACACGCACTCTCTTGGTACCTCCGGTGCAGGATCAACTTCAAGGCAGACGCAGACGCCCGAGACGGCTCCCAGTTTCGCATTCTTGTCGAGTTCCCGGGTATTTTGCTCGCATCGTTTCTTCATACACTACAAGCCCTACAGGCCGGTACCGAAAAGCTGAACATTCCCTTCTCGGAGCTTCTTGCGCCCGACAAAGATGAAACTGATGGACAGCGTGGCCAGTATATGACCATTCCCCCGCCGCAATACGCCCGAAAGCCAGGCTTCATGTTCGACATGAGATGTTTGGCTATAGACAATGATCCTCTTGAGCATAGTATTGGCAAACCCACGACGTCCCAGGAGGTGTGTGAACGGACCAAGTTTGACGCCACACAGTCCACAGCTATTCTGGAGGCGCTCTCCCGGTCCATGGCTCTTGTTCAAGGACCTCCGGGTACTGGCAAAACATTTGCTGGAGTCGGCATTCTCGAGGTCCTTCTGCGCAACCAAAAGAAAGCGGACCTGGGCCCCATTGTCATTGTGTGCTACACAAACCATGCTCTTGACCAGCTCCTCGAGCACATTGTCGATTCCGGCGCAGCCAAGAATGTCCTCCGCATGGGCGGGCAGTCCAAGTCTGAGCGGCTCAAGAGCCTCAATCTTCGTGATGCAGCCATGAACATGGACCGGACCAAGGTAGAGAAGCATATGCTTTGGGAAGCGGGTGAGCGTTTGAAGGAGAGCACAAGGCGGCTGGAGCAACTGTTTGACAAGCTGGGCCGTTCTACAAACGGAAACACCGTCGTGAACTTCCTTCGCACTCACCACAGCAGCGCCTACAGACAGCTGTTCAAAACTGACGGGCCACACGGCAGCAATGCTGATGGCTACTACGATGAAGATGACGACGGTTTTATTACTGTACTCCATGGGAAACCGCAGGACATCATTCGACGCTGGCGGAGCGGTGGCGATGGCGGTACGGAAACGGCTGGTGGGCTGTTCGCACTGACAAAGGATGAGCGTAACACGGCTTATCAACAATGGCAAACAGAGTCCTTCACTTCTGTCCAAGACGATGTTGAACGGTTCTATGGCAATTACGTCGCCGCCAAGAAGTCCTTCGACAAGACAAGAAAGGAGGTCGACTTGCGGTGCCTCAAGTTGGCCAACATTGTTGGTATGACCACGACCGGTCTGGCCAAAAACCACGACTTGTTGAGACACCTCAACTCCAAAGTTCTTGTCTGCGAAGAGGCGGGCGAAGTTCTCGAGGCTCACATGCTCACATCGCTGCTTCCGTCGATGCAGCATGCCATCTTGATCGGCGACCACCAGCAGCTCCGCCCGCAAGTGCAAAACTACGACTTCAGCATTGAGAGTCGCCGCGGTGCACAGTTTGCCTTTGACACTTCTCTGTTTGAACGGCTCGTGTCACCGCGGACAAATGAGCCAAAGATCCCGTTCAGCAAGCTGTCCACACAGCGGCGCATGCATCCTTCCATCTCGGCGCTCATCCGGGCTCCACTGTATCCTTTGCTGGAAGACGGGCCCAATGTGCATCTGTATCCCGAGGTCACCGGCATGCAGCGACGGCTGTTTTGGCTTGATCATGAGCACTTGGAGGACGGTGTTGTCGGTGGCAAAAAGGGTGTGGAGCTGGCTAGCACATCGAAGACCAACAAGTTTGAAGTTGAGATGACGGCAGCACTTGTTTCGCATCTTTTCAAGCAGGGCACCTACTCTGGAGGCGATATTGCAGTCTTGACGCCATACCTGGGCCAGATGATGCTTCTCAGAAGGCGCCTGTCTAGCATGTTTGAATTGTCCTTCAACGATCGAGACGCCGCCGACCTTGAGGTCGCCGATGCTGTTGGCTTTGGTGCTGATCCGACAACTACCGACATTCCGACTGCGCCGGCCGACAAGCACATTGTGCCAGCCAAAACCACCCTGCTCAACAGCGTGCGTGTTGCCACTGTCGACAACTTCCAGGGCGAGGAGGCCAAGGTGATTGTGATCTCGCTTGTGCGAAGCAACAACAGCCACCAGTGCGGCTTTCTGCGGACATCCAACCGCATCAATGTCCTTCTGTCTCGGGCAAAGCACGGCATGTACATTATCGGAAACGGCGATACATGCTCCGGCATTCCCATGTGGAAGGATGTGATGACTGCCCTGAAAGCTGGCGAAAACATGGGCCCAGAGCTTCCACTGCAATGCCCCCGCCATCCCGAGCGAGAATTCCTGGCGTCGCTACCGGACCACTTTGTCCAGTTTGCGCCGGACGGAGGCTGTCTGCAGTCATGCGACCAGAGACTTACTTGTGGTCACTCGTGCACTGGCCGATGCCACTCGGATGTGATCCACGCTGCCGTCAAGTGTCTCGAGCCATGCCCTCGCCCGCTGAAAGGCTGCACACACGCATGCCCAAGGCCCTGTGGGGATCGCTGTGTGGAACGGTGTTATGTCAAGCTCGAGGGCGTTGTCCTTACTCTTCCCTGTGGCCACGAGCTCAAGTCTCCGAGCTGCTATGAAGCACAGAACCCCAAGCTCGTCGTGTGTAGAGTCGACATGAAGCGCATTGTCCCAGGCTGCAAGCACGAGCTCACTCTTCCTTGCCACAAGAAGACAACCGGCGAGGATTTTGTCTGTACAGCAGTATGTGGCCAGGCACGGCCCTGTGGTCACAGCTGCGGCCGCCAGTGCAGCCAGTGCAGCATTCGGAGTGAAGGCGAGATTGTCCGCGTCAACCACGGTGCTTGCAAAAAGGCGTGTGGTCGTCTATACGGGACCTGCCAGCATGCTTGTGCAGCTGATTGCCATGGGGGTGCGCAGTGTCCGCCATGCACGGCACCATGTGATATTCGCTGCAGCCATTCGAGATGCCCCCGGCCATGCAACGAACCCTGCGTCCCTTGCGCAGAGGAGAAGTGCGCGTCGTCTTGCCCGCACTCGGAGTGCACCATGCCGTACGTGTGCAGTCCATGCTTTCTTGAATACTCCCAAGGTTTCGACTATTACTAATGCCCCCTGACAAAATAGCTGCGCTGCGCCATGCAACTGGATTCCTTGCTCGAAACGCTGCACAAAGGTGCTTTCTTGTGGCCATCAATGTGAGTTTCACCTGCCACCGATAGTTTTAGTCCTCTCAAAGTGTTTGCATGTCTAACCCTGGTATAGGTCCATCCATTTGCGGTGAGCAATGTCCTAGCGACCTGTTTTGTCAAGTGTGTGCCAAGGACGCCGTCCTCGACCAGGAGGTCGACTTCATTGTCATGTCGACATATCGAGACACGGACCTGGACGAAGACCCGTGCATCTTCCCCGTTTGTGGCCACATCTTGACAATGTCCTCGATGGATGGCATCATGGATATGGCCGAGTACTACACCATGGAGAACTCCGCGTCAGGCCTGCCGTACCCAGTTGCGCTGGCCACATCGTCTTTACCGTTCGACACGACGGAGGCCAAGGTCTGCCCCCATTGCCGTGGCTCTCTGCGTGATGTGGCCCGGTATGGTCGCATCGTGAGACGTGCTGTTCTTGACGAGTCCACGAAGCGGTTCATCAACTGGGCTCGTGAGCAGCACGGCACTCTGGCACAGAAGCTCATGGAACACAAGTCCCAGCTCGAGGACGCCAAGGAGGGCAATAGCAAGCTGACCGGTCACTGGAGAACGAACTATGACAAGAGCATCGCAAAGAAGTCGTTTGTACTCAAGAACCGTTCTAACCTGATTGCTGAACTGCTCCTGTCCACCGACGCGTCCCGCCACCAGTCGCTGCTCGCGACGCGAAACGAGATTGCTCGGTTCAGTGCCAAGGTTGCCGCTGACGAGCAGCCTTTCCGGCGCGTGGCTGACCTTGTCCAATTTGTGCACAATCGGCGCTCTGCCGTCTCGAATGATAACCCCGAGCTCGCCAAAACCCAGTTCAAGTTCGATGAGAGCGTCATTCAGATTGGCAGTAGCCTGCACGCCGCTGTCCTGCTCATGCGATTCGACATACATGCTCTGGAGTGCGCCGTCCATGCTCTGGACAAACTGACATCGGTCGATCGAATGCATGCCCGCATTCGAGGCAGCAGTATCTTTTCGCAAGCTGCCGCAGAGCCTTCCACAGCCGCGATCCAGACTGTGGCAAAGTCATTCAAGACCAACCGGTTCGCTATTCTTCTGCGCGAGTTTGACGCCACGACTGCCGCCGCCCAGTCAGCCAGGTACACAAAGCAAGAGGCCGAGGGCACCATTTGCAGCGCCCACCTTTGCATTGTCTTGTGGAAGCTTGCGAATTGCGTCGGGGAAGGTGACAACGCGGCGAAAGACAAGGGGCCTGTTGGCACAGTACTGGCGGACGAAGTTGCCGCAAGTGCCAGTACGAGTACCAGCACCAGCACCGGCAATTTGAGCACCACCCTCTCCCGCTCCAAGCTCAAAGAGCTCGCCACCGAATATGTCGAGAACGCTCGCCAGCTCCTCGATGCCTCGCCTTCCTCTAAAGAGCTATTTGGTTCCGAAGTGGACCGCCTCGAAGCTGCCCTTACCAACCTCTCTGGCTACCAACCCATCACTGCAGCCGAGATGCAAGCCGTCTACAAAGCGATGGCCGCCGAGTTTCGTGGAACGGGGCACTGGTACGCATGTGCCAACGGTCACCCATTCACTGTCGACAGATGTGGCATGCCCATGCAGCTGGCACGGTGCCCCGAGTGTGGCGCGGCTGTGGGCGGGCAAAACCATATTCCGGCTGAGGGCGTCGTGCAGGCCACGGAGATTGAACTGCTCGGTCAAGGTATGGGAAGACTGGCTGTTGAATGAAGAGACAGGAGAGAGATGCAGGTGCGTTGCACACGAAACGAGCGTGTTTGTTGCATATTGGAATTCGTGGCTTTATTTCGGGCTTGTCGATCTAATTTGATTCACACTATCGAAAAAAGATCATTCGTTTTGGTAGTTGATCTCATGGAAATAAAATATGAGAAATTGTCACAAGGCCAAAATAAAACCCATGGGACCCTTTTCAAACGATTGCAAAACTTTCCTCGCATTGAAAGACCTAAATGCCTCGTTCAGCAAGTCCACTCGATGCTGCAGCAGCTTCCACTAGCACAGCAGTCAGCACCACCGCTGCAAAGAGGAGCGAAAAAAACCGTAAGGCGAACATAGTGGAAATGGCAACAGTGATGGTGTATGGTGTGGCGGAGGGGATGTTGATATAGCAAGCCTTCAAAGGTTGCTGATCTGAGAGCCAAGATAATATCGACTGTCTACTGTGCGTTGTCGGTTCGATCATCTCTCTGTTGGTCGCTTCTTCAACGTGTACACAAAATACTGCGCAAACGCGTTTTTTTATGTTGTTTACTAGACAAAAAACCCAGATTTTATTCTCGATTTTTGGGCTTGCTCGGCTATGTTGATGCTGTGTAGCCGGCCGGCCGACAGACATTTAACGACGCGGCCATTGTGCCTCTTCTGGCTGTCTGGGCACTCGAAGACGAGAAAGTAAACGACAGTGAGAACATGATGTCGAGTGGGAAGAAGGACAATAAATATATGAGACGAACGGACAAGATGAATGTCATCTCTCGTATTTTTTATACAGAAATCAAAGAGTAAAGGCCGACAAATGGGGCACCTTGTACGAACGTGATACTACAGACAAGAGAGCGTATCGTCGTTGGGAGACAGCAAATGGCGACTCGTCCCAATGTCACATTGCAAGAGCACAACAAAGACAAATCCTGGACGGGCAAAACAAAACTCAATCTGTCTCAGGTCTTGGCATCCGGTCTCCGAGTTCAAGGGTTTTGTTTCTTGTCCCCCACAGACACTGTGTGCATTTGGGGCGTATTACGGGGTACTTTTGGTGCCCATTGACAGGGCTCTGGAACACCGGCAACGGCTGAGCCGTGAGAGGAGGCGGTCACGGCCCTGCCGGCCAGTGGGTGCTCAAAGCCAAGCTTTCTGTTTGACAGCGACTTTAATTCCTTAGTTGATTCCTTAATTGATTCCTTATTTTTATTTTCGTTCTCTCGCTCTCGCCTTTTGTGGATACTGTGTGAACGGCACTGTTTGCCGTTGCAGCCTCAATTCCCTGTTTCTTTTTGTTGCTTGTTGTCCTACGTCGTATTGTGTCGTGTATGATCGACGGCCAGGGGCCAATTTATGTTCGAGGCTCGACCGCAGTACGGAGTACTCCGTACAGAATGCAAACTCACAACGCAAGCTTCTGCCAGCGCTTCAGAAATACAACGTGGAATAAGAGACGATGATATCCGTGCCTCTTCCTAGAAGCCTCCAAATGCCTTGACTGACCCAAGGCGAGCTTGAGACGAGTGTTTCACCTCATCCAAGGTCTTCATATTGACAATTGACAACTGTCGACAGCGAACTCTAGTTTGTACTTTGCTTATGTCTCTACAGGTTCTACGGAGTACAGGCCGACATACCCATACAGATCTCTGGTTCACGAGTACATCAACAAACGATCGTATGTCTTCAACTACTTGTGTCCTCATCTGAATACGACTGGATTGTATTCACTGTACTCCGCAGAATACTTTACAGTTACAGGAGCTGTCTAGACTTCTGCTCAAGTTGACGATGCTGTCTCGATAACTTTTCCTGCCAAGAGAATTAGAGCGCGGGTAATCGAGTGTCCGTTGGAAGGATGCCTGTGAAAAAAGGCTTGGCCAGAACCTTCTGGGGCAATGTTGGGTCTTTCTGGGTCTCCTTCTGTCCCAGGCCTGGACACAGTGTTGACAGGGCTTGTGAGAGGTTGAGGCAGACAAACAGTCAGAGATGTTGTCACTATTGCGTATCTGCGACCGTCGGATCCTAGGCGACATTGCGTATGTAGACCACAATGTCGACCATAGACGCCTGGCGCCTGTCCCTGCCATCCCGGTCCCTTGTTGACTTCTGTCTCCTGTCTCCTGTCGGTCTCCTGTCGGTCTCCTGTCGGTCTCCTGTCGGTCTCCTGTCGGTCTCCTGTCGGTCTCCTGTCTCCTTTGCTTCATCACGAGTCCAAACTCGTTTCTATGTCAGGCCCAAAACTTCAGTCCCTCGTATTATTGTGTATCCACTACGTCGTATTGATTCTCCTGACGGCTCATGCTTTTGGCTGTCTTCTTTTGATTTTCATACTCCCTGTCTCTGCCTATCTTGACTTTTCTCCTCCCCTGAAACACGGCCGCTTCTCATCGTAGGCGATCACGGCTGGCTTGGCATTGATGCGGTACAAATACTCTGGTCCCCCGTGTCTCTGTCTTTTGTCTCTCTGTTTTTTGTCTGTCTCTTCTTTCTTTTCTCTCTCCTCGTCCTTTCTCATCACCAGCTCTTCTTTCTTCACTTCTTCATATAATTCATCTGCTCGTCGCCGGTCGACTTTCTCTCTCTCACTCTTTTCAAGATCCCATCCACCAGCTGAACAGCAACTCCACAACACAACCGTCAAAATGAAGTACTCTCTCTGCATCGCTGCCCTCATCTCTGTCGCCCTTGCGGTGACGCACGAGGAGCACCAAGGTATGCCTTCTTTTTTTTTTTTTTGTCCTCGATCGCTTCGCTCACTCGCTAACTCTCTCAGCCTTCATCCGCCGCCAGGCCAACGTGCAAGACACCATCTCGGCCAACATACCCGCCATGACCGACAAGGACGGCAACATTGTTCCTTTCGACGCATCCAAGGTCTACCTGGCCGGCCAGGCTTCGGGTCTGTAAGCGACAACGCCTTGTTTACACCTTTCACAACAACTGGCGACATTTAATATCATTTCCGACGACGCCGACGCTTTTTTTTCAACAACTTCTTCTGTCGATAGATACTTTTTTTTCACAATTTTGTTTTCACATTTTCACTTTTCAGCACGGCGGAAAACAGGAGACTCACAAGCTGAGCTCTTACTGGGAAAATATTGGGCTATGAGAGAGAAAGGCCTGGGTGCTTATTTACTCTGAGAGGATGGAGTGAGGATGGCGTTCGTATGTGTGGCGTCTTGACTGACTGCCTGGCAAACGCCATTTCTCGGAGCAAAAAAATCAAAAAAGAAACCAAACCAAATTATGTTCCCAAGCAAACTTAAGCTTTTGATCATATTATGTTCCCGAGTAAACTAAAGCTTTTGATTATATTACAATTATGAAATGGCCCAAAAATGATTAAACTGCTCTGGCAGTAAGGAATGTCGTATATGTGATGCAACGCCTCCACCCTCCACTGGGTATATTCAAGTCTCTCTGTCTTCTTCGTCTTTACATTAATCCTGCCTGCTACGCACCCTGCACTTAGGGGATCGCGCTCGAGCAGTCCGTCAGGCTGTTGATGTTGTTCACACCCAGCAGCGACATCCGGAAGTATGCATCGGCATACGCACGATTCCACGCGCCCTGGTTGTTCATCTGCTGCCACGTGCCCGACGTCGTCGTGTACTGGGAGAGGGCGACATCGCTGGGGAAGCGGTAGACACCGTTGGGCGCCGTGTTCTGCGTGGTCTCGGCGTAGAACTTGGTGTCCCAGACACCCGGCGTCGAGTCCTGCGTCTCGCCCGCCAGCGCCGGATCGGCAAAGAACTGCTCACTGGTGGAGTGGGCACCGACCAGGGCCACAAGATCGGCAGCCGTGAACGACTTGGCCTGGAACAGGGCAATCAGATTGGGCGCCGTGTCGAAAGCCGAGGGCAGCAGACCGTCAATGGCAGCGCGCGCGTCGTCCGTGCGGCCGGCATAAAACCGGATGCGGGGACCCAGCGGGCAGGTCACGGTGGCGACTATGGCCGAGAACTGGATCAGATCGGCCATGCCGACACCCTGGCTCTTCCACTGGTTGTACCAGAGAATGGTCTGGTTAGCAATGGGACCCAAACCGTCGTTCTCGGAACGGGCAAGCTCCAACGGGTTCAGCAGAATGGAACCGTCAGCACCGCCCCAGGCCGCCGTCGTGTTCCAGGCACCGGCATCGTGGAAGCCCAGACGGATGGCACCGCGGGCCAGGGACGAGCAGCCATTGTTGCCATCCTTGAAGGTGGGCACAATGGCATCGGCGACCTGGGCCCAGACGCTGCAGCTGGCTTGGGTCGGTGCGACGGTGGCGGTGGTCTTGGTCGAGGACGAAGTGGTCGTCTTCTTGGTGGACGTAGAGGTTGTCTTGGGCGTGGTGGTAGTGGTCTTCTTCGTGGTGGTCGAAGTCGTCTTGGGCGTCGTCGTAGTCTTCTTGGTGGAAGTAGAAGTGGTCTTCTTGGTCGATGTGGTGGACGTAGTCTTCTTAGTTGAGGTTGGGGTCGACGTCGTCTTCTTTGTGGACGTGGACGTCGTCTTCTTGGTCGAGGTCGTCTTAGAAGTCGTCTTGGCAGTCGTCTGGGCAGTCGTCTTCGTGGTCGGCTGCAGAAGGCACGGCTGCGGGTTGGCCGGCTGCGGATTGGCCGGCTGCGGGTCAGGCGCGTGCGGCGACAACTGGCCCCTCAGGATCAGTTTGATATTCTTGCCCGCCTCCGTCAGCTCGTCGTCGGTCAGGTGCAGCAGGTCGCCCAGCAAGTCAGTGCTGCGCTCGTGCTCCTCACGCTCATGGTGCTCCTCGCCAACATGGCGGGCCTCCACAGCCGCGGCCTTCTTCTCCTTGGTTTCGGCCTCGGCCGCCCGGATAATATCCTTGTACATGTCGCTGTGGTGGAAGCGGGCGTGGTGGTGGGCGTGAGCAGCCGCACCCGAGCCGCCGGGAGCCATGCCGGGCCAGGCAGAGGCGGGGCCGGCCGCCGCAGCAAGCGCCGCCACAAAAAGGGAGGCGTGCATTGTGGTGGTGGAAAAAGAACGGGGAAGAACAAAGTCGAGAACAAGGGGGCAAGAAGAAAAGGAGGACGAAAACGTGAAAACGTGGAATGGAACGTAAACAAAAAGGTTGAAAAGTAAAAAACTGGGGTTGATGATCGACAGGATAGACACGAGGTTAAAAATGAGAGTTGTGTCTTGAGTGATGGACACTGAGAATAAACGTCAGAGGTAAGAAGGTAAAAAGGTAAAAGCCTTGAAAGTGAATGTAAATGTCAATGTGTAAAAGAAACAAGCGAATGGCTACGGAGAAGATTCCGTGGTAACGAGAGTGAGGTTCGAAAAACGAAGGACGGAGAGGCGTAAGGCTCTTGAAGACGAAAGAAAGGAGAGACGAGTGGGAAAGTCAAGATGGAGGGTGGACTAGGCCATGATGTTTATAAACGGAGAGGAGGGAAAGGTGAATGAGAAGGGAAATGGACTAGGGGGCCGCCACGGCAAGCGGAATACGACCTTGCAACCTCGATAGGGGAGAAGAGACGGGTGTGGGCACGATACGACGAAACGAGAAAACAAAAAAGGGAAAGCGAGGATGGAGACGACAGAGAGGAGGAGACGCACTGAGAGAGGGCCTGAGCTTTGGCCTTGTTGGTCTTGGCCTCTTTTTACTCCCTGTTAGTTTGATTTTGCTGTGGTCTGTTCCATGGCCAGCCCTCTTGTCTTTCTTGCATTTTGATATTGTTTTCTCATTGTATCCGATCCATTTCCATTTCTTTATTGCACTCGTTAGATACTCTTTATACCCCAGAGGCCGTTTTGTAAACAAGGTAACAGGATGTGATGAACTTGTACAGAGCATCTGTGGCATCAACATGCTCTTCAGCTGCTTCGTCTCTCGGCCGCTTGTTCGCCATTGTCTGTCGTCTCCATACATGCCATACCATGCCGTACCATGCCATGCCATGCCCGATCTTTTTCTGTTTATTTCCTTTTGTCTAGACCCTCTACATCGTATTCGAGCGTGCACCAGTGTCTTTCAGTCTCAAGTGTCCCCTAAAAAAGGACCCCAATATGCTTTAAGAAAGTCCCCAAAAAGCAAGATGCAAATTTGCCAGGGGTATCGTGCACGTCCACACTGCACGTCCACACTGGTGGGTTTTTCTTTTCTTTTCTTCTGTTCTCAAAAGTGTCCACCTGGCGTCCTTCTTTCTACACCATCCTCGTTCTGGCAGCTACCACGGAGATCGCCACTAGACCACGCGCTCAATACAGCAAAGTCTCGTCTGTTTTCAGGAGGCGTCTTTGTTTTTCTTTTTATTTTCTTCTTTTTCTTGTCTTTTCTTTTCTCTTCTCTTTTTCTTTTTCTTTTAGTTTCTCAGCAGTCCTGTCAGTGGCTTGCTCTTTGCTTATTCTTAGATCCAGCATTGCATCGCGTTCCCTTGTTCTATCTTTGACGCGTTAAAGCGTGTTTCCATGCTTATGGGCTGTCATGATGAGCTGCCATGTGTCGGCGCCAACAATCTTGACTGTCGGCGCTTGTCTTGTAACACTGTTGTCATTGCGTTGGTCTCTCCGTTTTCGACGGAGTACTGTGCATGGACTTTCCACCGTGCAAGCGCCGTGGCGGGCGCAAAATTGCGTCGACGACCTATGGCCATTCGACGTTCCCCTCATAAAAGTACAAATTTCTTTTGCTAAAGTACGTCGTACGACGTAGTGTAGTCGCCCTCGCCTCTCGTCGTATCAAAGTCGGCAAATGGCCGACCAGAAGGCCATCCCAAGAAAAGCACTGCCACCATCTCTTGTGCTCTTTCGTTTCTCTGGTCGCGTGGTCCCACGAGCGCAGTTCGCCCGTGTTCTTGCTCCTTGTTTGGCCCGTCTTAATGGGCTCCACACGAGCTGTTTTTGTGGAGGCCCTGGTCCGCGGAATTAATGTTTACAGGGGAGACGACAATACTATTCAAGTCCAAAGAGCCAACCAGAGCGAGCTGAAATCAAAGAAAAACCTGAAGTGAAAGTAGCTGGACCAGGCTGAGCCACGAACTATTCCCAAAGAGAAGAGTGCTTTATCACAAGACGAGATTGATATTAATGTTTAGAGGGAAAGTGCGGAATTTAAAAAATACCGTCACCGACAGATGCAGATGCAGATGCAAAAGCGAGACAAAAGTGCCAATACTCCGTAGAGTGACAGGAGAATGAGACACGCCTAAAAGGTAAGGGACAAGACCAGTACGGAGTCAGATAAGGACGTTGCAAAGTTAAAAGAAAGTAGCCGTTGTGCGGGGGGGGGAAAGGCGGTTTGGCGGGAGACCAGAAGCGGTGTGCATTTTTGGTGAGACAACATGTGGAAGAGGAGAAAGACGGAAAAAAAGGCCCAAGAGGAAAAGCTGGGAGAGTTGCAGCACCCAGACTATTGCCGTCCAAGGCACCCCTGAAGTCCTTTGAAGCCCACCAGCGCCTCCAACGTCTTGGGACCACCCGGTACTGTGTACTCCGTAGTTGCACATGATTTTGTAAGTCCATTGTTGGGTAGATTATTCCATTTCGTTCTCGTGATCTCTACGGGTACGGTCAGAGATCATTTCGGTATACGACGTACCGTGGAGATATATCGTGGAGACATCGATCAGAAGGAATGAATCTAGACGATAGTAAGCACTCTAAGTCCTTCCAAGTTAATGGTCTCGGTTCAAGTGATTGGAAACAAAGATTGAGTGCGGGTAAACAGTCATCACAAGGCCGAGAATATAACAAGGCATCATAAGATGAGATGCCCGTAGTCGACAGACGGCGCTGGGCCGGCGCCTGCCAAAAGAAACTTGAAAAGAGGTCTCATCCCAGGTCTGTCTCCATCACCAAAAACACAAGACGGAATTGAGCGATCCTCTCAGTAAGCCTGCGCTGTCTTGGCTTTGCTCAGCTGCTCTCCCAAAAATAAGAAAACCGTCCCAGTCGCCAGGTCAAGGTCAACGGCACTCTCCACTTATTTGCTTTGACCCCTGACTCTGGTCCTAAAGAAGCAGCCGTTGGCGTTGGATGTTGTGCCTGTGCCCTGTGGTGCCTGGCTAACAGTTTTTAGGGTCCCGACCGGAGAAAAAAGGACCAGTCGAGGCAGAAAACGAAGACGAAAAGCAACAAAAATAAGATTAACCTTTTTCTTCTGGACAAGCTTCTCACATACCATGTTTATTCCACTTGTTGTTCTTGTCGTACTCCCCTGCATTCCCGCACAGAATAGTCTGGGATGTACCTCCTTCCCGCGAAATCCTCCGCACATCACGAACAGAGAAAAAAGCACGCGACAGAAAACACAAAACAGACTTATTCTGGAGAGGTCCCACGACCACTCGTAAATCTCGTAAATTTAAAAGACCAGGGACTTATTTTTGGAAATAGAAGCGGAGAAGAGGAGAAGAGGAGAACATCGTGGCGCAAAGATGGGAAAGGGTCAACACCGAGGTGCCAAAAGTGGAATAGGTGCTCGAATGGTCTTGTTTCATATTTCAGGAACGCGCCGCGTCTGATTTGTCGGTTTCTAGCACTCTTCTTTCGTTTCCATCTCACTTCCCTCCTCGGTACGTCGTTCGAACGTACTCACTACCGTTGCATCTTAGCCTCGCGTTGTGTCTTTCTGTTTTTCTGTTTTGATTTGGTCAGGTGAAATCATGCTTGCTTTTTCGTCGCCTGTTTTTTTTTTTTTTTGCGCCGTTTGTGTTTTCATCTTGTCCACTTTTTTATCTTTGCACTGGCTCCGCTTTGCTTTCTCTTGGCCCCCGCCCTTGTCCCTGTCGTTTTGTCGGCCTTTTTTCCTCTAGTCTTTGCTTCTTTTTTTCTTTTTCTTCTCTCTGCCGTTGCTGCCCGGGACTTCCGGCCCATGGCACTCTTTTCTTTTCTTATTTCATACTACTCCGTATTGTGGACTGCTTTTCTCATCACGCCGGCGACTCTCAGACCTTGTTTCGCCTTCGATTGATTTCTGGCAATGGCCGGCGTGCATCTGGTGGCATCAGACACACGTCTGGTGCGCGCATCTTGGCCTCCTTTTTGGCCTCCATGGTGTAATTTTGTTTTTTCAAGCCTCTACTCAACAATACGCACGCGCCCATTCTCGGTGAATGTGATTGCGCCCAACAGCAAGCTGTACTTTACTCAGCTGGCGCCAATGCCTTTCTCTTGGACTCAGCTTCTCTCGTATTCTGTTTTCGTTCTCAAGTCTCTTCTCCTATTTCTGGCCCCTCTTTGTAATTTCACGGCCGCCATTGGAAGAGAGACCGTGCACCGCCGCGCACACCGCGCCACGCTATTCCGACCCTCTCCCCGTGCTGTTACATGCCGTGCTTGCCGTAGAGTGTGACGGTCATATCTCGAGCTACTCTCACATACGTCACAGTCGTACGAACTACTGGAGGTAGTTCGGTTGTACGCAACGCTCCGCTGACTGTCGTAATCCTCCGTAGCGAGGCTACATTGAGCAATGAACAACCCCACGCAGGGCACTTCAGTGCAACAACCGCAATCGTTAATATGGCATTTGGACGGAGGTTTTCTGCCGGCACAAAGTTGCATCGTCCCTTCACATCGTGCCTCCCAGACGACCGACGAGACTCTGCTATGTAAAACGGGCCGTTGACAGGGAAGACAAAAATAAACCACGTCCATCCCCAGTCCGATGCGGGCGTTCAGCCCAGTGTTTCAAACTAACACGCAGTCTACGATCAAATTCAATGGACGTATGATATCGTGCGTTTTTTGGGGGTTTCTTTTCACGATAGCTTCACTTCGACTGGCAGCTCATACTGATGCTGCAGGCCATGAATCAGTTGTTTAGCTGGAAGCCGTGCTTTGTCGTCCGGCCGTGATAGTTGCTCCACGATGCGCTGTTTTCTCTACCAACATCGACAACTTTCAGTTTCAGCTCATCAACGTCGACCCGGGCTCCCGCTTGTTTTGTTCGATCCTTCCGCATCATTCTTCTCCTGTCTCTTTTCTTTTTTTCCATCAGCTTTCTGTGCTTTGTTCACTTCTCTCGAGTCTATTTCTAGCATCCTGGTCATTTCTTTTCAGCTTCACCTAACTCGTGCACCGTCACATACGATATTTTTATGCTCATGTGAGTCTATTGTTTCCACGACGTGCGTTGTCATTTTACATATCTCGGCCGCCTACTTTTCCCCCGCCCAGCAAGCCGTTTCGTTTCACTTATTTTTATGTCTGTCCCACTTTGACAAAAAAAATACATGCATGATTGTTATCATAAGTTGACTTTTCGACGATGCAGGGAACGATATTACGCATTGTGGCCCAGTACCCAAGAATCAGCGTGTCGATCGGTCTAGCAAAACATATCTCGTAAACTGCTTTCTCATTTTTCAATAAATGACCACTTTGAAGCAAGCGTGCAGCTTGTTGCCATCATGTCTCTTGTTCACCACCCACTTTCACTTTGGTGCTCCCATTGTCTTGAATGATCTCTCCTCTTCCTGTTTGTTTGCTCTTTTGCTGTAAATTGTGTGCCGTTCACTAACGCTGTCTTTCTCAGAGTAAGCATACGTAACCCTTCATTTTACATTTCACATCTCCGTATTTTTCGTGCCTTTCATCCCCTTCTCCCTACTTTACCATACCCGTTTCCCGTCTCATCTAGCCTACTTCGCTTAGTTGTCGTGGTGCTAGCATGTGAAGAGAGTCGCATCGCCTGCATTTCCACGTCTTTCAGCACTTGGGACACTTTGCCATTTTGATTTTGCCATTTCGATTTTTACCACTTGTCGAAGATAAGGATTCTTTGTGAAGGCTGACATTTCAACTGGACAGTTTCTCTTCCATCACGACTTTCACGATCATGGGAGGCCTTTGTTGGGCAGGTCCCACGTGCTGATCGTCTGTCGAGCAATATATGAAGTAGAAGTACGACTCTGATATCGTTGTGTACTCCGTATAGTGGTGATTTGATTATGAATGCTTGACAGGTTAATTTAACCTAATTGTCCTAATCAGCCAAGAGTAGAATATATATCTAAGAGTGTCCTTGGCCACATACCGCCGTGCATATGTTGTAGATTGTCTATAAACCTTTCTTCGACTTGTCCCGCGTCTGCATGCGTCGCATTTCTCCTGATCCTAATACTCACGCTATGGACACCGCTGGCTCTGGCCCGTTTGAGTCCTCCTCACCGGCCATCCGCATCGCCGAGCAAGACAAGTCTGTTTTGCAGACTGCTACCGCTGCCGTTGTTGATGATGACCATGTACACAACACGCTCGGCAAGTTTGACGGCGACCTCAAACAAGGCCGCAAGCAAGTATGGCTACCACTATCCCGGTGAACTTGAAGGGAAAGACTCTGATTCGCCTCTTGATAGACCTTTTCCGGCTTTGTTTTACTCTGGCTCGGCTTCCAGTCGTGCGGTGCCATCTACGGCGACATTGGAACGTCGCCGCTGTACGTATTCTCGTCGACGTTTACCTCGCAGCCCTCGTGGGACGACTTGGTGGGCGCGTTGTCCATCATTCTCTGGTCTCTCACACTGATTGTGTCCCAGTCTGTCTTGGGTACCATCCAGGGCATCACGGTCGCCCGCCAGGATTTGGACACATTGGCCATTGTGGGCATCACCTGTGCCATTCTGATTGTGATTTTCCTGCTGCAGCCCCTTGGAACGTCTCGGTTGGGTACTGCTTTTGCCCCGATCGTCGTCGTCTGGCTTCTCTTCAACTTGGCCACAGGCATCTACAACTTGATTACGTATGACCACACCGTCCCCAAGGCATTTAGCCCACACTATGCTTTTCTGTACTTGATCCGGAACCGCACCGGTGGTTGGCGGAGCCTGGGCCGACGCGAAAACAACGTTTGAGCGTCCAGGCGTTCTGCCGTCGCATGCTGCTTGAGCTCTTCTTGTGGATCCGTGAGAACTCGCGTACCAAGCTGGCTGCCTTTGACATGGAGATTGACAAGATGGTCGAGGTTGGCTACTTGACAGAGTTATGACCGGAGGAGAGTGGAAGAGAGAACAAAGTAAGATTTATATGCAAAACGTCGGCTTGAACGCGTGGCCCTCGAGCAGCGAGGCACCAAAGTCGCCCAGCTTCACTCGGTATCCGTCAAACAAAACGGCATTTCGACCGCTCAGGCCGCAGTACTGCACACCGCGCGAATGGAGATAGCCGATGCCCGTCGCGACGCCGAGCGCCATTGCGAGCCGCGTCAGCCATGGAAGAAGTTTGTTTGGGTGCTCCTCAATGAGCTGTCGGATGCACAAGGGTGAGATGTGAATCTTTCATTTCTCTGTATACTCTGCAGGGTTGCATTTACTTTACTTTCTTATTTTTGTTTAATTTTTTTTTTTTTTTGCATACTTTTTTTTTTTTACATTTTTTAAATGTAAACAACCTAGAAGTGGACGGGGGGTTTTTTTTTTAAAGGAAATCAAATACCATTCGAAAAAAACCAAACATGGCCAAATTAAACCGAAAGTTAATCTGTAACAAACAAGCTCGTTTCGTGCACGCCGCACTTATCTCTCTTCCATTTCTCTGCTCAACAGCTAGAAGTGTCGCTGGTATCACCAGTTGGATGCCCAACTTCTATTCTCACCGTTTCACAGTGGGGCGTGCTACAGTTGCCCATTCACATTCTCTACTCCGTAAACTATATTATTAGATCAGCCTTGCGTGCTTTGGTGCATCTGGTGCACTGGTTTGCTGTAGGAGCCCACTTTCCAGGTCATCGGGCCGCGCTAAGTGGGCTTTGTATGGCGGGAGTTCCAACGCGGAACTTGCGGCTGCGGGCCACTGCGGGCACTGTGAGGTGCAATTGCGGGGGTTATCGTGCCAGTGTGCTCACGCCTGACTCGGTCTACTCGTACGTAGCTTGTAACTGGTCTCTGGTCCAGACCCGGCCCAAGCTTGGCCTCGGATGATAAGGGAGGACAAAAGAGACGGAAAGAGGGGAGTGACGGACGTGTTAGTGAACAAGAGGACAAGAGGAGGGAAAGAGCGTGGGGAGAGAGCGTGCGTGACCAACGCATATGCACCAACGGAGGTACAAAGAAGGAAGGAGGGGCAGATAGCTCGTCACTTGTCTTTCGTCTCGCTCTTTCCTCTTTCCTCTTTCCTCTCTCCCCTTTCCTCTTTCCTCTTTCCTCTTTCCTCTTTCCTCTTTCCTCTTTCCCCTTTTCTCTTTCCTTCTCAATCTTCATCCACTCTCCCTCCTTCCTTGTGTTCGTCTATCCATCTCGCGAGCACTCAAACCCAAGGAAGGAGCAACCCGACTCTTCCTCTCCTTTCCCGCCCACTCTCACCTTTCGACCCCAACCGATCTTCCTCTCTCTCAACTTTCCGCAATCCCTCAGTCTTATCGCACGCTCCCGTTTTGATACGTCATCCGTCATCCTCATCCGACCCAAACCCCACCCAGCGTTCTTCCCACCCAGACCTGCCCACCATGGCCACGATCGAGCACGCCATCTACTGCTTCGAAACGCTGCACGCCGAGCTCAACCACCGCACCCCGCTCACCCTCAAACAGATTGAGGCGTCCTATGCCGCGTACCTAGCAGCTCAAAAGGGCGGCAGCAAACCCAAGCAGCCCGCCCTGCAGCGGCTGGTCGACGCTGCTTCAGGCTCGTCGTCCTCATCATCTGGCGCCTCCAGCACCACCTCGCTGTCCAACGGCTCTTCGCCATCGTCGGCGTCGTCATCGGCCGCTTCGGCCGCAACGTCTGCCACCTCGCTTTCGACGACGACAACAGATTACGCAGCTGCAGCTGCCAAAGCACCTACCGAGTCGCCCCTGTTCGTCACCTGGAACCTCATCGAAGACGCGGCCCAGGACATTGCCGACGGCGACGAAGACGACGACGACACGGAACACGTGCTGCGCGGATGCATCGGCTGCTTCGATTCGCTCCCGATCGAAGAAGGACTCGCCACCTATGCACTGACGGCTGCACTCGAAGATACGCGGTTTCGCCCGATTGCACGCCGCGAACTGAAACAGCTGGAAGTCGCCGTGACTTTGCTGACCGATTTTGAGCCGGCGGCAGGCGGGCCCGAGGACTGGGAGGTGGGCAAGCACGGGATCCGCATTGCGTTCAACATTGGCGGGTACCAGTATGGGTCGACGTACCTGCCCGATGTGGCGGCGGAGCAAGGGTGGACCAAGGAAGAAACTCTGTACCACCTGATGCGCAAGGCCGGGTGGCATGGGCGGCGGGACCAGTGGCGCAAGGTGGATGTGCGGGTGACGCGGTACCAGGGCCGGAAGCGGCGGTTGACGTACAAGCAGTACATGGCCTGGCGGTCGTGGGCGGACGAGCAGGAGGCGTCCGCGGCAGCGAAATAGACAAATAGACGGCGAAGAATCTATATGCAAGCGTAGAGAGCTACGAGCAAAGCTGGAGCCGGAACATGGGGCAGAATTCGGCTGGGACCGGCAAAGGCATAGAAAGGGAGTTGCTATTCTCGGAGTTGATATCGGCGTTCAGGTGTTCTGATCTGTTTTGATCTGTCTTCTTTCTTCTGTCTTCTTTTATCTCTTCTTTCTTCTTCTGCTTTTACCTTTATATGAACCAGGTAGGTATTCACGGCCATCAGAGGCCGTCTTAATAAATGAGATCAAATGCTTTACTCCAAGACTTGGCACATATCACAGATGAGACTCGGATGTGTAGAAAGTACGCTGCTTTATTAGTTGGAAACGTCGGTCCAAGGAACCAGTGCCAGCTTTGTACCCCTCCATACCGTCACACATCCGATTGATATCAACAAGGTGAACAAAATTATACATATGAAGCAGAAAGACGTGAGAAATTGAAGTGTATATAATATAAAAGAGAAGAAGAAAAAAGAAGAAAAGAACATAAAATAATGCGTTCGCCATAAAACCGACAGTGGATATAACAACATGAATCAGAAGGACATTAAGACAGAAAGAGGGACAAGATAGTGAAAACGCCTCGCCGAGCACAATTCACCAACACCGCAGCTGTTTCCAGAACCCGCGATTTGCACCGCGGCCGACCTCGTCGCCATTGATCCTAGGTCCACGTACACCCACTTGCCGCCCAGGTATCGCGTTGCCGTTGGCGTCCTTCTCGCCCGAATGAAGATGGTGCACATCATCGTCTTGTCCATCGTGGCCTGTGCTCGACGAGCCTGCAGGCAGCGGACTCAGCGGCTTCGTCATGCCGCGCCGGTCCATCCGCTGGCTCGGGTCCGGGCGGCCACCTGCGCCCTCCATGGCTGCCAGCCGGCGCGCCTCCACGACGCGCCGCACAATCAGCGCAAACGTCTCCTCGATATTGACCTCGAGCCGCGCACTCGTCTCCATGAACCCGCATCCACGCCGCCGCGCCCAGTCGAGTCCCTTGGCCGCCGGCACCATGCGGCTCTCCTGTAAATCGCACTTGTTGCCCGCGACAATCTTGACGGGCGCCACGGCGCGCGCGCTGTTGCTTCCGCCGGACATGATGTCCCGGAGGGGCACACCGGCTTTGCGGGCGCGCGCCGCATTGTCTAGCCGTGTCTCGGCCTCCATGTCGATCAGGTCGTTAAAGTACTGGAGCGCGTCGAGCGAGTCGCGCGAGGTGATGTCGTAGACCATCAGAAAGGCATCGGCGCCCAGATTGGACGACGCCCACATGCCGCGGTACTCTTCCTGGCCCGCGGTGTCGGTGAGGCCCAGGTGGTAGGTGACGCCATCGATGCGGCGGGTGACGCTGTAGCTGTCTTCAATAGTCGGGTCGTACTCGGAGGTCCACTGCGAGCGGACGAGGCGCAGCGTAATAGACGATTTACCACAGCCACCGTCGCCGCAAATAGTGATAGAGATGGGTACGGGCGGCTGGTCGCGCGAGCCGCTTTGTGTGTGAGGCATTGCGAGGACGTGTGTGGAGAGAGGAGGGAGAAAGAGGGGAGGTCGTAGAGTCGCGTATCGCGTCGTGTGTCGCCGTCGTGTATCGCCTTCGTTTACCGGCTCTACTGCTCGTGGCAGCCGAGCTGCGTGTTGTTCGAGGCTGTTGTTGGATGAAAAACAAGGGTCTCTTGCGGATTAGAGAGCACGCTTAAAATAAAGTGGCCCGTTGAAAGGGAAAAGGGGAAAATGATCATCAAAGAGGGGCCTGCGAGATTGGGGCCAGAACGAGTGGGATGCGTTAGATGCGCTCAAAAAGAGTCGAGTTAGCCCGTCGCGTGTTATTGGCGGCGGTGCGATTTGAACGCGACAGGGGCGAATGCTTTGCGATAGGGCTACTGGCGTGCGTCGTTCGATTTCCTCTGTTGATAAAGTCCAACGGTCGATTTTCAACGGTCGTCGTGAAAGCGAAACAGTGAGAATGTCGTCAATTCAGATTGATGGCTGGATAGAAGAGGGAGATTTGATAGTACACCGGTTTCCGTTTTGGGGGAGGAGAGGGAGCCTAGGTAAAATAGAAGTGTGAAAAGAGGAGTGCAGAATTGATCAAATTGGAGAGAGCGAGAGGGGGAGAAGTAAGAAGAGGCGGGGGGGCCAGAAAAGTAAATAAACGTGGGAGAGAAGGAGCGTAAGGTAGAACAGAGAATGAGGAAAGAGCAAAGAACTGGCGAAGAAGATGAAATACGAGAATGGAAAGAGAAGAGAATTAAAACGAAGACGAAGAGTCGAAGATAAGAGATGCAGGGAAGGAGCTAAGGCGAGAGAAGAGTCCTTCTGTAAGAAAAGTGAACGTGGAAAAGAAGGCTACTGCTGCAAGGGCAAGAGCACGAGCCGGGGGATGGCATCTGTAGTGCGGCGGAAAGGGGAAAGAGCAACCGCGCAACCGCGTGCGCAAAAACCATCACAGCGGGGAAAGAGAGAGCAAGGACCCAGAAGGAAGGAGTGGCGGCCATGCACTGCAGCAAAGCACATTCCTCCTATCGTAGACTCTACGGAGTATTCGCAGGTTGGTCCTGCCTCACATGGCTCCTTTTCACGGTTGCATTGTGTTCTCTTGTACTGCCGGGAAAGAGCAACCTACGGTTTTTCGTTTGTGCCTTCTCTTTTGAGGACGTTGAAACATATGACCAGTCAGATGGTAAAAAAGAAGCAAGAGACAAGCAGTAACAAAAAGCAGGGATTTTCCAGCAAGCGAGGATACAAACAACACCGGCTTTCCCTCTTCCGTCCTCGTCGTGTCTTCTTATTTTCTTATTCCCTTCGTTTCTCTCTTTTCCTTCCGTCCTTTCCTAGTCACCACACTCTTTTTTCTTTTCTTTTTCTTTTCACATTTCAACCCCCTGCCTCGAAATTATCACGGCACTACGTCCACTGCGACGTACGACAGAGCGGGCCGGGACAAGCCCCTATTCGACTTTTCTTGGTCCAAGTCCACGTCCAAGTCTAAAGAAGCCCTGTCTGCAGTGTGCACTGACCATCCTCTCGATCTTTTTGTCCGCCAGCGCTGTAGTCGCATCCTTCACTTAACGCTAGACTGATCTGAGCCGTGCAATCATTGAAAAAATCAATGGCTGTTTGAGAAAGAGATTTGGTGGAGGGGAGAAATGGCGAGGATGCCAAGATGGAAGGAGAATAAAGTTCAAACCGAGAGACAAAAAGACCAGGCGAGGACCCTGCAACGCTCCGGCGAACACCGTTATCTTTTGGCGTTGTCTGGCGTCGTCTATTCTTGGAAGCTCGAGTACGAGGTTCTTTCGTCTTTGCCTTTCATCTTTTGTTCTCCTGCCCTTCTCGTGTCACGTCGCTCACTCGATGCACAGTCGACGCAGACGCGTTCGCTCTCGGACGCAGCCACGAGCTTCTTACCAAAATAGCGGCACACTTGAGGACTCACAGATGGCTTCTCGTTCTCAGTCCCCAAACTACAGCATCAAATGAGGCCAAAGGGAGCAAGACGGTTTAGGGATCACCCTGCAACATCATCCGAGTTGCAGCACATCCGAGTTGCAGCAAAGGAACGCCGACCGACGATCTCTGTCTGACGGAAGACTGGGGAAAGACAATCTTGACAATCAAGACGGGGCGAATGGCTTGCAGGACGTCCGCCATGTTGCAGAGAGTAAGAGACGCAACAGATGCAGGGGGGCTCTGTTAGCCTTTTGCCGTTTGGAGAATTCCAGCTGCTTTTTTTCTCGAGTCCAGCAGGGATCGCTCGTGCCCTCATCATTCCATCATTCTGCAGAGCAGACTCCGTTGACATGCAGATGATGCTGCTGACGGGAGGTGACGGTGACGAGCGACGAATGGCACGAGACGTGAAAGAACGTCTTCGTCTCTATCACACGAACAAATCAAATTGAATGACAACAACAATCTCGACATGCCGAAAGCCTCAGTCGTCTGCTTTCTTCTCGACCACAGCCTCGGATCAAAGCTTCAAAAGTCCGTTGTCCTTTCTCCTCGCCCCCTTTTAATCCCTGCAACAGCCACGCCCTCAGGCCCTGCAAACTTCTGGAGCAGAGTTGCTGTGCGTTGGAGCTGCGTTGCATCGGGCGTGCACGGCCCCGGGGTGGGGACTAAAAAAATTGGAAAAGACTGCAAGTACAGACCACAGTGGACAACCTCACCCACAGGCCTTCCTTCTTTGCAAGCAAGTTGTCCTGAAAAGCCTGCCAAGAGACTGGGAAAGCGGAACTGCTTCTGCAACGGCAAGGACGGAGGCCGGATCTGGACGGCCTTCGGCACGGTGAGGCGAAGGATGGCTTGGATGAGAAGGAAAAGATTCCTACAGAAAAGGTTCGGACTGACACGCGAGATACGCCGTGTCTGTTGGTTGTTAAAGGCTCGAAAGCCCCGCATGACCGTCTAAACGCGGCGATCATTTCGATCATCAACCAACGGCACTTCAGTTCTGGATTTTGCAGCTCAGCCCCGGCCTGCTGTGGCAGATCAAGCCACGCAAAGAGCACAGAGAAGAATGCAAGCACTTTGTGTCCATCTATTGCAGATGGACAGTTACACGCACGCCATCTGACAGCCATTGTTGTTTGGCTGTCGAGCACTCGTTTTACATAAAACCATCCCACGCTCACCCACGCCCTGGCGGCACAAGGTCTGCACGCCGCCACGTCCGGGGCCGGTGTCGGCTGGTGAGACAGACGGCTATTTCAGGTACAAACACAGACAGGCACAAGGCCAGGTATTCGCAGTGGGCATACTTCGTACAGGTACAAGACAAACCCCGAATTAGCTTCGTTTGCAGGCTTCCGTTTTGTCGATTATCCACTATGAGGACCATTTTAAACCGCTTTTTACATCGCCGCCTCTCAACGTTCAAAAAACCCCAAGAATTCGCAAGGGCCTAACAGGTGCAGCGCGCCATTGGCCCGCCGATGAGGCCATCGGCAATCAAAGTGGACTAAAGATGACACAAAAAGCAGCCTTTTTCTGTTGAGTTGGTGACTCTTTGACGACTGCAGGCAAACTGTCAAGAATAATACAAAAAATGCCTAAATAAAAAGGTAAAATAGGTGGCGTCTCACAGTCAAGAGCTGACAACTCAAAACTCTTTTACGCCTTCTAAATCTCTGCCCTTCTCCAACCAAAACTCTACTAACAATTCCACAAAGCCGGGGTAAAAAGCGGCGGCGTCGGCACGACCTTCAAAGACTTTCAAGACTTGTTGAAACTAGGCAAAAAGCACCACAAAAAAAGTCGGTTCAACAGCCTTGAAGGCCCATTGAATCCATTCTCGCTTCTTTTTTCGTCTTACGAGTGAAGAAACACTTGTTTTGTGTCGTCTCTTCCTCCTACTTTCTTTATTTTCTTACTACGGAGTACAGTCCCACACATACAACAAAATGACTACTACCAACGGAGCACAGAAGCCGGCAGTCAACGGCGCAGCCAAGACGGCCGATCCGTCGGCTCCGAACCGTGCCGAAGAGCTCTCGGAGGTGCGTTTTATTCCCGGAGAGTTTCTTGTCTCTATCCCCGCCATTCACACTAACACAACCTCACAAATCAGCTCATTGATGCCGTCAAGGCTCTTGTTGTGCCGTTCGTCAAGGACGCAGACGATGCGTTCCCGGAGCGTGCACAGGGTGGCCCTGCCGGTGCATCAACTGCCGATCTACCGGTCCGCACGGCCCTTGTGGAGTCTTTGACACCCCAAGAAGTGGTCCCCCGCCTGAACCTGACTCTCCCCCAGGGCAACGGTGGCGGCCGGGGCGCAGCTCTGGAGCTCGTCCAGCGTGTCCTTGAGTTGAGCGTCAACACATGGGACCAGGGCTTCCTGGACAAGCTGTATGCGAGCACGACGCCCATTGGTGTCGCTGCCGAGCTGCTGCTGTCGGTGCTCAACACCAACCTCCACGTGTTCCAGGTGTCGCCCGCCCTGACGGTCATTGAGAAGACGACGGCGGGTGAGCTGGCCCGCAAGTTTGGTTTCACGGGCCCCCGCGCCGGCGGCATCACACAGGCGGGCGGCAGTGCATCCAACTTTACGTCGGTGATTGTGGCGCGCAACACGCTGTTTCCCGAGACCAAGATCCACGGCAACGGTGTGGGTCGTCGGTTCGCGCTGTTTACGAGTGCACACGGCCACTACTCGGTCGAGAAGGCAGCACAGGCCGCCGGTCTGGGCTCAGGCGCCGTGTGGACGGTACCCATTGACGAGGCCGGCCGCATGATCCCGGCTCAGCTTGAGGCACGCATTGCCGAGGCGACGGCAGCAGGCATGACGCCCATGTACGTCAATGCCACGGCAGGCACGACCGTTATGGGCTCGTACGATCCTTTCGAGGCCATCTCGGCTATTTGCAAGAAGCACGGCCTGTGGCTGCACATTGATGCCAGTTGGGGCGGACCGGCCATTTTCTCGGCGACGCACCGCTACAAGATGGCCGGCTCGCACCTGGCGGACTCGCTGACGGTCAACCCGCACAAGATGATGAATGTGCCCGTGACATGCTCGTTCTTGCTGGGCCCAGACCTCAAGACGTTCCACAAGGCCAACACGCTGCCGGCCGGGTACCTGTTCCACGCGCCCGAGGCCAAGTCCAAGACAAAGACCTGCGCGAACGGTGATGCGGATGGTGTCGTCGAACAAGAAGAAGGGGAAGAGGAATACCCCGAGGTCTGGGACTTGGCCGACTTGACGCTGCAATGCGGCCGCCACGGCGACAGTCTAAAGCTGGCTCTGGCGTGGGTCTACGAGGGTGCTGCTGGGTTTGAGCGGCAGACGGACCATGCCTTTGCCATGGCAGCTCTTCTGGCGGATACTCTCTCCAAGAAGTCAGATGTCTTCTCGCTGGTGTCGTCGAACCCGCCGCCGTGTCTGCAGGTCTGCTTCTACTATGCCGATGGTGCACCAGGCAAGCCGAACGCGGACAAGGCCGTCAACTCGCGCCGCACACGCGCTGCCGTTGCCCTCCTAATCCGCCGCGGCTTCATGGTCGACTTTGCGCCCGGTGACCACGGCAGCTTCTTCCGTGTGGTTGTCAACTGGCAGACACAGCCAGGCACAGTCGAAGGACTCGTCAAGGCTCTGGAGCTGGTGCGGAAGGAGATTGAGTAGAGAGAAGAGGGAGGCGAACGACGAAAAGACGATTCAACATTTACGAGATTGGATAAACGAGATCTAGAGACAAAGGTACACTACAGCACTGCATCACTACACTCCTCATATAGCATACACATATACTCTACATAATAGATTCTTTTGGATAACTGGATAGTTGAGTTTTGAGACGTTGGCGGAGAGCGCCGTATTACAGGCGTCTTCGGCGCTGAAGGCGCTGTAGCAGCTTCGCTGCACTATTGTCTCGTTGGCGCCATATCAGGAAAGCGGTGTAGCAAATTGGCGGCAAAATGGGCCCGATAAGATAACAACTTTTTTTTCTCGACTTTTTCTGCCTGTTGGCCCAGTATTTTTGACAGGCGCCCGATTCACAGCTAAAATCTTCACCTGTTGGCGTTACTTTCGACTTTGCAAGACCACAACGTCGAGCAACCAACAACCGTCGACACATCTCGACAAAACCCCGACAACCACCTCCCTCAACACAATATGGGCAAACCCCGCAAGTCCAAGCGCCAGCTCGTGCGCGACGAGCGCCGCAAGAAGAAGCGCGACAACGAACTCGGCAACGAACTCGGCGACGAGAATGGCAACGAACTCGAGATTATAGACGGCGACGTCGACGACAACTACGGCGGTGTCGACCCGGCGAGACTGGCGAACATCAGCGCCGCTGGCGGTGCTTCCAGTATTCCTGCAGACGAACCGGCTGCCAAGCGCCGCCGTGGAAACAAGTTCAATCCTAGCTCGTCGGGCGCCAACAACATTCCTCTGGCGGCCCGCGGCAACGGTGCCCTGTTCTATGACGACGTGGACGGCAAGGTAGATGTCGGCGAGGCAGGCGATTCTGACCGTAAACGGAAGAGAGACGATGGAGAAGGCGACGCCGCCTACGGCGACTACAGCGGCGGCGGCGACGAAACACTCGGCGAAACCGAATTCTTTGGCCTGCTCACCGACAGCGAACACGAATATTTCCGGCGCGCCGACGAGCTGCTGGAGCTCAACGACTTTGCCGGCGGCGACGACGAGCGGCGCGTGTTTATTGCCAACGTGTTCCGCGAAGCGCGCGGCAAAGAGCTCAAGGTGGCGAGCAGCCAGTCGTGTTCGCGGCTGATGGAGCGGCTGATCCAGGTGGCCACGATAAAACAAAAGAAGCGACTGTTTGCGGCGTTCCGTGGCCATATTTTGACGCTCGTGTCGCACCGGTTCTCGAGCCACTGCTGTGAGCAGCTTTTCCTGCAGTCGGCGCCATGGGTGGGACGTGACGACGAGGACGAAGACGAGAACAGTGAAGAAGAGGCGGAAGAGGGCGACGACGAACTGCCGACCATGGAGGAGAGTTTCCTGTTTGTCCTGGACGAGCTCGAGTCGAGCCTGGGCTCGCTGCTGGTGCACTGTTTTGCGTCGCACACGCTGCGGGTCCTGCTGGTCATTCTGGCCGGCCGCCCGCTCGACGGACTGGCCACACAGACTCTGTTGCGCAGCAAGCGCAAGGAGAATGTGCGTGTCGCGCAGTCGGTCGGTGGTTTCCAAGCCAATGGCGACAACAACGAAACTGCCGAGACGCCTGCACCCGCCACCCGCATCGTGCCCGACAGCTTCACGTTTGCCATGCAAAAGATCCTGGGCGATGTCAGCCAGGCCATTGACGGCCCTCTTCTCAATGTGTTGCCGACCCACCCGACGGGCAACCCCTCGCTGCAGCTCCTGTTGGAGCTCGACATGGCCGAGAAGAAGGACACCAAGGGCAAGAAGGGCAAGAAAGGAATGAAGGGAAAGGAGGAGGATAAGGAGGAGACCGAAACCGAAGAGGCGGCCGCTGCCCCCGCCGTCTCCCTCCTCGAGCGCCTGCTGCCCGGCGCCCCCGCCTCGCTCTCCGACACCAACAGCCCGGCCTCCACCCTCATCCGTACCCTCATCTACGACCCCATCGGCTCCCGCCTGCTCGAAACGCTCGTCGTCCACTGCCCCGGCAAACTCTTCAAGGCTCTGTACAACAGCATCTTTGCCTACGACCCGAAATCCAAAGACGCCGACACAAACGAGCCCCTGCGCCCCATGGCCGTCTTCCTTCGCAACGACATTGCCTGCTACCCGTCCATGCGCGTCATTGAGCGACTTGGAAGAGACGACCTCACGAGTGTTGTCCAGCACCAAGTCTTGCAGCTCCAGCAAGATGGCACACCCGCCCCGCCGCCCGAGTCCAACGGCGGCCGCTCTACTCCGCCCCGTACCGTCGTCGGCCAGCTCGTCGACCGCGGCCGCTTCAACGTTCTGCGCACCCTGTTCGAACGCTGTGCTGCCCGTGGCGTCGAGAGCCGGACGGTCCAGCACCTGGTGAATGCCCTGCAGTCGGCCATTGGCGGCGGCCGTCTTGCGCCCAGCCAGCTGGTCAAGCTTTGTCAGCCGGCGGAGGAAGGGGGAGAGCAACAAAAGCAGCAGAACCACAGACCCGGCAAGCGCTCCGCTGCCGCCGCGACTGCTGCCCACGTCTGCCACCTGCTGAGTGCCATGCTGGCCATCCCCGGTGGACCCGCCTCGGCTGTTCAGGCTGCTCTGCTGGATGTGTCTGACACTGAACTTGCCGCTTTGGCTAATGGCTCACCTGCGGGTGCCCGTGTTGTTGTGGCCGCCCTGCAGTCGACCCCTTCGCTGCGCGGCGCCGCCGCCCGCATTCCTCTCAACAAGCAGCTGGTTGCCCGGCTGGTGCCGCACTGCATGGAGCTCGCCACGTCGCCCGTCGGCCATGTCGTCCTCATCGCGATTGTCCAGACGCCGTCCCGTACAGGACCGGCCAAGACCCCGATGCCAGCAGCCCCGTCTGCCGACGGTGACAGTGTTGGCTCCAGCCTGGCGGCCGCCGAGCTGTCGCTGCCCTTCCACCTCAAAGACACCTTGATCGCCTCCCTCGCCAACAATGAAGACGTTTTGCGCCAGTCCTGGTGCGGCCGGGCCGTCTGGCGCGCCTGGAAGGGCGACTTGTGGCGCACGCGTCGCAGCGAATGGGTCCATTTCGCCAAGGCGGGCGAGCCCGAAGGACTCAAGCTGTCGGTGGCGCCGATGCTCAAGGAGGAGCGTATGGAGCGGGAGAAGCAGGAGCGGCTCGCACGAGAGAAGGAGCAGCGGGAGCGGGTGGGGCATGTCGAACGTGTTGAGGCGAAGCCGGCAAAGCCGGCGAAGCCCTTTGCAGAGGCTGCCGTGAAGGAGAAGCAGAGCTTTGAGAAGCCGGTCGGGACTGAAGTTGAGGCTGAGGCTGAGGACAAGATGGAGGTCGATGAAGAGGAGGAGGAGGACGACAACAACGACAACGAAGAGACTGGCGGTGACGACGCCGCCGCCCGCAAGGCCAAGAAGGAGGCCAAGAAGGCAAAGAAGGAAGAGAAGAAGGCGAAGAAGGAAAAGAAGAAGGAGAAGCGGGAGAAGGAGAAGCGGGAGAAGGAGAAGAAGGAAAAGAGAGAGAAGAAGAAGGCTGAGAAGGCGGCTGCGTAAAGGAGGAGTAGAGAGTAGAGAGTAAAGAGTAGAGAGTAGATGATGTGTGTACTATTTACATCTCATGGCGTTCTGGCATAAAAAGTATGGCATTGCATTATTTTGCATTATTTTGCATTTTTATTTAATTTTCTTTCTATTTCTTCTGTTGCAATTTATGTCTGTGTTAAAAATGTATCTGTGGATTGCAAATGAAATAAAACTGATGAGAGCCGCGGTGTGAAATAAGACAAATTGATGTAGAAAAAGAAAGAAAAATGAAGAGAACGTCAACAGAATAAAATTATGAGAGATAACAGAGACCATGAGAAAACCACAAGGCCAAGACAAGCACCATTTCTGTACAAGACTAGACCCGTATACAGTTTTCCGTTCGTCGTTGTCTCCCGCAGACACCACTTACACCCGAAGCTGTGGTTGCATCATGCAGCCTTCGTATGCCCGCCATCGTCCTGATCCACGGCCTGTGTATGACTCCCCTCTGCTGGGAGCACTGGATTGACCACTACCGTGTTGAGGCGTGGTCGGTCATCTGATTTACAGTCTCGTTCATGTCAGTTTTGGGCCATTGTTTGTAGGCTCGATATGGCTCTTTTGAATTTGATAGTGCTATAGAAAAGACACAATTTAAAACACACCTCGCTCTTCGCTCTCATCTCCATCCGCAAACTTTTCAAATAGTCAAATAGTCAAGTATAAGCAGGTCTGCTTACAGCTGATCAACAATCTTCTCGGCGGCGTCGTTGGTGTTGACACCGTAGCGGTCGAGCGTCGTCTGCACAAAGAGCGTGCCGTCCTCAACGACGACCTCGCAGTAGATGGCGTACGACAGCTTGGCCACAATGCGGAAGGCAATCACGCCCTTGTCGACGGCCTCGTTGAAGCCCTCCTGGAGCATCTCGTCGGAGCCAAACTTTTGCGAGTCCAAGTGGTAGGCGACGCCGTCAAAGTACTCCCGGACAAGGGAGCCCAGCTGGCGCTCGTAGTTGTCCTTGTCGACCTTGCTGGCGTTCTCGGGCGCCGACAGCGTGGCAAAGACAGTCTCAAAGTTGGGCTCGAGCTTGATATCGTCACGAGCCAGCAGCTTGGCAATCTTGGCCCGGATGGGCTCAATCTTCTCGTCGTACTCGGTGCGCACGCTGGTGCGGGCAATCAGCGACAGCTTGGGGCCGTCCTCGGCGCCGGGCGGGGGCGGGGCGCTGTTGAGGGCGGCCAGGACCTTGCCCTCCTCCATGGACTGGTCGACGTTGACGCCAAAGTTCTTGGGGTTGAACAGAATAGCCAGCTTGCCGCCCTCCTGGACCTCGCAGCCATTGTAGGTGTTCTTGCCGGCCTCGTCGACGTCCATGGTCAGGACGTGGGCGTAGGCAATGCTGTTGAGATCGGCAATGCCAGCCTCGCCCTGGCGGTCCATGACATAGCTGAGCATGTAGATGGCGCCGTCGGCGTACTGGTAGATGATGGAGCCCAGCGAGGTCTTGCCCCAGTCGTCGGTGGCGTAGGGGAAGATGGCCAGCGGGTTGATGTCAATGGTCCATGGGACGCCGAGCTTGTCGGACAGCTTCTTCTCCAGATCGGCCTTTTTGCTCTCCCACTCGTCGCGGACTGGAGGAGAAAAGTGTTAGGAAAAGGAAGTCATGACATGAAGGAATATGGCTTGGAGTGGGTTGGCATACCGTTCTTGCGCGTCACCAGGGTGAGCTTCTCGGCAGGGGGAAGACGAGTCATTGTGAATGTGTATTTGGGGTGGAAGATGTGAAAGACAGAGAAGATGTGTATTTGAAAAAGTGGAAAATGGAAGGTTGAAGGTGGAAGGTGGAAGATGGTTGAAAGATGGAAGATGAGATGTTTGATTGTTTGTTGATGTGGATGAGGATGGGGAGCAGGAGCCGAGAAAAGATCACCTAGAAGGGGATCGTCTCGACTTATATACTTGAATCTCGGCCCGGTTCAAGCTCAGGTCGGCAGGCCACCATGTTAGTCTGTTAGTCGATGCCCAGCCCATTATAGTGCCCTGTGCCTTGTGCCTTGTGCCTGGCATCGTGGAGTTGGAGCAAGTAGTGCATCGCGCTGGTGTCTTGGCCTTAATGTTGCTTTGACGCGATTGTGCCCCCTTTTTTCTGCTTTCGTCTGCCTCTTTTTCTCGTCTTCCTCCTTCTTTCGTCCCATAATTCCATTTTATGGCGCTTTACTCGTTGGTCGATGCGGGGCGCCCAGCAGCTAAAAAAAGAACGAGAAGAAAGAGAAGAAGGAAAGACAGAACGAACGACGGAAAGGAAGTGACAGAAATGACAGAAGCCAAGGGAAATTACGGCAGTCTGTGGGAATGCAGATTTGTGTTGATTTGTATCTAGTTCGAGGGACAGTTCTTGCTGGTGTTGATGCTGATAGATGTTGACAGATGTTGTCGAGAGAATGATTGTACGATACGTGTAAGTGAGTGCTCGAAAGAGTGTCGTTGGAAAAAGGCTGAGCCGTGTAACACAATAGGCTGGATGTCAGCCACCGACCATCTAAGCAGACAAAAGGTAAAAAGGTCCAGACCTCCAGACCTCCAGACCGCCATATGACATGACAGCCATATGATGACAGCCATATGATGACAGCCAACCTGATCGGCAGCCACAGGGGAGTTATTCCGTCCTTTCTTTATCTTCTTTTCTGCAGCATCTTCCCATGCAAAACATGTGCCCGAGAGAGGCGTAGTCGTCGTACCTTGAGCAGAATACACAGTAACTCGTAGTTTGTTTTTCTTTCCCCTGAAGAGGCGTCCCGGAGCGGAAAGAAGAGGCGACGATGCAAGTCGACGCGAAAGAACGCCAAAGAACGCCAAAGCACCCCAATCGACCCCAGCCAGCCAACTAACACCAGGTAAAGTGCAACGGTTTAGCGCCACAAGGGACAACAAAAGAGGGGGCGAAAGAGAGAAAAAAAGAGAAGAAAAAAAGGCAGGGTTCGGTATTCTTGCTAGCACTCTTTGGGGGGAAGGTTGGGTCTGTTCTCTGGGTTCTCTGGAGCTTCTGAGGGTCTTTCTGCGGGTCTTTGTGAATTTCTTTCAAAAGAGGGCAAAGCTGCTGTGCCTGCCGGCGTGCCTTGGCGAACGGTCCCCTTTTTTCGAGTGTTTGTGCTTTTTGGTGGTAATTGAGCAATTGACTTTTCGCTAGACCACCCAGCCTAGCGAGGCGCAGTTTTGTAGTTTTTTTCCCCCAGGAAATAAAGCAAAAAGTTGAAGAAAATAAAGTATCAGACGACGCAGCATCAATGCAACGCAGCGCTGATACTCTCTTAGACGGACACGGGTTCTGGGTCTGGGTCTGGGTCTTTTTCACAAACCCCTGGTCCTCAAGGCTGAACAAAACGAAACCCAGGAGCTGAAGAACTGAAGTCTCCAAAAAAGACGACAGGAATTAGGATGACAGGGGATGAAAGCACTGCTTTAGGCAGGGGCAACAGAAAAAGAGACAAAAAAGACCAAGAGATCTCAGGAACTCGAGAGAAGATAGTCGTAAACAGCAGGGGACAGAAAAGAAGAGGGTCGGCGAAGAACGGCAAAGCGGACTGACACTGCCGATCCCTGCCTGGAGCTGATTGATAGGGATAGGCTTTTGCGTGGGTTGAGTTGGTGGGTATTACGTATGGAGTACGAACGATAGAGTTGACGATAGCTTCCCCCACTCCTCCACCACATCCTCCACACCTTCGCTCTCGTTTTCTTTAGCAATACTTTTAGATCACAGCCATTCCGCCTTGTCGTTGGAGTGCCTCGCCGGCCGCCTTGCCAAGGAGTGTGCATAGGTGCATATGTATTGTGATGAGTGCTTGTTGTGTATCTTGTGTATCGTTTTGTTGCTTTTTCTTTTTGCCCCTTCTTCATCGTCTTCTACAAGAATCCTAAAAACGCCTGTTTTGTGATCTGGCGAGCTTTAACAAAGAAGAGAAAAAGAAGGACGACGGAAAATTAAAAGTGCTTCCCCCTACTTTAACTCCGCGCTACCATTCAAACGCTCGCTCTCTTTACGAGTGTACGCAGTAGTGGCCGTCGTAATGGTGGTGTCTCCAGGTGTCAGGGGACAGTAAGATAAGAGGTTGACAGCAAGCCGTTCTTTTACTAGGGTGCGTTCTGTTAAATGAACTAATGTATTGTATTATATATAAAAAGCCCTTAGAAAGTGGGAAGTACTAAAAACCCTTAAAAGTCCCTACTAAATACTATAAGGGATTTCCCCGTTAATTCCTGTATAAATTCCTTAGGCTATAATCTCTAGCCTCTTACTCTTATTTAATACACCCTCCAGGGAGGGCCTTTAAAAGCTCCTTAAATATCTAGATACTAGTAGAGAGATTATATATACCTTTTAAAGGGCGTATTTTCGCTTTAAATAACTTATTTATAGTCTCTCTTAGTTTAGCGCCTCGGTTTAACGATATTTATTATTCTTTTTAATTACTTTTATATCCCTATAAACTAATAAAACCGCCTCTTAGCGAGTTTAATTAACTTAACTTTATTGTTATAAAGATACTTCCTAGGAGAGAGGATCTCTGCTAGGTGATTAAGTTAGTGGAGGGGCTTGTTTTTAATAAGAACGATAAGAAGGTGTAACGGCTGAATAATAGTTAATACGGTTAATAGAGTTTAATGATTGTATATAATGAGGGTATAGGAATATAAGTTAAGTAAATACGGTTTATATTTTAAATAATCGGTAGCGACTGAGTCTTTTATTTATCCTTTACTAGGAGGAAGCTTTAGTTTTATATATTTAGCTGTGATTATTCCTTAATTATTCTCTTTAATTATTCCCCGTATAATCTTAAGCTTAGTTTATTCGTAGTTTATTCCGTATAATTATTTCCCGTATAATCTTCGTTTCTTACCTTTTAATTAGTCCGTTTCTTTGTTATATAATTCGTCCTTTATCTTATACTCCGAAAGGGTTACCTTTTAGTTATACTAGTACCGCCGCTTAGCGTCGGTCGCTTTATATATCTTCCGTACCCGTTAAGGGGTCGGCTGTGTTATCTTAATTTATTAATAAGGTCCGTGGGGGTTATATTTATAATATAACCTCTCTCCTTTTTAAGTTTCGTTTTGAAATTTTATAAGTAGCGTATTCCCCTTACTTTTTTTAATTTATTTAGTAAGGATTTCCTTTCTTTTTTCCGTTATATTTAATCGTATCGTTAAACGTCTTATTATTAATAACTTTTCGCGTCGTCGTAAGTTTATTTAGTCCTTCGAGTCTTCCGGCTTTAACGTTATACTTTACTCGCGTTATACTCGTTTAAGTAAAGATTATATTTAATTTAATAAATTTACTCGTTAAATTCGTCGTTATTAAGTTTACGTTTACGTAGGTATTAAGTGCGATAATTATAGTATCGTTATAAGTTTTAGTACGTTTATTTCTTTTATTTTCGTTTTTTTTCTTTTAATTTTCTTTTCTTTTAACTTTCTTTCCCTTAGTTAAGCGTTAAATCTTTAAATTTTAATAACTCTTTAAGGTTAAAGAAAGCGCCGAGCTTGCCTTAAAGGAGGTATATCGTTAAGTTATCCGAGTAACCTTACTTACCGCCGAGGCCGCCGCCCGGGTCCGCCGCGTTTATTAATAGTAAAAGTCTTACGAGGAGAAACGAAAACGCTTTCTTAACGAGATTTATATATTTATTAATACCGAGAACGAGGCTCGGTAAGCCGAGGAGGAGCGCGAGGCTCTTTAAGTTATTTAAAAGGCTTAAGCGGCCGTTAATACCGTTACCTCTTCGTTTAATTAAAGCGCGTTTATAATTAACTTGGAGCCCGAGCCTTTTATCGTTAATACGCCGTTAATAACTAGGGGGAGTTCTTAAAATGTTTTATAAGTTTTTATATATTTTCTTTAACGTTATAACTTTATTATTTTATTAAATATTTTAGTTATTTCTTTTTTATTTTACGATATACTTCGATCTTTTTAACTTCGTATTTTAGTTCTTCGAGGATTTATTCGTTTAAAAGTTCCGCCGATTCGGGTACTTTTTCGAGTAGTAATATATTAAACCGTGGGTAGACTCGTAATCCTTCGGGTAAATTAAGTTCGTATACTAAGTTTAAGATTTTTTTCGTAATTTTAAAAGGCTTAAGTTTTTTAAAGTCGAGTTTATCGTTTAGTTTTTTTATTCGGAGGTTTTTACGGTTAAGGTAGACTTTATTTCTCTCTTTTAAGATTAGTCTTTTAATCTTTTTCTTATTAACTTATATTCGAACTTGTTTTTAATTTTTTATTAAGTTTGTTTTTACTTTAAATAGTACGTCGTTTAAGTGATATATTACCTTATTTACTTTTAAATTAATACTATCGTCGTTATAATAATTTAACCGTAGTTTAAATTTATAATTTACTTTAAACGGTAAGTGTCTCGTAGCGTTATATATTACGTTATTATATACGATTTAAGCGATTAATAGTTATTTAACTTAGTCGTTTTATTATTAATTAACGTACGCTTTAAGGTATTATTCGAACGTTTAATTCGTTTTCTCCGTTTATTTATTTATTTAAGGGTAAAAAGCGGTATTTAACTTTCTTTTTACTTAAAGTCGTCGCGTAACTTCCGTTTAAAACTTACTTATAAATATTATTCCTTTATTATTAATAATATTATTTAATAATCCGTAGTTATTAATAATATTTCGTAAGAACGTATATACGAGATCTTTTACCGTATATAATTTATAATATAGTAAGAAATAAGCGTACTTAATGAGTTTATTTACGATTACGAGGATATTATTATATAATACCTTAATAATTCTTTTTTTTAAAGCCGGTAACTTTACGATAAGATCTTATAATATTAACTATTACGGTCGGTTTAGTATAAGTAACGGTTATAATTCTTTATATACTTTATACCGTAATATTTTCGTTTTATTATAAATATTATATATTTAAATAACTTTCCGAATATCGTTATATTATCCTTTAATATTATAAACTTCTTTAAGTTTATCGGTAGTTTTTTATATATTAAAATATCTTTCCGTCGGGTTCTAGTAGACCTCTCGGATAATATCCCTTTAACTTTTCCGGACTATTATATTTAAAGTTAACGATCCGTCCGTACCTTTCTAGAATATTAATTATTCCTCGACGGAGTCGAGTCTTTAATAATTACTACGTTAATTTAATACGTTTACCTTTTTATTATTAAATCCTTTTTTATAAATAATCTTAATATTAAATTTAAATAAGTATTATACTTAACGGACTTATCGTTCGTTTAACTTTTAATTATTAACGAAGTAAGTAAAGTTCTTATAGTCCGAGTATATCGTTATAAAGTGTTTCGTTCCTTTAAGGTATATTTTTTATTTTTTTAATCCTTTAATAATCGTTATTAATTCTTTATTATAAATTAAGTATTATTCCGTTAGTTTAACGAACTTTTTAAAGAAGAAGGCGACGGAGTATAGTCTTTCTTCTTTATTTCGTTAAGATAACTCGCCGCTTATTACGTATCTTAACGCGTCGACGTTTATCTCGTAGAGTAGTTTTAAGTTAAGCTCCGTTAATATTAACTCGTTTAATATTACTTCTTTAATAAACTTAAACGCCGTTTTTTCCGCGTTTATTTATTTAAACTTTATATCGTTTCTTATTAAGTTATATAATAAACTAGTTATTTTTCCGTAGTTTTTAATAAACCGTCGATAATAATTAATAAATCTTATAAACTCTCGTACGTTTTTAACGTTTTATAATATCGGTTAATTCCGTATTATTACGATTTTTTTTAATTTTATAACTAGTCGTTTTAATATAATAACGTACCTTAAAAAGATTGTTTTTTACGTATAAAACTCGTATTTACTTACTTTAATTAAGAGTTTCGCGTCGTTTAGTTTTTATAAGACTTTATATATATATTGTTTATATTTCTAGATATCTTTCGAGAATATTAAAATATCGTTTAAGTATATTATAACGAATTCGTTTAAATATTCGCGTATAGTGTCGTTAATTATTTTTTAAAATAATATTAATACGTTAATTAAGTTAAAGGGTATTATTAAGTATTTATAGTATCCGTACTTCGTATAAAATATTATTTTTTATTCTTTTCCTTCCGCGATTCGGATTAAGTTATAAACTCTTTATAAGTCGATTTTAATAAATATCTTAGCCTCTCTTAACTTATCTCGTATATTTAAAATAAGTAATAACGGATATCGATTTTTAATAGTAACTTCGTTTAATTATCGGTAATCGATATATAATTATAATATCTCGTCCTTTTTTAAAATAAATAAGATAAGTAATTTTATAAGGGATTTAAAGGGTCGTATATATCCCTTATTTAAATTTTCTTTTAGTTATTTCCGGAGTACTTTTAATTTATTTTTATTAAGAGGGTATATCCTTTAAAACTTTAGTTATACTCTTTCCTTTAATAGTATTTAATAGTTATAGGGTCCGTACTCCGGTAAGTCCGTGTCGTATTAATACTTTTAAATATTCGTATATTTATAGTATTACGTTAATACGTGGAAGAGGTCGTTTCTCTTTTCTTTTATTAACGCGTTTAACGTTTTAATAATTATATTTTATTGTAGGCTTCTTTAAAATAACTAGCTAGTAATTTAATTAATCCGTAAGTTATACTCTCGTAGTTATAGTAGCCCGAGGATAACGTCGTCGTCTCCGATATTTATAATATCGAGTACCGTTTTAACTTTTTTACCTTTTACGCGGAAGTTAAACGTTTTTATTTCTTTTTTAACTTAGTTATCGTCGTAGTTAACTTAGAGTCTTTTAAAATTTCGTAAGATATATAGCGCTTTCTTTAATTATTATAATACGTTTTATTAATTTACTAGTTATAGTGTAATATAACTAGCTTCCGCGCCGGTATTTATTATTATTACTTAGTTTTAGCCGTATTAATTAATCTAGACTCGTATATATTTACGTTCTTTATTAGTCGTTTTTAAAGTTTTAATATTTAATCGTTATCCGTACTTTAAGTCGGTAAGACTTTATCGTTTTTCGGTATATTACCGTCGTCGGTAAGTACGTTTAATACTTGGAGCGTCGGGTTAGTCCACTCGTCGTTGTTAGGCTTATTTTATTAACTTTTATAGGTCTTTTACTTCCCTTTCTTTAATCGGCGTAGGCGAGGTATTCGCTTTTTTCGATTTTATTATTTGTAGCTTCTTTAAATTTATACTTACTCGTACGCGTCGGCCTTCCGGCCTTTAACGTAACGCTCCGTATAGTATAAAACTTATTCGTTAATTTAAGGGAAGTAATTCCCGCCTTTATAGTAGTAGTCGGTAATGTAATTGTTTCGTTCCGTTAGTTAAAGGAGGAATAAGTTATAGTCTTTCCGTTATAACGCTTATCGTAGGTTTCCTTTATATTATAAAGTTACCTTCGTATATACGTGTCGTTAATAACTCGGGTTAATATAATTTATTTATAAGATATTATTAATATATATACTCCGAGTTTTTATAAAGATTTATTCCTTTACTTTTACTTTCTTAAAGTTTTTAGTCTCGATGTATTATTTCGTAATATAAAATTAATAAATTCGAATCGTTAGTTATTTATTATAGTAGGGTAGTTCGTTTATATAAACGTTTACTCGAGTATTTTATTTATATTATTTACTCTCGTTTTAAGCCTCTGTTACTTTTATTAATAATTAAATATAATACGCGTTAAGCTCGTTATCGTTTACGGAGTTATCGATCCGTCTATCTCTCTAGACCGTAATTCGTATTATTTTAAAGTTCTTACTAGTTAAGGCCCGCGGGTATTAGCCGGATCTTTCCTTCTCGTTAAAGTACGTAGTATAGTCGTCGTTAAAGTATCTTAAGAAGTAAAGGGCTCCGTAACTTATTTCTTTATCTCTTATAGTTTTAACGTACTTCTTTTTAAAGATACGTACTCGATAGTCTTTAACGTAATATCCTTTTTATTTATAATTATAATATTTTTTATTAAATTTTTTTTTTTAAAGTTATTCCTTAGTTATATTATCGAGTTATATAAGTTCGCCGTAACGCGGCTTATATTAATTCTTTTTATATTTTAAATAATTCTTCTAGAAGTACGGTCGGTCGTTGTCTCTTTCTTTTTTTTTTATTTTACGTTAATATAAACGGTTATCGATATTAATAGTTATAGTATAATAGTTTATTAATACGTTAAGGCGTTACGTTTTATTAATTTTATCTTTAATTTCGTCTTTAAGTCCTTTATAATATTAGACTATAACGGGTTCGTTATTTTATTTAAAGTATATTATAATTTATCGGAACTTATTAATATATACCGAGGTTAACTTAATTTATTTAAGTCGAATTAATTTATATTTATATTCTTTATTAATATCGGGATCTCCGAACGTCTTTTAAAAGATTCGTATAAACTTTTCGAAGGACGAGAATAAATCTTTCGTATCGTCGTTTATTTTATTAAGGTCGTTTTTATTTTTTAAGTAATTATTAAGGTACGGTTAAGTTTAAGTTATAGTTAACTCTTTAAAATAAGCGATAACCGTTAATACTTTATCCGTTTTATTTCCGAGGTTTAAAACTTAATATTTAAAATAAAGGCGGTATTATATTAAGAAAGCTTTAAACCCGTCTTAATTACCGTCGTATTTACGAGAGAGAGGAATTTTAAAAGGATCTTTACCTTCTCCGGTTATTAAATAAGCCGCGAAGAGTTACTTATAATATTACACTTAGTTAATACTTTACTTATTAAAGGCTTCGAGCTCGTCGATTTTCTTTTATATAACTTATATTCTAGTAGTTTACTAAGTAACGGTAGTAGTAACTCCCGAAGCGGTCGATATAATATTAAATATTATTTAGTTAAAATACGGTTAAGGTTTAAATAAGAATCGTTACTATTATTATAAAGACACTTCTTAGGGGAGAGGATCTTTATTAAGTAATTAAGTTAGTAAAGGGGCTTATTTTTAGTAAGAACGATAAAAAGATATAACGGTTAAATAATAATTAATACGTTTAATAAGGTTTAGTGATTATATATAATAAGGGTATAAGAATATAGGTTAAGTAAATACGGTTTATATTTTAAATAATCGGTAACGATTAAGTCTTTTATTTATCCTTTATTAAAAGGAAGCTTTAATCTTATATATTTAACTATAATTATTCTTTAATTATTCTCTTTAATTATTCTCCGTATAATCTTAGGCTTAGTTTATTCGTAGTTTATTCCGTATAATTATTTTCCGTATAATTTTCGTTTTTTACCTTTTAATTAATCCGTTTCCTTATTATATAATTCGTCCTTTATCCTATACTCCGAAAGGGTTACCTTTTAATTACACTAGCACCGCCGCCTAGCGTCGGTCGCTTTATATATCTTCCGTACCCGTTGAGGGGTCGGCTGTGTTGTCCTGGCCTGTTAGTGAGGCCCGTGGGGGCTATGTTCGTAATACTTATAATAACGTTAATACCTTTATTATAAGTAACTATATAATATATATTACTTATTTAAACGCTTTAAATTTATCGTTAACGAGCCCTTTCGTAAGTCCGTTTATTATTATTACCTTCGTTAATATTTAATCGATTTTTAAGCGACTTTATTATACCTTTTAACGAAGTTATATATTATATATATTAATATAACGTAAACGTATTTTAAGCTTTAAGTTATCGTTAATTATAAGTTTAAGCGTTTATTTATTATCTTTTTAAATAACGAAGTCAGTATCGAGTATAAAGCTTAATTACTTAAAAACTCTCTTTATATAATAAAGCTCTTTTACTATATATATTAAAGTTAATAATTTAACCTTTATTAACGATATATTAACCGTCTCTTATTTATTAAACTTTTATTTAATTAACGTATTAAATAACTTTATAACGTAACCTTATATATTTATACGGTCCTTTAAATTATTAATAAAAGAAATATTAAAGGCGTATTAAAAATCGAACTCTTTAATATTATTACCGTTAAATAATAAGTTATAATTCCATATAAAGTAAAGATATAATATTACAGCGTCCGTTTATTTATAGTCTTTTATTAATAACTCGTAATTATATTTATAAAAGCGGGTTATATAAAAAGTTATATTAAGGCGTATATTAACCGCGATATATAATAACGACCTTATCTTCTCTTAGTAACGATAAATACTTTATCGGTTAAGTAACGTAAAAGGCTTAACGAGAACGACCTAGGGAGACGCTCGGAGCCTTTTACTTATAATTAACGGTTTATTTAACGTTAAAAGAAACTTTTAAATTATTTTTTTTATATAATTCTTTTAAGAGAGTTATAGCTTTTTTATAACGCGGTTATATACGACTTATATATTTAAGAAAAGCCTTATATTATTTAAGTCTTTTACTTTAAAGGCCTTTTCGAGATCTTTAATAAGAGAGTTAACGGTAGTTTACCGACGAAGAGAGTATAATAATACGATATTATTTACGTAAATAAAAATAACGATACTGTGCTTAATTATAATATATAAGTCTTTTTTAATAATTATATAACTTAAATCTCGTAGTTATTTCGTAATATATTATTACTATAAGAGAGGTAATTACTATAAGTTATAAAAGGCCTTTTTTAACTCTTAAATAACTTTTTCGTTAATATTCGTTCGTTTATTAAACCCGGAGAGAGGTTATATAAACGTAAACTTATTTAAGTTAATATTAATAAAAGCGTTTACGATATTAATTTATTATAACTTTAAGTTAAAACGAGCGGTTAAATAAAGTAATATTTAAATTATTAAATTACTTAAAGTTATTACCCGTATAAATAAGTAATCTCTCTCCTTTTAATTACCGTATATAATTATACGTACTTTAATAACTAACTTAAAATAACTTATAAGGTTAAGTTTATAACTTAATACTTATATATTATTAAAGACTTATTAACCGTCGGCGGCCGAGGCCGAGACCTCTTTAAACGTATAAAGCTCCCGGTATAATTAAATATATACCTTTTAAACGGCTTTAAATACCTCCCTATTATAATAATTTCGAAGTATTTTTTATATAAGTAATTAATACTATATAATAAGCCTCGAAAAAGAGGCTATACGATATTCGGAGATATATATTTCGTATAAAAACTTAATATAAAGTAAATCCGGTCTTAAAAAAGTAATAAGTAAGAACTCTTTTACTTATTACTTTTAATATAAATTATTATTAAAAAATATATTTAACGTAAACGTTATATAACGCTCCTTTTTAACTTTATTCTCTTCGACGATTAAAGCGTTAACCTTTTCGGTATCGGGCTTATATATACCGGTTACTTTTAAGTTAATATTATTATTAATATTATCTTCGTCTTTACTTAACTTTAATATTAAAAAGGATTTTATACGGGGATTAACCGTTAAGTCCGCTCTTTTAAGTTTAACGTTACTATAAAAGTTAACCGGTTTAATTTATTAACTTATACCGTTACCGAACTTTAAAGGTACGAGAGGTACTTAATTTAAATTATAAAACTTAAGAGTTATAACTCTCTTAAATTTAATACTCCTCGTAATATTAAGTAAGTGTATATTTACTCTTAAATAAGTTAATTTTAAATTAAAGTAATTTATATTAAATATTACGCTTCTCTCTCTCTTTATTATCTCTTTTATTATACTCTTTATAGTAACTTTAAGTTATACCTTTATAAGTTTTATTAATAACCCTTTTAAACTATTATAAGTAATATTTTTATTAAATTTAACGTCTTTAATAAAAATAACTCTTATTAACGTAAATATTTATACTCGGTAAATATTTAATAACGTATATCCTATTAAAAAACTTATATACGCTTTTAACGTTAAACGATCTTTCTTTTAACGATATTATTAAGTATTATTAATTAAATAAAAAGTCTTATAATTATATACTTTTAAGTAAATAATATTTAACGTTTAGTTACGGGTTAACTCGAATAGAGTTTTAAAGTTAATATTAACGCTTAAAGTCTTATTACTTAAATATATTAATATCGTAATAATTTTAAGTTAAAAGTTTATAAGTAATTTTACATCGATCCGTATAATCCTTACCCTTTATATAATTACCCCTTTAAAACGCTCCGTTATATTATTTTACGCTTATATATATAGTATAAAAGGTTCGATTTAAATATTACGTTTATAAAGTCTTAATACTTATTTTTTATTATTTACGAGCTCGTTATTAATACGTATCGTTATAGTAATAAACCCTATTCTCTTTATCGTCGTTAAAGCCGTATTAATAACTTAAACCGAATCCGTTTTATTTTTAAAAGTAAAAAAGAAATTATATTTCGTATTACTATAAGTAACGAATAAGGCTCGCGTATAACTTATATTTAACTCGTTAAAATTAATTTAATTAATATATAACTTTTTAAAAAACGTAAAAGTACTTTTATTAAGTAACGGTCTTTATAATATTACTCTCGTTATCTTTCTAAGAGCGTAAATATTATATTCGATAGTTAAAGGTCCCTTTAACTTAACGTTTATTACGTTAATTTAAAGGTTTATTATTATTTTTAACTTTATATAACCGAGTCGTTTATATTAAAGGAGTACTTTTTAAACTTAAAGGGGACGTTATTATTTCGAAGACGTTAAATATATTAAAGGTTAACTCTCTCTCTTTATAATAATATAATAACCGTTACGTTTCTTTATTTTAATTATAATAATACGCCTCTCGTTACTTTTATAATATAACTCTTACTCTTTATTACTTTAAAATACTCCTTACTTCTTTAAACGATTTATAAAGATTATATTTACTACGAATTTAAAGTAAAATACTATCTTTATTAATCGTAACTCCGAGTATACGTTATTTAACTTTATAATTAATACTTATATACTTTAATTACGAATTTTAGTTATACTATTACTTATTTTTATATACTCTTACTCGTACTTTAATACTTTAACGAAATTAATTATATCGTTAATAATATATAATAAAGCCTTTAAATTAAAGAGAGCTTTAAAGAGTAATTTATTTACCGTTAAAATAACTAGAAATTAAAATATATTTAAAATATTAACTTCGTACTTATTTTACGATTTATAAGTTACTTTAAGGACTCTTTAACGTTAAAACGACTCTTTTTTACCCGTTAATCTCGCTTTTACGACCTTCTCCTTTAAAATTAAGTTATTAATTAAATATAGTTTAAGCGCTTTCTCTTTTTATTTAAGTATAAAATTAAACGTATTAAACCTCTTTAATTTTTTAATTAATATAATAATTTAATAATTATTTAAGACGTAATTAAGAAAGAAATAAACCTTATAACGCGACCTCTCTCTTTTATCTCTTTAATAATTTAATTAACTTAAATTATTTCTTTTACTACGACTTAAACTTTTATAACCTTTACGGCCTCTTTCTCTCTCTCGATTATCGTTTCGCGGACCCGTAAACGGTATAATTATTTTTTATTAAGGTTTTTCGTTTTCTCCGTCGGAGTCGTTTATCGACTTAAAAGAAATAAAAGTATTACTTCGTTACTTTTTCTTTAATAATATCGTTAATAAGTCCTTTATAACTTTATAGTTTTTAATTATAATAAAGAATTTAATAACGATTTCGAGTATATTCGGGAGGTCTTTTAAAACCGTAACGAATTTATTTAATATTTTATCGCTTAAACGTATATTATTATTTTTAAATTATTAAGTAAGTTATTTTACTTACGTACCTTTTATAACTTTTAAACCTTAATATTATACTTATTTAATTATATAGTCTTATTATTACTTTAATTACTTATCGAGAGGCTTATTAAACGCTTTATTACCTTTCGAAAAACTTATTATTACGTTATTAAACTCTCTCGAAAGACGTATACGTATATTATTATTAAAAGGCTTCGTAATACTTATTAACTTTACGATCTTCTCCTTTAACGTTAACGCCTCGTTTTTATTATAATATTACGTTTTAAGCGTATACGAAATAAAGTCTTTATAAAGGTTTATTATAATACGTAATTCGTTCTCGAAAACCTTATAAAGCCTCTTATAACACGTACGTTATTTCTTTTATACGTTATAATTAATAATTTAATCGTTTTTAAATACTTTATAAGCCGTTACGTTTACTCGGTTAACGTCTATTAACGGATTAAGTAATTACTCGCGTAAAAAGTTTATTAACGGCGGTTGCCCGTAAAAATTATTCTCGGTTTAAACTAGGTCTTATCCTTCTTTAACTAAGTCGTTCGAGTTTAAGAACTTTATCGTTTTATAAGTCTCGCGTCTAGTTCGAAAAGCGAGTTATTAATTATAAAAGTTATTATCGCCGAGAAGAACTAATATAACCGACTCTTTAATATATAATATAATAATAAAAGCGGCTTCTTATAATAATAAAAGTAAGTTTCGTTTCTTTTATTAATAAATATTCATATAGTTTCAACTCGTTAATTATTACGTAAACCGGGCGCGTAACTGTTAGATAAATTAATATATTATATTATATATAAAAAGCCTTTAAAAAGTAGGAAGTACTAAAAACCTCTAAAAGTCCCTACTAAATACTGTGAGGGATTTCCCCGCTAATTCCTGCATAGATTCCTTAGGCCACAATCTCTAGCCTCCTGCTCCTATTTGACACGTTCGTGCTTTTCTGCTTCTGCTAGCTACTGCGGCTGGGAGTGGGACTTTTTCGCACACCTTTTCCTGCACGACAGCAGTAGTTAAACTGCCTGAGGCCTAGCCGCCTATCTCAGTGCCAGGATTCTGAGGCTTGAACTGTTTTCGTTGATTGTCGATTGTCGATTGTCGATTGTCGATATGGAGAGTTCCCTGTAGGCGCTCGGCACTGATCAACTCAGCCTCGAGACAAAGAAATCTCCTGAAGCCAACAAAGCAACGGGTCAAGTTCCCCTCCTAGGCAGCCTCGGAGACCCTTAATTTCATAGTTGTGAACAGAGTATCAACCTTGCACCCGCAAGATAATCAACACTGAACGAAGAATTCGCCTCGTATCCTTTTTAAAGCGTTGCATTCCCGCTACAAAGCCGACAGGAAATCGCATTCTCTCCATTTCCAGTGACTCTCTCCAGCTCTCCAGCTCTCCACTTCCAACTTCTCTTTCCCCCTCCACAACAGCAACTGCTTGGCGCTGTGAACTTTCAAAACTGAGCACGCGTATCGTTGCATCTGAGCATCAGTCAAAATGGCAGGCAAGATGTGAGTAAACAAAAATGAAGACAAGCTGTTTCATAACTGCATGGTTCGCGGACACTAACCCCGCGCTCTCTTCCAGCCCCCTCAAGCTCCAGGTTGCCATCCGCGACTACTGGGACAAGGAGACCGCCCCGGTCCAGGTCGCCCGCGAGCACTTGCACAAAGTCTTGGGTTACCCGATCAATATCTACCCGGAATGGGTGCAGCTGCTGGGTGACCTCGACAAAGTCTACGCCGACAAGCAGTCGCTGGCCACGGCCGTCGCGGGCTGTGTTGAGCTGTGGTGCAAGGTGCTTACCGAGCTGCTGGAGGGCGCGGACAATGCGGATGCCGCCCAACAGGAATGGGCCGAGACGCTGGTGGACAACTTGGAGCCGCGCAATGGTTTGCAGCTGTTTGTGACCGTGACAGGATCGGACGCGACGCTGCCAATCGCAACGGAGCCGGGCACGGTGTGGTTAGAGGACCGGTCGTCGTTTTTGCTGTACCTGCCGCATGAGCGGGCCGTTCTCGTTCCTGGCGAGCTTGCGGCGGTGTACCGGGGTGGCCTGCTGAACTGTTTCAAGGAGAAAAAGCCGGCGGCGCCGAGTCTGGCAGTGCGATCTGCCGCAGCGGCCGCGGCCGCGGCTGCGGCTGCTTCAGGTGGCGACGACTGGGCGGATGTCGAGATGGATGCTGCAACGGGCAAGGCGGCTGTAGTTGAGGCGGCACCAAAGTCGTATGCTCCTGCACCGACATCATCGTCGTCGTCTGCTCCAGAGGCCACCATCCCCAAACTCGAGTACTTGCCTTCTTTGGAATCCCTGCCCCGGCCCGACGAGTTGTTCTTGCGCCCGCCATACCACATCATTGTGTACGACTACGGCATGAAGAAGGTTGTCATTCAGGGTAGCCATAGCCCCTCGCTGAGTCTGCTGGGCGAGTACATGAAGCGGTGGTGCCGGCTGAACCACCAGGACTCGCGCAACCCGCCGGCCGTTGAGGTGCAGTACAACCAGTCGTGCTGGGGCTCGGGCCCGATGCACGACCAGGTGACGCTGACGTCCGAGGCCAACAACATTTACAAGTTCAACCCGGCGCTGGTGCTGGCGTTTATTGAGGGTGTGCTGGGCTACGACAAGGTGTCGACCGAGCAGGGCATTTGGGCGTACCGGCGGATGGTGCCGTTCAAGGGTTAAGGGTTGATTGGGTAGAGGACGATGAGTGATGAAAGATGACTCGTGTTGTACGTGTTGTATGTAATGATGTCCAAATTTCTGCTTAATACCTGAAATGTGCTATGCTGTATCCAGCTTTGTTACATTGTTTGCAACCGACAGAGTCCACGCGTGAAGCCATCGTCGGGACTCTTTCCGTTGCGGTACTGCCACAGCCGACTGACATCCTTCACTTTGACGGGCCGCGGATGTGAAGCCTGACGCGCCAGAATGGGACTGTTGGCATGGATCTCGACCAGTGAGGGGGCGATGCTGCCGTTGATGCCGTTGGTACCGTCCACGGCAACACTGTCTCCGTTACTTAGAGCAGCCAGCCAGCTCCGTTCAAAGGCCTCGTGCACAACAGCACTCTCGTTGCCATCACGGCCTACCTCGACCTCGCTCTCCATAAACTCGTTGCCCGTCTCGGCACAACCGATGACGGCATTGGTGGTCGGGTGGCGGGCCAGTGGGAACATGCCGTCCAGATAGTGCTGGCAGAACTGGTGGCCGCCACGGGGCGAATCACGGGCAAAGACTCTCCCCAAGAACCGGGGCATGGACGGCGTCTCGGGCACCGAGCCGACGAAATGGAGGACACCCCACAAAGCGACAAAGTCGAGGGTATGGGCGTAGTGTTCGATGTGGCCGATGGCTTGGCCGGTGAGAGCGGCGGGGCGGACAGAAGAAGACTCGGCGACTAACAGGGGTGTGCGGTGGGTGGTCACCGGGATGATGGGAGCTGCCGTCATCGACGCGGAGACTGGCGTGTGTCTTGCCGTCTCCGGCTCGGCATAGGCAGGGCCAAATGCGGCAATCTCTCTGTTCTGCGCATCGACCGTGCGGTGCGGATTGTTAAAGTGGTTGGCGGCGTTGCCAAACGTGTAGACCTCGAGCTTGGCGAGCAAGTCCTGGGGCAGTTCTTGTAGCAGCCAGTCGAGCACGAGACCGCCCTCGATGCCGCCCTGCGAGTGTAGGACAAAGACGACCTTGGTAATGTCGGGGCGGTACAGTTTTTCTTTCAAAATACTGTAGCAAACACGAACGTCGCGCGTGGCGTACGTGTAGTTGCGCTGGACGAGACACTCAACAACGTCAAACAGAATGCCGGACCTAGGCTGTCAGTGAGGGCATATTCGTTAGGAGAGCAGCGGTACGTACGTCTTATTGTGAATGCCGAGGATGGGCCGTTTGAATGTCAAGGCTAGCCTATCCAGATTGCTCTGCATCCAGTGCTGGCCAACGGCCACACCATTCAAAAACACCCACTGCTCATGGGCATGCTCGGGCAGGGCGGGTGCACACTCGGGTCGTGAATGGTACTCGATCTGGCCGCCGATGCCGTTGAGCAAGACGGTGCACAAGACATGGTTGATCCCCAAGCAGGCAAGAATCAGGCCGGCAGCTGCCCACACGGGCAATAGACACGCAGCCGGGACCAGCCCAGCGAGAAACACGAGCTGCAGGACAGCCAGAACGGCGTGCACGGCAATGCACCACGCGTTGGCCAGCGTAGGACTGAGCTCGGCCAAGGGACCAGAGTCGGCGGGAGTGACAGGCCAGACAATATAAGGCAGAGCCCAGGCGAGACGGAAGAAGTGGTAGATGTCGTAGGCCAGCAGCTTCCAGGGCAAGTCGGTGTAGGAGTAATTGATGACGGACTGGCCGCCAAGTTGAGAGCCAAGGAAGGATGTAGACGATGTGAAAGATGTGGAAGATGACTGCGATTTTGCTTTTGGTGGCTGTTGCTGCGGTGATGTTTGCAGAGACGAAAGAGGGCCGCGGCGTGGGTGGCGTTTAGATGCTGTTTGGGATGGCAAGACTGATTGACCGAGCCGGGGCCGGATGTCGCCTGTCGCAGTGGCCGTGGTTGTCGTCGTCGAAGTTGACGTTGGAGTTGGCGTCGGTGCTGGCGCTTGCCGGCGGCGAAAGGATGTTAAAAAGGCGGCCATCTTTTTTCCTTTTCCACGCCTATTCAGCCCTACGAGTGATGCGAGCAGACGAAATAGGGGCAGAGGACTAAAAAGCTGGAAAACGGAAGTCGCGGTGGCGGTCAAAACAAGAAGGCACGATCGTGCGCAAAAAGAAGTTTGTTGACAACTGCGAGATGCGACCAAAAGTGGAAAGAGCGAGTCCCCTCAAATGTTAGGCAGATGCCGCACCCTGTGCCTTTATAAACGTCTTGATCTTCTGACCTCCAATCTCTGACGTTGTGTGTGCAGACTACGGAGTATCGTGCATGTACTTTGTATTTTTTGGAGAGGAGTATTGTTGATCACAGGGCTTGGACATTTCGTGTCTTTTTTGGGCAGTATGAGAGAATGTGGGTGGCGGTGCCAAGCGATTGGCTGGGCGGGCATTTGCGCCAAGCGAAAAGAAAGAGGAAACGAAGGAGTTGCCAGCTGTGAGAAACGAGAGAAGGAACACGAGGCAGGGGTTGCTGTAAAGGTGAGGGGAGACAGACAAGGCTGTGGGTGAAGACGCGGCAGGGAGCGCCAGCGTTTGGTGTAAATGCAAATAATTCACGAGCAAAGAAAGACAGCATCGACAAGAATAGGAACATCAGACGAGAGGAAGCGAAAGGACGAAAAAGGCTTGCATCAAACGGGAGGACAGACGAAAAGGGTGGCTTTCTAGAAGGCGAGGTCGAAAGGGGGTCAGCAGGCTGTGCGTAGGCGACCTGCATGCGGCTTACAGGCGGCCCATGCGATATATTTATATACACAGCAAGATAAGCGGAGGGAAGGCGGCTGTTGGCATTCTGTCCGTGCTTTTTACGGAGTAATACTCCTTCAGCCTTTATTCAGAGTGAGATCGATCTGGGCTTCGAGACTGCATCCTTTACAGTGAAGATGCGCGCAAATTGCGTGTGAATATTGGATTGTGTGTCTAAGCATCTATCCGTATCTGTACTTTGTACTTGCTTGTAGTCGGTTAAGGCTGTATCCTGAAGTGCTGAAGTGTCGCCAGTTATGATCGCCTCGTTGATGTGCTGTACCGTATTGGCGGCAGTTTCCGTTAACACGGGCGGGATCCCAGTCAAGTTAGTACGCGGGAGTGGCGTCTACGAGTATTTTTGCATTCCGATTCTACTTTATCAATGATGGTAGATCTACGATAAACCCACGATAACGCGGGCAGTCCTTTTCGCTGCTTTGCTTGTTTCGTTTCCTTTTCTGGACAGACTCCAAGGAAACTTGGGTCCCCTTAATTTAAACTATACGGAGTACATATCGTGGAACGATGTGAGGCTGGAGGCGGCCAGCACAAGTCTGCCTAGTATTACAACTGTACCATGACGCTTTGTTGTATAACTTGATCCTCGACAGTTTTCAGTTAAAGGATCTAGGAGACAAGGAGACAAAAGAGGCAAGGTACGAGACGGGAACAAACATGGAAGAGCCAGCCAAATCTTCGATAGGATCTGTTCCTTAAAATCCCTTTAGCCGCACGCCGGTGAATACGATTTGGACGAGAGCGTGTGAGTGAGGGTCATGGAAAAAAAGATTAAACTAAAATAAAATATGACGTTACCGGGCAGTCAACAAAGCTGCCCGACGACGCTGTGGCTTTCTTTTTGGCAGTACGACGTATTTTGCACCATTTTGCACCATCGATCTTCTCCTTCACTCTTCTGTTTTCTTTTCATCTGCCATCCGGTCTTGGCAGCAGGCTTTTTATATTTTATCTTTTCAATTTTTATCTGGGGGACACACCGGCCGGCGAAGGAAAGTCTGCCTTGTCGCCGGGCAGGCATGTTTTGTGTGCTAGTCTTTAGTAGTTGCCAGTTCCGCGTGAGTCAACCACGCCGAAACAACGCAGCGCTGTGGGAGACAGCAGCTGCCGCTAAGCTGCGGGGCTCTGGAACCTCTCCCAGCTCTCCCTTTACACCACATTGACGTCAATCAACCCTCTAGGTAGAAAACAAAGTCAACAATCATCACCGATAATGCTCATATAAGGCGGCACGGCACGGCATATTATGACTAGTGAATGAGGCCAACCCACTAGACTCTCATTATAGCCAGCATCTAATTACACCCACCACAATGGATCGCGTCACACAACCAGAGGCTGTGGTCGACGTTGACATTGCCGAAACCAACTATGCCGTCTACCGGGATGCCCTGGCCGCCGTCCTGATCAACAAGCTGGCCGAACCAGAAGTCAAGCCAAAACGGAAACAGCGGAGACGCAAAGCCAAGAAAGCCGATGCCAAAGCTGGAGCTGAAGCTGAAGCTGAAGCGGAAACCAAAGTCAAGGGCGATGGTGAAGCTGAAGCAGACGACGACGACGACGACTGGGAGGTTGTCGAATCACCAAACACAAAGACCAGCAAGAAGCCACAAAAGCCACAAAAGTCAACAGACGACAACAGCAGTCCGGACAAGACGACAGACAAGGTGGACGCCGATGCCGCCGATGCCGCCGACGACCTGGCCGAGTTTGTCGACTACCTTGCCAGCGAGACGTTTGCGCTTCTGCCCGACGAGCTGAGGACACTCGCCCACCACGTCTGGATCGCCGATGCTTCGTTGCGCGACAAGTACGGCGTTGCCGAGGACGGCAGCACATCGGCCGGCGTGCCCATTCCGGGCCCACTGAGTCCAGCACGCATTACCGAGCTGCTGCCGACACTCGACCCGTCGCCTGTCGCCGACTCCATGGAAGCCTATGGTGTGGGCACGGCCGCCGAGATTGTCGCTCCGGCTTTGAGCAGTTACATGGTCGCCGTCGCCGCAGCCCCGCCGCCGCCGCGCTCGACCCGGGACCAGGCCGAGGGCTGTGAGATTTGCGGCCGCGATTGGATTAACCTCAGCTACCACCACCTGATCCCACGGTTTGTGCATGCCAAGGTCGTGAAGCGAGGGTGGCACAGGGCGGACGAGCTGCAGAATGTGGCGTGGCTGTGTGGAGCGTGCCATCGGCAGGTGCACCGTTTCGCAAACCACGAGGACCTGGCGCGATATTATTACACGGTGGACCGGCTGTTGGCAGAGCCGGAGATGCAGAGGTTTGCCGCGTGGGCGAGTCGGCTGAGGTGGAAGGCGAAGTAAGTGGTCACGCAGTGATTGCATTTTCAGGGAGACTCTGTTAAGATGGTAAGATGGTGTTGATTATCTTGATCACATATGTACTTGAATGCTACCACTGTAAAAACTGTAAAAACTGTAAAAAGCGCCAAACGCCAGTCTTTGAAAATGAAAGTTGCCCCCAATCTCACGGCTTAATGGTTGATGGTCTCGGGAATCGGCCCCCGCTCGTCGTCCTCTTCATCGTCTTCCAGACTGCCCTGCCGGCTGTGGCCCATCAGCAGCGCCCGGTCCTCGTTGGCGCCCTTGGTGCGGTACCGACCGTGAGCTAGAGCATCGACATCCACCTCATTCTCGTCTTGTGCGCGTTCGCCATACGCGTGGGCACTCTGTGTCTGTGTCTGCGACTGTGTCTGCGTTTGAGCACCCTCGTACTCCTCAGCAATTATCGGCACCGACCCGACCGTCCGCAGCGTGTTTGTGCCATCAGAGTCTGCGGTCAAGCTCTCCGGGACCGACACCAGTCCGTGCTCCACGCTCCAGCTGACTGTCCGGTTGATGGCCTCACGCTGTGGTGTGGTGGCAGGGATGGCTTGGTGGCTGGCGACCGTACCCGTGGCCACGACACTGTTGGAACGTTTTACACCGTTGTTGGCGACACCGCCGACGTTGGTGTGGACCGAGATGGGACCAATGGGACCATTGGGACCGCCCAACGGCGGCAGGGCCGCGGTACCCCAGAGCTCGGTATGGATCGCCCGGTCGACATCTTCCTGGTTCAACGCTGCACTGGCCCGGTTCATCACGTAGCTGTCAAACTGTGTGTCGCGTTCGTGGTTGTAGCTGGCGCGGCGGCTGTTATCGTCCAGAGCGCCGGGGGGGCCTCCGATGGCGCGTGAGGGCGAGCCTCTGAAAGACGAAGCGGCCGAGTGGGAGCGGCTGCGGCCCGTTGGCTCGCCAGTGTTGGCTGCTGGGTCATACTCGGTCGGCCCGTCGTTGTAGGGTCCCACACGCAGAAACACGTCTCCATTAGCAACGCCGCCACTGCCGCGCCCTGAACCCATGGCAGCACTGTTGCCCACCAGACCGCTCGTGCCCGTCCACGCTCCGGGCCCGCCCAGCTCAATCTCGTCGTATCGGTTGCTGTACCCAAAGGCCTTGGTGTTGCGTGACCGGTCGTAGTAGTAGTCGTCGTGCGACTGCACCAGTCGCCGGTACGCTATGATTGCATACGTGAACAAAGCCAGCATCGCCGCCAGCAGTGCCGCGTCCAGCGCCAGCCCAATCGTCGACCAGTTGCCCTCTGAGCGGTTAATGTACACGACAATGTCGAGCGCGAGAATGGCCGCTGCGCCCGTCATTTTGATAATGTGGCAGGCCAGCAGAAAATAAGGTGTCAGTGTTTCCGCAAGCATCCGCGCAGCCTCCATAATGGTCAGGACCAGACACAGGACGCCCAGGCTGACATTGGTCACTTCCCACGCGAGCTCGACCGTCGGCACTTTCCCGGCCTTGCGGTTCTCGGCAAAGTGCTCTATCGTCTCGGCGAGACGGTACGAGAAGACGCCCAGGATCGCGAGCAGTAGGACTGTCTGGAAAGCCCAAACGGGGAACAAGATGGCCCGCCGCCAGCGGGCGCTGACAAACTGCGCCTGGTTGCGATGGAAGGTCATTTTGGTAGAGGGGCGTTGAACGTAAAGCTTCTTGTGTTTGTGTATTAGTCGTAGATGGGTTGTCGGAGCGAAAGCTCCCTCTTCTTCCTCTAGAGCAATCTGTCAGTTGTTATTAGGGCATGTTCTCGTAAAGTGAGTGCGTGAGTGGGTGTGTGAGTGAGTGTCGAGATGTCGGTGAGCGGAGGTGCGGATTAGGCGAAGAGAAGGATAAACGAAGAGAGATAAAATCAAAGTCAAAAGACAGGAAAAGAAGAAAAGAAATCCTCACAGCTGTGAGCATTAAAAAGGTGGCGCACCGCAGCCCTTTTTACTCTTACTCCGTACGTCGTAGTTCGTACTCTCTGTCTATTGCTTCCTTCCTGCTCACTCCTTCCGATGAGCACCATAGGAGGAAGCGAAGAGGAGCGAGGAGCGGCATGCCTTCACTCTGTTCTCCGCTCTCTCTCTCCCTCTCTCCAATGGACGAATGGACAAATGGGCAAATGGGCCAGTGCACCACCAATACCCAAATCCAGCCTGGCATGGGCTGGGGCTGAGAGAGGAGACGTTTCTTAAGAAAAAGAGGGAAAAGAGCTCCAAAAAAGAAGCCAAAGAAGCGCGAGGAAGCCCAAACAGCCCTGCCACACGCGCCGGAAACGCCTCGTCTAGCTAATAGTAAAGAAAAATAGCTCCGTCTCCACGCGGAAGAGGGCAGGGGTTGTTCCCTCGACACAAAGAGACAGAGAAGAGCTAGCTTCACTTGACCAGCTCACCATCGGGCAATGCATCCATCATGAACCCCCTGGTCCCTGCCATGCAGCAAGAAAGGCTTCTTTTTCTAGGCATTTTTACGCTGTCTTTTTCCAAGAACATCATACTCATCAGAAGAGGGATGTCTTTTTCGTCGTGAAGATGTAGCAACCACATTATGAAAGAACAGAAAACGAGACTGAGGGAAAAGAGAGAGACAACCTGGGAAAGGAAAGAGGAAAAGGCACCTCAAAGTGGAGCCAAGGCGTGCTGTTCGGGACTAGCTGTTGCGCTGGCTGCGAGGCGGGCTGTGCGGCTGAGTTTTTTTTAGGTGGAGAGTCCAATCGTCGTTTTGAATCTTTCTTTCTTTTTGCCCATTCTCACACTGTCCGACATCAGCAGTGCATACCAAAACAGGAACAGACTACGCGGCTGTTCTGACAGACGGCAAACATGCACAGTGCCCATGCAAGTATAACGGAATTGACAGCCGCGCATCGTGATCCTCGCCTAGGTGTAATCAAAAAAGAATAAAGAGACAAAAATGAACAGAATTTAGTCTCAAGTGGGAACACGAAATATACGGAAGAAGAGTACGACAAGGAGTCGACAGGAGTCGATGGTCCCTGCCTGCCAAGTGCAAATTGCACAGGATTCGTATGGCTGGCCAGTTGCGGTGGGAGCCCGTTGTGGGAAAGGAAAGCCTTTGTCGTGCCTTTTGGGGTCACTTTGCTCGGCCGAGGATGGGATCTGCACTTTTGGTCCCCGTCGTGAGGATCTCGAAAGAGAAAGTCTTATCAGAAAATCCAAGGAAGGAGTCGACCACGGCATGCTATCCAAGGAGGCAAAGGTGCTTGTTTGTTTTCATGGAAACCCGATGAAAACGAAGACGACAAAAGACTGCGAAAAAGACTGGATGAAACAGCGTCCGATGCTCCTCCTTCTTGACAATTCCATCGTCCATTGTCCATCGCCCATCGGCTGTTCTTGACGGTTCAAGCTTTCCGCCCAACTGACGTCTCTTCACAGCAGGGGATCGACGGACGAAACGGCGGGTTTCGATCAGCCTGTCCTGTCCAATTGACAGGGACCCGCAAAAGAAAGGATGCCCGGCCCAATGAGGCTGAGCCCATCAAGGGCAGAAAGGCGAAGAAAAGAGAGACTGTACGCTTGGCAGCTATCGTAATCGCCTGAGATCATTTTGTCATTGTGCTCTAAAAATGCAAGGCTAAAAGTCTGCACAAAAGGTAAACCTGAAAAAAGTATATTGCTTTCTTCTTTCCCATTGTAGGACAGTTAAGGAGTCTTAACTCGGCCGAGAGCCCTGGGCAATTTTGCCTTGTTCTCTTTCTCTTCGATTTTTTTTTTCTTTTGTCGTCTGGCTTCTCGAGGCTCAAGTTGTCTGAACTGGGTGAGTTTTGTTGCTTTGCAATTTTTTTTTGGTCGCCTTTGCTGCTTCACTCAACGTCATTCTCACAACGTTCCGTTTTGTGTGTGTTTTTGATATTATCTCGCCTCCGGCTTGTCGTTCGGCTCGCCTTGTAATCCGTTTTCTCGTCCCGCGTCGTGAATATTAGGACAGTAGAATAGGAAAGTGCACAAATGATAAAAAGAAAAAAGTAATAGAATTAGGAACTAATAATATAAATAGGAGGAGTATCCTCGGTGCCATGATTGCGTTTAAACCCCCCCTAAGATGAAAAGAGATCAATGAACAGTAATCCGATAATAAGCCCCGTTTTTTGAATTCAAAAAGAGAAGAAGAAAATAATAAAGCAAACCCAAGTAAAACCGCTTCCGTGCTCCGAATAATGTGTCCCGTGTGAGTATACCTCTCCATTCTTTCTCCTGAAATAAACGAGCAAGACGCTGAGTAAGGCGTGAATAAAAGTAAGAAAAGAGAAAAGAGAAAAAAAAAGAAAAAAAGAGCTGAAAAAAGAGAAAAAAGACAAGGCTAGATAGCCTGCCGCGTCAAAAAAAAAAAAAAAAAAAGCAACGTCAACGTTAGTTGATGTATGCTGAAAGAAAAAGAGACGAGAAAGGTGAAAACGAAAACGAAAAAAACAAACATCAAGAACATGAAGAAAAATCATGCTGAACAATAACCAAAAAAAACCAAAATCTGCAAATGGGATATCAGCCCCGTCTGAACGAAGAATGCAGAAAGCTGAAAGAGAGCAGCCTTTCAGAGCAATGAGTCGTAAGAACAAAAATCAAAAGGAGTCAATGGCTCAGCCATCTCAGGCATGTAAAGGCACGCACAGTGCCATAAATGGAACAAAAAGGTCGCTCGGTCGTGTTGTTGAGAAAAAGTAATGTGATGAGTCGGAGAATCAAAAAGTCAGTTATAGTAAAGGGCGAAATCGAGCAAAAAGGGCACAATTACTCATTGTGCCCAAATTGAACCCACTCGTTCCAATGGTCACCGGCGCCCCCGCCGGGAGTACCAATACGGCTGCTAATCTGCTCCTTCATAGCCTCCGCCGTCATGTGAGGGGGGATGCTATGGAGGGGAGAAGGGCCTAGCGGGAACGGCGATGTCGATAACGGGCCAGACTGTTGAAGAGCTGGATAGCTGAACCGCGGTTCTGTCTTCACCATATCGTCCATGTCCATAGTCTGCGAAAAAGGCACACTTGCAACGGGGTCTGCCGTGGCAGGGATGGTGCCGTCCTGCGGGTACACAGTAGCCCAAGCAGACATGGGCGAGCTCACAGCCAAGTAGGCTCCTGCGCTGCCGGGTGTGTACTGGGACACATTAGCATCCATCACTGGGAAGGCCATGGCAGCCGCACCCGCGTCCGCCGCCCAAACCGCCGTATCGATTTGCTTCATAGATTCGGTGACCGGGGAAACTGCACGATCCATTCTGTATGAAGCCATCGGAACGTCACCGTTACTTTCTCGACGGATATGCGGCATCGGGCTCTGCACAGCAATAGCAGCAATAGAACCTTCTATAGCAGGTGTGAGTTGGAAGTTGGCTTGGGTGTACAATCTTCTAAAAAGGGGCGCCTTACCTTGTGACGCGGGTGTTGATACAGATGGAGTGGTCGTGAGTGTGCTGGAGTAGTTAAGTCCAGGGGGCGAGAATGCCTGCGTGGCCAGCGGCCCCAATACGGGGACGGCCTGGCATGCGTCATGTGCAGTTGCTGCCATTCCAAAATTGCCAGGGACTGTGGTCATGTCGACTGGCATGGGCATGCGACGTGACCCAGAATTGGAGCCGGTATCATTGCTGCTGCTGGCATTCGAGAGACCGGGCGTCATATCGGATCCGGCGGCCACAGAGTTGGAGCGCGATATGTGCCCTGCGATCCCTGCATGAACCGTGTGGGGTGATACCATAGTGAAGCTGCCGCTGCCGTCGTTGCTCCCGGCCACAGATGTGACTGAGGCTCGGTGCTGGTAGTGAGCTGCGTCATTGAAATTCACGTCGATCTGCTGCTGCTGCTGGGGCGAGGCCGTCATTTGGAGCGTTTGCTGCACGGGGAAAACCTGGGGCTGCGCGTGGAAAAATTGGTCGGCTTGCTGGTGCTGTGGTGGCTGCATCGGATACCCTTGCTGTTGATGCTGCTGGTTATGGTACTGCTGTTGCTGCTGTTGCATCTGGTGCATCTGTTGTTGTTGTTGTTGCTGCTGCTGGAACTGTGTAGCGAAAGCCGCGTTGTTCTGGACCTGTGCTTGCTGCTGCTGCTGCGGTGACGGTTGCGATGGTCCTGACACAGAGGGGAAGGCACGAGCGAACATCTCGTTGACTTCGGCCTCGTGTATGACACGGGCCTGGTACTCTTCAACCGACATCCCTGGCGGGACGTTGGACAAGTCGAAGCTGCCGTATGAACCGCTGGTCTTGTTTGCCTTAAGGCGTGGGAGGTCGTCGTCTTCCTCTTCGTACATGTCCTCTTTGGTAACAATCTCCTCTGAGATCTTGAACCCGCGGCCAGTGCGCTTCTTGTGGATGGCGGAGGCCATGCGGGCCGACTGAATTCGGGCTTCGATGCTGCGGTCGGTACGGCGGGAGGCTGCGATGAAAGCGCGTTCCTGGTTTTCTTCATGAGACCGTTCGGACTATAGGCGCGAGAAGGAAGACGACGTGTGTTAATGTATAAATCTTAGATATGTGCATGTTGAAGCAACCACGCCACGGGGGGGTATGTCGTTGGCAGCCGGAAGCCGGAAGTAAGCATCATGGCGGCGGCGGATGTTTATTCACAAAGATCTGAGATCTGAGATTGTAAACAAACCGCAGACCATAAACTAAAGAGGTGTTCTACTAAGAGTGGCGAGATCACTAGATCTGCGAATTGGGGTCTCAATATAGGGTAAGACGAAGGGCGTCATAAAACATACCTTTCTGGTGGCATTCTGTGTGCGAATGCTGCTTGTGTCAGACACAGGCGACTTTCCCCGCGGCGGGGATTTGGATGATCGGGGCATGTTGGCCGTTTGTGGGTGTTGTGAAGATCGGGTAATGATGCAATGTGATGCGGTACGGTGAGATGCTCCGGTGTACTCAAACAAAGTAGCAAAGAAGGTGTTGTCGGTTGAGGGAGGCAAGTATGGAGTAGGCTTATGATATAAAGGTGGAACAGATATTAGAAGAATAAGATAGAAGAAGAATAAGGAGAGTAAGGCGAGAGTATTAGGAGTGTGTAGAAAAAATATTAAAATATCAAAAGCCTGTGATATAATGAGCCAAGAGGGAAAGAGCGAGTGTCGTTGTTGTGGAAAGGTAAAGTGACGCGGGGCCTCTCAGTATTAGTAGTAGAACACAGAGAGAAAAACGGAAAGAACGACCGTCGTTGGGAGCTTCGAGTAGTTTGCCAATGTGGGGAGGATAGCCTAATAGGGAAGGAGTGCAAAATATAAAAGTATATGATGTGAAACTTCAAAGGGCAGTTGCGGTGGGTTGATAAGAAAAGGGAAGGCACAACACAGCAGGGGGGTGGGAGTTTAAAAGAGGCAGAGAGAGGGCAAGAAGAAAAAAGGATGTACCAGGCCCGATTTCTTTATAAGGAAGGGGAAAACGAAGAGGTAAAATAAAAATAAAATAAATAGTAAGTGTTGCAGGTCGAAGTTGTTTTGTGCTTTCTCTTCTTGGTCTTAGTGGGACGGGAGTGCAACTGGAGTATGTTAGTGGAGGCAGCAGCAGAAGTAGACAAAAGTAGGGGCGAGACACGGAACGGGGTGAGGGGGAGAAAAAGTGAGAGAGTAAGAAGCGGAGAGAGGGGAGCCGCCTTGGCTCAAGATCAGATCAATTAGAGAGGGACGGCAGCAAATGACGACATACCAATGCACGGAACAGGCCCAAAAGAGAGGTTCGAGGGGAGAACAGAAGGATTCGAGAGTGTTGGTTTTCGTTTTCGTTTTTGATTTGCAAGATTTGATCTCGATATTGATTTTCGAGTCTTGATTCTCGAAAACTGAAAATTGGAAATCGAGATAAAACAGGCTCAAAAATTTGACGAGCGGGGAGGCGACAGAGAGAAGAGACTAAGAGAATAAAAAGCAGAATAAAGAGAGGGAAGCAAGGGGGGAGCAGGTAGTGGTGGACAGAGAGCTTGTCAGGGCGTGTTCGAGAAAGGAGCAAAGGCAGCGAGCGAGGAGCACTACTCCGTACTGCTGGACGGGTTTGCTGGGGAGGGGAGGTAGGGGTGTGCGCTTAGCAGGCGGCAGGTGTTGGTATGTGTTGAGTTTGTTGGTATTGCTGGTGTTGTTTGCGCTTTGCAGCGTTAGTGCTGTTCTATGGTGGTGGATTGGGTGGTTTAGTGGCTCGTGGTGGTTGAGCGACGACGACCCAGTTTGGAGGACGAAACAGAGGGACGAGGACTGCCGTGATGCGATGTCCCAGGAGAGGAATTAAAAAGGGGCTCGAGAGAAGGAGAAAAGGGGGGAAAGGAGAGAGGAAATAAAGGAAGGAGCCGACGAGGCATTCCAGAACAGGAAGCAGCTGTTCTCTCATGTCGAGAGAGAAGGAGCGATCTAGCTCGCTGTCTGAGAGAATACGCTGCGTAGGTGCGCCGGCACGCGCTGAAAGTATGCGCTGTAGAGCGTTGGTGGATGCGCTGGAGGTTTTTTTTTCTTCTTTTTTTTCTTTTTTCTTTTTGGGGGGGTTCTTTCGCCCTTCTGAACTGAGGGAGCCAGCAAGTCAGCCAACCAGCAGCCAAAACAGGCTTGAATCAACAGCAAGCGGCGTGTGGACAGGCGAGATACGCAGTACGAACTAACGTTCAGGATACATTTTCAGGGCCGCAGTATTGCGGAGGAAAGCCTACGAGCCACAGAAAGAGAACGTTTTTGGCCCAAGCCAGGACAAGGCCGGGCACGTAGAGTACTCTTAACTTAGTGAAGCAGGAACAGTATACTGGCAAAGAAAGTGAGTGGACTGGGCGGACATTGAAGGGCCAACATTTGCGTCCGCCGAGCCAATGGGTTCCTTTGACGGCGGACAACAACATTAAGAAACCGAGGGAAACGAAGGGAAACGAAACGGGGACCTATGGCTTGCTTGGCCCGTCAACAGATTCCGAGGGGTCTACACAGTATCTTCATCAGAGATCCACTTGTTCTTCTGGTTCTTCAATTCAACGACATCGATGGCAAGATATCGACGTCTTTTTTGCTTGCCAGTATCGGGTATCGGGGTGGGGACGAGAAAATCGAGTCTTGGAGGATAGACGGTCCCGTCCACATGGACGATGGATAGAATGGAGCACGACAGATTCTAAACGGGAAAACGAATTCAAAACGAAGGCATCAAGGCATCAAAACTGTAGGCATCAAAGAAGCGGAGAGAACACTCAATGTGGTTGTGTGGACTGTGTTGGTGGTGTCAGCCATCGCCAGACAAACACGGGCCACACTGACAACTAACAAACCAACAGGCACAAATCCGCACCAGCCCGCGCCAGCCAGCAAGAATGCACAAGAACAAGGGCAGTTGTTACTCAGCGTTGCGAGCGGGGACACTCAGAACACGGCCAGAACACCAAGCTGTGTTATGTCGGATATGAAAAGTCGATACAGCCCAGAACATGACCTAACCTGACTTTACCTGCCCTGTCTCGGGGATACAGACTACTGAGCACATCTCTCGAGGCTCTCACCAGAAAAAGGCCGCGTGATGGGGCATCGTGAAAATAAAAGTACCTTCTCGCACTCGGGTCCGGCTGCATTCACTGATGCCTAAACGTCGCCAGTCCCAGCCAGCGAGCCACGATAGTGCTCGGTGCTTGTGTATTTCATACTTTATACACTCCGCGGATACCTCGAGTCAAAAATAAGCCAGGGCCCGTCCGCGTGCTTGATGCCGGGGCCCGTTCCTAAAGAACGAGAAAAGAACACTAGAGAGAAAATCCAATAGTCAGCTTTAAGTCTTAGCACCGGCTTTTCTGGGAAAACTAATCAAAATTGCAGAAGAAGAAGAAGAATACCAAAGAGAATAAAAATGGGTCCTCGTCAGACGTGTGTCCGTTGTGTTCTTCGAGGTCTTCTTCTTCTCTTTTTCCACCTCGATCTTGCTCTACGCTGAATACCGACTAGGCCGGGGAAGCATTGAAGATCCAGTTACTACACCTGATGGAATATCCAACAGCCGGAAGCACCTCTACCCGGGGGCTATCTTCAGCGCCAGCACACACAGCAAAAAAAAAAAAAGAAAAAAAAAAGGGTGAGCACAGAAGAGTAGGAAACCGATCTAGAACGTGCGGCACCGATGGAGAGCCTCAACGCTGGGACGCGGTGATCGGGGGAAACGGTGGAGAAACAGAGAGACAGAGAAGAGACTATTTCTACTTTGCTTGTCTGGTGGACGGAGTTGCTGCTACCGTTAGCACTCTCGTCTCCTATTCTCAGAACAACGTACGGAGTATGTTCTCTATATTCTTTATATTTAGAATTTACAGAAAGTCAGAATGTTCGGATTGGGTCGAAATCGCGAAACTAAAAATATAATTTCACAATCACAAAAACTCGATAGGACGCAACAATCGGAAATGATAAAAACCCGCGGATCGTGCCTAATTGTCTAAAACGGGTAAAAGAAAAAGCATGAAGATAGAAAGACAATAAGAAAGAGTGCGAAAATGGATCCGATGTGACCAAAAGCTACATTCCACCATAAGCCACAAGAAAGAAGTAGAAAAGAAAAAGAGCATAAGGATAAAATAGCGAAAATAGCCAACATAGCAGGGGATAAAGAAAGGGGCGATATCATCCCCGCGCCTCGGTACACCTGAGTACACTTGAGCACGCCAACTAATTGTTTATTTTTCTACTTTTCTTCGTTTTCTGTGTCTCCCGTTAGCATGAGGACTGTAGCCAGCCACAGTGTTCCTAACCAAAAAAAGTCATATCTCGTTCGTTTGGTCGGACCAAGACGGCCGACGAGGAGAGCTCCGAGGGAAAGTGAACCAATAGGAAATGGTCAGGACCGTGGGATAGTCCTGTGCATGTTGGAGCTAGAAATCTTCTTCCTGAACAATCGAAGATCCAAAATAGTAGGGCATCTTCTGACAGAGAAGATGGCGAGACACAAGTCAGATCAGGGCAACAGGGAGGCATCCAATGTGTTAACAACCTACAAGAAGAACAACAACAGCAACTGACTGGTGGTATGTTTGGTTGTGGTTGTTTGGTATACACAAGCTCGACACGTATCTGGTGTGTGGATGGTATCTAGAATGTGCGAACGGTTCTCGGCGTTGTCTCATCTCGTCTAGCAGGATGCGTAGTACTTTCAGTGAGGGGGGAAAGCCTGCCCAAAGAACAAGGAATAGAGCTCTGTGTAAGAGCCAGACAGCTAGAGTAGCCAAAAATAGTTAGATAGGCAGATACGCAAGAGACGGGAGACAAGTTTCCGGGCAACTTGGGCTCCGGCAATCACAAAAGTACCAACACAAGCCAGCGCCAATGTTTACAGCTTCCGTTTTGAGTGTCTGCGCTTGCAGCTTTTTCTCCTCTCTCTCTCTTGCAAGACTGAGCTTTATTAGATCGGATATACGAGCAGTCTTGAGTCTTGGAGAAGGGAGACTGTCGAGACAGGTAGGCATCCGTGGACAACTCGTGTGGGTTTTTTTTTTTTTATTTAAGATGGCTAGTTCTAGAGCCACCGGCACGACGGCAAATGGCATTGCAAACACGGTTCTCAAGACGCAGGAAGGGGACGATTTGAGCGCGGTCTGGAGCAAGTGACGCAAGCAGGCAAACAAATAGATCTAGAGCGCTCGGGGGGGGGGGGGGGGGCATTGCGATGAGAGTTTGGTTGTCCCGAGGCAGTTTGATAGGATCTGGACAGATGATTCTGATGGATAAAAAAAGAAGAAAAAAGAAAAGAAATAAACACGCAGAAGGTTGTATGTTTCCCGATCTGGTAACATGTAGGTTATCGAAGGCGAATATATTTCGCATTGTACCGGCATTCGTATTAAGTTGTGGCTGAGAAAACCCATGTTTTTTATTGCTTCTTCTTTTCTACGCAAAAGTATCGAGACGTCGTTGTTCGCCTTCGTGCTACGACGCAATTGGGGGACGAAAGAGGAGGGAAGGACCCTGAAAATCAGAAATCTTCGGGGACGTACGTCGTAGTAGACCGAGCAAGGACCCTGAAAATCAGAAATCTTCGGGGACGTACGTCGTAGTAGACCGAGCAGACGTCCGCGCACGTTAAAAAGCAATAAAAGGGGGGAGGGTGAGTCAGGCGAAAGGTAGGCGAGGTAGGGTGGCGAACTAGGAAAGAGGCGAAAATGTGGTAAGCGGGATTTGGGGGGGAATTGGGGGTGATTTGCAGCGAACGGTGAACGGGATCGACCACTTGCGCTCCCGTCGCCCCTTTCCAGAAAACTGGAAGAGTTCTAAGTAGAGAAAAAGACGGCAAAAAAAAAAAAATCGATCAAATGTACAGTACAAAGTACTCGTAAAGACCGGAGCACCAGCCACGAAATAGGCCTCCAGGTCGATCATTTGAGGCGTTCAATCTTTGGGCCTTTTGAAATTCTCGAAAGTGTTCTGGACCGTCTTTTGTGTGGCTTTCTGGCTGCTGCCTTATTGTTGGTTCTTGTTGTTACCGGTTGGTGCTTGGAGGAAAACAGGGTGTATTGTGGCGAGTGCAGTGCGGCTGGAGACGGCAGAGCAGTCGAGAGCAGGTTCCAACACAAAGAGGCAAGATCATCTGAGTCGCGGAAGATGATTGGTGCGATGTGCTGTGAAGAGGGTGTTTGTGAGTGTGTCAGACCAGGCATCCCAGGTACTTTGGGGCTTATACGGCCGATGGCCTTTGCTTGTATGTGCCTTTTGTACATATAGAGTACGGAAGTACTGTTTGCCATTCTCGCTATTGTTTGAGCGCGCGAACGCCTTGCGGAGAAAACGGACCGACCAACGAGAAGCAGAATTTCAAAACCAGGAGGAAGGGGCGAAACGGGGCATCTTGAACCTAGACTGAGATTAATGCTGCCTGTTGCAGAATGCGTGCAGTTTGAATATGCGGGATGCAAATCATGGCTGCACGTTCGCTCGTTCGTTCGTCGTAAAAAGAAAAAGAAAAAGAAAAAGAAAAAAGACCGTCATCCCCTGCGCTGTACGACGTAGTGGATGCAAGAGGACCGTTTCCTCCTTTTTGGTGAATGTTGATATTGTCAGATATCAACTAGTACTAGTAGGCCAAGAGAGAGGAGCGGAGCTGGACCCTAGAGGGGCGAAAGATGGCATCCCTTGACAGAGGAAATTGAGATTGCAATTGTGCTGTAGAGAGTACGAAGTATGTCGTAGTGTCTTATGGTTTCTAGAAGATACGTCGTAATGATGAGATCTTGACGTACCTGGCATCCAGGGTCCTGCTTTTTGGGCCTCTTTCGTGGGATCATCAACTCGGCATTTTCGGTTGGGATCTCCGCGGAGATGGCGTGCCGTCCCAAACGAAAGACAAAATCCGATGATATAAAGGATTCAACAAGAGAACGAGAACAAGACGGCACATTATTGTGAGAGAGTAATGGGAGGGGGAGAGAGATCTGATGAGAAGGGTGAAAAGTCCCTGGAGATATGAAGGCACGACGAGCAGAGACACATACATGCAATATGAGATACGACAGCAAAACATGCACGCAAACACAGTCACGTACACAAGACACAAAAACAGGGTCTGCTGTGCATCGTGCAGCACCACGCAAAATGGAGCACCCTTTTCTTCACCTGCGAGACGAAGATACATATCACAGGGTGCAGACTGCAGTCTCGAGAGTACATAGTGTGTGTATGTGTACGGAGTACGGAGTATGTGTACGTACACACATGTACGCAGTATGTGTAGAAACCTCCACATCCCACACAACATCTAGACCGCCCCTCCTCCTCATCCTGTGTCCTAATTCACCACAAACAAAGGATTCGTGAGCAGACAAGCATCCTCTGCCGACAACTGTAGCGTGATGTCGGTGGCTGCGGGCGGGAGATGAGAAGAGAAGAGAAACAGAAGAAGGGGGAAAAAGAAGAGGGGAAACGGTTGAGAGCGTTGGAAAGGGGGTAGACGGCGAAGATTTTTGTCGGGACGCGCCCGTGTGCGGTGTGAGACGACAGCGGCCACTGGCAGGCCCTCTTGGGCACTTTGGGGCGTTGAGGTTTCGTAAAATATGAGCTTTAATACGTCGTACGTCGTACTGTGAAGGATATACAAACGCCCCTCTGGTGGGCCAAAATATAGTGCCACGACGCGGTGAGGGGCCGTGCCAGTGTCGGCGGTGGAGGGCCGCCCGAGGAGGACGATAGGGGTTGAAGGTGTCCGCTGTGAGAGACGCTGTTGTGAGAAATGAAAAGATAGTGAGGGCAGTGAGAGCCTGGCATATATTTACATTTTTTTTCTTCACTGAAGTGCTTCACTTTGAGGTGCTTTCTGCTGTGATATCACGCAAAACAACTAACACGGCAGGAATGATGCAAGCCCGCCAATAAGTGCGTTGTAGGAAGGTGCACAGACGAGGATTAGCGTCGTTTAATTGTGTGGTCCACACAAGAAGAGCCTGTGCTGCTTGTCGTTGTACGTTGTAGTGGGCGGAGAGTTTGCTCCGGCCTACCAGGGGCGGGCGGGGCCGGCGGAGGGAATGAACCTCAAGACGGAAGGAGCGACCAGGCGCGAAGAGGAAGAAAGGCAGGCGTAAAAAGAAGCGGGGTAGCTTCTTTCTAAAGAGCAAGCTTCGGCCAACGGCAGACACCGGACCTGTCGCTCCTTGTCTTGAACGTTTTTCAGCGTGAAACAGCCGCTGTCCACCTTCTTTTTGTGCTTCAATGTGGCTCGTTATACATATACTGAGAAGTTGCAGGGTCTTCTTCCCTGTTTTAGGGGCTTAAGCCACAGCAGCACTGGTGTCACCTTTACTGACCCAGCTCAAGATTTTTACGGAGTACGAAGCTAGCAGTGTCCACGGCAGGCACTTTAGATTGTGGACAGGCACTTGGCAACGGTTGTGAGTTGTGAGAGGCAGGCTGGTGGTGCTGGGAGCTGCATCGGAGCCACAAACACTTTTTGCAAGGCCGATAAGAGGGTGCCGTCAAGTTTGGTTCGCTGGTGTTTGTTGTTTGTTGCCGATGCGTTTGGAAAACGCAGACAGGTAAATCGAAGGAAGAGGATAAAGTCTAGCCGTACGAAATGCGCTCCAATGAGACGGGAATGCCAGAATTCAGGATGCAAATCGCAATGTCAACCGTGATGCCAAAGTAGGAAGAAGCACACGCAATCTGTGGGTTTGCGATGGATGTGCCATACGAGAGATCTCTAAGAGATTCTAACACGGCCGTGCGGCACGGTAAAAAGGGGGGAAAGCTGATAGCATTCAAAAGATAACCGCAAACTGGGCCAGCACGCAGCAAAATGCCAGTATGCCATCAGATACTAGGGGTGCGCCTGACTAGCACACCATAATAGCTCATAAAAACTTTCACGGGGCATGTCGCATCGAGAGTCCATTGAGATGAAGAGGAGATGCACACAGTAAGCCATAGGCAGGCAGACAGGCTAAGAGGCAGAGAGGATAAGAAGGGCACGGCAAAGAATTGGCACTGGCACCTCGTAAGGCAGATAATAGGAGACGAAGCAACAGGAACTCCGCCAAAACTTCAAAAGAAGTCAAGAGCGAAACAGGCTTGCCGTGTGTGAGAAACCGGTTTAAAGCAGGGTTTTGCTGCATACTGAATACAATCGCATGCTGAGAGGGTGTGGTTAGCAGAGAAAATTCGCAGAGGTCGTAAAATGTGTGTAGAAAAAAGACAAGTTGTCAGCCAAAGAGCCGGAGAAGAAGAAGAAGAGAAAAGAAAGAAGAAAAAAAGACTCCCAAGAAGCCAAAGGAACGATTAGGGAATGGCGGGGATGACTGAAGCTCTCAGGTTCAACTGGCTAGAAAGCATGTGTCAGGAGCTTCCAGAGGAGCAAGAAAAAAAAAGGTGCCCTGCAGTATCCTTTTCGAGCAATGATCAGCATCTGGTATTCACTTGGCCCTCTTTGGGTGGCCGAGACAAGGGAGAGGGCTGAATGAAACGGCCGTTCTATTTTGCTGATTTTCTTTGTTCTGCTTTATTTTTCTGACACCGCCATTCGCCGTTGAACATCGCGTACCATCTAAAGAACATTTAAAGTAAGACAAAAATGCCACCAAAATTTCAAAGTGCTGTACAAGATGCCTTGCCAGCTTATTAGTTGCAAATCCTCCTTTTAGCGCATCTCGTTAAGACGCCATGTCTCTGTTTTCTCGTTTTGAAATTCCTTGGGGGACAAGCCGCCGGAAGGTGAACCGCGGCCTCACATGGAAGGGTGAAGGGTGTAAATGCAGGGAGAGAGGACGAGAGTGAGAAGATAAAAAGACAAAGAAGAGCGGGCGGGCGGGCGGGCAGGGGCTGGAGGATGTCCATGATTCTAATCCAAAAAGGTGAAAGGCCAATGCAAGAGAGACAACCGAGACAAGAGGCTTCAAAAAAAAAAAAAGGACCGACCAAGACGAATAGGACGGTCACCACAGTCAGAAATTGCAACGAAATCAAAGCAGAGAGGTGAAATACAGGAGAAGGGCCAAAAAAAAGGACGATCTGACGTAGACACGAGCGAAGATCCTATTTATTTTTATGAATGGAGAGCGGAGCTGACAGATTTGACATTCGCGCTACAACATGAGAGGCGTGAAAGGTGGATGTCACAGCTTGTCAAGCTTGCCAGGAGGGGGAGCGCGGAAAGAAAAGAAAGAAAAAGAGGCGGGTCTTTCACGCACCTTGTCGAGCATCCTCCGGAAGTCGCTGCAAATGAAAATCCTTAAACAAAAACAGACATAAGATGCTCTTTGCGGACTCGCAGGGTTTGGCTTGGCACTTTTGACAAGATACATTCCGGTCAAAGACATAGGTTGCTTGTTATTGTTAACAGTACGCAATGTTCTCCTTGCAGTTGCGGTTCCAGTTGAAACAAGACTCAGTCAACGCTCTTTAGCATCCTGACCTGCCTTGTCTCATATGAGCACTGTTTTATGCTTTGTGCTTTGTGCTTACAATCTGTCATCCCGGTGTCGTCCAGGACCCAAAAATAACCCCCCCAAAAACGAAATGTGCCGTTTTCTATCATAGTTCCTCTTTTGTTATTTCGATGCCGTTGATGCTCTCGATGCTACGAAGAGTAGGATAAAGACAAACGGTAAATAAAAAAAGCTCCTACCGCCCGTTCTTTCCTGCAAAATCAATGCAGGGATATCTAAAATAGATAGCCCCGAATAATAAATTACCAAAAAAGCCGATTGCACCGAGACGTGATAAGAGCGGCATATGAAGGGCATATTGACCTGCTGCATCTCGAGCTCCCCTCTCCCCAAAAGTTAGCCTGCAAGCGAGGCCCCCCTCACCTCCAAATGGGCAAACCAGGATGGCGCTTGTCACACAGCCTGTACCAGAAGTGGACAAGTTTGGTTGGGGCTTGGGAAGCACTTGGAGGGACAGCTTGTCTCATCCCCTCTACGACGTACTCCGTACCGATACCCATTGAAGAAATAGAGGGGGAACCACACGCAGAATGCAGGGGAGAGGAGGGGCGTGTGCGTCCACGATAGGACGTGTCCAGAGAGAGAGAGGAGAGGCTCAGAGGCAGACTGAAAAGCTATGCCTGAAAAAGACAAAGAATGGAGAAAATATGTCCTCTTTCTAGATTAGCATGATCCCTAGGATGGCATTCGTGCAAGATTTCCATCTTAAGGCGGCACTTGCGCATCATTTTCCCACTTTGTGCCGCCTGGTTCTCGACTAGCGTTCGGTTCTTGCGCGCTCTTCACCACCATTATCACTCTGTCCCTCGCATCTTTGTCCTCTTTCTGCATTTTTGTCCACGCAATTCCACCCACACCGGTTTTTGGAAGAGGTCTACGGAGTAGCGAGTTGCAGAAACGGTTAATCTTTGCTTCTTTGTGTCTGGTCTTTTTCTGTTTGTCTCGCCTTGAGTCTCTGATTGTCTATTTTCTTTCTTTTTTTTGGGTCTTGATTTCCGGCTCTCCTCTTTCTCCCCATTTCTTCCTTTGCCTTTTCCTTTTTTTTTATCTGCCAATCTGTAAATGATCCTCAAAATCAAGGGCCCTCACGCCTTAAACCCTCTCCACTCCCTTTGAGCCTCTTCTATCTTTTATCTACTTGGCTCGCCTTGTCCACTTGCTAGTTCACCCTACTGCCCACTGCCCACTGCCTCTCATCAAGTAAAAGCAGGTAAAATAAAGCATGAAAGCAGCCACTTTCAAACCTTGAGAATTGTGGCTTTTTTTTCTGCTATCATTCTTGTCTCATGTCGTCCCTTTCTTATGGTCTCCTTTAGTTGTCTCTCGCTTGCTAGTAGCGGAATGAATATCAACGACTTCGACTACATCACCCGAGTACGAGATATCGAGCGTCAACCCAGATTCTGTCATAACTGCACACCTCAAAGTTGGCCCTTTGGCTGAATGGCAAGCATCTCAAAAAGACCTTGCCGGACCTGCCTCAGGCGTATTCTTCCTGCAAGTTTTTTTTCCTACCTGGATAGACGGACGCCCTTCGTTGACAATCTCAACATCCGCTCTTTTGCGTTTGTTTATCAGCACCTGCTAGCTAGCAGCGGCATCTCGCCGTATCTCGACCAGCTCTTACCACCTCGGCACCACCGCAAGCCTCCATCGGCTTGAATACGGGGAAACGTGCGTGCAATTGTGCATATGCAAGACCAAGAAAGACCAAGAAAGGACCAAGAAAGCAAGACGCAAGTATCCAAAACTTCCACATCTATGTAAAGCTGGAAAAAAAAGAAGAAGAAAAAGAGCATCATCCCCTATCAAAGCATCTCCCAATGCGGTCAAAACCCCCGTATCAGCCGAGCCAGACCAGACGGACGACAGCAGCACCATTTTCTTTCCCCACGTCGTATTCTGTCAGGGTCGCAGCGAGAACCGCAAACCCTGTAAACTTGCAGGCCACAGCCACAAACGCAACGATAAAATCCCATGACGAACTTCCATGGCAAATTGCCGTCAGCCAGCCAAATTGCCCACTCTGCAAGACATTTGCCAATGTTGCAAATGTAGCGAGTCCCCGATGTTACATTGAAAGTATTTTTAAAACTGCCCACAACCGCCCGTTGGGACCGTAGGAATTGAGGTTGGGTGGGAATCGTGAGAAAGTATTGTCTAGTGCTTGCCTGGCCAGCCTGTTTTACACAGTACTGTGTATGCGCACCCGTTTGTTTTGCTCATTTTGCTTCTTCACCTTTTGTTTTTGTGCATGCCGACCCTTTTGGCTGAACTCACCGTTAGAAGTAAGTACGCCAACCGTCGTCTCAAGTATCCATAATAATGGCCCAGGCCTGTCACCCACAGAACGTACAGAGCACAGATCAAACAGAGAGAGAGAGACACGCCCCTCCCATGATGACCAACCCTGCCATTCAGTCCGTCCCCTCCTCTCCCCTTGCAACTCCACTCCCGCTGGCACATCCCTTCCTTCACAAGAGGGGCGTGTGGGCGCGGCTTGCTACCCGAGATGCGCCTGGTGATGTCATTGCCCCCTTTTTGAAAAAAAAAATCGAAAAAAAAATGAGTGGTTTCTTTTTACGTCGCCGGTTAGCTGTTTATTTTACTGCTTTGGCTCTGGCTCTACAGTTGAACTCCCGACTTATGCGGGCGGGTAAATCGATGGATTGGTTTTAGACAGGTGGGCCCGCGTCTTCCTTCCCATCAACGTCAACATCAACGTCAACAAATCGACAACGACAAGTCTTGTCAAAATAGAAAAAAGGTCCAAATAGAAAAAAGCCGTTCTCCATCCATCGAAGTGCATACCAAGCAGACTAGAAGGACCGTGAAGATCACCACTCACCTGCAAGCACGGAGATGCCTCCGGGCGGTGTATTCGTCTCCCTGCCGCTCCATCCCCCGACTTTTTACACGGCTCTGCGTTTTTTCCATTCCCGGGCAGACGCCTCATACTCTTGGGCTTTAGCGTTGGAGGGAGTATGCATGGCATGGCTTGGCTCCCGTTGAGAAAACGATATGAAGTCGCGGATGACGTAGAAGACATTGATGTAAGAGCGAAAGGGCCGACACCACCGTGGACGCGAGGCCAAGAGAGGGGACGGGGCCGGCCAGGAAGCAAAGCTAGGGAAGAAAGGGGAATTTGCCATGAGCGAGACCACACAGTAAATCTTTGGCAAAAAAAAAACCCGGCCCCACAAGGGACCTCCTCTCTGTTTGTGGATGTGTGGATATGAGAGCTCTGCTATGGGCAGGCTATGAGCTTCTTCTAGACATGTAAGACTAAGTATGCTGGTAATGATAGCCGCCGAGTAACAGTATGGAGGTTTTGCTCCGGACTACGTAAAACAGAATCACAAAGAAAGGGACAAGTAGAATAATGGAGGGGTGAGAACAGAAGAAATCCGAGTTGGAAACAGAAACAAAAGCACAACATAAAACCAACGGTCCATCGTGCCCCTGCAAATTTTAAGGCGCACGACCGTAAGCGAACTATATAAAACAGGAAAGTGACCGGCAAGGGGAGGAAGACGTCGAGGGGAAGATAGAAAGTGGCTCGGGTGGATACAGCGGGCTACGGTACTGTGGCTGGCTTTCCATGTGAAGGCGGCCGGCTAAGCTGGGCCACGGTCGACCGGTCATACAAAACAAGACGCATACGGAGTATTTGCCAAGCAATCAGAATCCCCGGAGTAAACTACGGAGAGACCATGTTTTTTATCAAGATGACGCCTCCCTAGAGAGCCGGTTTCCTACAACAAGCACATGTGCATTGTTACACACTCCCGGGACTGCCTGCAACCTACGAGCCTACGTACGTCGGTTTTGTGCATCTATCGCTCTCAACGTCTTTGTTTACCCTGCTCACCAGCCACACAGTTCGTTGATGACTTTATCTTTCTTACCCCTGGTCGATTCGCCAGACTCTATCTTTCCACTTCCCGCTGTAGCTTGCGATCCCCTATTCCCTGACGACCTTGATCAACGCAAATCGACGCCATTCCGCACGGGAACATCGTAACGCAATAGATGATACAGGGCTCAAAAGGATGCCGCAGAGCTCCTGTGGGGTGTCAGGGGCTGGTCTCACTGATGCTCTCGCCGCCTGAATATGAGGTACCAAAGAATACAGGGACGAGAACAGAAGACGAGACAACATCCAGGGAAAATAATAGAGCCAGATGTGGTTTCTCTTATCAGGTTTTTTTTTAAGATCACAACATAACATCATCTATTCATGGAAGCATCTCTTTTGTAAGTTCTCTACTTTTTTATTCTGTTTTACAAGTAAATATGGATTATACACTCTAAAAGAGGTAGAAAAAGGCAAAAGATGTGTATATCATTTCCAGCAATCAATATCGCGGAGCCGACGTCTCATTGAATATTTGATCTCTTTGAAGATTTTTCTTCCTCTCCTATTTTCTTGCAGCCGAACTGTCACATCTTTCTTGTAAAATCAAGATTGATACCCCCCATAACTCTTCATGGGCGGGATTAATCATGCTGAGCTAGCATACGCCTTTGGAGGTGCTTGTAGTAGATAGCCAGAAGGGAATTGTGACCGCGGGTCTACAGTTGCATTCCCGTGCCCCCAGGATAGTTTGCCGGGTGAAAATCACTGGACAGACAGCCTGTTCGTCCTGTGTAAAGGAGGGGATGATCATCTGTAGCGTGTCTGCGTGTCTGCTTGCCGCACTCTCTTGGATCGGGGGAGCCACACAGAACTCTCCTTTCTCGCAACGTACAGAGAAAGATAACGTCGCAGAAGGAGAAATAAAGTGCCAGGGCCCAAGGAGCACAGCGGAACAAGAAAGGAAGATGGTGTTCTGTCCCACTGTTTCCCGTGGTTCTGGTCCGGCGCTTGCTGCCAACAAATTCCCACTGGCCGAGCCATGTGGCAGGCTCGGCAGGCTCGACAGGCCTCAAAGAACGGCCGGGAAGCAAACGTGACAGCGCTATTGCACGAGCCCACCGGCGCGGATCCTGTGTCGATCAGAAAAGGCACCAGAAGCACAAGAAGCGCAAGAAGCACCAAGCACCTAAGCACCTGAAGCACCTGAAGCACCTGAAGCACCTGAAGCACCTGAAGCACCTGAAGCACCTGAAGCACTGACCATAAACAACAGCTGCTAGGCTGCTTCTGCCGTTAAAACCTGGGGGAGAGGGGTTGTCGCTCCATCCCAAGACGTGGCCCTTGCACTAGATCTCGATCCCATTCCACATCGGGAGCATTTTCGTCTCCACCCTGTTTTTGCCTTCCATCGCTTCGATCTATTCCCATTTACCACGACCTCTTCATCGGATTTTTCTTCTCCGTTCTTTTCACGTCTCGTCCTCTATCTCGATACTTAGCCCTGTAGGGAGAATCAATATCAAAACTGTCGGCGCGCTTGCTAACGAAACGAAGGGGTCACAACAGGGGCGACATCTTCAGCATACTATTTATATGGACACGGTATGGATGTACACATATGAGAAATGCCGTGATTATGACGTATTAAAATGACACTCGGTACAGATTGACGGTCGTATCAAATACTTCTCGTTCCACGCATTGCGACACCGAGGAGATCCGAGAGTCATGAGCTTCCATCATCGTTATCGATGTAAGTTCGGAAAATTCATCATAATAGGATGTCCCAGATGATGATTGCAAAACGAAGCTTACCAATTGACCAACATTTGTGCCACAAGGTGAAGACGGATACGTCCACCCTAGTCGATATTAAAGATCACGAACCAAAGAGGCCTGGAGGAAGCTCACGACCGCCGACCATCAGCATCGCCGTCCCTGATATGGTGCCTCTGCCGCGCATCGTAGTGACCGACCTATGTAGGTGTCCCAGAGCTGTCCCCTCTAGCTCCCTTTCGAGTCGCTCTTCCACATGTCCCCTTCCCCAGCTAACTCCTCCAAGATTGTCGCATATACCAAACTGACGGGTCGTGACATGTACCCACTTTGACGGGATCTCCTGGTGCAAAAAAGCCCCATCTCGACAGATGCAAGACGTCATGCAAGCCCCCAAAGGGATACTGATTTTCTGAGTGCTCGGGACCTCCCGTTTCTGTCAGCCTCGTGGCGTATTTCGTACCTTTGTTGACGTCCGTTGGTGTGGTTGCAGCGATGGACCCTGCATCGTGAAGCTGTCCTCGAGAGCATCGATAAACGTTGAAGATGGGAATCTAGATATGAGCAATGACATCATCGGATCTTATCGCAGATATTATCTTATCGATAGCAGATCGAGATTCCCTCTGTCGATAAGATAGTTCGGTGTCACATGTACTTGCACGTGCAACTTACGCTCCCGTCGTCCCGCCTTCCCGCCCATGTCCGTCCCACACATCCTCCGCCACAAACTTCCCCTCTTTCGTCCCTTTTGTCTTTGTAATTCATCTTTGAGCCTCAACGCAATCCGGGACCGCCGATTCCTGAAGAAAGCGCCGAGCGCAAATCGCCGACACGGACGGACCAAGCCCGGTCTTTTACCATCTTCCTGCTGGCAACTGATGGTGATGTGGCTGTTCCTTTTGTGGCTCTTTATTTACAATACAGAACTTGGCAAAGGAACAAAAGGAGGAGGCAGAAGCAGCATAAACTTGCAATGAAGCAACGAAGGAACAGAAACTACTAGTATTGTTGTGCGGGGTATGTATCTTGAAGAGACGAATCTCCCGAGTAGGCGTGCGGATTGGCCGGCTCGCACTCTGATTCAGGCCAGTTTGAGGACTGAATCATGCCCCCTGTTGGTGTGCAAAGTGCGCTCTCCGCGCTCTACAGCACTGAAAGATGTCGAGGATGTTCCCCAGCGGACAATTTGTCTCACTGCGCAGACGGCTGCTTCTGTGCCCCACTGTATTCTTCTTATGCTTCTCCACTTTCTGTGCTCGTCTGACGCAAAAAGCCGCTGCAACACCCCGGGTATCGCTTTTCCGGCGCCAAACAAAAAAAAAGAGAGGGTTCATTGAAAAAAGATTAGGAGAAACGCCAAAAGCTCACACAGCCTCGTTCTCACTCTTTTGCATCGGCCAACGGTGTTAACACACAAATTCACACAAGTCTTTGTAGTCAAATATGGAAAGGGAAAAAAAGGCAAATATAATGAGTAAAATAGAGATATACGATATCACTGTACGGACAAGTCATGCAACATCATGACACATGCACCAATAATAGCTTTCCAAAAGGTTTCTCGCCGTGCAAGGGGAAGGAAGCAAAAAGACCTACCCTGTCCCGCTTGCATTGCCACGGGGAACAACTCGACAAGTCTCATAACTCCCTAAAAGAACATAAATTTGCACAACGATGAAGTGCATAGAGTCGATGGGGACCCATGGGAGACGTCAACAACAAAGAAACGGCCAGAAACGCCAAGGCTTTTGATATGGAGCAAAGGCAGGCCAGGGAGATATTTTAGGTGACCAGAAGGCGGCAAACAGGAAGAAAACTGAAGAACATCAACAACACACAGGGCAATGGAGACAGGGGCTCGAAAAGATTCCAGAACGACAAAAAAGCAGATCAACATTAATGATGCTCGCCACGGGCCACCCTTAACAAGGACTCCGTCCTCCGCTCGAGCTGGTTGAGGTCCGTGGACCTTTTCCATGCTAGCTTGCTCGCCCACCTTTTTCTGTTCTGCCTTTTTCACTACTGAGTAATACGTCGTACGTCGTACCCTTATCTCCCATATTTCACCCCAGAGGATACCCACACCCGAGATGGGACTCCATTCCCTGCTATCCCCGTTTCGGTTTTCTTTGAATTCATCTGCCTCCATCTGCCTCCATCGCCCTCCATCGCCCTCCATCGTCCTCATCGTATCCATTGTGTGTGTGCATTGCCCCGTCCCGGCGGGTGGGCCTCCCACTGCTTCTCTCCTTCTTTTTCTGTTTACTTTTTATTTCTGGCCATCCTTTGGGTACATTATCTGTAATCAGCTTACGACGGTTGTTTTGGAGACGTTTTGGTCTCTTTCCGCGCCCCAGTTGGGCTTGCTTTGCACAATGTATTTCTGCGAGATATCCTGCCTGCCAAGTACCGACGCAAGTTCGGAACAGAGAGCGTGATATACACACAAAAACAAGAGATGATGAAGACGAAAGAGAGGTGAGAAATTCGGCAGACGTTGAATCATTTCCGTCAGCTTTTTGTATGCTTCGACATCAGCGCCGGCGGAGCAAATACTTTTGATGTTGCTCCTTTTATATCATCCTTCTTTCTTATTGATGCATGCAGCATTGGAAGCGTGAAAACTCTTGACGCAATACGCCATGGTAATGTGATTGCCGTGCCCCGTGGGGCACAGGTGAGCGTTTAGTCCTCGATTTCTGGCGGTTCGCCTCACAAATGTCTCCGGATGCGTGTGATTCTGGTATCTGACTCGTAAGTCAAGTAGCTTCTTTTGGATCGTGTAGTCTGGTTCTTTTCCCCCCTCCCCCCAACCCCGTTCTTCTCCGAACTCCCCAAGGAGTCAGGGACCGCCGTTTCCTCGGATCTGCTGCCACTTCCAGAACGGGCATAACGCCTACAAGCTAGTCAATTCGTTTTCCTGGGCACTCCTTTCGTTTTCCATCAAGGGGCCCTTTCTTGTTCCATTCTGTTCTCTTTTTTATATATCCAGCTACCCCGCTCCCGAGCTTCCGTGTTTCTTTTTGAGCTTGCATCTTTTTCTATTCATTCATCTTTTCTTTTACAGCTTTGTCTTCTCGTTTCGAGCCTACATTCTTCTGTACATACACTTTCTCTTCACCTTTCACCTTTCACCTTTCTTACACCCACAATATCCACACAAAATGGCCCGCTTCGCCCCCGACTACTACAAGGCCATTGAGCACTTGATCAAGGCCGCCGAGGGCCAGCCGCCCGCACCGGCCCCCAAGACCGTCGGCGAGCTCACAGAACAGCTCAACGCCATAATGGGCGTCATGTTCAAGGGTTCCGCCGCACCGCCGCACATTGTCCAGACCAAGGAGCAGATCCCCGTCCCCGGCGGCAAGACTGTTACCGTTACCCGCTACGCCACTGCCGAGCAGCGTGCTGCCAAGGACCAGCCGGCTGTCATGTACCTGCACGCCGGCGGCATGATCTGTGGCTCCGTTGACCTGCTCAACGAGACCGTTGCCAACGAGTCGGCTGCCTACGGTGTCCAGTACTTTGCCGTCGAGTACACCAAGTCGCCCCAGGTCGCTGCGCCCGTCGCCCTCGAGGAGGCCTACGCTGTCCTGACCCACTTGTCCAAGAACGCCGCCCAGTACGGTGTCGACAACAAGCGCATTGCTGTCGCCGGTGCTTCAGCTGGTGGCGGTATGTCCGCTGGCGTTGGTCTGATGGCCCGCGACCGCGGTCTCAGCCCGCCCATTGCCAAGCTCGTCCTCATCTACCCCATGCTCGACGACCGCACTGTCCAGGCGCACCCGCCCAAGGGTGCCCGCCACGCCGGCGCCAACCACAAGGACGACGATTGGTCAGTCCGCCCCTTCTTGACCTGGAACTGTGAGCAGAACGCTCTGGCTTGGAACGCCTACCTCGGCACTGGCAACCCGGCCACCGACGATGCCCTGGCCGCTGCTGCCAACCTGGCCAAAGCCACACCCCCCGGCCAGGGCAACGGCGCTCTGTACGCCATCCCGGCCCGTGCCGCTACACTGGCCGGTCTCCCGCCGACCTACATTGACTGCGGCGGTCTCGATCTGTTCCTAGAGGAGTCGACCCAGTTTGCCGCCCGCCTGGCACACGACGGTGTCGAATTTGACTTTCACATCTTCCACGGCGTGCCCCACGGCTTCGAGATTGGGCTGACGAGCAATGCTGCACAGACGGCTCTGGCGCAGCGCAAGATTGCCTACAACAGCTTCTAAGCTGGTGTGCGTGGCCTGACAAAAAAGAGAAGAGAAACGACATGTATACAAATAGCTAATAGGATGATGATGAACTGTACATAAAAACAAAAACGATCAATTGCAATGATGTATGAACAGGAGCCTTGAATTCATGAGTAGTAAAAGTAATGTGAGATTTTGTGAGGACAGTGTAATTAGTATGCTTGAAGTACCTTTCACGCGCTGTGCTATACACTGTGTACTTTTCTGTCGGCCAACTGATTTGCCAGGAACCAACCCACTCCAAATCCAGCCAGAGGGCAAAAAAGATTTTAGAGTGAGAGCGGGTCTAGGCCTGTCGATCGATTCATAACAAAGACTTACAAGATATTATGCGGACGAAACGGCACTTTCAGTTGTTTATTGACCCCATCCCGCAAAACGTGGCACCTCTTACACGCCGGAAGGTGGGTGGGGAGATTTGAAAGACCCGGACCCGGAATCAAAATACAAACTACGGAGTACTGGGTCCAGTCATTGGGGATAAGAAACTAGGGCAAAGCAATGACGTTCTTGTTCCTGATCATCTGGTGGCTGTTGATTAAGTGAGATTATGGATGGAAAAAGCGTGTAAGTCGATTTGCTAACCGTGACCGCTTTTGTGGGCATTTGCTCACTCTCAAATGCGCCTTCCCTTAACAACTGTGCTTACTCCTTCGTTGACTTTGGCTTTTTCCGTACCTTGAGAAGGTGTTCGCGGTCACTCTTCTCTGCCGCCATTAATGTCGACTGGTCGTTGTCTGGCCATGTCGATGTTTTGGCGATGCCGTTCGTGCCTGATGTGCATCCGCTTCCTTCCATTTATGCAGCTGGGCAGTGTCAGCCTTGTGTTGTTTTGTTTTGACGAGGCTGAAAATAAAACTGGGATTTCTCTTACTTCACCAAACACACATCTAGAAAGCAAACGCCAACCACTCATTACTCACCATCCTTTCCATCATCCATCATTCGCCACCCATCACTTACAACCCATCACTACAACCCATCAACGCAAAAGTATCCCATTGTTTATTTCAACCAGACTTCCCATCATCCGCAGCCATGTCTAGTTACAGAATGACTTCCACGAGCCCGTCGCTCTCCACGGTGCAAAACGTGTTATAGCGAATCAACCTTTGCCTAGTGGAGCTTCGTGTCATGAAGAACAAACTAGGGCGCAACACGGCGACGATACGCAGAGCCATGGACGACATCAGACAGAACGAGGGCGAGACGCTGATGAAATGGCGTACACGCAACCCTTCGACTGTTCTCGAGATCCAGTTCTGGAACCAAGTCCTGGAACTGGGCGAAGACCTTGTCAGTCGAGAAGAAGACCTGGGCGATTTCGTCACCGAGAACACTGCGCTTATCCGGAGCTTGGTGCATAGCATTTCCGAAAAGAGTTGGCAGACAGGGCACAATTCTGAGTTGCCCAGTGCGGATTCGAGCCCAGAACCAACCGACCCCGTCAGCAATTACAACAATGCTGCCTCGATTGTCAACCACAGCCACGATCCCAGTGAAACTTGTAGCTTTGTCTCAGAGGACGAGATCGTCTCTGGCTCGCACCCGTCTCGCTCGCCATCACTTATATGGGAACAGGAAACGCCTCCTTCTGAAGTGACAGAGTCCGAGCAAGATGTCCAAGACTTGCCTGAACCGCCAACTACTCTTCACAAGTTCCCTAGGCTACCGCCTGAGCTGCGGATCGTCATCTGGAAGATGCAAGTAGCCCCTCCTCGCTGCTACGCGTACTACAAATCAATCAAAAGCCTCTACGAACTCCCCGAGAGACCCTTTATCAAAACCAAAGACGACCACGGCCTATGGTTTGCGTGCCACGAGTCCCGCGCCTTGATGTTTGACATGTACGGAAAGGACAGAAGACGCACACAGAACAACCCACCCAGGCAAGGAGCCGAGTGCTACAAAAAGTGTCTCTGCTTTGGTCGGTACTTTGACAGATGTGTGGACGAATATGCGTTTGAAATGGGCAAGTTCATCTACAAGTTCGATTTCTATCACCAACTCGTGAGGCGGCTCGAGACCATGCTGGACGTGGAGCGGCGCGACCCGGAGAAGAAGCGGCCAGATATGTGGGCAATCCGTGCGGACGATCTGCCCAAGGGGATAGTGAAGTTCATACACGATTTGACGCGACAAACGTATCTCTATTCGTGGCCAATACTGCATCATTCCGGGTACCCAGGAATCGACATGGCATGGCCCTGATATGCGAGGTTCTACAGTTTTTGGTTAGGGCAATACAACATATTTCAATGACGAGAATATGAGCTTATTTGGAGTGGACACGGACATCCATGTCTGTTCCTGTCAAGTATATGCACGTTTAATTTCTCTCAATGAAAACGATATCAAGTGAAAACAGTGAACAGTGGTTCAGGGAATTTAGGTCACAAGCATTAAAGAGACGTTTCTGCTGCCTTTTTATTCAACGTTATGCATTATCGCATATAAATGAAATACGCCTAGCGGACTGCTCTTTCTCTGCTCGTCAAGCCCGCAAAGAAGTTGTTGTGGTTCTTCAACTGGCGAGCACGCGCAGGTTTTACTCATAGTCTCTCAGGCGCGCCCTTTTATCATAACATTTACTTTTACCAACATCCCTCATCACGACCGTTTATAAGGTCATCAACCAAACCCATCTGTCACGTACGGCCATAGATACTGTAAGATACGGGATCCCGTCCGCTCTCCCCTAGTCAAACCAGAAGATGGCCCGAGAGAGTGTTGTGAGGACGGAAGAAAAAATACGTCCTTGCCAATCGTGCCGCCCAGCTCCCTCTGTTGCTGTGGCACCGCGGCCTTAGTTCTAGCGCTTTTGTACCTTGTATGCCCTTGAAAACCCCGCTAGTTACATACACTAAAGACACATATCTCCTAACCGCCGAGCACAAAACACAGAACAGAAAACAGAAAATGGGCGAAACAGAGAACAGACAGAAAGCAGAAACCAGATTCAGAAAAAGAAGTACCGTAGAATATGTTACGGGTGGGCGCCAGAGTAGCTGCGGCGATTGAACCTGCGCAGTGTGAAAAAAAAAAAAAAAATAGCAGCAACATCGACAGAAGAGAACATCGCCATTATCTGGCGCTTCTTAACCACAATCCATCGAGAGCATGTCGGGACAACGAAGCGCGCCTGTGCGTTCCAAAGATGACGAGTAAGCCTCTTTGTCACTCACGGCCTCCTCCCCCTTAACAACCGGCATTTCTTCCGGGCGCTAAATAAGTTTCTAGGGCGTTTTTACGTGAAGCAAAGAGGAGACGCGACGCCTTCGACCCGATAGCAGCACCTGAAGCACGCCGTCTCCGGTTTATGGCGGTGCCGTTTCTAGACAACGCGCCTATGGACGACACGCCGCCGAGCTTCAAGCTGGCGAATCTCAAAGTGCCCAAGCTGCGCAGGTGTACCTTTGACGTGGACACGATAGACTGGGATCGTGCCACGCTGCTCGGCGCCGGCATGGACGGTTGTGTGTGGCGCGTCTACTTTGGCGACAAGGGCCCGTACGCGCTGAAGCTGGTAGGTGCCGTCCTCCTTGCTGGTTAGATTTTTGCTTTTCATGCTCCTAACGCTATAGTTCTGGGACGTCGACGTGACGAAACAGGTCTTTCGGTACTAAGCCGCCCAGCGAGAGTGTCAGAACGCGGCCCTTCTACAGATACTACGTGCGTCCCTCGACCAGGCAGCAGAGGCTGCAGCGACGGTCGCAGCCGGGGGCACGCCGGCGGGGCCTGCAGCGCCCATATTCGTGTCTCCGAACCCAGAGACCTTAAAGAGGCCGTGGCCAACTTCGTCAGCTTCTCCGAAGAGGTGCGGCGCCATCTCGACACGCACGGGCCCCAAATCGAGCGCGAGGTGATCCGCATGGTGCCGATGCCGCGCTTCGCGCAGTGCTACGGCTGGTTGCGCGTCAACGGAACGGAACTTGTCGAGCGTATACCCCGGCGCGTCCGACCCTCCGTCCAACATATCGACAAAGAGACGCGCTACTTGCAGGCCGACCAGAGAGAGCACTTGGCCATTGTGTACGAGTACATCCGCAGCGCCAAGAGCGAAAAAGAAGACGTCAAAGCCAAGGCCGGCATCGAGACGCGTAGTCGACGCGCCCGGCGAGAAGCATTGGAGGCCGAGAGGGCAGCCACCAAAGGCGCGAAGATGGCAGGGCCAAATGACCCCGAAAAAGTAGCCGCCGTGGCCAAGTTCCTGTACCTGGCCGGTTTCGCCTTCTGCCCGCAGTCGCTGGCGCGCAACTGGAAGAACGGCGTGCTAGTCGACCATTCGGACATTATCAGCCCGCGCGGCTTCGGCTGGCACAAATGGAGCTACCGCCCCCGGCCCGTGGAGGAACTTTTGGCGTAGGTGAGCCGTGGCTTGTGATATTCATTACGGGCCCACGCGATGACGACGGCCGACAGGCGCGACTCATGCCTGGCCCGCCGATCTCCTCTCTTTCTTTCATTTGTGGGGTCTTGCGGCTCTTCGGTAGGTTGTTGTTGCGGTTGCTCGAGCTCGGCGGATTCTTCACCGCGCTTTTCTTCACTGCGTTGCCCGCTCCGTTCTTCGTCGAACTCTTCGTTGCAACCTCTCGCGGTAAATTGTGTTTTTTTGCTTTGACTTGTTCCTCAAAGACTGCGACGCCGCCATACGCAGCCGAGTCGACCAGAGTCAGTGTCGAGAAGATGCCATTGTGCTCGAAGCAAAGACAAGGGAGCGCAGCCGCTCTACTCGGACCAGAATAACCCGACCAGTGTAAAATATACGACAACTACCATAGAGCATTTATTATGTGGACTTTTGGTGCGGCGCCTACTTTTGTTTTGTCGGTTTTTGTTTTTTAAGGAAAAAGGATATAAAAAATAAAACGGAATTAAATAAAACAAAAGCCAAGTAGGCCTCAAAATAAATTATAAACCTCATAGCTCTCTTGCAGACATGATATCTGCTGGTATCGTCGCCCAGTCCTCCTCAAATCTTTGGTCGATAATCTAGACAATAATATCAAACAGCCAACTCAGTCCTGCAAACACCGTACTCCTCTATTTTCATATTTCCATTTGAACTACCCTCTCTCGCAGGCCGGCTCACAGTCGAATGTCCAGGGTGGCCTCTTCGCCCGGACCCAGCCCAAGCCAACGATGCCAGTTGACCTGCAGCTTCACCGCGGCTTCATTTATTCGTGCTGTCCATGCAGGATCTCGCTCGCTCGCCGCCAGAATGGCAAAGCTGCGCAAGGCTCTCAAATAAAAGGCGTCTTGGTGACGCGGCTCACTGAGCAGAGGGTCGTTGTAAAAGGCACGGAACAGGTAGTTTTCGTCGTCGGGAGGCGGCTGGGGCTCGCTCGTCTCTGGTAGTGTGATTTTTGGCCTCAACTGCAGAATGTAGACCAGCACAATCTGCGCCCACAGACAGCGCACCAGTACCAGAGCAATCTCGCTGACAGCCGGGTACTGCTGGCGGACAGCAGCCAGAAAGACACGCAGGGCGTGCACGAGTGTCGGCAGGAAACACAAGAAGAAATCAAACTCGGGCGGGCCAGGTGTTTTGTATGTCCCGCAGGCCAGGGCCACAGTCGTCACGCGGCCGAGCTCTTCGAGTGCATCGAGCGGATCAATCGTCTCGGCCAGGTCCCATCGCCAAACGCTTTCGAGAACGACTTGGCCGACAATCGTCTGGCTTGACCAGGGCCGGCCGGCCAGGGCATGATTTGTGTAGCCCGGGAGCACGAGCGGCAGACTGGACAAGCGGCCGTCACGGGCGAGGTCGCGGAGGATGGATAATGGATCGCATGTCCATTTGTGTAGTGGTCGGCGATAGTGTCCTCCGCTGGAACCAAATAATGCAGACCTTCGACGAGATTCTGTGGCAATCGACGCAAACAATCCACAGAGACCATTGTCGAGATTGCTGGCAGCCAGAGCCAGAGCCTGTTTTGCGTAGGTGGCCGACTTCACCTCGAGCGAATCGGCGAGGTGGACGAGTGGCAGGCCATAGCAGGCAAACAGACCCATCCACAATGGCCGTGGTCCGCCCTGGAACAGTTCAGTGATGAGGTTGTCGCGCAATGGCGCACCTGGGTTGACGAGGCGGCGGGCATAATACGTGCGAAATTCGTTGATGCGGCTGAGAGAACGTGTGTTAGTTGATGACCTAATTAGATCCTAAAGCTGGGGGATTTCGACGTCTGACAAAGGCTGACAAAATAACCAAAACTGACCAACCCGACCAAAAACAGCGACTACTGACAACTAAATGACAAAGAACAAGAGGAAAAAGTCTCGACTAACACGAGGATATCAAAATGACAAAAATGACAAACACGGCTATCAACTGACATGACAAAATACTGACAAAAGTCATAGAAATTGCCAAATGCCAAATGATTAAGATGGGGGAAAAAGTGCAGAAAAACAAATGCAACAATAAATGCACAGATGACTGTCACTGACAGATCTGACAAACAATGTAAAGTGGAAAAAAAGACAATCGAAAACAAAGGTAAAGCAGGTGATCGTGATGAAAAGTCCACAGATTGGGTTGACTTACTCTTTCTGGCCAAAGTGTGCCTCCATCGGCGTATCCGTCTCCATTGACGGCCGCAACGCTGCTTGCTGGCCACTGTGCAGACGGTATGCCGCTTCCATCTGCAAATCTGACCCGGCCAGCTCGCGGATTGTTGCCAGGAAAAAGGCAATAATGTTGGGTGATTCGTCGTCGTCATCCATCATGCCCGAGTAGAGCATGTCGTTTTTGGTAATAAGCGTCATAAAGGTGCCTTGTTGGAGGGCGGCAGTTGCATCAAACAGCGGCAGCTGGGAGGGCGGCAACCATGGTGGCGGAATTTGGCCGGCGACCATGGTGGCGAAGATGGTTGCACTGGAGGTTGTGCCGTAAGATGAGAGGTGTTGGTGTAACGGTGTGACAAGAAGGTGTAAGGTGTAATGGGCTGTAAGTGGTATGCGAAGATTGTGTAAAATGATATTAGGTGAATGGACAACTGGAACGGGTGATATGGTCGGTGATGGGTGAGGAGATTGGATGTGACCGTTGTCGAAGCCTTGTCGATTGCAAATACCTCAAAGGTCAGATAAATATTGCCAAAAGAGATGTCAATGTCAGCAGATGCCAGTGGCAACATTGACAGCAAGATCAGATCGGACAAGTTGATGCAACACAAGATGGTGATGGCAACGGCAATGAAAACTTTGGGAAGAGAACAAACTCTTCCTTTTATCTGAATGCATCGACAACGGCATCCCGTAGATGGAAAGATAAAGTTCTCCGATGTCGAGAGAGAAATGATGAAAGACTCAACAAAATATAGTGAAAAGTGTTTTTTGTTCTTTTTTAGCCCAATCGGACTCAATAAGCAGAATCGACGACGGAGCGGAGCCACCCAAGGTCGAAAGTGAGTATCGAATATTTTTCTTCTTCTTTTGTTCTCGTCCCTTCGCCTTGAGCGTTTCAGATCCCGCGATGTAGTATTTGAGTTTCTGTTTTTCTCAGCCTAGAGAAGAGTAAGAAAAGGGGAAAGAGAGGGCAAGAGGAAGGAACGAGAGGCAAGAGCAGAGCCCAGGCCAAAGGCAATGGCAAAGAACGAGGAGAAGCGGCGGGAAAAGATGATGACGCTACCCTCAGGTGCTTGTTCATCTAAGGGGACCCATCACGAGGCGAAGACAAATAAGAAGACAGGATGAGGCTGGGCTGGTGCAATCGAGACGTATATATGTAATAATAAAAAGAAAGAAAAGGGGAGGGAAGGGGGGCGTAGGGCGGATTCGTTGGGTCGTCGTCACTCACGGCTTTGGACATGGCGTCTCGGCCAGGGCGGCTATGCTAGCTTGGCAGCGTGGGAAATGGCGGAAGCGGGCAGGACATCGAGAAGTTGTTGACGGAGTTGCGGAGGGGACGAGTTGGGTATGCTTTTTGCCTCATCTGTTTACTAGGATCGTATTCCATGGTTTGCGAGTATCTCTAGTTGGATTTATGGAGAAGGCAATGACGCGGAACGCGAGAATAGAGTGCAGGATGCGAGAAAGAAAGATAGAACTAGCATCAAATTGTAGTTATCAACTCTAGGGAAGCAAGTCCTCCCAAGCCTTTTTGTCTACGGACACAGTATTTAAAATTGTGTCATCAGGACCAGATAGTTTTTTTCTAACTAAACAAATCAAAATACGATGGAAGTGAGCGGCAAGAAAAAGAAGGAACTAGCAGTGCCTAGCATCTTCGCGTGACAGCTTGCGTATGCTCAAGGCTACAAAGAGGGAAAAGAAAACCTGCATCTCGAGACGATCCGTCGTCCTCCGTATAGATTTCCGAAAAGAGAACATGCCAGCCTTGTGGATGCCGAGTATAGAGCGGAACACGGAAGAGAAGGGGAATAAAAGTAATTCAAAAATAAAATAAGAAAATGGGCATATCACATAAACATGCATTAAGTAAGGAGTGAGGGTTAGAAAAGGAAGCAAGTGGAAACAGACTGGAGAAGGGTTGGCTTGGCTTGGGGCAAAAAGCAAATCCCTATCTCAACTAAGCAAACCCCATAACTGGAACGTCCATCGGGGGGAGAAATAAGGTTTAGACCATGGACTTTAGGGGGAAAAAGGGGCAAGTTGAAAAACTCGCGGTGCCCGGTGCAGGGTGTTGCTAAATCGAATGGACGGACCGACGTCGTCTTGACGTTTTGGGAATATGGGATGCTAAGATGAACGTCTAGGTAGGACAACGGTGTTTCCAGAAGGAACGACATCAATGGGCACTACTCTGTTTGTCGGGTTGCACTTTGTTCCTCGAAATATTGGCTCTCGAAAGATGCCTGTCGAATCCACCAGTATGTGCCGGTATCTCTGTATCCCAAGAAAAAGTTGGGAGCGAGGGCCTGTTCACTTACACGCTGCATGGTCCATTTTGGTACCTTTTTGCCCATTCCAGGCAGTTAGTTACAGGCGGCAAGTTCCATCTGACCATTCAAGTTCACTAACAAAAGGACCGGATACGCTGGAACGGGAAGTTGGCCGTTGAATGCCCCACCAATCCTAGCCAGTGTGCCCCTTTCTGACTATTTGTCAATGGTTTTGGCGCTTCTCATCTTTGGGGAGGCGCGCGCGGCGTTTGGGTGTTTGGTGGTGGTCACCCTTTTCTCCTGGGCTTTGGGGGTTTGTCATTCCTGACAATCCGTGTCAAAGCCTCTTAACTGACGCTATATAATAGTTTACTAGCTGCACCATCTTCAGTCACCGCATTGTTACAAATCGCACTTTTGGTCCTGCATTTGATTGAATTCGACCACGCCCAGCTTAGATAAGTTTGTTCGATTTTTACATCGCCGTCTGGTCATCCTCGTCCCGATCTGCAGCTCGTAGCTTTTGTTCTTCGCCAGTGCAGTTGTCAGCCTGACATCACTTTTTTTCTTCTCCGTTTGCTCGATCTCACAAGATCGTGAGGGCCGGGAGCGACACGCGGGGAATGCCCGGTGTTTGCTTGCGTGGGGGATCGGGAATCCCGACGAAGGGAACGCGAAAACGATGCAAGATACGGCTAGAGAACAGCCACTGTGGCTAGTGGTGATGTCAGTGTACGCAGTAATGTCAAGTCTGCAAGTTTGTCAGACACAACTTTTAAGCCTGACAACCCAATGGCAGCTCCAAAAACCTTTTGAAACTCCGCAACTCCGCAACGCCGCAACGCCGCAACGCCGCGACAATTCCGTCCGTGATACCGTGCCGTTGTTGATCGTCAAAAGGTTTTTATGGAGTTCACAAAAGAATCATACAACATACACTTTTCGAAAACGATGCAATACAACACACCACAACACAACTCAACCTCACGCCTCACGCCTCATCACATAATCCTCTGCCCCCTAAAGAAATCAAAGAAAACCGCGGAGAGAGTCATTGCTGGATCGCATCATATGCAATCCTATCTCGCCTGGTCATCGTTCGATTCTTCAGGTTCAATTCCGACACTTCCCCTGCCGTGGTCATCACGATCGAAACGGACAATTTGGATTGCAAATTTCTTTCAAGGGCATCTTCTCCTTTTGTTATCTTTCCTCGTTCTCGCTTCTCTAATTTGTATCGTTTCTGGTGCCCGATGCAAGCCACTCTGCCACTCTGCAATGTTCAGATACCGCAATCAGCTCCGTGCTCTGTTCGGGCTTTACAGGCATAACGTCGAGTCTTGAGCAGTAAATAGTGGGGTGTGTGGATGCTCAATAACAGCTGACTGGCAGCAATCCATGCCGCTGTGCTCTCGTGCTCTTTCTTACTGTTGTCGCCGCGTTTTGATCGCACGCCTGTACGGAGCCAAAAGCCACCAAAAGCAAACCCGTCACAGCCCATCACAGCCCATCACAGCCCGTCAAATTCCAAATTACAACGCAAAAAGTGGGACTCCACCTCCATCTACGAGTAAGCTCCCATTCACCATCTTCAATCCCGTAGTGCGATTGTTGTTTCCTCTTATCTGCAGGGTGTCTGCAATTTCTTTTCATTTTCGGCTCATTCGACTTATTTGAATTGCTTCCTTTCGCCACGAAATGATTCCATTTCTTTTCCAATGATAAAAACCGTTGCCGACCTTTTTGTGCCTTTTCAGCGGTGCACGTCAAGTCGCTTCAAGTCGCTTCAAGTCGCTCCTTCCCTACATTACACTTTCGCCTCTCGGCAAGGCCCACTCGGCCTCTTCGGGGTTCTTACACGGGAAGGAAAGGACCCACATTTTAGCCTTTTTCTTTCTCGGCCTGTCGTTATGTCTGTTGCCAGACCCCGATTCTTACTCTTTGCTTGCTCTCCCCCTCTTCCCTCACCTCCCACACCCGCCCACCTTTCTGCCTCGGGGGGCAAAGTGGGCATCGACACTGGCGATGATCCCTGGCTGCATCCGGGGCTTCCTTTTTTTGCCCACACTTTTCCTAATGTGGCACTTAATTTTTGTAGTATTTGGATAAACATAGCTACAATACTATCAAAGGGACTCCCCCTCCATCTCCGTCTTTCTCATCCACCCCCAGTACCCTCGATCGCGTACTCCGTGGCCTTTCTTTCGCTTCGTTTTCTCACTTTCCTTTATGTTTGCCCGTCTATACTTTTGCCTCACTTGTGGCGTGAAACAAAACGTGATCTAGCCCCGTCTCACGTCACTTTCTAATCGTTGGTTGATGAATGTTTTAGACTTCATGCTTTTTGTGTCTGGCTCTTGGTTTCTGGTCGGGCTAGTTCAACCGAGCTCGGCGACCGTTTCTCTTTCTTTATCAATTCTTCTTCGTGATCTGTGTTCTTCAAATAGACCAGCATCCCACGAGCTTCTGTTTGCTCGTCGCAGTGTCTCTATTTGTCCCCACCAGTTATCCCTCTCACTTTATGTCTTGTCTCGCCCTCCTTAGTTCCTTCGGCGTACACACTTCTTGTCTTCCTTTTACATCATCAACTGTTTCTCTCTTTAGCCTCTCACTACTGTCTCGGACACAGGTGATGCTCATCGATCGCCTCGTCATCTCTTTCTGGTGAGGATTGTTCTCCCTCCCTTTTTTCTTCATCGCGGCGGTGAACTCGAATCACTATTGTGTGACTTGTTGGCCCGACCCATCTTTTTTTCTCTTCCTGACTAAGACTGCATCGGGAAGGCGGAGTAAAGGAAGAGAGAGCAAAATAGAGAAAGTAAACAAAAGCCAAGAAAGTCGAGGCGAAAAGGAGAAAAGGAAGGTGCAAAGGGGAGGAAGAAAGATAAAGGCGACGATTGGACGGTACCTGCGTTCATGGATGATTGACGGCGTCATTCTGTGTCCTCTGTCATTTTGCCTGTCGTTCCCTGTATGCCGTGTGTCAATACCATGCTACACACGGCCTTTCTCGCGTCTTTCGTCTTTCCTTGTGCGACGTAGGTTTCCATGAGCCTTGTCCTACCCTCGTGCTCGGCAGCGCCACGCCTCCTCCTTAGTCAAGAAGACGTCGTCAACCGTATCAGTAATCCTAGACCCCTGCCCCTTTATCGGGAAGGTCGTACAAGGGCCAGACCTTGCGTTGACATCCTTCATCATTTACCTCTCACAACCAAGACAAGATCCGTGTGGACCTGTACCCTGTACTTGTGTTCTCCAGTATGTCTTTGCTGAAGATCAACACTGATGGAAAGCCTGCCCTGCATGGCATCTGTGTGACCGCCACTGCAGAACACATCCTGGTTGGCAGGCGGGTTGTATCTTGCAAGCTGCAACTGTCAATCGAGAGCCTACAGGTATGCACGATCGGGGCCACCATTCCAAGGGTCGGCATCGACCATCGACCGGTGTGGAGCAGCATCTCGAGCTACTTCCTTCCTCCTCTTTTTGTGTCTCAGAGCAAGAGACCCGCTGGGGCCATCGTGCCTGATGTACAGATACGTAGCACATGCTGTAGCATCGACTCTCTTTCTCTTGGCGATCCTTCGTCCAACTTTCGACCCGCCACATGGACATTGCGTAATGAAGACTGGTGGACTACTACTGTGCTCCTTACCACGATGTGAAAAGATAAATAAATAATCAAATATTTAATCAATAAAATAGGTCTCTTCCAAGACACGGCGCTGGTGCCTCTCCTCCTCCTCCCCTGTCATGCGTCCATTAAGGTGACTGCGTGGGTCCTTGTCGGTGCTACCATGTGCCATATGGGGAGGCACCGCCTCGATGGCGTGGGAAAAAGTACTTGCTCCTGTACTATGGGCCACACTGTATGGCGAGTACCTACGGAGTCGTATCCGGTATGTCTCTCTGTTGCCCACATACACAAATACGAGGTACAGATGACCAGAGGTGCCGTTCCTCTCTCTCCCCCATGCACGTTGTCCTACTGTGCTCCCGTAAGTCCCATGCATACCAGATACCAAGGGATCCACTTGCTATGCTGCCCAAGAGCGTGGGGAGAAAGAAGGGCTAGCACGACGGGTAGGCGAGGGACGATCTGCAGGAACGGGTGTCGGTTGTTCCCTTTTAGGACAGAAAACAGGAATATTAGACGAGGCCCGCATATACAATACTTACATAAATAATCAGTCATCAAGCAGCCTTGTCTAGAAGACGTCTGTTCTGTTTTAATTGTCGAAAAATCGCTTCCTGGGGCAGGAGCATGTTTTTATTTGCTGTGCAGCCAAGGTTTAGCTTTTACATTTGAACCCTTGCATCTTTCCAGCCCCTGTCCCGTTTCTGTCTATCGAAAACGAGGGATTCTCGCGTGGGTTCCCGAGTGTGCGTCTGATGGCTTGACATCTGTGTACGTTTGTACGACCCAGCCAAAAATAGAAGATACGATTTCTCTCTTTTTTCTTCACCATCTATTCAAATTGCACACTTTGAGTGACACCGCCACAAAAGCCATAAAATACTGTAGAAAAGTGGCAGAATATTATCATATATGACGGAGGAAAGCCAAAAGCGAAGGGAAAACAAGGAAGCTGCTTATTGTCCATTCGTGATTGAATTTCTGGCTTCTTACATCGGATCCACTATCTGTTTTTCACGGTCCACGATCCAATTCACAGTTCTCCATTGTTTTTGTTAGTTTTCATCCACTCATCCATGCCCGGTCTGAGACTGTATCCTCAACAGAACCAAGACGTGTTGCCCTCTCACCTCCTCTCTGACTCCTCACTCCTCACTGAGCTACTATCTTCTACGGCAAGTCGAATGTCTAGGGCAGTCCACACCTCCTTTCTCGGCCCATGGTCCCTAAAGAGGGTATGGGGATATGATGAGAGTACAATTTCTCTTCCTGTTCCCTGTATTTCTCTCGCTCCCTTTAGATTTTGTTTTTGTCTTTCTCTTTCTCTCTCCCCCTCTTCTGCGGGCCCTCTATTTGGTGAAAATGTCTTTGGTGTTCCTTGTTGTCCTCCGTTTTGCACGATCTTTTTGGGCAGTGTTGTTTTCAAGTGTGTGCGGATCCCCGGTTTGGTTTGGGACAGAATTGTGCCATGTTGGTTCCCCCATCCATATTCTCCATCCCAATAATCTTCTCACTTTACGACTCCGTCCGCGCTTGTGCCCAGCTGATGACCTTCCCCAGGTGCCGGCCCTTTTATACCGGCCGTATATATGGTCCTCCGTTGCCTCTCTTTTTTATTTTCTCTTCTCGACCTGTAGCCTTTCTCTCTCGACAACCACTTTTGACGTGAAAGTTGCGTCTTTCCTTCTCGCTTTATTTATTCTCTTTTCTGGCCCACTTCTCTTGGCACTCCTATCACCCTTTCCCCTCGTTTCTATTCACCCTTGGAAGTATCTCCAAGCCTCTCGTTGCGTCCTTCGTTTCTACACTTCCCTCGCTTTATTTTATTGTCAATTTTTTGTTTACATTGTCCCCTAAACACACATTCTATTCCCATCTATGCACAAGTGACTCAATCAGCCTACCGGCATTTATACTTGATTTTCAGTCTTCTCTTCTAATACTTTTGATTGTTTCTCTTGAGTTTTCCCAAGCAGAGCACCATAATGAGGCTCTCTGACCTCTTGCCGGGCATAGCGGCCCTATCCGGCACCGCCTATGCGGTCGAAGACCTGCTCTTTTACCAGGGCATGACTTATGCCGAATACAAGCAAGCCCTTGCTCTCAACTATTCGGGTATGATTTCCAACTCTTTCTTTGCTTTTTTTTTTATTTACCTTCCACTGACCATGCAGTCAAAATTGCTACGCAGGCTGAATGGTACGCCATGACGACGGCGGACTTTGCCCAGTACAAGGCCATTATCGTGCCCGATGCCGACTGCGGCTCCCTCGACCAGATCCAGTTTCTGAGTGCCACCAAGGCCGCCTGGGGTCCTGCTGTCCAAGGCAATGTCATTGTCATGGGCACCGACACGACCTACCATGCATCAACGCGTCCCGGCGCTGTGGCCCTCATGAACGACGGCATCAAGTTTGCTGCCGGCGGTGCTGGCGGCCAGACGGGTCTTTACTTTTCGCTCTCCTGCTACTACGATGACCAGCCTTTTTCCAACATTGATGCCCTCACGCCATTTGGCACGTTTGTGGCTCAGGGCCGCCTCAGCTGTTACGACGATGCCCGCATCGTGGCCACCCCGCAAGCTTCGGTCGCCAACGCTCCCTCTCAGCTCGAGCTTATCTCGGACAGCAACCTCAGCAACTGGTCCTGCAGTGCCCACGCGCTGATTCCGCGCTATCCTACTGGGGGTGCCAATGGGTTTGTCCCGCTGGCCGTTCTGTCGGATGCGGCGGCTGCACCAGGCGCTGTTGGTGTGCACTCGTTTGCCGGCGGTACACAAGGTGTGCCGTACATTGTAGCGCGCGGCGTGACTCCGCTGGGCTGTGGTGACGGCAAAGTGAGCACACAGGACGGTGAGCAGTGCGACGAGGGCACGGCCAAGAACGGTGCCGCCGGTAGCTTGTGCTCGTCGACGTGTCAGTGCATCTTTGGTTTTGACAGCTCGAAAAAAACATGTGCCTCTTCACAAGCAGACGCGTCGTCAGCGTCCGTCCCGACGAGCCTGCCGATCGAGACGACCACCACGACTACGACGACAACCACGACAACCATCTCGGTGGAGATCTCGATTGAGACGACAACCAAGACACAGCTTCCCTCTTCGAGCAGCGAAAGTGTGTCTTCTTCGGTTAGATCATCGTACTACCCGTCGTCCTCGGGCAATGTCTCGTCGTCTGTTCCGTCGTCTGTTCCGTCATCGTCTGTTCCTCTGTCGACGGCCCCTATTTCGTCGTCCTTTTCGTCCGTCTCTTCGGCCTACTCTTCAGCCCCGTATAGCAACATTTCTTCGAGCGAGCAGCCGTCGTCTTCTTCGCAACTGTTGTCAACTGGCCCGTCTTCGGTCCCAGTGATCTCGTTTTCGTCGTCCTCGGTCTCGTCCTTCATCTCAACCAACAGCTCCAGCTCGTACCCTGTGTCGTCGTTCAACCTGACCTCATCTTCATCGTACCTGCCGACGACGTCGCTGTCGAGCATTTCGTCGGTGTACTCGTCCCAGGTGTACAACAGCAGCAGTGTTCCCAGCAGTAGCAGTATCCCAAGCTCGTCCAGCTACAGCTCTGCAGTGTACAACTCGTCGGCGTCGTCCTCTGTCAACCCTTCTTCCTCGAGCTATAGCTCCGCTGTCTACAACTCATCAGCCTCGTCATCTGCTCCGGTGTCTTCTAGCTACAGCTCAGCTAGTTACAATTTGTCGTCTTCCGTGGCGCCGACATCCTCGAGCTATAGTTCGGCAGTGTATAACTCTTCGGCTTCGTCGTCTGTCCCTGTTTCTTCTAGCTACAGCTCTGCAGTCTACAATTCCTCCGTTTCTTCGTCTGCCCCAGTCTCTTCAAGTTACAGTTCTGCAGTCTACAACTCGTCCTCTTCGGCTTTCCCATCTTCGTCCAGTTACAGTTCGGCAGTTTACAACTCTTCCGCTTCATCTTCTATTCCAGTCTCTTCCAGCTACAGTTCCGCCAGCTATAACTCTTCGACGTCATCAGCCGGTCCTGTCTCGTCGAGCTACTCAAGCCACAGCTCGGCAGCCTACAATTCATCAGCTTCGTCTTCCGTTCCCGTTTCTTCTAGCTACAGCTCTGCTATTTACAACTCGTCAGCTTCTTCAATCGCTTCTTCAACGTCTTCAAGCTACAGCTCGGCGGTCTACAACTCCTCTGCGTCTTCGTCTGTTCCCACTTCCAGTTACAGCTCGGCCGTGTACAATTCATCGACGTCGTCAACCGGGCCCGTTTCTTCCAGCTACAGTTCTATCGTTTACAACTCTTCCGCTTCGTCTTCAGTTCCATCTACATCGTCTAGCTACAGCTCCGCTGTTTACAACTCGTCAACTTCATCAGTCTCTCCTTCAACCTCGTCTGTCTACAGCTCTGCCGTCTACAACTCTTCGGCATATTCTTCCGTTCCAGTCTCGTCTATCTACAGCTCCGCCGTCTACAATTCGTCGTCTTCATCCGTGCTGCGCTCTTCGAGCTACTCCTCGGGCTACAACACGTCAACATACTCGGTGCCGACTTCGGCTTCACTGTCTTCACTGTCTTCACTTTCGTCTCAGTCATCTGTGATCTCGAGTTCGTCCGGCTACAACACGTCGACGTACTCTGTCTCGCCAGCCTCGTCCAGCTCCATCTCGAGCCACAGCTTTAGTCTGAACACCACATCCTCTTCTGCCCCGTACTCTTCGAATGTGTACTCATCGTCGGCTCCGCTTAGCACTGGATACAGCACCACGGTTTCTGTGTCCTCGTCGTCGCCTGTCTCGAGTGTCTCCTCGTCGTCGTCCTTCGGCCTGAATAGCTCCAGCTCTTACTCTTCAAATGTCTACTCATCGAGTGTGTTGCCCTCATCATCCAGTCTAAGCAGCTCAGCCACCACCTCTGTTCTCCCGACGTCATCCAGCATCTCCTCGTCGGGCATCATCTCGAGCACTGCCTCAAGCAACCTTTCGACGTCTTGCAGCACCACGGCCAGCGGCACCACGACGGCTCCTCCCTCGTCGTCGTTGTCGTCGTTGTCATCGTACCAGGTCTCTTCATCTGTTCTGCCTGTGTCATCCTCTTCCACGACTACAGACCGCTGCGGCGAGTACATTGGCGTCGAGATTGTTATCATCATCGACATTATCGAGATCTGTCCCAACGGCTCGTCAGAGACCATAACCTCAACAAGCACCGTCGATACCGTCACCAAGTCTGTCTGTGCCTCCACATCTTCGACGTCGCCAGCCAACTGCTACGGCTGCCAGCCTAGCAGTCCCGGCCACTCTGGTAGTCCAGGCAGCCCTGGCCATCCCGGTCATCCAGGGCATCCTGGCCGGCCGGCCGTGCCGGACGTGCCCGATGTTCCTAGCATTCCAGGCTATGGTGGTGCTCCATCCATTGAAACCACAACTACCACGACTTCGTCCACGACCATTGTCTACCCTGCTGAACCGACTGACGGTGTCCACCGCACGTCGCCCAAGCAACACGAAGGCCGTTTCGGTCGTGTTTTGGGCAGCTACTTTGGCTTCAAGGACAACAACGGAAAGCGGAGTGATACGCTGGAGGGAGGGCACGAGATTGACTCGCCCACCACGGTCACCACCCGTGTTCTTCCCACACATCGTGCCACGGTCACACGTACTACGCAGCACCTCAAGTCTCTGCCCACGGCAGTTCCCGTCCAAAAGAAACGTGCTGATGACGGCGACTCCACAAGCGGCGGTGGCGTTTTGAATCTCGATGGTCCGCTGGAAGGTCTGCTTGATGATCCTACAGACCAAACTCTGGGCAGCCTGGGAGGCAAGAGCAGTCCTCTTAAACGTGACGACAGTGGTGGTATTGACGACGCTTCTGGTGCTGCTGACCCTGGCCTGCTCAGTACGCTCCTCGAAGCCCTTGGACCTGGTGGCCTCCTAGGCGGTGATGACGACACTGGAGAGGCTAAAAACATGCCCGACGTTGCCAAGCGGGACGATGAGGTGTCTGACTTGCACTCAAAGCTTTCAGTCCCTGCCACGCCAGGAGTGCCTGCAGCCGCTGGCGGCGGCGTTCCTGCTACCCCGGGTGTTCCTGCCACTCCTGCCGTGCCTGCTGTCCCTGACCTCCCAAAAGAGAAGCGCAACGCTGAGCTTGCTGTTGACTTTGACGGCCAAGAGCCTTTGACCGAAGACATCAAGGACGAGTCGCCTGCCAACCTGCCTCGCCCGCCTTCATCTCTCCCGGCCAGCTTTGCCGCTTTCGACCAAGAAAGCACCTCCCAGGGCAGCAGCAGCGGTGGCAGCAGCATCTTTACGGCCATGTCCAAAGCTGCACTGAGCGCTGCTGCACTTGTTTGTGTTGCCGTAGTGGCTGTCTTTTGAGCAAAGTCGTGATTTGTTTCAAGGGGTGGTCGATTTTATTTTGTCTTCTTTTGTCGTTTCCTTAGTTCTTTAATCTTATTGTGTCTTTCCATTTTCGTCTGCTTATCTTCTGTTTTAATTCTTTTGTACTTTTGTTCTAGTTTTTATTTACTCGATTTCCTACGTTTAGATTCACAGATTGATCAATTCCATGTCTTCACTTGACTAAATCTCTTTACTTAGTTAAACACACACAATAAAATATAACTGAAGCTTGAATACCTCGATATTTTATTGTGCAGGACCTGAATTTCTTATTCTTAGTGGTTGCTATTGTCAGCCAACATAACCAATCTATACATATTTAATGGAGGCCGTTGAGGTCGTGTCTGTGAGACAAGCACGGTGTATTTAGTATATGAAGAAGAGTAGCCGTAAATGTGCTAAACGGTACTCTAGTAAAGACGAAGGACAATACTAGACTAGAAGTATAGTTAAGATACAGATCACGTGGGGCTGGACAGCATATGATAAGTGCACCGTTGTCCCACAAATTCACTTACATAAATGTGAACTTTGAGCACTCTGTCAGACTACGCACAATAATAACAACAATAGCAACAATAACACGAATAGCTCTACTTATCTTGGATCTCTTCAATCTACATCCGGCCGTCGGATCAAATCTCACCCCAGACCAAACGACCGCACATCACAACTACAGCATGACAGACACGGATAAAATTCATCGGATAAAATTCATCTGAACCATGGCATCCAACGACGAAAACACCACCACCATTCTCCTCCTCCTCGAGCCCAATTGTCGAGCTGTCCCACAAACGGGTCTGGCGTGAGCAACTCACCGACCGGCTCTCTGCCAGAGGTGACTCTGGCGCCGCCGTCCTTCCATCCAGACCGCCGGTAGCCTACATACGAGAATGATCGACGGAGTCGTTTTTATTACTTCTGTCTTTCTTTATTCATTTGTCGCTCTGTGTCCGATGTGTGCCAACATCAGCCTTCCTTCACGATGCTAGGAGTTCATGTGGCCTTTTTTTCGACTGTTTCTGTTGGTTGCCTTCCCACACGGCCGGGTTTTTTATTGAGCTTTGCTTCGTTTTATGTTCTTGTTATCTTTGTTTACGCCGAGGTTTGTTTTCTTCAAAAGTGTCTGCTATTTTACGTTATTGTGCTGATCTTTAATCTACCAAAAAACCCTACTTTCAAGACAACCACGAGTTTGATTATTCTCGATTGCAGGTGTTTTGCTTAACAAAACGTTCTCTTCGGCTGCTCTCCTTCCAAATGCTTTCTTCCTCATATTTGCCTCCACCATATCAACTTGCAAATCAACACTGTCCCACGTCCACCAAGGTAGTACATTATTATCTCGGCCAACTGTGCCAGACGCTCCAATCTCCTGTACATGCCGAATATTGCTCCAAACATGACATCCAGCTTCCTTCCAATACTGATCTCAGATTATTTCCGTCTTCACTCGAGCTCCTTGAGCGCCGTACGCAACCTGGGCACTTGCAACATTTGTGTTACTCCATCCAGAAGGCTTCTTACTCTTTTTTCCTTTGTCGCTTGACCTCTTAGTGGATGGTTTGGCCTTTGTGACAGGGACTAACACAGGACTGCTGGAGTGAACAGAAATATGGGGAGGGAGGGGAACAGGTGTCTGGATGGTACAAGGTGGAAGGGTCGACATGGGAGTCGCCTCTGTGTGGGGGCCTCCCCTGTGATGGCCCCGCGGTCTTCTCTCCTTCCGCCTATTTTTCTTTTTGACAACTTGGTCCGGCGTGTCATCCAGTGCGGCTTCTGTGTTGGACTTTGGTGTCTCAATGGGCGTCCTGTCCTCACGCTGACGCTTCGTCTTGCGCTGGCTGTCTTCGTCGGATTCGGCGTGTCGCTTTCTCTGCCCTGTTTGGATTGTCTCGATGTCCGGTTTGTTTCCCGTGATAGGGAGTTGCAGATTGTGGGCTATAGCCTGCTCCTGGACACCACAGGCTTCACTTGCGAGGGCTGTTTTGTTGATGGGAAGCTGCAAACTTTCCTCGTGGAAGAGTCTGTAGAAGTTAGTACGAGCAGCGATTTTCCTCCAATGACCGATTTTCTACTTCCATAACACTCACCTTTTCCCGAAAAGATGACTGAGTCTGCAAGGCACATTTTTGAGCCCAAGTAGTCGTTCTAGCTCCTCGAACTCGCCCGGATATGCTTCGCGCATAGTGTCGAGTTTCTCTCCTAGCGTAGTCACGCAATCAGCAAGATGGTGAACATGACGACTCATTTGGTTGATAGTCTGAGAAAACTGGCGCTCTTTTGCGAGACTGTTGATAAGATCGACGGTTTCCTTGATGTCGCCAACTACAGTGCCTAGCATGTTATTAGCAGGCGTAGCTTAATCTGCCTGGAGTTTGGCTGTGTTGTCACTTACATGCATTGTGAAATGCAGGCGCCAGCTGGTGGATGAGTTGCCTTCGGATGTCGTCCAGCTGGATGTCCCAGTCAAAATTGACGTCGTCGGTAGTGGCGGCTAGTACAACGGCCTCAGGGTCTGCGAGAAACCTAGCGACGACACCCACAGCTAGAATGCCGGTATCCTTCTCATTCGGTACCAACGGTGGTGTTCTGGGGCAGACGATGGTTCCGAAGTCGCACTTCAAGCATCTCCTGAAAAAGCCGACAACATCGGAGATTGGCTGGTAACGCATCGTGTGTAGGGAGTCAAAGCAAAGAATGCGACCAACCTGGGTGCATAAAACCAGTGTAAACCAGCATCGGGCAATGAGAATAGGGAAAATGACATACTTGAAGCCTGAGCCAATACTTGCTGAGGTTGCCCGGACTCCGTTCCGGCGAAGATCCGCATAGAAAGCAGGCGGGACGACCTGGACCAGTGATTCCTGTCCCTTTTCCTTGATCAGATGCCCGATGGCCGTGAAGATGTCGTGCTCATTGAGAGTCTGATCCTTCAACCGAAAAAGACTATCGACCAGTCGGGTTTTGGGCAGCCTGCTGCCAACAGAGACATGAGCATCATCATCAGGAACAGCCTTGTGTGGCCCTGGTACAGTCTCGCGAGGCTCCGTTATGAGGGCTGCAGTCTTCTTGTTTGCGTTGGCCTCTCCGGCATTTATGGCCCGTATCTGGCTTAGTCGATTTGCGGCGTTGTCTTCGTTCTTTTGAGACGTGACACTAGATACCATCCACGATTTGAAAAGAAACCGGGAAGATGGCAAAATGTAGCTCTGCCACCAATGGGACAGTGTCGCATGCTGATGCAAGCGAGCATTTTCTGGTTGTAGGGTCGAGAACCCACACTCTGTACACTTGTATGCGTGAAATATGGGAAGCCCTTTCAACGGTTTGGACCCGTTTGGTGGGCGCGGAAGGTCTTGCAGACGCTTCAGATTGAGGGATTCAAACAACGACTTGATGCGTTGGCGTTCAGCTGGTGAGGTTTTTTGCTGCTTGTGCCAGTTCTTTTTGTGGTGATTGTATGCATCGAATGAGGGGCCAATTGGATAGGTGAAGAGAGTACATCCAATGCAAAAAAGACACCCCAGCTTCGTATCGAGACGAAGCCCCAACTGCCTGAGCTTCTCTTGAGCTCCCTCAACACGCGTCATTGTTGGTGATTAGATGCGAGACACAAAGATGGGTGGGAGATGAGACGTAGAAGACATCTAGGAACTGGGATGTAATGAATGCAGCAAGCCGACTTGGCCAGCTGCAAAGTCGACGCCGCCGATGTGTCGTGGGTAATGAGGCAAAGAAGAAACGTTGCTGCTCGTAGTTAGGTGTCGGATGTAGTGAGGCGTTGAGTGGAAGAGGTGTGCAAAAGTATCAAACAAACCCCGGCGCTGTGAAGAGACACAGGAGACTTTTTTTACAGGAATGGATAGGAACAGTGGACGTCGACGCGACCCCAAATCCAAAACAGAAGGCACGACGAGTTCTGCGAACAAAAGGGAAGGAGCCACCGAGTATTCACTCCCGCCGAGGACCACGAACGCGTACCTTCTTTAAAGAGCGGCGTGAAATGTCGGGACATGCACCTGCTATTACTGGTCGACAGCTCTTGCCTCTCACAGTCAACATCGGCGCCTTTTCAGCATCACATCGCATCACCACATTCCAAGCTGCTCGATCACCGACCCCACACCCTAGACCGCACAGCCTTGCGATGCCATTGTATATGTAGCAATCATATGGTTGGACGGCGTATCCCTGGTCCAGTGAGAACACAGCAACGAAAACCAAGATATAAAATTAAGAGCTTTCCATTAGGAACTATTGAATCCAAAAGAGATAGGGGGGGGGGGAAGAAGAAGAAAACAATATCGATCAGCCAGGTGGCTCGTTCTTCTTGGCTTTCCGGAAACAAACTATCACTCCGGCCTACTGCCGCTCTGGGCCCCCACAGACAAAGAAAAACAACCCTGAATTCGATAACGCCTCGTCTCCCCGTCTCTTGTTGGTTGAAAACCAGCTGTCGTCTAAAAAACGCCCCAAAGACGCGCCGCCCAACACCAGTTTCCCCTCCCTGTCTAGGCCTAGCGCGGTCTAGATCACGTGCAGCTCGCCCATCTGTCCACATTCAGCGGGCAGGGGGGCCCAGACCCAGGGACTGGCAGGCCAAGTCGACACAAGTTCCACACCCCCCGTCCCTCCTTGGAGAAAAGCACTCGTGTGCCCTTCTGGCTCGTTGGCTCCTTCCCAGGCACGGCCTTTTTACGAGCATCGCTCTCTTCGTTTTCTCCCCTACCCTCAGCCCTCTCTCTTTTCCATCACAGGCTTTTTCTCATTTGCGTCTGGATTCAAACCACCAGCATCGCATCTTTTGAGTCGACGACGAAGAACAGCCCGCGCCAAGGCTATTCCACTTTTCTCAACGGCCGCCTTTCCTATCCATCGGTCGACCCTAGTGCATTGGTTGCGACCCCTTTTTTTCCCTGCCCGCCTGTTTTCGCCGCTTTCCTCTCTAAATTGGCTGCCTTTTCGAACGACCACGATTTTCCAATCCCGCTTCCTCTCCGAACCCGGCTCGGCCATCCTGTCTTTACCAAGAATCCAATCCGGAAACTACTCATCTACACAGCCACACAAAAAAACGACACCATGTCGGCGACCACAACGACGTCGGGCCTGACCAGACGAAGGGGCGGCGGTGGCGGCGCTTCTGGTGCCGCGGGCGCAAACAGCAACGGCGCAGACGCTTCGGACCCCAGCAAGGACAGCGCGCCGGAGACGAGCTACGAACAGGGCGACAATGGACATAAGATAGCATTCGACCCTCGCGATCTAAGTGAGAGCGCCGAGCGCAGCAAGCAGCCCAAGCTGACGCTGATGGAGGAGGTTCTGCTTCTGGGTCTCAAGGATAAGCAGGTAGGTTGAACGACCAGCATCTCGGGAATTGGCACGGCATTGCATTGCTTGCATAGGGGGCCGGGCGGCATCAAGGTGTCTTGCCCATTCTTTTCTAACACACTATGCTAGGGTTACCTCTCTTTCTGGAACGACAACATCTCCTACGCCCTGCGCGGCTGCATCGTTCTCGAACTCGCTTTCCGCGGCCGCATCAGCATGCAAAAGGACCCGGCCCGCCGCCGCTTCCCCCTATCCGACCGTGTCATCGAAGTGATTGACGACACCCTCACCGGCGAGGTCCTGCTCGACGAGGCCCTCAAGATGATGAAGGCCAGCGAGAAGATGAGCGTCAGCGCGTGGATCGACCTGATGAGCGGCGAGACCTGGAACCTGATGAAGATCGGCTACCAACTTAAGCAGGTCCGTGAACGTCTCGCCAAGGGTCTCGTCGACAAGGGCATCCTGCGGACAGAGAAGCGCAACTTCTTGCTCTTCGACATGGCCACCCACCCCGTCGCCGATGGCGGTGCCAAGGAGGAGATCCGCCGCCGCGTCCGCAACGTCCTTACCCAGCGCACCATTGTCCTTCCCGCCTCGCAGTTCCTGCCCGAGAACCTCGAGTTCCGCAACCTACGCACCATTGCCATGGTGTGTGCCGCCTACGCCGCCAACGTCCTGGAGAACGCGCTGAGCACACTGGGCCACGAGGCGCGCGAGCGCGCCTTTGCTCAGACCGACGAGCTGCTCAACGAGTACAGCGTATGGCCCTTCACACGCAAGGCGACCAGCCACGGTATCGGTGCCAACCTGCCACAGGTGATTGCAGATGTAAGTTTGACTGAACACGGATCCAAATCGATGCAGCCTTTTTTGGAGGAGAGGTTACGACAGCTAACGATCCTTTTCAGGAAATTGCCAAGAACAAGGACAAGGAACTTCAGCTGGAAGTCGTCGCCGCATGTCTGAACGTTTTCACTAGACTGGATTCGATTCTGTAGCGTGTGAATCGCCAGAAGGACTGGTCACAACGCGTGTTCGCTTTTCGAACGAAGAAAAGAAATATGAGACACATTTCCTCCCACGGCTACGAGACCTCATTTCCGAACAAACCCCCCATCAGAACGCCGCCATATGAACCGAACCTACCCCAAAGATCGACTCTACATATACCAAATTGACACCGCGACTGCCACGCCCTTCCCGACGCACATCGACCAAGATTGCGAATACCCAATCTAATACCGCAAGGATAGGGACTCGGCTGTCGTCAGCAAGGCTGGAGAAAGTGTCGATTGTTGAATGGCTGGGGAGTCCGGTCTTTGCGGGGAATATACATCTTTATTTTTTTACTTTTATTGCTGGGCGGCTGGAGGAGGGGTCTAAATGAGGCAACCCTCCCATTTTATTCCTTGATGCGGCTTTCTTTCTATTATTCGATTCTTTGCATTTTTATGTTCTCTTTCGTCTTTTTGTTTCCTTTTCACATTCATTTCATATCGCGTTTTCTCCTTGTCTTTGCTTTTTCTTTGGAAAGGAAAAAAAAGAACACAAAACCTCTCGTTTTATTACAAATGGACAATGGGCGTTATCTAATTTTCCCATACGGAGTATATTTACAACTATTACAACACTTACAATGATGTATTATGGTGCAACGTGTGCAACGACGTAGCTCAGTCAACAGCAAAAATGTATCAAATTAATGGAGTAAAAGCAAATAAACTTTTTTATATCTAACGCTGTTCGCATACAAAATAAATGATAATGACAGAAAATGAGGAATATGAATGATGAAGAAAATGACACGCCAGAACGCCGCCTGTAAAGTGTATGCCGTTGACAATACAAGAATGGAATAACAAGGAAGAAGGGAAAAGAAGAGTAAAAGACAAGAAAAGAAGGAACACGATCCGCCTACTTTCTCCGGCCGCCAAAGGACGAGCCCTCAAAGCCGGGCCGACCGCCCTTGCTCTTGCCGCTGCCCTGCTTGGCCTTCTTCGACAGGCCCGCGCGGTGCAGCATCTTGTCCTCTTTCCGCTTGCGCAGGTTGTCCTCGCGCTTCTTCTGGCGGTCCTGGATCGACTTGGTCACGCCGTCCTTGCGCTCGCCCCACTCGCGCTCGCTCTTCTTCTTGGCCTTGTCCTTGCGCTTAATGGCCTTCTTCAGGAGCTGCTCCGTCGAGTGGCGCGCACCCTCGGTGACAATGGCACCCGAAGCAGCAGCGGCGGCCGTCAGACCGCCACCGTCACCACGGCCGACACCCTCGGCACGCTTGCGCGCCGCCAGCCACCGCTCCTTCTCCTCGACCTCTTTGCGCTGAGCGTCGTCCATCTTCGCAAGACGCTTCTTCTGCGACTCGAGGCGGGCCAGCTGGGCCTTGACATCGGACGCAGCCGGGCCCTTCTTCTTAGCACCGCCATCCTTGACGTACGTCAGATCACGCGACATCTGGGAACCATCGGCGAAGGCAATGCGTCCAAAGGAGAAGTTGGTCTCGATGTCGCCGGTCTCGTTGTTGGCGGCGCCATTGATGCTGCTGCTGCTGCCCAGCTGGACAAGCGGCGAGTCGCGTGCCGAAGCAATGGCTTCCTCGCGCTTGCGGTCCTCCTCAAGACGAGTAGCCTTGCGCAGCTCCTTTTTGTGGGCCTTGCGCTCGACTTGCTTCTGGCGGCGGGCCTCGATCAGCTGCTGACGGGTGCGGATGACGTTGCCAGCGCTGTCGAGCTCATCGACGTCGGCTTTGCGGGCGGCGCGGAGGGCCTCAATGCGGGCGGCGAGGCGGGCACGCAGGGCGGAGGTGTCGGCAGGGACCTGGAGCTTGCTCTTGGGCGGTGTGCCAGATGTGGTGGAACCGGTCTCGGTGGTGGGGTTCAGAAGAGATGTCGAAAAGTTTGCGGGGATGGAGACGGAAGAAATGGAGGTGGTGGTGCTTGATGATTCCTTTGCTTCGGTGGAGGGGAGGGGAGTATCAAAGGTGTCTGAAGGAGCGGGGGATGGTGAAGACGGCGCCGAGGGAACGTCCTCGTCGCCGAGCAGAGCAGCGAAACCAACGCCAGACTGGAGACCGCCGTTGTCTTGCTCGTCATCCTCGTCGTCATTCTCAGCGTCAGACTCGGCCTGGGCTGCCGGGGCCTTGGCCTCCTTCTTTTCCTTCTTGTCCTTCTTGTCCTTCTTCTCCTTCTTCTCCTCCTTGGCGTCCTTGTCAGGTTTTGATGCCTCCTCGTCGTTGTCGGCCATTTCGACATCCTCGCCCTGAGCGGCGGCCTTCTCTGACTTCTTCTTGCGCTTCTCAGCGCGCTTCTCGGCCTTGGCTTGCTTCTTGATCAGCTTCTTCTGCTGCTTTGCGGAAAGGTTGGCGTCGGCGAGGCTGATGCCCAGATCCTCGTCCTCGTCCTCGTCCTCGTCCTCGTCGTCCTCTTCTTTATCGTCGTTTTCGGCGGCATCGGCCACCTTCTGCTTCTTTGCAGAGCTCTCGCCGTTGACGGCCGCCTTCTTCAGACCCTCGCCGGGCTTCTCCTTGACGATATCGCCGTCAATGCTGTCTTCGTCCTCGTCGTTTTCGGCCTCAGCCTCGTCATCGTCGTCACTGTCGGCGGCCTTTTTGCTCTTGGACTTGCTGTCCTTGGAGTCGCTGCTGCTCATCTCGGCGAGCTTCCGCTTGTTGCGAGCGGCGCGCTCCTCCATGACTTCTTTGACGCTCTTGTTGAGTTCGTTTTCGGGGTCGAGGTTGGCCCGGCGGGCGGCGTTCTTCTCCTCTTTGGTCTGCTTTTTCCGGCGCCATTGTTCCTGTAGGTTAAATGTGTTAGAAAGGCAGTCTTTCTCTTCATGAAGAAGACTCGGCTGGATCATACTCACACTTGGCTCGTCTCCATTGCCATAGTACAGCTTGGCCGGGATTAGCGACAGCAGGCCGTCAAAGGCCTTTGCATGCTCGCGCAGGCGGTCCTGTGGAAGAAGAAGTTTGTTAGGCTGTTGTCCTTGTCTGCTTTTGCTTCTTTTTCTGCTTCTGCCTCGTCAACAGGCTCCCAAAAAAAGAAACATACCTGCAGCGAAGCGTCCACCATCTTTGGGAATAAGCGATGCCTTTTCGTTTGTATGGATCCGTTTTGCGGCCGTGGATGCAAACAGTCTCGGGTCGGTATATATGTATGCAAGACTGTAATGTCGTCGGGTCTCGAGAGGTGGGTTTTCGTTTCGAGAGCAAAAAAGGCGTTGCATCTGCCGGCGGCAAAAGGCTCGACTGAAGCAAGAGAGGAGGTTGAACTGGTCGTCTTTCCCAATTTTCCTCCCACTAATTTTTTTTTCTGCCGGGCCTTATTTTCTTCCTGCCTCACGACTTGCCCAGTAAAAAGGCGGTAAAGCATGGGCGGGTCCCCCGTATTTGGTAGTGGGCCCGCCACGCCTGTCTTTTGGCGTGTTGGCGCCCATTTGCTGCTCCCCGCTTTCGCTACTCGCAGTCGCGTCACGTGCGATAAGAGCATTCTTTAATAATAAGCCACGCTGGGGAGAGCCTGTAATAATGTATAATGTCGCCTGTTACAGCGGCCAACTTCACCCTGTAGAGCCCCTGGAGACAACGATTCGCAGAGGTTGTAATTGCTTTTTATGGCCTAGCTCAAAAGCTTAATTGGACATTCTCCAACAACAACTCCATCTTTACTCCGTACAATATAAACAGTTTCTGAAGGTAGGATTGTTTGACAAGTTATGCAAAAATTGTGTGGCTATCGTTACACTAAATATCTTTCTATGAGCTCCCCCAGATATGCGACAGCTGTTAATTAATTGCAACACGTCACATCGACTTCGGTCTTTGTTCTCACTCCACCATCTCCTTTGTCGTGGTTGGCCACCGTCAGCTGGATGCCTTCGGCTGCGACCAGTCTGGCGGTGCTGTGGCTACTTCTCCAGTTGTATCTGCTTGTCACTCTGCCAGAAGATACCAGCATTAGTGGAACGGTGGCTGTCCATCAGATCGCGCTTGAACACGTTCCCATAGACGGGGTAGGCAAAGGTAAGGACGCTGGCCGAGAGGAAGCAAGTCGGCTGAGAAGATTTGTAGATATAAGCAGGTTTGAAGCGATATAAGAGAGATAGACTACCGGGCAGTGGGGTGGGGGGGGCACAACCGGCTTCCTAGGAGAACGCGATAAAGTAGTTGGCGACAGCGGCCTGGGCACCGATGTAGCAGAGCTGCGACGAAACGGCAAAAAACAGGCTGTACTGCTTACGCAGCTGGCCATTTTCAGACTCGCCAATATCAGACTCGAGGAAGCTCATGTCGGCACTTGAAATGCCAGGCATTGGTGCCAGGAAGAAAAAACAATGAGCAGGGTCACCCCACCCTACTGATCAATCTTAAAGCCCTGGCTGTTATCGACGGTGTGAGAAAAGAAGACGCGAGATGACAGAAGAGGTGCAACAAACAATCCGACACCCTGGATGGATAGCCTGGACCAAGTTGAGAAGGATCTCAGAGTAACGGTCAGGGCCGCAGATGAACTAGAGCTGACGTTGCGCGCCGACTGAAAGTGCGAGTTGGGGACATCGAGGAGACCATAGGCGAAGCTTCACAAAATGTAGGGGATGGAGACGAGAGAGCAGGGCAGGAGTGACTGACGAGCGGCCAAGTGGACATGGACACGGGGTAATGGCATAAAAAACCAAGCCATCAAGTGGCGAGAGGCTTGCGAGTTTGTGTGTCTCGTCCGCCTGAATACACGAGTTTCTTCTGGTCTAGGTAATAGACTGCTTCCAACTCGCCTGAACCACCACAGCTCCTCTCCAGCCAAGTCAGACTGTATTCTCTCTAACCTAGCCTCGACCGAGAGTTGGAGCGATCGTTCACTCCTGATCATGATCAGACTGTAAAAAAACAGGGTTTTCCAAACCAAAAAAAAGCGTTTTTCTCTATTGATTTTCTAAAAAGAAAAGGCATATTCTAACTGGCCCAAAAAAAGCCATTATCCCATCACTGCTCCCGTTACCACGACGAAGACTGCCCCATACCAGGCCCAGTCTCGTGTTTTTATATGCTAGGCCATGCTGATTTAAAAGATGCAAACCTTCGCTCTCCGTGTGCACCATGCCTCGTGCAGGCGCCCTCGCACTTTTATGACACGGGCCGCACCAACCCCTCCTGTTGTAAGGCAAATGTGGAGTGACTAGGGTTCCCCGCTTTGCGGTAATCTTGGGGTTCTTGGTGGAAACAGTCTAGCCCTGCTTCTCCAGGTCATCGAGCTCGCGCAGAACAGCCGACTTGGTTCCAATCTTCTTAATCTGGGTGTCCTCCAGCTTCTCACCGCCCGCGTGGCGCATCTCCAGGTCCTCAATGGCCCGGATCTTCTTCTGCAGACTCCGAATCTTCTTTGCAATGGGGCTGTTGTTTCCAGGTGAAAGCGGGTCGTTGGCTGCGAGGTTGGCTGCGGCGGCAGGAGCAAAGGCAGTCACATCGTTAAGAGGCGCACCGCCGTTCTGCTGCTGGAAACCATCGCGGTTGCGCTGCGTGTTGCTGCGGTTGCGCTGGCCGCCGGCTGCGTTGTTACGCGACTGGCTGCGCGAGTGCTGGTGCTGGCCGTTGTTCTGGAACTGGCCACGGCGCTCAGGGCTGCGGCCAACGTCGGATCCGTTTCCGTACTCAGTTGCCGGTGGGGCCAGGCCGCCTCCGTTGTTGTTGTCACCACCAGCGTTGTTGCCGTCGGTGTCCTTGTTCGCCTTGCGGTTGCCGCGCTTCTTCTTGTTCTTCAGAGCAGCCTTTGACAGGTTGTCGTTACCATCGACGGGCTCGGCACCGGGAACAAAGACGGGTGCAGACGCCGAAAGCTCGACAAGCTCGGCACCGGGCACCTGCCGGCGAGCCCGGCCAAATCCGTTAGCAGCAAGCGCGCTGAGGCTGGTACCGCTGCTACCGTTGCTGCCGTTGCCAGCGACATGAGCTGCACCGCCCTCATCCTCACGCTTGAAGTGCAGCGGCGTGGACGCACCACGTGCGCCAGGGGGACGGTAGGCACCGGCAGGCTTGGAGGGAGTCTTCTGCGTGCCGAGGAAAGTAAGCGCCGACGGGTGTGGCGTGGGCAGCGAGGTCAGCGGGTCGACAACACCAGCAGCCGCAGCCGTGGCACTGCCCTTCTCCAGCGGACGCCAGATGACATTGTACAGCTCGACCATGTCGACGTTGTACATCAGGCCACCGCCAACGTGCCACAGCTTCACGCCGTTGTCGACACGCAGGCGCGGCGAGGTTGTCGCCGTCATGATGTAGCGCGAGTCAGGGCTCCACTCGCACACGCTGGGGTTTCCGCTCTCGATCGTGCAGACCTTGCGGTAGTCCTTAGTCAGGTCGTAGACGTCGATCTGGCCAGCCAAGTTGCCAAACCCGGCGACCAGGACAAAGCGGCCGCTCGGCGAGAAGGTGATGGTGTTGCGCGGGCCCAGGGCAAAGGTGTGCTTAGCCTCGGCGCGCTGGTTGAAAATGGTCGTCCGCGCAGGCATAAAGCCGTAAATCACACCAAATTCTTTCGAGTTGGGCGACCACGACACGTCGTGGATCGGGCCTTCCTTGTCCAGAGTAATACGCGCATCGAAGCCGCCGCTGGCGCTCAAAAGGTAGAGGGTCGTCTCGCCGTAGTAGCTCTTGTTGGACTTGTCGACATCGGTCTGGGCGAGCACAATAAGGCTCGAGCCCTGTGCGTTCCACTTCAGCTGCACCTTGTCGCCCTTGAAGAAGGTCTTCTGCGACACGGGTGCGGCAAACTGGGGGACAATGAAGACACGGACAGCAGCGGGCTGGCCCTTGCGCTCGGGGACAAAGACAGCCACCGAGTTGGTCTTACCCGGGGCCAGAGAGAACGCCGACACGCCCTCCACGCGCAGCTTGTCGTGGACATTGGCAAGGTCGTCGCTCTTGTAGAAGTGGACCTCGTTGGTGACGAGGCGGGCACAGAACTGCTCGTCGGCAGTGTACTGCAGGTTCCAGCCGGTTTGGGACTTCTGGACGAAGCGACCGAGGGGCTGACGCTCAGCCGCCTCATCGACAACGCGCCAGATCTTCAGGTTCTTGGTGGCATCGCCGTTTTCATCCTTGGCCGGGCGCTCCCACGTGCTCACGTAGGTGCCGGACGGCGAGAAGCTCAGCTCAAACACATTGGCGACCTGGAGGGTAGCAATGACGTGGCCAACGGTGGCGTCGCAAACAGCAACGGTCTCACTGTTGGCCCAGGCAAAGTAGCGGCCGCAGGGCGAGTAGACACAGCACCGGAGATTCCCCTCGGGCGGGGTGAATCCGGCAAGAGATTCGTAGACCGGGTCGGCGTCAAAGACACCGATGGCCTTCTGGGTGCGGTAGGCAAACTGCAACGGGCTAGCCATGACTAGTGAAAGCCACAGGAAGACCGGTCGGAGAGAGAGAGAGAGGCGGAGTGTAGCTGGGCGACGAGGCCGAGATGTGAGGCAAGCTGTCCCGAAGGGGATAATGAGAATGGGAGTTGGGAGTTGGAAGTTGGATAACGGGTCGAGATGCAACGTGCGTCGGGCGTCCTTTCGAGGCCGGATGGGTCTGCTGCAAGTATGTGTTAGCAAGAACAAGTCCAAGTAAATAAACAAAGCCGGCCATGAGGCATGCGAGGCATGCGAGACGCGCGGCTGGCGATGATCGCGTGAGAGCGGTGACGGCCAAAACCAGAGAGAAAGAGCGGTGGCGAATGCTAGAGACGCCGCTTTCGATGGATTGGAAAGTTTCCCGTGAACAGGATGCAGCCATGCCGTCCATCGTGCGCAGAGCCCATTCCCTTCCTTTCAGATTGGTATCAAACTTACCAAGACAAACGTTAGGCAGTTGAAGATAATCGTGGGATATGTCGATGCCGACTAATCGAAAGACGGCAGTTGATGGCGAAAAGAGGCAAGTCGTTCAAAGACAAGGCAACGGACAGTCGAGAGATGTGTGCCGCAACAGAGGCGATGCAATCGATTCGGCGATGCTTGCAATAACGTGCAGGGGTAGTAAACCGCAAGGTGGTCGAGGCCCGAAATCCGAAAATAAAAGTTCGAGACAGGACAACAAAGGAAGGGAGGAAGAATTGCGAGACAGCTGGAAGTGCGAGAAGAAAGAGGAGGAAGAAAAAGAAGAATGCCGTGTGCACACCTGGGAGGCGGAGGGGGGGAAGATTGACAAGGCGGTGCTGCGCTGTTGACCTGTGCGGGTGGGCTGGAGAGAGGAAGGGAGAAGAGAAGGAGAGGGGGAAGAGGCGACGAAAAGTGGATGATGATGTTTTTCGAACTCTATTTTTCTTATTTTTCTTATGCCTGCTGTTTTGGCCCGCCATTTTTTCCCAATGCAGTTTTACTCAGACAGTTTGCGCCTCGTGATTGGTCTTGCAGAGGGTTTTGTGGGGCCTGGCCCACTGCGGCCGGCGCACTCTAGAACACACAAATTTGCGATTCTTATGCGTCTGCGGCGAAGGCTTGGGCACGAACGCTAGGGGATCCCCAGCCAATCAACGCCGTCTGTCAGGACTTTGATGGATTAGGAAGGAGTTGGCACGAGCACCTGCTGTGATTGGCCAGAACTACATCTTCAGTCCCTAAAATGCTTCGCTGTGTAAGTGCAGATGCCAAGGCTGTCTACGAGGTGTGCGAGGGCGATATGAAAGCAAAGTGTTGAATCTGAGGCCACTCTGGTATTATAAGAGTTTCGATGGACATCGTGATAGTCGCGTGGCTCAAGGCTTCAAACATGAGGCTGAAGTCTGGTTAGCAAATGACATGTGAACTGATTTGTAAACAAAGTACATACGGAGAGAACGTCATCAGAGCTGTGAAATGAAACTTGCTCGTTTCCTGAGTCATTTAAAGAAGAAGAAGAAAGCAGAGAGTTGAGTGGACAGTGAAAGCCATGTCCTTGGCCATGTGAAGACAAGCTCCATAGTAGAAGATGTATAGAGACCATGTCAAGACCGAGTAACCAGGCAGCAGGCAACTTAATTTGACAGGAAAGAGCGAGCGAAGCCAGTGCCTACCTCGGTTTCCATCCGACCATATCAAGCAATGATCATGTAGTAGTATGCAGTAATACTATATTGCATAATAGTACAGTAGACTGGTTTTTACAAACACAGCTGGGGTGTGGGCATGGCCGACGAAGCAAGCATCACGATGAGCAAGCACATTGCATTGTCACTACCTATTTACACACATTACATTATCCAGATATAGTTACAGCACCAAGTATTAGGCACGAGGAGTCTAGAAATCCTCGGCTGCTCAAGCCAGTAGAGAGAAGAAAATACACAAGTTTCGAACAGCACGGGTTATTAGGTATCAGAATAGAAAAGGAGTAGGAAGAAATATTTGAGACTGGAAACAAAAGATGCCACGCAAACAGGAGCTGAGGATTAACCAGACAAAAGCTTCGTGATCAAGCTGAAAACCGCATCGTTTTAAGACCAAACAAGAAGATACAAGGAAGCCAATCCAGCTGTCAAAAAGGAGACAAAAGCCAATACATTAAAAAGAAGTAAACCAGAAACAAAGCCTCCGTACCCCAAGACCAGCCTTTTCGGCATCCTTTTCGCAGCTGACGAAAAAGTGAATCGAGAACAAAAACTGAACAAAAAAAGAAAAGAAAAGTGGTATTACCTAGATTCATTCATGTCGTCTTAGATATCTTCCCATGTTTAGATCTCCGTATCATAGCGAGAGAAAGAAAAAAAAAAAAGAAGAAGAAAAAACAGACTGGGCCAGACTAGCCCGTACAAATAAAACAAAAACAAAACGCCCCAGATTTTGTTGCAACAGTCATAAGCAAAAAGAAAGGATTGACCAGCAAAGAACGATGTTACGGGTATGGACCGCTTAGAAGGACAGGCGAAGCTCATAGGCTGTGCGTGTGCCTGCTCCTTCACCATCCACGGCCATCTCCCACTCCTTCTTCACTGTCTGTGCGTGAGCACCGTTTTCTTGTAAAGTCGACACCGGGTGCTCCACCACGTCAAGGACCATATCCTGGCCCTCGGGCAACTCAGCCACCGCATCGTCGTCCAGCTCCACCTCCAAGCCCTGGGGAAGGACCCGAACGGTGCGGACGACCTTGGAAGGATCCAAGTTCCACTTGGCCGAAAGACGACCAACAAACTCGTGAAGAGTTCTCTTCGTCAGATACAGAGCCCGATGGAACTCCCGAGGGGTATGCGTGCCGTTGGTCACACCGTTGCCGTTGGCAGTAGCCTGGTTCTGGTTGTTGCGGCGCAACACGTAGAAGCATGCCACTGGCTTGGGCCGATCGTTTTGCACAGGGCGGTACGAGGAGTCCACGTCGAGAGCGTCGATCCAGCCGCTGAGGTTCCCAGAGTCGTCAGTCTTGTTGACACGGGTCGGTTGCTTCGAGCCCTGGCGAGACGAGGAACCCTGTCCGTCCATACCGTCACCGTGGTAGTCTGACCAGCCGTTGCCATTAACGCCGTTGGCCCCGCCAAATGAGACTTGTGAGTGCAGCGAAAGCGAGCTGGGCGAGGGCGACACCATAGATGAGCCAGTGACCGAGCTACGGCCACTCTGATCGCGCCATGCCATCAGGTTGTCGCGGGACTCGACCTTGGCCAGGCTGCCATTCTCGCCAGGGAGAGAGACGGGGTGCAGGTCAGGGTCATCAAGCTCATCACCACGAAGGTAGAGGATGCTAACAGGGCGTGTGCTGGTGAACATGTCCTGCAGGGTCTGCAGCTTGTAGTGCAGATCCTCTTCCACGGCGGGACGCACGCCATTCGTGACGCCAGGCCGGTTGGGTGTACCGCTGCTCGAGTTACCACCGCTGCCGTCCTCGGCACCGCTGGTGTTGCCGTTGCCGTTGGAGCTGGTCGACGACATGGACCATGTCCGCTTGTGCTTAGGGACCTTGCCCACGCGTTGCAAGTCGGGGGTAGGCTTTGAAGACACAGCACCACCACCAGAGCGCTTCCGCTTGCCAAAGTCCTTCATACCGCTCTCGGCCTGAGCAATTTGCTGCTTCAGCTTGTCGATGCTCTTCTTGACGTGGGCGACATCGTTGGAGAGCTTCCGCTCAGCACCGTGATCACGGAACAGCTTGACCTTGCAGAAGCAAATCTCAGGTGTGGGCGACGACGAGTCCTTGGGGCTCGCAGACTGCTGGTTCTGGTGCGGTGCCGGGTAGCGGGTCGTCTTTGTGCAAAGGCGGACCGGAATACCCTTGACACCCTTGGAGTGGCTGAAGTCCGTAGACAGGAAGTTGAAGCGCACAGCAATGTTGCACTCAACTGCGCCATGGATGCCGGGAGTCCAGACAACGGAAAACCCGTCAAACGAAGCCGACTCAAGCTCGACCCGTGTGCGCTTTTCGTCGCCCTCCGGCGGCTGGCCAGCCTCGACATACTCAACAGCCTGCAGCTTGCCGCCGCGCTGGTGGGCCTCGTTGGTGCCACGGCCCTCCTTCCAGAGGCTCCAGCAGACACCAGGCTTTTGGCGCTGCTGCTCGTCCTCGAAGGAAATGCGCACAAATGTGCGGAAACGGGTGCCCGGGAGGATGGGGAGCTCAGGCTCAGTGTCGATAATCGAGATGGAGTAGGCTTGGCCCTTGTTAAGATAGCTGACCGGAATCTCGTCGGCCTGTTTGATCATGGCGGTGGGCGCATTCAGTGTCGTGTGGAACCGGAACTTCTCGGCAGTCGGGGGAAGGCTGGCGAGCATAGCCATGTTGGCGACGACGTTGGAGCCACCGAAAGGATGTGGGTGGTGACCAGGAGGGAAGGCGACAAGTCCAGGGTGAGCTGTGTAGCCAGGTGCCACAGCAACGGCCACGGCACCGGGGTGAGCACCGTTCATCGCCGCTGCTGTGTTGGGGTCGAGGCCAAGGCTGCTCGCATCATGGTGCACAAATGAAGAAGACGCGAATGACGCCTGTTGTGGTGCCGGCTGGCCGAAGGGGTGGAATGCGTGGAAAGCCTGGGGGTGCAGGCCGCCATGGAAGGTGGACGCGCCAACATCCATCATTGTGGTCGCTGCTGCACCAGGGTGAAGGGAGCCGTCAGCTGTGGACATTCCCAGAGGCGTGTTCAGGCCCATGCCGAGGCCCAGTGTAGGGGTGTGAAGGTCGCCAGCTTGTGAGTGGTAAAGCGCGTTGTTGCCGCCGGGCGTTTGTGCGTAGTAGCCGGGGTTGCCGTTTGAGAATGTCGAAAATGAGAATGCACCCGGGTCAAGGAGTGAAGGCGTAAAGCGCCAAGGCTCGTTGCCGGATGCGCGCGGTGTCGGGTCCTGGTCTGGGAAGACGGCATGGCTGATGCTCTGTGTTCTAGTTCTGATGTCAGTGATTGCGCTTCTGGTCAAGAAAGGGCCGTGAAAATAGGGTCATGCGACTCACCTCTCCTGGGTAGTAACTGCTGGTGGGAGGGCATTGTTCTCTTGGCCAGCAGAGGTTGTATTTGGCAATTGAGCATTGCCAGTTGTGGGAGACACAGCGACCTCGGGAAACTGTTGCCGGAAGTTGGCAAGCAGGTCATCCGCCGGCTTCTGTGAGCTTGTCCTGTTCACAAAGTCAGTAAACAAACGCGCGCGCATATCTACCTGGCGCAATGCCAGTCGTGATAGTACGGGTCACAGATATAACGAACCGTTGGCGGAACATCGTGAGAGACTGGAAAAGTCTTGAGCTAAGGCGCGCCCCTGCCAAAGTAGCAGGGCCTAGATACTCAAAAAAGGATGTGTATGTGCTGCGTACACTATGTAACGCTGTTGTATTTGAAGAAAAAAAAAGAAAAAAAAAGTTGTGCGTCGTGAGAGTCAAGTATCCTTAGCTCGGTAGTGTTGATGCGAATTGTTTGCGCTGGGTGTCCTTCCTATGAACTGCCAATGGGTGGTTGCAATGGAGCGTACCGGTCTATATGTCGAAAACGAGTGGAAAATAATGGTCAGATATGAGCGAGAGACAGACCTAAAAAATTGAGGACGACAAGATCTAGAAGTGTGAGGAGGGAAAGGGGGTGGGGACGTCGCGACTTTGTATACGTAGGAGAGGAGAGAAAGGAGAAGAGGAATGGATAACGATGAAAGAGGAGAAAGCTGGAGACTGAAGCGCAGTGGACGAAGTATTAGTACGGAGTGGTAGCCGCAAGTATTCTCCACACTGCTGAGGATAGACAAATAAAGAGAAAGCGAGAGGGAGAGCGTCGCACGGGGGATGGAGAAACGGGCAATATAAAAAAAGAAACAGAATGGAACGGCGAGGAAGGGAGAGGAAACTGGAGTAGACGGCAAAACAGGTTGAACAATTAAAACGGCATATATTGGGGTGTGGGCCGAGAAAGGGCGTGATGAGAATGTGAGGACTGCGTAGGATAAAAGCGACAGGAGTGATGGATGGCAAGAGATAGGGCAATAGGGCAGAGCATATGATATGGGAGTTGCAGGGAGTGTATGTGCTGGTGGTGGCGCGACCAGGGAAGAGTTCGAGAGCGTGTTGAGAGCCAGGTGGCCAAGGGCAGTAAACTCCCAGGGAAGGGATCCGAGCAGAAGCAGGGAGGCCGGTATTGCGTATACGTACAAGTAAAGAGAGTAGGATTGGGATTGTCGGTAGAGAGCGTGGCGATCGCTTTGATGTGATGCGGTTTAGTTGGCGAATGCGGTGTTATGGTGATGTTGTGGTGTTGACTCTTGTTGACTCTTGTTGACTGCATGTGTAGTTGAGGAGTGGGTGAGGAAGTCGATGTTGCAAGGATGCAAGAACCAAGATGGTGAAGTCGAAGATGGGAGAGTTGGGAAAGATGAGGAAGATGTAAAGGGGAAAAGATTAATCGAGAAAGGAAGAGGAAATGGGAAAGTACAAAAGAAAAAAAGAAAAAGAAAGGAAGGAGCAAAGGAGAAAGTGATCTCGGGGAAAGGATATGCAGAAGGAGAAGGCACGTCTCGAAACGCCCGGCGTTGTTCTTTATTTTTTGTCTGGCCGTTCTTTCTCCAAAATGCTCTTAACCCATCTTTCCTTCTTGGGATCCATCGAGCATCTCAAACCTGCGCTCTTTCCTTTATTTATTTCGAATCTCCATTCTTTTTCTTATTTTCCCCTTCTAAAACATAAAGGAGAATAGGGAAGGGGCGGTCGAAAAACATGACGACCGACCGGGAGGGGGAACCAAAGAAACAGTGGGTCCGTCTCTTGGGGGGCGTGGGTGTAACGGGGGTGAGAGCGCTGTGCTACTGTGTACAGTGGAGAGTTGGGTGGTGCTCTCGGCGATGGGTGGTGGTGGATGGTGGGTATGCATGCACTGTTGGGGGATGGCGTCCCAGGGGTGTACCCACAATGGTGCAAACCAAAGGCGACCTAGCGCGCCCATAAAGGGACCGTCGCCATGCGCTGGCTTGACCAGTGCCGCCGCAGTGTTCGCTGGTGGCAGAAGGGGAAAGGAAGGTGCTGTCGTCATTTCGTCATTGCCCGCTCTGCTGTGGGATCTCATGGGGAGCTTTTTTGTTTGAAACGGGCAGGCGCCACCGAGTCCTTTCGTCGAAGGTGCCTGCCCTATGAGTCGCTGTCAGTTGACGTCTGTCACGGCAGGCGCAACCGGCTGCTTCTTTTGGCTCATGATGTTGCTTACTTGCGTCGCTATCTGCTGTTTACTTTACTTCAATCCTCACACAGCGAGCACAGCACACACGTTTGTGTCACCGAAGTCCTTCGCGAATGCATACTATTTATGTGTATATCTCTCGTCGGACCGCCTGTCTGTTTTGCGCAAAAGAATCAAAAGAACCTCGCCCTCGTCCCGAACGCACAGGGCCATCTTGCCACTGGGAGGTGTTCAGCGCTGATTCTATTGCTGATCTGTACTCGTTGTGGTGTAGTGCCGGAGAAGTGTCAATAAAGTACCCCACAGGCCAGAATACATGGAGAGGTACAAGGTCCGCCCATTGCAGAGCGCACACGCACGCGCGTACCTCTTCTGTAGCTTGAGCACGGAACCCTACTGTTTACTCGTACAAACGCATGCACAGAAGACGCCCCGACAGAAACGAGACGCAATGGCACTGTAAGAGAGGAGAAAAAATAACGAAGAAGAAAATACGCATTTAGACAAATAATCGTCTAAGGGAGGGACCCTTGATTTGCACCTCGGGGCAAAAGCCAAGCCTTTCTGACGTATTTCCCATCTGTATTCCGCAGGAGGTGTGGTAGCTATGCGTGCGACGCGTGTTGCAGCCACGGAACACCGCATGCCTTGTGGAGCGTATTATCTCGTACAAGGGAGGGTGGAGAAGACAGTGGCTTGAGTGCACTCAGGAGCAGACAGCAGTGGCATTGTCAGTGGCGTTCCGGTAAATAGTGAGAGACATACAACGAAACAGAAGCCAAGGTGAAGATGAAGGGAGACCGAGGATGGTTAACAGTCATCAGACAGTGATAATCAGTATGTGTATATACAAAGTGCACATCGAAGGAAACAGAGTGAGGGCCCAGTAGAAAGAGAGGAGCCCATGGAATATCCCCCCCACAGCCACATGCCAATCCCCCGTTCCTTACCGTCCACTGGGCCGTTTGTGTTCACTCTGATACACATCGTTCGACTTTATGGTATGCAGATGGATGGAGTGATGGTGATAGGCATAGGAGGCGAGGCCCAAGAACGTAAGAATCGACTGGTGATTGTCAGGACAGCAAATCCCAGAGGAAGCGCCACTGAACGATCCCTGTGGGTTTGTGAAGAAAGAGTGGCTCGAGGAGAACGGACAGGGATCCAGCATTGATGCCATTGGGAGGCCTTCTGGTGTATTTCGACGAATTGCATTATCGGGCTGTCTTTTACGGAGTACGAGTTCGAATATAGTTTGAATATGCTCAGGAATTGCATAGAACCTCTACATGGCAATATCGTCATAGTCGTCTGCCACAGTCCTCGTCCAGTTAGAGCAACGGATAATGCAGTCCTTTTGCACTGCGGCGTGTCCCCTAGACTCCGCAGTTAGACCCTAGAGGACCAGAGCACAAAGAAAAATAAGGGGGGAAACAGAAGCACCTCGAGCATATACTGTGTTGTAGAGCTGCTGCTTTCCCTCCACAACAGGAGTCCGGAAGTGAGATGAAGAGATGCCAGATACGAGAATCGAGCTAGTGCCCATAAGTACAAGAGGCACGTCAGGCGGTACAGCGATACGCTATGACGCATGGCCGTACCAGAAGTACTTCTATGTGATTGTGTCGTACTCGTGTGCCTCGTACCTTGTTTTGCGCGTTGGAGGCAACAAGGGCCGCTTTGGGGCCGCTTTTCGGGGTGATGAAACCGCCGGGCACAAAACCACAGCACCACAATGCCCAAAAATGATCCATCGACTATCGAATCCTAACAAAACATTAGTCCAGTGACAGGCACGGCCAAGGTCCCTTTTACAATTTTCTGCTACGACATAGGCGCGTTCTTGGCGGCCCTTTGTGGAGAATCATTTAGTGCACGACGGCTCCCCGTGTTGCCGCTTGCCATTTGTCTTTGGGATACTGTGACGAGACGACTGGAGCTTTCTTTGAGTAAGGAGAGGCGGTGATAGGTGGTAGTAAGTGGTGATAGATCCGTTGCCAGATAGAGTAAGTAAGGCGGCAACGAGCCACGTTTTTGCTACTGTGTAGAAGAACACAGCGAAATAGCCACCCGAGCTACCCTCGTTAACTAAGAATGACGAAATGGTGCAACGGTCCGTCTGTTCTGTTGACACTTTAAACATTGTTGGGTCAATAAAGATGACGATTGGACTTCAATCGCGTGGTGAGCGATATTTCAAATGTGAGGGCATGTACGACGTAACGGCTCGGCAGGTTACGTTTGATCGTAAGGACATTTCGGGCATCTTTTGATGTGTTGTTGGGTCTTTTTGCATTTGCACTTTGTCACAGCCGTGTATTTGACATTGCCTGAATGCTTTCTTGTGGGAGTTGTGAGCATATATTACTCGCTGCTCGTATATGCGCTGTTTGCGGCCAGCCAGACAAAGCGGCATGGGGAAGAAAGGGCAACACTACTAGCATATGGCTCTGCTGATCGTCTGGTCCCTGAGAGTCTTTCTCTGCATCTGCATTTTGCATCTGCAGCTACTGCGTACTTAGAAATCCATTAAGTTTATTTTCTTCTTCTTTCTGATCTTTTCTTCGTTTGATCTTTTTTTTTCTACTTGTAGTGCCCACCAGGTGCAAAACTCCGAGCACTGGTCGTTCGGATTGCCATCGTGCCGTGGGTAGCGTCTGTTGCATTATCCCGTGTCTCTTTCCCCCTCCTTTCTATGTACTGAGTACGCATACATTACTGAATATCGTATAGTGAGGTCTCGCGACCATGTCATCCGGGTGGCTCAGGCAAGGTGGAGGCTGGCCCGTTGTCGAAAAGGGCAAATAGTGCGACTCTGTCGTTTCTTTTTCGGCCTCCTTTCTGCCTTTTTCTTTTTGACTCTTCTCCTTCGCCCTGCCCCACAACAAACACTTGTGGTGAGAAAAAAGAGAGCGCGCGAAAAAAGAAAAAAAAGATCGAATTTAATCGCGTTTCCACTGTATGACGTCACTGTCTTCTATTTAGCGCCCCGCTTTTGACAAGGGGTATGGCAGATGAGAGGAGACGAAAGGAAAAAGAATGGAAAGAACAGAAACGCAGAACAGCGCTAGAGGTGCGCTAGTAAGATTGGGAAGGCGCACTGGCGGTGGCGACACAGTACGTCGTAGGAAGAATGAAAAGGAGAGAAAGCGAGAGCCAATAGCGCAAAAGGAGCCCATGGAGTAATTACGACGTATGCGTACCGCTAATATTATTTGATACAGGCACCAAAAACGCCACGAAATAGCACGAGCAGGACAGGCACCAAAACGACGCCCGCGGGTAGCGGGACAAGCCTGCTAGGCAAAGGAGCGATACCAGGAGCAGAAAACGACGACAAGTCGGTACGATATTTGGATGATATTTGGATATTGGAAGTTTAGGATAGGGTTGGGATATGGGAAAGGGAAGGAGACAAGTCAAAAAGGAAGCAGACAGAGAAGAAGAGAAAAAGAAGAAAAAAAGGAAACAAAAACCGCCACAACTGGCAATTGGACGGAACGCAATTCCGAAACCACTTGCTGCCCAACAGAGGAAGTAAGAATGAGAACAATAAAAGAAGTTTAAAAAGCCAGGACGAGTTGAAATGATGCTACGTACACGTCGTGCGAGGGCGATTACGCAGGCATCGTGTTGTAGTGGCAGTCCACTTGGCTGCTGGGCTACGAGGGTCGTTTCACACAGCGCTAGACGACTCCAGGGCCCTTTACATCTCCAACGCCCTCTCCCTCATTCCCCTCCTTCCCCATCTCCATCCCCTCATACGCTTCCCTCCCTCTCCCCGCCGCATCTGCAGAGGCTCGAGAGGGTCCTACATACTCGTACAAGATATGCGGCGCTCTGTGGCCTACGTTGCACCGTCCGGGAGGGCTCAGCCGGAAAGAAGCCGCGAGCAGTGGCGAAGATGAGCGAGGATGAGCAGACGGAAGAATATATTTACGAGTAGAAGAGGCCCGCTGGCCCGTCATAAAGCAATAGCAATCGAGGCAATATCTGTCTCTCTGATTTTGTCTTCTATTTTTTCTCTTAACACAGTATGTGTACGATGCAACGAGTAGCAGAAAGGAGAGCCCCCCATTGGTCAGGCCTCATCGGAAGAAAGAAAGGAAGAAAGGGCAGCGAATAGGAAGCGAAGACCCGTGGATGGCAAAAAGAGAATAGACAGGCAAAGAGAGAGAGTGTGTGAAAGAGTAAGGGTCCATCACCGACGTCATTCCTCCACCTCCCGAACCTCTAAAACGCACCGGCGGGGAAGCAACCGTGCGAAATGGACAATTGGCGCGCTTGGTGCTACTAGGGCCCCATCGAGAATACGACACACGTCGTATCGCTGTATCTGGTGGCTTGGCCAGTCGGGGCGGCGTCAGTTGCGCAGTGAGAAAAGAGACAAACGACGTTAGGGGAGGGTCAATTCCCCAGACTAAGACGGAGTGAGGTGTGGTGGATGGATTCTGGTGGGCCGTGTACCGCACAGTGCAGAAGAGATGCAGGAGATGTCGGAGACCCTCCGCGACGAGAGGTATCGTAATAGTGTGGTGTACGGTTACAAGTATGTTTAAACATCAAAGTTTACTGCGTACAAAGTATCTCCTCGTATCGAGCATGCATTTTCGGGACGATGACGGTCAAATGTGGCGGCAAGACACGCAAGCCACAATTCTCGCAATTGCAGATCTGCCAGCAGTCATAAGGCAGTCAGAAGATGATATGGGATATGTCGTGTGTGCAGTTATCAGACGAGCTTCGACCGCCGAGGTGTCGTCCTTTTGCTCGTAGTTTCGTAGCTTCGTCCGCAATGTTTTCCGTTTACGAAGTACAGTTTCGGCTTGAGACGTCACTCTGTTGACGAGGCGGACTCCATATGCCGCCGCCATACTCTAACTGTCAAATAAGACGAGATACGCGACAAGAGGGTTAGAGAGCCAAGACACTGGGAGACACGATAGAATGCATAAAAAATGCCCGTTTGGCGACGGGCCAAACGTCTACTCGTATGCCTCTTTTGTGGAGGGCTCGCGACATAAAAGATGCACAAAAACACAAGGGACCTCGAGACCCAAACAGAAAAATAAACACACAGCAAAATGGAGCAAAAAAGGAAAAGAGGGGGTGGTAATAGGATTAAGTGGAGAGGCGTGGCCGTAACGAGCTGCTGAAATGCACGCTACTGTTTTGGCCGTGCAATCGACAAGGGCGGGCGGGCCACCTGTGCGCTAGGAATTCTTAATATGACGTCATACCGTGCGTCTTTCGCACCGAGGGAGGGAAAGGGCCAGAAGGGAAATGGAAAGGGAAAGAGCGTGGTCGCAACGGGCGCAAACAAATCCCTCTTTCGTCGGTTTTTCATGGAGCCTCTTTGAGGTCCCAAGCAAATACTGTCTCGACCGTCTCAACTGTCTCGACTGCGTATGTGTACACATACAAGGTAATGCACAAGACAACAAAAACACAGCGGCTCAACAACAAAACACCGCACATCCACATCCACAGGGGCCCATCTGCATAATTTATATGCTGCAAGTGCTATGCTGCAGAGCATCAGAGGGTACCAGAGGGCATTGCTCTAGCAGTCTGGCATTCTAACCCCCTCCTCAGACTCAATGTGCGAATATCTGTGATCCGCAGCGCCCTTGTCCCTTGAGCCCTCAGCCCAGGGCTATCCGATGAGCACGCCGTAATTACTGCAATCGCTGTAAAGGGACAAAATGCGTGTAAATCGTATCCCAATCGTTTGCGCCCAGTGTTTGAATGTCAATCCTCGTCGTGCCTGTCGTTCAAATTAGCGCCCCCAACAGTACAACAAGCAACAAGCCGGCGCCCTCAGCCATGGGCGCACCCGCGCAGGCTGTACTTGCCGCTTGGCGCAAAGTACGCAACGTGCGGCAAGCTGCTTGTTGAAGTGATGCTGCATTGTGTTGGGACAGTATCTCGATATCTAATAGCTCCCTAAGTCGTGTGTACTTTTACTGTATGTTGGCCCGTTGGCTCCTGCCTCTATGCGTACATTAGTTTATTGTTCTGTCGCAACAGATGGGACCTCCAGCCGCAAATGAAGGAAGAAGCAGCCTAATTTACGGCGCAACGAGCACCAAATTGCGCCAGCACAGAAACAGCAACCGGCCCCCCTCTGCCCCATGATGATGTCATTGCTCAATCCAGCACGCTCCTTGTGGGGGAAGGAGCCTCGTCTCACCCGCCAACCGTTGGTGCGCTTTTTTGGTGTGCTTTTTCGGCGCGTTCTGATGTTTTCTGCTGCTGTGTGTTTGGGATGGCTGGGATGGCGCTGCATCCAAAAGGATTGCAGCTACGACGTACTGCAATTACGTGCGCTTCCCATACTCGTACAATCGAGACAATGTACATACAGCCTGCATTCATATAACTGTATTGCGTCTTTCATACCAGGCACCTCCGCATAGTCTGCTCCAAGCTGTCAAAACGTGGACTTTTGACTCTCTCAACTGGCCCTCCTGAAATGTACATACCCAGTCGAACCAGTGCGCTACCCAGTGTGTGAAATTGACAGCGACCGCTCTAATCATTAAACCAACGTCAAAGTGTGCCAAAGTGTGCCAAAATGTGCCAAAAGTGCCAATCTGACATCGCCCGTTTTGCCGCGCGGGATGCCATTCTATCAGCTGCCGGCCAAAGTGGAGCGCAAAAAGAGCCAAGAGAAAAAGAGAGAATGCGCGCCTGAGACAGAAATCCACAACGAATCTTTGCGCTTTCCATTTTCGAGGGAGAAGCGCAGTTTGCACACCGCAAAGACGAGACACAAGACTCCCAGACTCCCAGACACCTTTCCCTCGCCTTGTGCACTCCGCTCTTTCCCTATCAGATCGCTCCAAATGCCACGGCTCCCATCCCGCCAGAAATGCATGACGTCATTTGTCAGGAACGAACTTCTTGTGCCGTCCCCAAACAGCGTCGTATTGCATTTTCGCTTTACCTCTTTTATTTTTGTCATGTTTGTTTACAGTGCATTGTTTATTTTCGTGCCCTTATTCCCATATTTGGTGTCATTCCCGTGCACATGTCCTGCGTGTGTGCTTCCGTGTGCACGCGAGGTGCTGCTGCAATTGTCTCGTAATTTTCTTTTTAAAGCGCAGCCACAGCCCCAATATTGCACTCAACATGTCAAAATCACCATGTATTTTTGTATGTACCGAAAGATGCCGCCCTACTACGCCAGAAGTCAGATGCCGGGAGAAAGCTCTGAGAAAACGCTGAAAAACATTCCCACGCCTATCCCTGGCCATTCCATTCACCCATAGATCCACACACCCATGTTGGCTCGGCCGAGTCTGCAACATACTATGCGCAGGGCCAACCCTCGCCGTGTTGGTAGAAGAGCCAGACACACTTGACACGGGGAGAAAACGATGGGAGAGGGGGAGGCTGTGCAGTTGCAAAATTGCACATCTTCACATTTTCTCATGCCAATATGGTTCCATACTGACTGGCTCGACGGGCAATGAGAAATTCATTGGCAGGAGCCCTGTCGAGCCGATGTTATTTTTATCTTCGCTTCAGAGTTGCGCCCGCCGATGCAACATCAAGATCAAGAACATTGCTTTTTATTCTCATCTCTATTTTTTTTTTTTTCCTTTCTTTTTTTTTCTGCCTCTTGGTAGTCATATCTCCTTGTCTCCATGTGTTCCCTTTTCTCGATGCGACCTGTGCCTATTCTTTTCTATTTCTGACATCCCTGAAAATCTTACCTAAAATCTTTTCTCAATAGCGTAGAGACTTCTGCAAATACTGCTGCAGGTCCCCTGTTTTTCTGCTCCTTCCTTGGTTTTCTAGGCTTCTTCTGTTGGCGTTTCCGTTGACAGATTCATCGCAGCGTAGCAATTGCAACAGCAAAATACTGAGATCTTGTTTTTCCTCGTCTGTGCTTCCGTGCTTTTGTGTTTTTCTCCAAACAATACGACCACGCTTCCGGCCTCGCCGTCTTTATGGCGTTGTAGGAGATATCCTGCCATTTGTACAGCCGCCCGAGCCTCATGTGGCTGGTTCAGAGAGACGACCGCCTCGTCTGCCCGAAGTTACCTACATCTTGTCCCGGTTTCATGCCGTCTTTAGTCGGCCGTCCAGTAGCATGGGGACCTCTCGGTTGACGGACAACCGACCGTAGCCTTACACGTACACGGGCACACCTCCCTCACTGCCTGGAAGAGCAACAGCCTGCACGATGAGACTTTTGCAGTTGCATCTGCCGGCCCACCCACAGCCATCCGTTGGTAGCCAGTCTCGCCAGGCTACCCTCGACGCCTTATTTCGAGTCAATCTACTCGTCATCTCTCGCCAATTGCCCACTCTACATTGCATGTGCTGACACTATATGCACGGGAAGCTATATGGGATTTCCTGGATTCCCATTGTTTTTTCTAAGACGCACGATGTGCTACATGTGGGTGTATGTATGCAAGAGTCTACCAAGGCATGTAGGGAGCTCATTTCGAGCCATTACAAGTGCAATGTGCATTCACCACCCCGTTCCCGCAGGGCATCAAGGCGTTTGCCGACGGAGGGGCTCCCTCACATCTTCATGATTGTTGACCGAACCCACGAGGTTATTTTCCGGAATGGTGACAGCGAATCTGCCGAGCATACTTGGCCACCAGGCCGCATTCTGCACCAGATCCTGCGGACTCTATCTCTCCCGTAACGGCGTGCATCAATATGAAAGTTTCTAAACAGTAGATGAAGTCACGTCATTGTATTTTGTTTCCGTGAAAAATCTGATATCATTGACCAGAATCAAAGGCTCGAGGACAAATTCGGCTCTCCATTTTCGTTACGATGCCCACTCACCAACAGCCCGTCCCTGTCATGTATTTCAATGGCTATTTTATATTGTGTATCGAGACATTTCCGCCCACGAAGCTGTCATATTTGACCCCAATTTGGTCTATATGCCGTCCACAATCTGTCAGGTGGGCGCCCCTGATCCCGGACCTCCGTATTCCCACGCCCCCATTCACAGTCCCCAGAATTCACCCCCGAGCTACTAGCTACTGTAATACCACCCCCTCCGCTCTTGTTTGTCTCCATTTTGACAGTATGGAGCTTGGTGTCTAGGTGCTATCCCCATTTTGCATCTCGTATCTCGGTTCGCCATTGTGTTGTGGTACGGCAAGATCAGAGCGGATGGTCACATCCTAACACACGTCCTGTCCCAAAGAACAGAGATACAACGCCCGTCGTCATATGTCCCAATCATTCCCACACACTCACGGTCCCCATTGTTCATAATATTTCTAATTTGTCCCCCCATGTACGCCCCTTCGTCTCCCGGGAATCCCGTCTTTATTTCTTTACCAGTGTCAATCGTTTCCATTTTCGCGAACTGTTCCGTGGTGGAAGAATGCGCTTAAAATAGAGAAGACGTTCGTAGATTAGAGAAGAAACAGAAGAAGCAACAGAAGCAAATGGCGAAATTAGGCTGTGGCGAACAGATATCCTTGTCACATTCAGCGTGCACCAAATAAACAACAATTGGCACTGTTCTGTGTACTGTTCATTCTGTCATATTTTCACGCCTGCTGCTCCACGTTGTGTTTACAGACGAGGCTGGGAGGAAATTGTGTGTTGAAGAAAACATGCACACCCCGGTGGTCATAAATTGGACACGGCTGAAGCATGCAGCCTTGTACAGTAAAGTGCTGTAGATATACTATTACACGGCAAGGGCATATGATAATTTCGCCTCATTATCAACGGCAAATATTTCTGCGGCCTTGTTGATGGTATCCGGGCCGTCTTGGTGCAATATCTGTCAAGATTTATTTATGTATTTGAGAATTGCGTATGTTTACGTCCCAACTGTGACGTAGCATAACCCAGCTGTGATGTCTTGATTTTGTGGGCGTCTTCATGATAGATGGCTTTCTTTCAGTTCAAAGACCAAGGGCTTGGAGAGCTGCTGATAGTCAGGAACAGGGTTCGATTGTTATGGCGCGAACGTCCTTTTAATAAATCAATGGACACTTCATACCTCCGGGGAGAGGCAGATTTCGAGATGCCTCGGAGATCATCATCAAAACAGCTTTTGGATATTTCGCTTCCGTCCTTCGATATTCGCCCTCGCGGAGTAGTAAACCTGATATCAGTGAAAACCAACTATGAGAGAGTAAGAATGAGAGCTTCTCGGTCATCATCGTTGTACTCATAAGTCTGTAAAAAGATGTTTTCCTTTATCAAATATGAATATAATCACATCACATCACAGTTGTACTCATAAGCCGTTCGCCACAAAAGATCAACCGTCAATCGCAGCGCTTTTTTTCTTTGGGCCTTTTCCCTCTTTCTTGGAGTGATGATCTTGATGCCAGTCACAGTCTGTAGCCTGCCTTGCCTTCCATTCAGACATATATGTCCTTTATATTGGGCCTCACAGTCGTGCAGGCGTGTGTTGCATGCACCGCAGCAGGACATCAGAGGCAAACAGTCGCCGAGTAGCTAACGCCACATCTTCCTTCCAATCTAAGCCACATACTGGCACCTCGGTCGGAGCTGTCGTTCTGCCTCCTGTCCATAGTCTCATGCAGGTTGACGAGCTGGGATGAGGGGCTCGAGGGGACACACAATGGACCGGTCTGGTCAGGACGACCGGCAATCCTGCTTGTACCGACAGGCAGGGTGCCCCCGATGCCCATCTTTGCTCTCCTCTCAGGCAGGAATAAGCTACCCAACCTTGCCAACCCTGCCTGTAAACCCTGAACTCTTTTGATGGAGGGGGCGTGTGGCGTAAGCCTCACCTGCAGTCGTGTCCCACGATCGTATCAGCCCTCCTTTCCATACCACGGCCACGATGCTTGGTCCCTTGGACCTTAATGCAGTTGTAGGCCTACCAATTCCTTTCCCGAGATCTAGTGCAGTATGCTTTCCGCTTTGTAGTTCCTTGTGGTGAGATGCGGGCCCAATGATCAGGGTCGTCTTTGCACAGTTCCGTAATGTTACTGTGGTGATGACGTTATCACCATGTGGCACTTGTATCTCTGGGGGACCACCTATAAAAAAACGACGTATAAAAAATTAAAAATAAAAAGGAACGAAAAAAACTACGATCAAAATCATCACAACGAAATAGTCACCAAGTATTGCATTTGAAATTAATTAATCATGTCCCAATCAGCACATATAGCTACTTACTTGTTTAAAAAGAAAATTAATTAAAAAACCAACGCAAAAGATGTAAGAACAAAATGGTTGAAAAAGAGGAGTATGCTAGCGACAAATGTTAGGACCCAAGTGAAGCCGAGTGTAAGTGCTCATATAACTCTATACATAAGTAAGCGAGTCCAAGAAGTCTGGCGAAGGAGTCAGTTCAGGTAATTCAATACTCCATCGGCTGCTCATGATTGAGGGCAACCCCTAATGTCTTTGTTTACAATGGCCTGTTTCTGGCTTATCGTGAGATGACAAAGTCGTCCAGACCAGGGCATCTTAATCGCTGACTAACCCGAGGCTATAAGGCGATAACGACTAACACGGCGTCGACCAATACCAGCCAGCGTCTTCTCAGCTTTGATACCCCCTTGGTATTCAACATGCCCACCATCTAGATCACACGCGCAGACTGCCAGACACATAAAGACACACGACCATGTAAGTGCGCCATGCTCGTCTGTCTGGAGAGTATGGCGTACTCATATCTAGATAACGAATCGTCAAGTGCCTCGACAGAAGAAGGAGAGCACACAGGGCCAACGAAAAGGGTCAAAGACCTAAAAAGGAAGTCAACGAGAGGCTATCCGTCAAAGGAAAGAAGTCCACAGGCCGACCGCGTGCGCCCTCGACCAGCGAAACAATGAGCCCATGTGCTGTCGCCGGCGCTCCTAGTTCGACTACTGGATTTCGCACGCCGCGCGCGTGGCGAAATGATTGGCTTGCGAGACGGCAAGGCTTTGGGAGTCGAGAGAGCACGAGGCTTCGGCGCAGCGAGGGGGGAAAGGGAGGGAAGGGATAGAACGAAAAGGATGGGTAGAAGTAAAGCGACAGTCAAATGAAGCCAAAATACACGCAGCAAGGCATTACTATGTAGATTCTGACAAGGAAGCTCGAAATGAGGGAAGGAGCGAGGGAAGCTGGGGAGATAACGAGGAATGGGCGTTCATTAGGGGCCCTTTAGTAGTGAGAGACAGTGACAGTCCGCACGGAGACGACAGTCCACAGATCGCCACTGCATGCTGGTCCTACGATTGTACAACTTGCGGCGGGTCCATTCTAGGTTGAGAGATAGATCCAACCGACTGTCCCTTTGTCCCCTTTGAAGGTCTATCTCTTCTTCGTTTCTCGTCTTTCTTTCCTCGATTTATCTCGTCCGTCGCATCGCGAAAAGACGCAACTTGACGGTCTCGAACATCCACCACTATTTGGCGCGTATCGGGCTTATCTTCCAGGCAGTGGCTTTAGGGGCATCGAGAACAAGCTCAAGGAGAGGCCAAAAGAGCCAAAAGAGGGGTTGGCACGAGCTCGATCTGGCCAGCCCGCGCCAACTCGCCAACCAACTATTGCCAGTCTTGCAGCAGTCTATCGCGGGTCTATCGCTCCTGCCGTCTACCGTCTGGTGGCTGGCTGCTGGCTGCATCGCTCTTGCCTCTTTGCTCATCAGTGGCCCGCACTCGACGCACTCGCCGCTCCTTGGCCCCTTGTTTCTGCTGCTCTTTCCCTCCACTGGTTCCTCTCTCGCTTCTTCTTGCTCCGCAATCCATCCTGTTCGGCCCCCCATTGTCGGTCGCCCTTGCCGCTTTTAGTGTTTCCCGCGCGCGTGCTTTCTCTTCTGGCCAGGTCTACGGAGTATATCCAGCGGCTGCCAATCAACGCTTGCCAGGCCCAGCCAGCGTCGCCCTTTTGCTGGGGTTCTTTCGAAACTTGCCGCGACCGCCTCCACACCTTTTCTCTCGACCTTTCTATATCTCGCCTTCTATCTTCGATTTCCATCTTCTTTCACGCCGTCAGTCCCTGAACTGGGCTTTTCTGTTTCTCCTTCCTTTTGTCACCTTTCTCCTTTTTTTTTCTCCTTGCTATTGTTGCACCTTGTCGCTTGTTGCTGTGAGCACTTCCCCTCATTCTTCACTCGTCGACTTGCCGTGCCTTTCTTGTCTCGCCTTGTCTCGCTTGTCGACTGGGTTATCTTCTGACTTATCTATCTAACCCCTCCTCCTCCAGCGACACCGCTCCAGCGCCCGCTTCCGCCAAAAAGAAAAAAAAGAGCGCCGCCAGTTCCCGATTTTGCCACGACAAGCCCGTGACAACGTGGCAAGCTTATTTTGCGCTTCAACGTCTTTTTCTTTTCTTTTCTATCTTCTCTTCTTCTTTACCCATTTCTCGTCATCATCCCCCAACCCCGCCAGCATCGACCTCCTCCATCTCTAGCGAACACCCGTTTCATCTCCTCCTCTTGACAGCTCGCCATCATGGCTGAGGTGGCCGTCGAACACACCGAGGAGCAGCCCTCTGATGGCTCCAAGCTCCGGACGTTTCTTGGTATCTTGAAGAAGTGAGTCGCGTGGTTTCTTGGTAACCTGGTCACGCAACACAAGCAACACAAGCAGCACAAGCAACACAATCCCAGGGAACCCTTCAACCTAACTGTGCATCGCCAGATTTATCGGAGTTTCGGACCTAGCTGCTGTGCGCTTCTCGCTGCCGTCGCAGTTGCTCGAGCCCACCCCCAACCTCGAATACTGGAACTACCTCGACGCCCCCAACTCCTTCATCGCCATCGGCACCTCCGACGAACCGCTCGACCGCATGCTCGAGGTTCTGCGCTTCTGGTTCACCAAGGATCTCAAATACGCAAAGGGCCGTCCGTGCAAGCCCTACAACTCATGCCTCGGCGAGTTCTTCCGCTGCAATTGGGACGCCGAAGACAATGCCCCGCGCATCCTCCACCAAGATTTGCCGGGCGGCGGCGCAGACGGTGCTACCAAGACAAACGGCACGGCAGCATCGAGCTCCGCATCCAGCGTAAAGTCCAATATTTCCCGCGGCAGCTCCAAGAGTGCCGGCACCCCCAACCTCTCCGTGCCCCAGACCGGTTCCAACCCCCAGAACCCCAAGGTCCGGGTATCCTACCTTACCGAGCAGACGTCCCACCACCCGCCCGTTAGCGCCTTCTACATCAGTTGCCCGGAGCGCGGACTGCACGCGCGTGGTTTCGACCAGATTACCGCCAAGTTCACCGGCACGAGCATCAAGGTCATGCCCGGCGAGCACAACCTAGGCATCTTCATCACGCTCGAGAAGCGCGACAACGAGACCTACCAGCTCACCCACCCGGCAGCCCATCTGGGCGGCCTCTTGCGTGGTGCCCTGAGTGTTAGCGTTGGTGACGTCGCCTTCATCACCTGCCCGGAGACGAAGCTCAAGGCGATCCTGCACTACTACGACGAGGGCTGGCTGAGCCGGTCGACAAACAAGGTGGACGGTGTTATCTTCCGTTACGACCCCGAGAACGACGACAAGATGCGGATCCGCGACGTGCCAGACGAGGATGTTCTCGTGCGGTTAAGCGGCGCATGGAAGGAAAAAATCTCCTTCACCATGGGCCCCAAGCCATTTGTAGGTTTCCTTCCCTGGCAATATGCTTGTTCTTTGTATTTTCTCTCCCTAACAATCCAGAACACACACCCCGTTGAGGCCCAGACGACGATTATCGATATCGCTCCCCTCTCCGTCGCGCCCAAGGAGCTTCCGCCAGACGAGCAGCAGCTCAAGAACGAGTCGCTGCAGCTGTGGGGCGAGGTCACCAAGGCCATCCACGCCAAGCAGTACTCCAAGGCGACGTCCATCAAGCAGGTCCTCGAGGAGAGCCAGCGCCAGAAAGTCCGCGAGCGCGAGCGCACTGGTACCACCTGGTGCCCCGTCTTCTTTACTCAAGTCACCGGCAACGGTGGTAAGCCCGAGCTGTCCGAAAAGGGCCGCCAGGTGCTCGAGCGCGCACAAAAGGGCGACTGGAGCATGGATGGCATTATCGAGGAAGAGGCGGAGGCCAAGGAGGAGACTGAGGAGGAGGCTGAGGCCGTCTCTGACGATGCGACTGAAGAGGTTGCTTGAATGACATGCAGACAGAACGCTGGAGGCTGAAGACAGAAGACAACACACGATATTGCATGGATGGCGCGCCCGGCATCATGTACATGTAGGAGATGCTACATGTCAATTTTTTTTCCCTAGGGAGGGCCTGTTTGTTGATTTACCAACGAAGCCCTCTCAAACTTATTAGATCTGAAAGATACAGGATGTTTATAGAGACTCGGAGGCAGGATGGGCGGGCTAAAGTAGTCGAGGACCCTTTTTGCTCTGTACCCGATTGGCGTTTTTGTTTTCGGTTTTCGTTTTGTTGCTTTCTATCTTGCTTTTGCTTCCCCTCCATCTTTGGTTACCTCCGTTCACTACCCCAACCCCAGCTATCACAAACTAAATACGACCAAACTACATACCAAGATGATTTACAGCCAAAAACATGTACATACGTTCAACACTAAGTGAATGCAGGCAGTAATCGTAAACCAAGTTTGAAATTGAGTGACCAGACTATCGTACAGCTAATTTTTTGTTCTTTATGCTAGAGTGAGGATCATAAACATACGTGCGCCATCATGAAAACCAAACTTTCCAACCAAACCTCCCAGCCAAACTTCCCAGCCAAACTTCCAATCCTTTACATTCTTTTTTTCCTGTTCCATTCCATTTAAGCGTCGACAAACTTCTTGACGTTGTTCAGGAAGCCCAGGTACTCGCGCTGCTCCTTGGCATCAAGGTAGTCAGGCACGAACACGGCCAGAGCCTGCGTGATGCCACGCTCCTCCAGATAGCGGTCAACCAGCACCTGCAGGTCCTCGTCCAGGCTGCCAAAGGCAGGGCCGGGGTACTCGCGCTGGGCCGAGTGGGAAGCATCGGCAGTCGCCTCGTGGGCGTGGGCAGCGTCCTTGTAGTAGTACAAGTTGTCGACAACAAGACCGCCGTCCTGGGCAGTGGCCTCAACGCTCAGGGCACCCTGGCCGGGCTTCTCGATGATAATCGACAGGCGGCAGGGGACAGAGGCAGAGTCGTCCTCAAGGTCCTCACCATCCTCGGCGCCGGTCTCCTCGGCCTTCCGAACGCTGCCGCCCTCAACATCCTCGTCGCCCAGCGCGGCGTCCTCGTCGTACATCTCGGGGTCGTAGTTGGCAAGGTCGGCAACCGAGAATGTCACAGTAATCCTGAAAAGGGGGAGAAAAGACTGACGTTAGTTGTGGTTCTGTAGCCGAAAAGTTCCCGAAGCTTCGCAGAGCTCTGAATGTTTCAAAAGCACTCCCTTGACTTACTTCTCGTCGCCGTAGGTGCGGCGCAGCACAACCTCCTCACGGCCGGGAATGTCCTCAATCTCAAACAGACCGCTCTCAAGGAAATCCTTGACGCTGGTGGCCTCGGCCTCGTTCTCGCGGATCTCCGTCTCGAACTGGATCTCGCTGGCCAGCTTGGCCGACAGCTCCTCGTCGACCTCGTTGGCCGGGGCACGGTGGGCAGCAGCCGAAGAGAAAGCAGACACGCTGGTGCGGGTCAGGGCAGCAGACCGCACACTGCTGGCAGCCTGGAACGTCGACGGACGGGCAGCAGACGAGGTAAGCAGAGACGAGCGGACAGCAGCAGGGGCGGCGGAAAGACGGGCAGCAGCGCGGGGCGCCGTGCGGGAGAGAGTGCGAAGAGACATCATTGTGCTTGTGTGTGTGGGTGTGAGAGAAAAGGAAGCTGTGTGACCAAAAACAGGAGAGATATCGAGCTATGGCACCGTGTGTTGATATGCAGCAAGGTATTTTGGCGGTATATACAATGAATGTTTCAAGAGATCAAAAAAAGCTTCTGAAAATCTTCCAGAGCTTTCGCCCAAATTTTCTAGCTGTGCCTGGGCCTGGCCCCACCACTGTATTCTGAGAAAACAGCCCCACGTGACCGTTACGGCCCGGGATGATTTGCGGGCCCTCAGACAAAGCTACAGTGCTGAGAGTGCATTCGGCTGACAGGCACACTTAAAATGGCTAAATTCACAGTACCTTGAACGACATCACCCGTTGATGCATTTTCTGCCTGCGATTGTCAGCCCATTTGAGACGACAGCAGAAGAACAAAGAGAACTGCATAAATTCTTCGAAAACCAGTATATAAATGCCCTATCTACGATAGTGAAAATCAGACCCGAGACCCTTTCAGGTCATCCCCATCTAAAGAGTTTCCTGCCCACCCCTCGCGTTGAACCTTTCATTGATTGACCAGTTGTTTTCCCCAAGACGTCGTTCCCATGCCTAGTCTTCTGTCTTAGCCCACGCTCCAGATCTTGTGTCTCTGATCCTTCAGGGTCTCATTGCTTGTCCTGCCAGCCTGCAGCAGGAACAAGAAATTCTGTCACATATCCTTTTTTCTTTCTTTTCTTCTCTTTCTCCTCTTTCTTTCATCACGGACGGGATCCTTGGATGTCAGCCATCTGATGCTCGCACTTCCTGTCAGGATTTTCTCATTTCCTCATTGGAGACTGATTCGTCGCCGTGTTGCTGTTTCTCGTGCCATCCGCAGATCAAATGCTTCTTTGCAGGACCAGCATTGGTAGCGTGTCGGGCTGCGCTGGACACCTGGCCCGGAGCCGCAGCTGCCAAAGACGCCGCTATGGCGTGCAGTCGGGCAGAGGCTCTCTGATATGAGCACGGTATCCTCATGGCTGCAGAGACAGCAAATGCGGATGTGAGAGATGTAGAGGCACATTGTGTCTGAAATACTGTCAGCAAACTGGCTTTTTCTTGGGCTTGGGCATGAGCTTGGGGCTTTAGGGCCACGTTAATGCAGAAAGAGAAGGATCAAACACAGAGGAAGGGGATAAGTCCCGTACATTTCTATCTGACATAAAGGTCAGTTCAACGGTGAGTGATGCAGGTGAAAGGATTGCAGCATATGAGTGCCAATGAGCTTGTCAACAAATGTGTTAACTCATGTCTACGCTTGACAACCCGTACACTTTCGCATCGATAATAAACTATGGGGTAAAGGAAGGAGGAGGGGAAGAAGCGTTATTTATGAGGTCTGGCCAGTCTCACGGGAAGGATGCAAGACGGCCTAAAGCTGCGTGTTATCAGGGGTCGTGAGAGAGGAGACGCCTGCTCGGTGCTGTTGGGGGTTCGGTGATCCTTCAGATTGCTCTGATCTGGAGACTTTGGGACGTGGGACAGCATGTTGGCTGTCAAGCTGCGAGTGAGCTGTACATGAGCCGAGCTAACCCATCTGTTTTTTTAATATTTTTTCTTACTTGCCGTTCTAGAGGCATGCACCTCTAACCTTCGCTTGCTTCTAGATCCGTTATCGAGTTTCTTTCCACGGATTAACTTGCAAAAGCCGCTTGGTGGGTTTTTTCTTCTTCGCCTTCGTCCTCCATTGTTATGGCTCCGTACAAGATCTACCTTCGAAAACTCAGCTAACTCTCAAGCATTCATAGTAGACAAATTTCTCGAGTGTGCCATGCATTGTGAGCTTTATGAGAAAGGTATAGCTAGCCTTGTGTCCCCAGCCAGAAAGAGTTATATTCCCAAATAGGGTCATACGAAGGCTACTTATTCTGCTTTCTGGCAGTTTTCGTCCCTCATACAATCGTTCGACGTCGAGAAGGACAATGGCAGCCGGCCATTGTCTAACGCACCCTCACTGACATGCATCAGTCGAGTCTCTTGCTACTCCAAAGTCCGATGCAGGCAGTCATGGCATTATGGACAAGAATAAGAGCACCATGAAAGTGCAACTGTGCTCTGCGAGGCTCCTCTTATGTAAGTGCAGACGTAATGATGCACAGCCTTTGTCCTTGAAACGGTGCATAGCGTGGGCAGGAAGACAGGGACAACGCATCTAGGAGCATGCAGGGCGTGTGAGGTCGTGGAGGGACATGGCTCAAGCTGGGAAACCATGGCCACAGGAGACGTCTGAGGAAACACACAAGGACCACGCCGGCACCGAGTAACTTGCCACATAGAGACATGGCGGAGGAGGGGAAGATGCAAGCGTCAGTTCAAGCCGAAAAGGATGTGTCGATTGAGAACGGGAGGGGCGCAATAAAGTAAGCAGGCAGGACTGTAGTTTTATAACAAATAAAAAAATGGGAAATAGATACTGTCAAAATGCTCCTTCAGATGCCTCTAGGCATTTTGATAAACAGAGACCAGGATCTACTCAAAAACAAACAGTGCCTATTTGGAGAAGGCAAAATATGTCATGTAGATGCGCCCTAGATCAGTCTTGTTTCAAGTAGACAAACCAAAGACAACGAGGCAGCTGCAAGCCGTAACATGGGTGCGTAGGTCTTACCGACTTAAACAGCAAGCGTGCTTTTCCAACTCTCATATCCTGGGTAGTTTTTCACGTTTCGACTTAGATCGGGTAGCTGCCGCCATTCTTCGCCGAGGCTTGTTGACCCTGTATGACGAAAGAAAGCCTCGCCCGGCCACTGCAGTCACACGAGCAAGGAGCATTAGCCTGTGCATGTTGTCTATAATTTGGGACTGTGTGAGCTCTGGCTGTGGTCGTTGGGCTTTGATATCGCGACGGGGGGTCGTGGCGGTCGTGTGCCACCGCATAGTCCTCCCTCGCCCAATCTAGCCTCGAGACAGACACTTACGAGAATAAGACAAAAGCTGGTTAAATAGCAATGTTGGCTACAAAAATAAGAGAGAAGCAAGACCAGTACAAGCCGTCAAGCCTTTAATAACTGGTCAATGGTACATTGCTTGGATAGGCAAGCTTTGAGACGATGCCTCGGGATGAAGTATGGCGTATTGCAATAGACCTGACACATTCGGGATTTTGGAGCTGCATATGCAAATATATACATATGCATATTTTCATGTGTGCCGGAAACAGGGCTAGTCCCGTTTCCAGTATATCCAACCGAAAGAGTGCGTGCGACAGGTCGAGAACCGGACCGTACAGTCAGCAGAGAATCGTAAAGTAGAAGCTGCAAGGCCTTTGAACGGATGCCGCTCGCCGCGGCCGGGTGGAGAGTGTATCTTTCCGGAGATGGGGGACCACGGCGTAGCTGCGCGCAGCCGTAGAAGCTCAAACGAAGGCAGCAGCGGGGTCCTTGCCAAAAAAAAAAAAAAAGTTGTCCTCAGCTGCGCAACGACGGACAGTTGTCGATGCCCGTCGTCTCCTTGCAGATAGGGATAGCAAACACATAAACTCCCCCGCCTCTGCCCCGAGCCTCCATGCAATCGCTCCGTGTCCTAGGGCACGAGAAGTTCCGATTTATCCTCCAATTCGCGGCCAGGCAGCCGTTGCGCAGAAGGCACGCCATCAGAGACAAGTCCAGTGAAAGCAGACGTCGTGTCTTGTGTATCGTCTGTTTCCAACGGCTCTGTTTGCCTCGCATCGTGATCGTGTGTCTAGTGTCTCGTTTTGTTGGCCTCCCTTATTGAAATGCTGCCCACTGCAAGCATCGTTCTCGCGGCTCGATGTCGTTTTCGTGCACATCGCAGATCGCAGTGTCCCGGGGCAGGCCATGGGCCATTCGTCCGATTGTCTAGTCCTTGTTCGGAGGGAAAGTCGCGGGCCGCATGGTGCCGGCTTCGGTGATGCGCACCCAGCTGAGACTGTTCAACTGAGACCAAGAGCCCTCCCACCGTTCCAGAGCAGAGACATTGTCCTTCAAAGTGAGATCAGGTGCCACTGCTAACAGTTAGTAAGCTAAAAGGGGTTCCCTCTCTCTCTCTCTCAAACCTGGGGACCCTGAGCATGCTACACCGTTGTTGACTCACAAAATCCGGTCTGGAACTCCTTCTGCAGAGATGCAATCTTGACTTTCAGCGCATCTTCGCGCGTGCTCGCCGGCCGGCCTGGGCGACGTGCCCGCTTCAGCTCATCCAACTCCTCGTCATGTTGATGCACAAAGCTGTCTTATTAGTATCACGCAGACAATTATACAGGAAAGGAATGCCAAAAAAAAAGGCCTACCTCTTCACAGTAGCCAGGAACTGGTCGGCATCGAAGATCTCGATGCCCGTTTCTCGAGCTGACTCCTGGAAAAAACCTGCACGATCGACTGGACTGATATTAGCCGTGAATAATTGTGCAAGAGGAAAAGGACAAGAAATCACACACCATATGGCTGCTCATGCACCTTTCTGCTCGTTGCCAGCCTCCCAAGACGGCCATCACGGGCGAGGGCCTTGCGTAACCGGCGAGAGTCACGAGAACCTTCGTGGACCGTTCCCATCGGCCCCTTCTTCTTCACAATCTGCTTGCGCGTCTTTTCAAGTGACCTCTGCATCGCGGCGGTTGTTCGTGTTGATGATATTTTGACGGAGACGTTTGGCGATGTGTTCGATGTTTCTCCAGAGTGTGGGGTTTTCTTTCTTAGCGTTGCTCTGTTCACCTCTTTTTTTTTTTTTTTTTTGGTTATCTTATCGCTACGAACTACTCTCCAGCACTTTAATTGGCATTTTTCTATTCGTAGCGGGGGAGGGGCGTTCCACCTAGCCAGTTGCCCTGGAAATACCGGGCCGCAGTGCACTAGTCCGTATTAGGGCGCAAGGCCAGGCCTTCTACGCGCTGGGACGCGCTTTCTACACGTCGTGCTAAACGTCGTGCTAAAGGGCTCTTTCCCTGTCTGGCTTGTGCTGTGGCACCTAGACCGTGAGACTCCTCAAGACGCGGGCGGCCTTGGCCCTGACCAGGAACGGCAACCACCTCCACTTCGACGCGGACGCACCTTCCTTCTTTCCTGTCTCGCCGCGTCAACGGTCGAAAGGGAAAGAGCGGTTCTCTCTCCTCCCTCAACGGCCCCAGACAGATTTTCTCAATATCTCCTTTTCCCTTTACCAAGCTCATCCGACCTCTCTCTACGCGTTGCACCATCCACGCTGCCTCAGCCATATCACGCGTTCCGACCCACGTCCATTTGTTGTTTTTGCCCTTTCGTCTCGCCTTGCTTCTCACCAGCAGACGGCTTCTTGGGAAGACAGCATTCCGCACCGCCTGGCCTCCTCGTCTCCTTTTTTTTTCCGTCTTTGTCTTTCGTTTTCACATACGGATCTCAGCATTCTTTCAATACCTTGAATTGGTACAGTTTCGGTGACGACACTGCCTGGATCTTGCAACCGGCTTTTCTTTTTGGCGACCCCGACGAGTTATTCTTGAACCGACCCGGATGGCCGGTGCCTGTGACCATCTCTAAACCAAACTCCCTCCGCTTTCGGACGTTGCCTTTTGCAAAAGGCAGGCCCTCAGGATGGGTATCACTGGTATGGCGTCCTAGGTCTTGCTCACATTGTATTTGCTCGGTGCACACCATCGTGCTAACGGACATTTCCAGGTTTACTCCCCCTTCTCAAATCTATTCAGCGACCCATTGAGCTGAAGAAATATGCTGGCGAGACTTTTGCCGTCGACGCCTATGGGTGGCTGCATCGCGGAGCTATTAGCTGCGCCCTGGAGCTAGCCCAGGGTCGGCCGACTCGAAAATACGTCGACAGCGTCCTGAACCGCGTCCGTATGGTCCAGCACTTTGGCGTCACCCCCTATCTCGTCTTTGATGGCGATTTTCTTCCCAGCAAGGCCTCCACTGAAGCGTCACGTGCGAAACGCCGGGAAGAAAGCCGCAAGACTGGCCAGGAGCTTATGAACGCCGGCAACCCAAAGCAAGCGTTTCTCGAGTTTCAAAAGGCAATCGACATTACCCCAGAGATGGCCTGCCACCTGATTGAAGAGCTCAAAAAGCTCGGCCTTCCTTACGTCGTTGCCCCGTACGAAGCCGATGCACAGATGGTCTACCTGGAACGCGAGGGTCTTGTCAACGGCATCATTTCTGAAGACTCGGATCTCCTCGTGTTTGGCGCCAAGCGTCTTATTACCAAACTGGACATGCAAGGCCATTGTATCGAAATCAACCGCCGCGAGTTCTGTGCCTGCCGAGAGGTCTCCCTCACAGACTTTTCCGACAAGGACTTCCGGCACATGGCCATCCTCAGCGGCTGCGACTACCTCGAGGGTATCGGCAACATCGGTCTCAAGACCGCCTACCGTATGATACGGAAGCACAAGACGATTGAAAAGGTTGTACGCATGCTGCAATTCGACGGGAAGTACAAGGTGTCAGAAAATTACATGGCCGCCTTCCGCCAGGCCGAGCTGACATTCCTCCACCAACGTGTGTTCTGCCCTGTCAAGCAAGAGCTTGTACTTTTGTCAGAGCCGACAAGCGGTATCGACGTGGAGGAGATGCGCTTCATTGGTCACAAGATCGACCACGACATCGCCCGAGGAGTTGCTGTTGGCAGCTTGAATCCCATGACCAAGGAGCCCATTGTTTTGCCCTTGTCTCCGGGTAAGAAGAGACGGGCGAGCAGTGTCACTGCACCAAATACCTCGCCTTTCACGCCAGCCTTTGCCAACGCCAGAAATCAGGATTCGTTCGGCAAACCAATCAACGAATACTTTGCCAAACGGCGCGAGTCAGCACAGCGGATACCCCTTGGTGCAATGGATCCAAACTGTTTCTCTGTTGACAAACAACAAGTCGCGGCGTTGACGCAGAATGGGCTAACGCCCCGCGTGTTTCCTCTTCCACGGCCGTACGTGGAGGGTGGTCGCACCTCACTTCCCATGGCAGAGGTATCACAAAACACATCTGCCATTATTGGAGAAAGCCCAAGACTGCGCCGGCGGCAAACCGAACCCTTGTCGAGTCTCTTGCAGCTAAACTCTTCTCCCGCCATTCCCGTCGCCAACACAACCCGTCGCACCCCGACCTCTTCGATGCTTCCGCCACAATCTCGGTCCATGTCTTTCTCTCAAGGACACCGGTCTCAGGGCAGCATCGCGTCTTCGTCCAGACCACAGAAGAAGGCTAGGCTCGATCATGATGAGGTTGAGCCCATTAGCCCACCACCTAAAAACCTGGAACGGAGCAAATATTTTTCGGCTATCACTACCACCATCCCTGCCTCCCCTCCTGTCAAGAAGTCAACACGTCCTACGGAATCGTTCTTCATGTCGGACGACTCTGTCGAAGAGGCCATGTTGAGCCTACCCGATATCGATGACTGGGATATCGTCATGTCCAACAAATCTACGAAATCGACAGTGCACGTCTTCGAAGACACTCAATCAACGAAAGTTTGCGACTCTGTCCCAGAGAGCGATGGCATTGAGGTCCCTGCAAGCCCGGCCAACCAAAGCAGCCAGAAAGATAAGCGCGCCTTGGTCGCTCAAGAAGCTACGCCTTCCAAGCGTCTTTCGCTTGGCCGGTTCTCCTATGCTGGTGGCGCAAAAATGGTGCACGGCCTACCAACTCCGGACACCAGCTTTGTAGGAAGCCAAGAGAATTCAACGACAAAGCCGAGCATTCCCACCCCGACCTCTTCCATCTCGCAACGGCAGGCCAGCCAACGTCCAACCAAGGCACCAAGAATGAGTCTGGGCGAGCTCGTTCAGTCCACATCAGTTGCCCGCTCAGAACAGCCACGGGGCTCTTCGAAGAAGGTTCGCCGGAGTATCGGCGCGCCATTGCCAGTCAACCCGTCGTTTGTTCCCCTTCCACCTGCCGATCTTGACGAAGTCGCAGCGCTTAACCGACCCCAGGGCAGTGAAGACCAAATCGTCCCCGATAGCGACGCGGAGGATGATGATGGTCACCTCGCAGACCAGGCAGGATCAGGCTCGCTTAGAGGGCGCCTGGATTTGTCGCGTTTTATGTGCGCATAGGTGTTACCCAGCATTCCTCTTCAATCCCGCTGTTTTTCTTGGCTTTCAGCGATTTGGGGCTAGCATGAAGCCCTAACACAAACTGGGGCATGATCATTTGCATTGCATTGGAGTTTGTTTCTTCTTTTTTGTTTTACTTGTTGTTTGTTGCAGATGCATCGGTCTAAAATATCGATTGTCGTTGGAGTTTAATGTTTCTTCATATTGATATTGTCATCAAGGGCGTTAAAGGGCGGTAGTCTTATATATATATGAGGACATTAGGATCAGGCACTTTTATCATATTCTTTCTCTTCTTTTTTATTTTCTTTATTTGCAAAAATGTCAAGACGCATTGGCGTATCGTGTTGAAATTGTGGTGTTTGAACAGTTTGCAAATCAAACATAAACCAGCATTGTTTTAATTGGCATCGCCGGGTACAATAGCGTTTCTGATAAGACACATCGTGCCATGGCAAGGCGAGAGTTGATGAGTCTGTTTCAAACGAGGTACAAGTGTATTTAATTTTTGTCTATGACTATTGCCGTGTAATGTAAGAGCTATGTGGGATATAAAACGGACTCATGGTATAGATGCCTTTGCACTTTTTAACAAAACACCAAACAAACTGTGAGGGGGAAAAGCTAGGACAGGGGAAATAAGAGAAGATATAAGAACAAAAAAAATCAAGGGCGCAAAAAGACAAGATGTGATAAAAAAACATAAAGGGTGTAATAAAGTGAAAGCCCCTGGAAATGGTAAAAGAAAAAGGATGCAGTAGCAGAATAAAAGAAAAGGTATTGCAATAAAACCATGGGCTCGAAAGCAGCTTTCCCTTCACGCCCCGTAATAATTAGGCTCCTGAAGGTCCGGCAGAGGCACCGCCGTTGGCATGACCGTTTGTTGCCCTCGCCGGAACACCCCCGCTTCCCGTGGCTGAAGTGCTTCGGGACATTGGCTCGGAAGAATATCCATCTCCTTCGACGTTTGTAATCCGAGAAGGATACGGGCTTCTCCGAGGTACAGAAGGCGCACCCATGTTCTCGCTGGGGATGCTCCTCGATGCCCAAGCACCAGCTGCGGGCACGAATTCCGGACCTTGATCAGAATGTGACCGAGACATTGGCACACTGCCAGGATGACCGGATCCTGCGCCTCTAACGCTGCCGCTGCCACTTCCACTCCTGCTTCCGCTGCTATGAGCAATCGCAGCCCCCGTACCGTAGGTTTCCGGGGCCGGTCGGAACGATGAAGGCTCTCCAACCTCCAGCCATACCGTAAATGGACCCTGCAGGTATGGTGGTCCCCCATGATGTTCCCCTTGGTGACGCTCTTCCCACTGCCTATAGCTAGTGTGGATGTCTGCAAAAGGGTTATGGGTTTGCGGCGAGGGCTCTGTTTGCACAAGTGACGACCGGCTGTTTCTCCGTAAAGAAGGTATATGATGCACACCTGCCGACATGGACTGGCCGTCAACGGATTGTGGCAGGCTGTGGCTATGTGGCTGGTACTCAGTCGCATGGTGGAATGATCCTGCCGAAATAGACGAGAGACGCGCTTGATGGCGAGCGTGGCCATGCGCAGATTGCTGAGACTGGGCACTTGTGTTACGAGACATTGGCTGTGATGTATACCCATCGACATTCCGCATAGGGCGGAGCAGGTCATGCTGAAGCCGCAAAGATTGGAAAGACACGTCCGCAGTCGGCTGCGGCTGCTGGTGAAGCTGCTGAGAGCCAGCTTCCTGCTCCAAGGATGAATAAGAAGCTACCATGCGATCTTGAGAAGCAATCCCAAAGCTAAGGTCGGACGAGCTTATTCGCTGATTGCCAGGATGGTAGACGTCACTTCCCCATCGTCGGATAGAAGCTGGAAGTCCGCTCTCGTTAGCATTGCTCAAGTCATCAATGCTGCCATGACCTGGGACCTCTTCCTGCTGTTGAGCTTCAATAACCGGGTTAGATAGGTAATGTGAGGCCGGACGGTATGGAGGAGGCATGAAGGGCCCGTAGCCCTGATTAGGGGTCGACCTTGCAGTCCTGGAGCCTCTAACAAAAGCTCCAGGCTGTGAGCCAAGTAGGCTATCGATACTGTTTGCAAGTGCGCTCCCTGCATTTTCTGCGTCTGGAGCGAGGGATGTAGCCTCAGAATCGGGAGCGGCCGCACTGCCATGTCTCTGCTCTTGCGCAGTGACGACAGAGCTAGACGAGCCTGAGCCAAAGGACAATAGGTCCTTGAGGCCCTTGAACCGCTTCAGCGAGTTCTTGAAACTTGATGGCGGGGACTGTGAAGCCCGCTTTGGGATATTAAGAGACGATGCAGCCTCATCGGAAGATACGATTGCGCTTCCCTCATCGATATTCTGGTGGATGGGAATCTCGAGCCCTTGTGTGTTCTGCTGAAGCGTCATGAGGGGTCGAACGCCCATGGCACCTGTGCTTTGTGCTCGGGTTTTGTTGTGGCTTTGATGGACAGTTTCTTTGGTGTTGTCTCCTGTCGCTGATTCTGGCTTCGAGCGGGAAGGAGATGAGGGGGCGGCCCACGCCCGAAGTTTGCTCAGAGAATTCTTCGCAACACTTCTGGCACCCAAAGAACCCGTTCCGGCAGGCAAGCCATCTGCGGATACATCATTCCCGGGCATGAACATGGAGCCTTGAGCAGACTCGCAGCTCACGCTGCTCCTCGGGTCGCTGATGTTCTTGTCTCTCCATGCGCCTGCTCTGTCCCGGTACCTGTGTACACTGTTTCGACGAAGGACTCGGTGGTTCAACGCGTCTGGATCATAAAGTACTCCGAAGCCTGCTGACCAGGAGCCTGGATCATTTGTTTCTGTCTCGACAGGAGAAGCAACAGGAATCTGTGGTGTCGGCACTTCAGTCACAGCCCCGTCAGTCTTGTCGTCATCTTCTGGAGAAGGCGGAGCGGGAATTGTATCGTGATCAGTAGGGTAAGGCACGTGCCAGCTATAAGGATCTTCTCCTCCAGGAACAACGGGAGAGAAGAACAGTTCTGGCGACTGAAACAGTGTACCACCACTAGCATTTGCAATTGGGGGATTCGTCCAGAGCTGGTGCATCGGAGCCTTTCCTTTCCCACTGGGGTCATGGATAACCTCACCCATGTGCAGTTCTGCTTCGAGATCGATAGGGGTGTCAATATCCATATTCATCGCCATGTTAGTGCTGACGATGTGGACACCGGCTCTTTCGTCATCGAACCCCGTACCCGTTCGAGTGGAGATTCCCGAGTTATCAGCACTGGCCTGGCTTGATGAGTGGACAGACCCAGATACCGAAGAGTCTGAGAAGCTGTTTGCCCGCTCAAAAACAGACAAGACTGTGTAAGCAGCAAATGTCGACTGGTGTGAGCCGGTCTCGCTGAAAATATGAGCCTGTGTGACTTCTGAAAGCTTGATGATAGCTTCTTCACAAGCATCAAGCCGGGATTGGATTTTTAGTCTCGCATTGGCAAGACCAGGAGAAAGGGGTGTTTTCTTCTCTGCGTGAGACAGGTGCTCCAACAACACCTCTCCGTGTATCTTGAAACAGCGATAATCGTCTAGAAGGCCAAGCCTTGCGTCGTTCAGTCTGTCTGCCTCTTCAAAAGCATGGCAAAAGACGCTTGCTGAGCGCTCCAGCCAGAAATGGGCATCTTTTGTCTCAGTGAGAACATCAACAAAGAAGCGTTGGACAACAGTATGGATTCGAAGCAGGTCAACAGACTCAGACGCCCGTTCATGGCTCTGCTTAGAGCTATTTTGTGAGCTTGTTGGTGAAACAGAGTCTGCCTCATAACGGTCGACAAGGGCAAACGCAATGAGAGTCCCCAAGCTGTTGTTGAGGGACCTCTTTCTGTGGGACGCATCGCGGGTCAAGACCGGCGTCCTGCCATCTAGCGCACGGAGACCTGTAATAAGAAATGTTAGAAAACAGTGCCGGTAATGAGACGTAGGGAGAGGGTAAGTGACTGTAGCGACTCACCTAGATTCAAAAACCCAACTGGAAGACGACCACCAAAAAAGGCCAGAATGTACATGAGATTCAGGGCTGGAAATGCGCCTCGCGACTTGAGCTCATCCCACACGTTGTGGTACGCAGGAAGATCGCTGGCCCATATGCGGTTTTGGATTGTTCGCAGATATTTGGACAGCGGTTCGCGGGTTGCTCTGATATGTCGGGCAGCAGCGTGAACCATTAGTGGCAGACACCCCACACGCTTCACAATCTCGAGAGCCTGTGTACGATCGTCCTGCCTCCAGGGCTTCTTTCTCTCCATTTCAGTCAGGAGCAGATCGCGTGCATCCTCTGGACTAAGCATGTCCAGCCTCATGACTTGCGGGTTGTCAAACTCGTACCGACCAGAGACGTTGCTTTGAATTGAGGTATAGATGATGCTTGTATTTTTGGCATCAGGGATAAAACGCTCTATGTCGGGGGTGTTGAAAATGATGCCATCAAACACGAGCAGCCACTGGTCGAAGCTACCGAACCACGCTCGAACAATGTTGACGATGTTGTGCGGATCACACAGCTCCTTCCGAGAGTCGCTGGATGAACTAGGCACGTCCAGAAGTGCCTTTTCCACGACATGCTTCAAGGCCTCGTTTTTTGCGATCGTCCAGAAAAACTGTTCCATTTCTGAAACGGACTTGGCACGAACCCAGTAGATGCCACCTGGGTAGTCGGAGCGGTGTTGAAAGACATATTGGCGGGCGAGGTGTGTCTTTCCACCACCGGGAAGACTTTGAATGACCACTGCGGACGTTCCTTCTGCCCTTCTCCCACTGTCGGTCAGCTTTCTGTGAAGCTCCTCGAGTTCTCGCTTTCGTCCAATAAAATACGAATTTGGGCGAAACTTTTCTGGGTGTAGAAAGAGCGGGTCTTGTTTGACGGTCGATGCGTCCGATGTTGTTGAAGACATGAGGGGAGGAAGAAGGGGCATTGGGGACGTGGCTGCATCAGAAACGAGAGGGGTGGGCGTGACTGGAGATTCCACCAGCTCATTGGGACCGAGGACTATAGGAGAGGCAACACTGGCTCTCGCCCCCCTCAATGAAAGTATATCAGGAATACCCGGGATTAGATCGGCATCTGTTGGCAAGAAAACGTGTATGGTCAGTATGATTTACCGCAAGAACCGAATTTGGAGGACAGAGTTAAGTAGAAACCTACCAGCATTGGATTTGCTCCGAGCCCGTAGAGTTGCCTGGAACTTAGCATCAGTGGATGTTTTTATTCACATAGATACTTTCCGAAGAGAAGGCTTGAGGGTACGGGTAAGAGGGGAACATACAGTCAAGCGGCGCTCTTCAATTTCACGACGTGCTCGAGCAACACGGTCTTCTTGTTCGACTGTCCATCGGACCTCGATGACCGGCGGTGCTTCTTTGACCCATTCTTTAATGGATGTGGCCATGGTTCGGTAGCCGGGAGCACTAGCGCCATCGAACTTGCACATGTTCGAATGATCCGCTTCGATGCCGTAGTATGTCACACCCGGGAGTTGTGGGCTAGCCGAATCGACGTCGACAACAAAGGCCCTAAATTTCTGGTTAATAAACGACAAACAGAATAAGATACACATCGGGCATCGATTTGTGTGGTAGCCGCAACATAAACCACTCACTTTGTTCCTTTCAGGTCGGTTTTGTGGTTCTCATGAACCATCTGAATCTTGAAACGCTGGTAGATGTCCAGAAAGTGGTTGTTGATCTCTTGCAAGCGCTCGTTGTTTCGTTTTAGCGTTTTGATCAGGATGGGCTCTGACTCAAAAAATTTCTTGGGGACGGCAGCGGCCATCCCTTGTAGGACTCTGCCCCAGAAAGCCAACCCGGAGCCGGTATGTGGCGTGCCGAGGAAGATGATGCCGTACGTGGAGACATATATAGAACGAGATGCCTCATGGTCGGCATCACGAAGGTCGTTGGAATAGAGCAGTGCGCGCTTCACCAGTATGCCGCCGAGACTGTGGGCGATCCAGATGATGGGATTGTCGCTCGTTCCCCTTGTCCTTCGAAAAGCAGTCAAGTGGCTGACAAGTGTCATGGCATGTTGGTAGATAAAGTTGTCGCTAGGATTGGCGTTTGTGCCCCGGTTGTAAACGTCGGCATTGTAACCATAGACGAGGATATTGGCAGGGCACTCTTTTAGTGTTTCTGGAAGAAGCTCAGCTGGCCAGTAGAGGCCGTTTTTGGCGGTCCATGTCCGCTTCGGCTGACCATTCAAACCATGGACAAGGACGATGTCAACTTGGGCATCGGGATGGGTAAAAACAGCCGTCACCTCGAAGCGGGTGACATCAAGGTTGACCAACCCGTCGGAAGGGGGTCCGGGGTTGTTTGATTCCTAATTATCAAAGAGAAATATAGGTCAGCTTATCCATCGTTAAAAGGTACATGTACGAGAATGGCGAGGCTGCTACGGCGGGACGGACCGAATGTATGGCGGGACGGGATGAATGTGTTAGGGAGCGGTACAAGATTTTGGTGCGCCGGTGCGTGGGAGACTGTTCTGCTTACCATTTTTTGGGTGCAGCAGGAGAAGCGATCAAAGGCAACCACAACCTCCCCGACGCCATGAGGCGAATACAACAGTCAAACACAGGTGCAGATGCGACTTTGGAAAGGAAAGGAAAGATGTGAGGAAGTAAACTTTGTGGGGGCGGGGGCTAGAAGGGGGCTAGAAGACAGGTAGAAGACTAAAGAAGAGGAAAAAATAAGTGTTATCAGACGAGATAAAAAGCAAGGGCACATAAAGTGACCAGAAGCGAGCAAGGTTGTGCCTTTATACCACCTCGCGTTAGGCTTGGTCACGAGGCTGTCGCAGGCAAAAAGAATGAGAGCCGCATCGAGGCCAGCTGCCAGGGTAAGCGCAGAGGAGAGAAGCAGGGCGAACGATGCTGGAACAAGTCCAAAGAGAAGCAGGGCTGCTTGCTGGTTTGGTGCCTGATGGCTTGCCAAAAGGCGTACGCGCGTGAAGCTTTCGGCGAAAGAGAGCGGCGTCAAGAACAAAGTGCAGACAGTTGAAGTCAATGAGAAGCAAAATGAAGAACGTGGCGGGAGGCCAGCGGCGAGACACAACGGTAGGCGACAGGATAATGAAAGGTGACGGTACGAAAGAGGGGTTTTAGAGGAGGGCGCGTGGCGCAAGGCTGCGAATGGAAGCCGAGACACAGATGGTTAGCCCAAAACGGGCGCGTGTGTTGAGAAGTCGGGCAGTCGTCGGAAGTTGCAGCTTTTTAAAAAGCCTCCTGGGTCGACGAAACGATGTAGACAGCAAGACGGCAATCGACGTCCAGATGTTGGGTCGAAAGCGCCTAAGGAGAGCTATGGTTAGTTGCTGCGTCTTGATGGTTGAGATGGGCTACCCGTACGTCGAACTCCGTAATACTCCATACAGGTTATGGTAATGGAGGGCTATGCAGGCGCAGTTCTTGGACGGACGAATAGGGAGCTGCAGCAGAAAAGGACAGGAGACGGTTTGGCTGTTGCTATGCATGGGACGACAAATAAGAGGTCTTGACGTCTTTGTGACTGTCTTTTGTGTCGACTCAAGTCTTCTGACAGGGGATGAAAAGCGGGTCAATGACTGTTCCGTGTTGACTATCTTGGCCGTGAAGATGGAAGGAGCTGAGCTTTCCGGATAGGTCGCTGCTTCTTCATGCGGCGACTTCCTTGCCACGGAGCCACGCTTGTGATGCAAACTCGTCTAGGTTCTTTTTATCAGAAGGCGCGTTGGGGGCAACAGGTATCTTGGTGCCCAGGTGATCCTTCCCTGGTTGTGGGAATGGGGCTTTCGTCGCTGCCTCCTGTGTTCTTCTACCGGGCACTTTCCTGTTCTGGCCACTTTTGGTTTTTGGAGCGGGTCAAGTAAGTGTACGGAGTATGGGCGCGGTATCTCAAAAAAAAAAAAAATATCACCGGGGCGGTCAAAATAAGAAGGCGCTTTAGATTGCATATTGTCGAAGCTGTTCAGAAGCGTGATTTTGGGCAATAGAAACAACAAACGCAAACCAAAACACAAAACGCAAAACATGCCCACGGGACACGCTGTGGCCGGCCATCCTCATCAGGTAAGGCCATACAACCATGCCCCGGCTTGTTCGGGTCTCAACGCTAAAAGACTGACCCTGGCAGCAGGCCGTATTTGCAAGGGTGTAGCAAGAGAACTTAAGGCTGTTCCATTCTTGTGCGCGGGCGGCAGCTGAGCCTCACTGGTGCAGCGGTGTTGCTCTCCACCCTCCATCACGAATAGCTGCCGGACGCCAGCCCCGGTAGGCACCCTCCATCTCGCAGAACGATCTCGCTGGCCATCACCGAAAGCTGGGGAACAACTGGGGCGCGACGGGAAGCTACGCGAACGCTAGACACAGGCGGGATACGAACGTACGGAGTACGTGGAAGGCAGACGCCAAGGGTAAGCTGAGAAGTCGAACTCAGCCACTGGCGACGGACATGATGGCTGCATCTGACGTCGCCGCTTATCGATAGGTGGAAAGTGGGCAACTCATGCCCTCATAACACACAGTCAAGGTATTTAAAAAAATAAAAAATAAAAAATAAAAATAAAAAAAAAACCGAGGCCTTCTCTGCTTCGAGTCGGTGTGCGTATCGGTGTATTGGCGTTGCCAGAAATCATATTGAAGCACAAGCGTTGCCACTGGACAGCCTTGCCATCCTGTGTTTGGACTGCCAAAGAGATGCGATCTGGGCCTCAGACAGCGAATAAGACAAGCAATAGAGCAAGTCGTGCATAGCCTTGTTGAGGCCAAGTAAGTCGCAAGCCACCCCGGTATCTGCACTTTGTGCAGCCCATTTTTGATTCGATAAGTGCCTGTCTGCGCAGCTGCTCGGTCTGACTCTGTACCCCCAGGCTTCAATTTGCATAATTGTGCTCTGTAGAGCCTCTTCGCTGGAAAACTCGTCCATCTTTCCTCGCTCTGGATTTGTAACTCTCACATCTAGAAGGCTTGTTCATGGGTCGTCCATTAACAGCTCAAGTTTGTTTTCACCTTCTATAGGAGTCCCGATGTGGTTTCAATATGGTGGTCCCTGTGGTCACGGTTAGACTTTAGATTACCTTCTTTTTACAAGACTTGTCAGTGTGGTGTCGAGTTTGGCTTTTATTTCTATTTTATTTTCTTGCTGAGAGAAACAAACTTAGATTAATGAAGAGTTGCACGATAGTTATTTAGAGTCGAACACGATGAGCATTTAGGCCACACTTTATATTCATAAGCGTGTCCTAAATGCTTCACACTTGAAGTGACTGTTGCTGGTCGTATTTAGTAAATGTTTCCAACGGCGGCGACTAGGGAGGACCCGAACGCGTGGTTATCACGCCCAAACGCCGAGTCTAGAACATCAACTAGCAGGGCTAGCCTCAGGGGGCCATGGAAAGAGTCGTGCTGTTCACGATATTCAAAACCGTTCGTTTCTGCTTTTAACAACCAGCTCAGCTGCTTATATGCTACGCACAGCGAAGCATTCGAGTACATATCGGTACAACCGGACATGCCAACGAAGTGCGAACTGTCGTGACTACACAATGAACACCCAGCTCGTCCTGCCGGACTTGCACGCTCCGGAACAACGGGCGGCCTGGCTTCGTCCGGCCAAGCTATACGCTGCAATCCACGGGCTCTGGCACCTGTTCGACCCCGATGTCGAAGACGGACAGCACAAAAAGTAGCCAAGCTTGCCAAGGAAGGACGACGCTGATGTCGACCACAACCTTGCCGTGGACACATTCCAAACGTTTCGGACAGTCAAACCTATATTTCTCTTCGCCATCGAAAAGTCCCTCTCGAAGGTCTATCTCTACTTGCAATGGAGCCTGCACTTGTGATCAAAGGGTGCCAGGAAGCAATCATGATCAAGTCAAAGCCTCGTGACGTCTGGGAAGAAGAGTTTAGAGCATTGGTCGACAAAGGCGCTGACTTGTGTACCGCAAAACTGTATCTTACAACATGCGAAATTGCTCTCAGAGAGGGTATGCAGGCAGGCTTTGTCATTGACGATTTGTGTGTTGAGTGTTGCAGGACAGTAGCATCTATGTTGGCCACCCTTGATCCCTTTATTGCTAGCACCTTGGGCATGTGGACGCATTTCGACTACAAGTATGTCCCATTATCACAGATGGATATATACTTTTAGGGACTTGCATGCAAGGCTGGCCAACGTAGCTATGAAAATGAAGCGCGATGCTGCTTCGGCTGCAACCGCACACCCAACCACGGATTTCGACCGCAGGTGCAAGGGTGGCACGAACAGCCGCACAAACTACAAACGGCAGCGTGATGGACGGTGATAGGGGAAGTGGTGCCACAACGTCGACTCTGATCATTACCACAGGCTGTCTTCCTGTATATGCGCGTGAGGCTTATCACGAGTCTACGGTAGGCCATGCGAAATTATGAGTTTCAGTGCCTGCCGGAGGGCCGAGATTACATGTGTATTTATTGTATTTAATTGATTATACACGTTAACGAGACCAGTATTAGCCCTTTATTTAGCTTATACCTTTGCTTGTAACAATCATTACCCAGCTGTGGTAGCTAGCTGACTGCGACTGGCTTTCGAGATGATTAGGAATGATGTTCCCAAGCAGGCGCAAGCAGCCACTTAGTGACCCTCATCGGACTCCCCGATTCTACATGCACGCATTGTGTCGGGGCCACATTCTGGGGTTTGGCTGAAAGTGTACGTATTTATCGTTACAACACCACTATCTCCGCGTCCGTTCATGTCCTCGGCGCAAGCATCACCACATACTCGCGTGCGCTGTGTCCGAATTGCAGCATGTCCTTGTCCTGCAGCTCCACGTACCGCTGCGCCGCCACCTCTTCGTGGTTCAGCTTCGTGCCGTTGGCACTCGCTAGATCCAGCAGGTATGGCTTTACACGCCCGATGCGGTCGCCAAACTCGTTGCGCTTCTCCACATAACGGAACTGCACCACCGCGTGCTGCTTGCTGATGCTCGGGTGTGCGGCAAGCAGGTCAACCACAGCCTCGTCGCGTCCCGCCAACCAGCAGCTGCGCGTTCCCAGATCGATCGTGTCAATGATTGCGCCATCCTTGAACACAAAGAGCTTCCACTGGTCACGCGGCGACGGCTTGCGTGCCTCGGGCGGTTCGTGGTATTTAAGTGTGATGACGGACCCGTCGGCCTGCGCGACCGCGTTGGATGCAGCTGCCAACGCGCCCGTCGTGCCCCAATTGGGCTGCTCTTTGGGGGGCTTCGGAGGTTCGCCGCCCTCGGCCATGGCGAACGACGCAGCTTGATCGGGCAAAGGGCCGCTTTGCTTGGCCGATTCGATGGCCTTTCGTTCGTTGCCACCGCCAGTGCCGTTGTCGACCTCGCGTCGTCTGCGGTGTCGCCTTCCGTCGTCGTCATCTCGGTCACGGCGGTCGTCCCGCCTGTCGCGCGAGCGTCTCCTCCGCTCCCTGTGTTCCCTGTGTTCCCCGCGCTCTCTATGTTCTCGGTCCCGGTGCTCTCTTGGCTCGCGTGTCCGACTGCTATCCTCGTCTGCTGAGTCGTCTCGGCGCTTCCGTTTCCGTTCGTCGTCGGGGGAACGTGATTTCGACCTTCGGCGGTCCCGGTCTCTTCTGTGTCGACTGTGTCTGTCGCTGCGATCGCCTCTGTCGTCCTCGGCGTCTTTTTTTCGTTCATCGTCCTTGTTGTCTCGCCGATGCGATTCGCCATGCCTTTGCCTGCTCTTGTCGTCGCCGTGGCTGTCTTTCGCTCGGTTTCGCCGTCTGTCTCCATTGTACGTATCGACGTCGTGTCGGCTCCGTGCGCCGCGGTCCGATCCGTCAGACCCCATGGCGTGATACTCGTGTTTGGCAGACAGTGTTCATAAGCAGATACTTGTCGTTGCTGTCGTATGTTCAGAGGGCGTACATATAGCGAAGGCTGTCGAGGTGCGACGTGGCTATCGGTCGAAGTAAGGCAGAGTTGTGGAATAGAATGCGACAGGTCGAGCTTGCCTGGAAGCTTGGGCGAATCGATAAACCTATTTTGGGGGTAGTAGTTAAAAGTGGAACCCAAGTTGACAACCACTTCCTCGACTTTGTACTAGCAGATCATGGTCTGCCGCATAGCCGCAAATGGTTTGACGCTGTGGCTGCGAGTTTCCACCCACTAGAAGCAATCCCTCGTGGCGCAATTGGATAGCGCGTTAGACTGTTAAGCTTCTACAGCATTGGCGATCTAAAGGTTGGTGGTTCAAGCCCACCCGAGGGAGAGATTGATCTCCCGTTACTTTTTGGCAGTTGAAAACCAATCAAGGCCTATTGGTTTTATAACATTTTTTGCAGGATCATCCCGGCTTGCGAACCCACGGTGGTGTAACTAAGTAATGGAAGACGGACTTCGTTTTCAAAACGTAGGAGATATGTACAAAATCTGCAAGTCATAGAATAGAGGCGGTTGAGTGACCAGAAAAATAATACTGGAGAAGTAAACAAGAATGGAAAGCGAGTGTAAGAGAAAACACGTATCACGTGTCAACTGCGTCTACATACATCTTTTTCTTTTAATCAAAACAAAAATCGTAACGCTTGGAGAAAGAAAAAAAAACCAGAAAAAAACCAGAAAAAAAACCAGAAAACCCTCATCCTTTGCCCCATCAGCTTCGCGCCAGCCAGAGTCCATGTAAGAACATGGCACCGTACAACTGTAACGCCCCCCTGTCCTCCGCTCTCTAAGCAAGCTCAAACTCTTGCACCTCGCCCATGTCTGTCTTTGTCTCCTCACCAAGCCGGTACGACAGCCGCCACCGCAGCTTGATAGCATCAACCTTGCGGCTCTTATCATTCGCATGTCCAACTTCCATGGACTGCACAACGCCGCGGGTCTGCTGCGGCTCTAGTATACGGCCAGACTGCGGCTGCAGTTTGAGTTCGAAGCCCTACGCGAGCTTGTCAGTATCACATCACGGGGCCGATTTCAAAGGGGGGGAAAAGAAAAAAAAAAAAAAAAAAAAAAAGCTTACCTTGGTCACAGCGGTCTGGAAGTGAAGGTCGGCAATGGTCTGTGATGTTGTGTTCGAAAAGGCAAAAGCAAAATAGATGGAGGCAGGCGACGCTGGAGACCGTGTTGCGTACATGTCGATCTTGACCGGCCCGTTTCCAATAACTGCGCGGTGCTCCTTTGGCTTCGAGGGTGCCGTCTCGGTCGGAAGTGCGGACGAGAATGACCACTCGTCGTCGTCGGCAGCAGCAGCCGCAGGAGCAGGAGCAGGGCTGGCTGACGCAGGCGAGCGAAATTGAGGGGAAGCTAGAGCAGCGAAGGGGTCGGCCGTGTTTGGTTTGGGGGGCGCAAAGGCCGAAGACTGGTAGTTGGGCTGCGGTGTGCCCGAGTTGGACGAGGTGAAGAGTGAGGAGAAGACGTCCGATGTGGTTGTAGCTGATGAAGGGCCAGCGCCTACGGATGTGACAGAAGGCAGAGGCGATGCAGATGGTGATGGTGTGCCCACCACACCACGGGCACTGTTATGCTGCGAGACAGAAGACAGCAAAGCAGGACCGGGGACGTTGTTGTTTGCGCCAAAGCCCAGCGCAATGCCGCCTGGTGCTGGCTGGCCGTAGCCCGTCGACGGCTCGTTAAATGTCAAGCCCAGCAGATCGTTTTCGATGCCGGTTGCTTTGGGCGCAGAAGGTACGGAGGCTGCTCCAGTGGCGCCGTTGGAAGGCTGTGCACTGCCCTCGGAAGGTGAATCTCCGTCGAAGTCAATCAACGACAGCTCCTGGGCCGCTGACGAGGTCTTGTGGGCGGATGCATCAGGGATGGGTGCGCCCTGTGCTATTTTGTGTGCACCCTCCACATCGCCTTTCTTCAGAAGCTTGTAGCGCTCAACCGTGCGGTGTATGCTGTCGTTAATCTCAAGCAGGCGGGCAACAGCGGCATGATCGTCTGATTCCTCTTCACACATCTTCTGGATCTTGGGTTGTGCGCTGGACAAGGCCGATGCAAGCTCATCGAAGACATCGCCGTCCTTCATAGAATCCTCGCCAGGCTGGAAGGCCGCAAGCCGTTCCTCCAGGAGGCGGGCCTTTTGCTGAATCTTGGCGACCTCCTCAGCAGCCTTAGCGCGGTAGTCGACCTTGGACCGGGTGTCGTAGCCGGCCATGACCTTCATCAGCCGGTTTGCCTCTTGCAGGTCCTCGGGTGTTCCCCGGCGGATAAGCTCCTGGAGCTTAGCCGACTGCGCCTCGCGCTCTTCTTCTTCCATTTCTTCGGCGGATTTGAGGTTCTACGATGAGTGGTCAGCATAAATGTCAGTTATAGGCTGAATGGAGGCCGGCCCTCCCGCCAACATACATCGCTTGGGTTCAAAACGGCGGCATCCTCACGGCGGACCTCCGGGAATGTGTAGCCCTTGTAGCTCAGCAACCTGTGCATATCTCTAATGAAGCCCAGGTCCTCCTTGTAGCGGCTGGTGTCGCATATTGTGCCGCGCCACTCCTCGATGGCACCAAGAATCTTAAGCTGGACGCGGGTCGGTCGGGGCGGGGGCCGCTCGGGGAAGCGTCGGACAAGCTCGTTGAGGAACTCCTTCGTGCTGATCTGCAGGTGGAAGGGATAGCCACAGTTCTTGACGCAGATGTCTAGGAGATTGAGGGCTAGCAAGGCTACGTTGGGATTGCGGTGGTTGATGTAGCCGACGATGGTTGTGGCAGCTTCGCGAGGTGCGGTGCCCTTCTTGGAGTTGATCAGGTCGGCAATCTCGAGGTTGAGTGCCAGGTTGGGCTCGTAGTTCTCCGGACTGCAAGCACTCTGAATGAAGCGCTGCAGCTGGGACGGCGCCGGATACGCAAGCTCACTCCACCGGTCGCGAGTGGCATAGCGTGCAGAGGAAGCCTCCATGGTTGCAGGAAAACCAGCTCTCGCAGCAGGCTGGTGTTGGTGTGAATGCGTGCTCGGTCAACCCTGTCGGATGCGAGGCCCCCGGGTCTGTCAGCTTCAAAGTCGTCGATTTCGGCAACAAAGGATTTCCCCCCTTTCCTGTCTGCCTAGAAACACCTCGCCTCTCGGATGCGTGGGCAGCTCGGAACGTCGTCTTGTCCTCAATGCGAGAGAAAATAGCAAGCAGTTTATTCTTGTAAAAAATGCTAGTCGGCAGAGGCGTCGACTGTTGTGGCTGCAATCGTTGTCGGTGCGTTGACCATTCGGTTGTGGTTATCGTGGACCTGACGAAGGTGAGGGAGGGGAGCTTGGTCGAACGCTCCCAGCCGTTCGCCCCCCGTCAGGTAAGTTGGCCTCGTAATAATAGGTAGTGAGGGGAGTTGGCCAGATAGACTGTGTAAGTACATAATTAGACGGTATAAATGCACTGTATGCGACGCTCTACGTTGGGAGCTATTAAGTCCGATAAGACAGGCGCAGGTGATAGTGGACAAAAAATTGTGTTAGTAGCTTCTACAGCAGACGAGTTGTAAGCTACCTGCGAGCCTGGCCACGACTCAATATAGCCGACAGAAGACGACCGCGTGCCTTCCCGGCCACCCACATATCGACACCGCATAGATCACATACACCAGCACACACCTCGGAACAATACACAATGGTTCGGCATAAGAAAGACTTCCACGGCAAGGGCAAAAAGCCCCATGGCCCCCCACGGCCTCGACCCGGCGGCGGCGGCGGCGACAACGAAGACGGAAGCGGCGCATCTCGGAGACCTGCCTTCAAGGCAGCGTGCTGGGACCTGGGCCACTGTGATCCCAAGCGCTGTTCTGGCAAGAAACTCATGAAGCTGGGTCTCATGCGCGAGCTGCACCTGGGCCAGCGGTACGCCGGTGTTGTCATCACCCCCAACGGCCGCAGTGTCGTCAGCCCGGCCGACAACGAGCTGATGGCCCAGTTCGGAGCTGCCGTTGTCGAGTGCTCGTGGGCGCGCACAAAGGAGGTGCAGTGGAACAAGGTTGGCGGCAAGTGTGAGCGGCTTCTGCCGTACCTGGTGGCGGCGAACTCGGTCAACTACGGCAAGCCGTGGCGGCTCAATTGTGTCGAGGCACTGGCAGCGGCCTTTTACATATGCGGCCAACCAGAGTGGGCAGAGGGCATCCTGGCACCGTTCTCATACGGCGAGGAGTTTCTCAACATCAACAGAACACTCCTAGACAAGTACGCGGCGTGTGCAGATGCAGCGGGTGTCAAACAGGCCGAAGACGACTGGATCGAGCAGCTCGAGCGCGAGTACAGCGAAAGCCGACAGGACACTGACATGTGGAAGGGGGGCAATGCCAATCTTCGAAGCATACGGGGAGCGGCTGGCGGAGTTGTCGAAGGAGACGGCAGCGACGAGGAAGACGGCGACGATGCGGCTGAGGAGGAGGACCGGGACCCTTTCGACATCTCCGACGACAGCGACGATGACGCTGAGATGGAAGAGATCCGACGAAAAGTTCTGGCGTCCAAGCCTTTTGCCAACCCGACCGAGAAGACCGTAAAGGAGTTACAGAAGCCGCCAGAACCCGCCCCGCGGCCTGGGCAGCTCCGGCCGGATTCAGACGCAGAGCCAGACTCCGACAATGATCGGCATTACGATTCGTCCGAGGAAGAAAATAATAGCGCGGGAAGCGATGGGGACAGCGACAACGGCGATGACGACCTCGAGCTGGACCAAATCATTATGGCCACGCCCGTGACGGACCACACCGGCCTGGCAAAGCTTAAGAAGGAAAAGGCCAAGGCGGCGATTTCAACACGGACGTTCACTTCCAATTTTGTGCCTGCAAGCAGGAAGGGCTAGGGAACAGGAAATAGAGAATGAAAATGAATCGGTTTAAGACCGTCTACAGAGCGAGTATATGTAAGCACAACATCAAGACACTCTACAGAGCATTGGTGTGAGAGGTGTTGGCATTATTAAATAATGTTCTGCGGGAGGAGCGTCGTTCGTATTTTCGTAAATACAACTTCCAATCGCAAAATGTCAAAGCTTCCCATATGTTCCCTTTTATATGCTGAACCCCGATTATAGTTACAGCGTAGATAGTACAAGTTAAGGCAGAACCAAAACGTCCACCTACAGCCTACAGGTGCCGTTTCGTGCGGACCTCTTCGTAGGCTTGGATCTTGTCGCCGACTTCCATGCCGTCCCACTCTTCAAACGACAGGCCACACTCGCCGCCCTTGCGAACGTCGGTGACTTCTTTCTTGCCGTTCTTGAGCGTGTCTAGTTTGCCTACACATACATGTTAGTGACGAAGCTCTCATACCAGTGGAAATTGAATCCAAAGCAGACGACGCTGATTTGGGGGCGCGACTCACCTTGGAATACGACCTCGTTTCTCCGGTACAGTCTGTAGAGGCTGTCCCGATTTAGCTGTCCGTTGCGCACACGGCAACCGGCAATGTTCTTCGTGACACGGCCACGGATATTGATGGGGAAGATCTGTAGGACATCAGCCTCGCCCAAGACCTTATTCGTGACCGACGGCGGCAGCAACTCTGATAATTTGTCCCTGATCTCATCGACCAAGTGGTAAATGACAGGGTAATCCAAAATCTCAACACCTGCATCCTTGGCCATCTTCTTGATATGGCCCTGCAAGGGCAAGTTGAAGTTGATCACTGTACTCTTGGTTACGGAGGCGTGCTCAATGTCAGATTCGTTAACCTGACCAGGTGCCGAGAGCAATATCACCGGCCCGACCTCGTTGTTTCCAACCTCCAGGATAGCTCCGCACACGGCCTCCACAGAGCCCATGACGTCGCCCTTGACAATAAAGTTCAGTGTCCTTCGCCCATTGCTCTGGTCACCAGCTGCCGCTGCGTTACTGACGGCACCTGTGCCCCTGTGTCGTCTTGTGGACAGTTCGGAATCGGCAGCATCGCCATCAGCCTCAGCAGCGGCAGCGGCAGCAGCCGCCTCGGCCAACGCGGCTCTTTCCCGCTCTTTTTTCTCGTGGGCCACCGATTCGGCCACGGCCTTTTCACGCAGCTTAACATCAAGCCGGTAGTTGACCGCCTCTCTGACACGCGCTTCTGTGGGGGCCTGGAGGACTTCATCGCCAGCATCGGGGAGGTCTCTCCAGCCCAAGACCTCGACTGGGGTTCCTGGTGGCGCCTCTTCAACCTCGGCGCCCGCTTCGTTCCGCATATTGCGAATCTTGGCCCACGTTGTCCCTGCTGCGATAATGTCGCCCCTGCGTAGAGTACCACTCTTCACAAGGATGGACGCAGACCGACCCTCACTCTTCACGCTGGACTCAAGCACCCAGCCCTCGGCCATGCCTTCGGGATCGGCCCGCACGTCCAATATCTCAGAGAGTGTGAGGATGTTTTCTTCGAGGGTTTCCATGCCGAGGCCTGTTTTCCCGCTCACGCACACCACTTGCACGTCGCCGCCAAAGTCTTCAATCTCGATGCCGTGCCGCCCAAGATCGGCCTTGACATGGTCTATACGGGCCTCTTCCTTGTCGATCTTGTTGATGGCCACGATAACAGGCACATTGGCACCCCGCGCGTGTTTCAGCGCCTCGATTGTTTGAGGCTTGACACCGTCGTCCGCGGCCACGACCAGAATGACAATGTCAGTGACGCTGGCGCCACGCTGGCGCATCGTCAGGAACGCTGCATGGCCCGGCGTGTCCAAAAATGTGATTTGCTTCCCGTTGTTGAGTTTCACGGAAAAGGCGCCGATATGCTGTGTGATGCCTCCGTGTTCCTGGGCAGCGATAGAGGATTTGCGCAGCCAATCAAGCATTGTTGTCTTGCCGTGATCAACGTGGCCCATGATCGTCACAATTGGCGGACGTTCGGGCAGCGCCGAAAGATTTTCTGGCGGAGAACGGCGCTTCAGATCGAGAATACCGCCACTGTCCACTGTCGGTTCATAGCCATATTCTTGCGCAACCAGCGCGGCCGTCTCGCCGGACATCATACTTTCAAGCGTAATGTCCTCGAACCCAAGCTCGGCCAGTTGTTGTAAAAAAAGCTCTGACCGCACGCGAAGAGCGGCTCCCAGGTGGGAGACACTGATGTACTCGGGCAACAAAATGGGGATCGGCCCTGCGGCAGCCTCTTCCCGTTGACGCTTCTTCTCAGCCTTGCGCCTTTCCCGCTCCTCGGCCACTGCGTCGACGACAACAACATCTTCCTCGTCGTCCATCACGAACCCTCTGTCCTGCGGCCGCTTCTTGGATTTGGACTTGGATGTTGCGGCCTTCTCTTTGCGATTCTTTCTGGGCCGCTCGGGGCCGTCATGGGTTTCAAAGTCGGGGGACGAAAAGGTCGTAATAGCCACATCAACCTCGGGGACCCAGCTTTTCTGCCCGCCGGCCCATGTGGGGGTCTGTTCTTTGCTGGCATCGTTATTGATCCGGGGCCGGTTGTCGCGTCCACCACGGGCCCTGGTATCTTGGTAGGGCGCGTGTGCCCGTTGCGGCCGGCTACGTCCACCGCTTTGTTGCCACCCGTCGTTTCCTGCTGCACTATTGCCAACGCGCGAATCTAGCTGCGCCCAGAATCCTTCCGTATCTTGCACGAGCGCCGTCTTGGCGCTCGAGCCCGCCGTCGGGGCTCTCTGAATCGGCTCGGATCTCAAAGACTGCCATTGTTGGCCAGGCGTGGATCGAGAGGGGGGCGGCCGAATTGGCTCAGATCGGAAAGGCGATGGTCGAGAGAAGGCGTTTTGGTCTTGCCAGCTATTTTGATGAGGAGGAGGCGGCCGCTGAGCCAGCTGTCCCCACCCACTGCTGGCTCTAGCATCAGGCCCAGCGTTCCTAACCGAATTATTGAAGGCCTGCGATGGGGGTGGCCTTGGAGGGGGGTCGGGTGCTCGTGTGAATGGGCTTTGTGGCCCATCGGTCTGCGACCGTCCGCCGTAGAAGGCCGAGCGCCGTGCGGGGCCTGTACTGCGTTGTGGCTGGCCACCACTTCCGTAATATCCACTCGGGCGCCGCTCCCGTTCATACCATCTTCGCTGCGATGCGTGGATGCAGCTTGTTGACGGCGCCGACAGCCCTGCTCGAATCAGCAGACGGCTTGACAGGCATTGCTGTCTCGTGCCCTGGAAAGGTTAGCAACACAATCCGTCCAATTCGTCCAAGCCGAGCAAATACAGGCCCAGCCTCTCCATTACTTACACTGTGTATGTTCCCACGTATCATGGCAACGGTTTGGCTGTCCGAAAGCTTTGCATCGCTGTGTCAAGCTTCAGTCGCATTAGACGCGGTTTAACAATTTTTGGGTGTCGCCGAGCCTGTTCAGCCGTTTTGCGCATATTATGCATATAGCGAATATCTGGGGATGAGCAGATGGGATCCCACGTTGCGCCAACCCGGCCCCACACCAACTAAAGCCACAGCAGCAATTGGACAGGCAGCTTGGAGCCCTGCAGGAGCTGTCTGGCTGTCTCGTGCGCGCTACGGAGTACAACGTACGGAACTGTGCTGCCACATTTCCCCTAATGCCTCGCTTTTCTTCTTCTTCCCAAAGCATCTCCTCCTTCGACATCCCACCATCTCGGCACCCAATACCTTTTTCTTACGTATGCTACATGCGAAGCAGCAGCAATCCCTAAAATCCTAAGCAATTGGGACCCTCCGATCATTCCGCAATCCTCCACCCTCCATCCGTTGTTCCTTTTACCAACCAGGGGGCTCCAAACAAAGCTATCACCACCCCTCGTTTCTCGAGAACCTCGTCGCTGCAAACCACCCACTATCCGGCCATGCCTACCAAACGAGCCGGAAAGGGGTCTGGCACCCGCAAGGCAGCTGAGACCTCCAACAACGAGCCACCTGTGCCTTTTAAAAAGGCCCCCGACAGCCTGGAGCCATTCTACGACCAGCTTTCGACTCGACACGTCTATATCGCACACATTGACAGCAAACCAGCATCGTTCAAGCGCAAGATCTTCAGCGTCCCAGTTCTCATGAACATTGGCATTGTGCTGCTGTTTGCTCTGCGGGTGTGGTACATTGGCCCGTACTACTACCTCCTTCTCCAATCTGCACTCGGCACGGTCAATGAAACAACATTTGTGGCCAAGGACCTGTCCTGGTTCCAGCTGGCATCTGTGGTGCTGCGCCGCGGCTTCACGTTCATGCTGGACTTTGTCCTGTGTATCTTTGTATGGCCGTGGCCTGTCGAGTTCTGCTTCGGCACGACACATGGCAACCCCGTTGGCTGGCGCATACAGGTCGGCTTCCGCGACAAGGAGATTTACGTCCGCCGCAGCCGCACGTGGTATTCCTCGACGAAGAACAGCATGATTACGGACGAATCGGCAGGCAGCGGCAGTGGCGCGACTACTAAGCTGGACCTTGTCAACGACGAGGATGCGCGCCGCCTTCTTGTTGCGCACATCAGCCAGGCAACGTCGCCCTTGTTGATCCAGCAGAAGACGGGCTACCTCACGATGGACGGCAACTGGGACCTTGACTGGAACTTGATGGTGCTGGCAACGCACCTTGTGGACAAGAAGGATCTGGCTCTCGAGGCCTTTACAACACTGACCCTCCTGCACCACGATGACTACGGCTGGCTGACTGCGGACCTGCGCCTTCTTGGCGGCGGCGGTGGCGGCGGCCCGGGTGCTTCCTCGGTGGACGATGACATCCGTCGCAGACAGGTGTTCGCTTTCCGTGATGCGCTCGCGGCACTTGGGAAAGAGGACCTCTTCTTCCGGTGGATCGAGATCATCCAGTTTGAGGCCACCAGACCCGGCGGTCTTGGCGATGCGGAGAGACAGGCAGAGGTTGCCAAGCAGGTGCGGGACCTGTTCCAAGAAAAGGGTGTGGACTTTGACCAGCTCTGGGCCGACTCGGTCGGCACGGACGGCCTCCACGGCATGTGAGAGAAGAATAAAATCAACTGCTGTGGCGCGGTACTCTGTCGGTCAGTTGGATGGCTAGGGAGGATGACCAAAAACAGACTGAGAAATACACTGGCTTGTGGCATGAGGCATGTACATAGAAATTTGAACCTTACATTAGAGGCACCATTGCATCGTGTCATAATATTATTTGGCGCGGTCTCTTCCCCTAGGCGAGGGAGGCAAGTTTGAAAGATATCTGGGGCGTTAGGTAATAAAAGTACTTTGGTTTTATACACGTTGTCCATCACAGGGCGTGAGATTAAAAGTAACCCATTATCACTACAAATGTTACGCATGCTACGCATGTAATCACAACAAAAGAAGAAATATGTGCGGGCAGCAGCGACAGAAATGAGTCGATGAGGTCTTCCATATTTGGGGCGCTGCCTTGCTATGTAAAACCATCACTTATTTCTTTGAGCCCTTCTTGGGTTTGCCAAGCGCGGCCTCGCGCTTTTTCGCCTCGCGCGCCTCGATCTCCTCTTTCCGCGACTTTTCTAATGCGTCACGCTCCTCCTTCTCGGCCTAGTAGCAACAATGTGTTAGCAGTGTGTTCTTTTTTACTGGAAATGGTCGCAACACGAGATGTTGTTCTGGCTTACCTGTTTCCGTGCCGCTTCGGCCTCACGCTTCTCGCGAATAACCTTCAGGCGCGCCAGATCGGCCTTGGCCTCGTCCGTCTTGCCCTGCTCGTGCAGCTTGCGGTAGCGCTCCTTAGCCTGCTGGGCCTCAAGAGACTCACGCTCCCGGCGGGACTGGGGCGCGGCGGCAGCACCGCCTAGGCTCAGGTCCTTAACCCCCTCAGCAGCGGCATCAACGTCACGCTTTATCACCGAGGCGGCACCCGCCTTGGTCTGGCTGCGCGCAGCCTTTGAGTGGTTGGGGTTGGCAGGGAGGTCGTCGTCGTCGCTCTCCTCGTCGCTTGACGGCAGGTCGCCGACCTGGACTGCCTGGCTCTTGGCACGGGCAATCGCCGCCTCTTTGCGGGCCTTCTTCTCCTTCTTGCGGTCCTCGCGCGATGCTGCAGCCGCCGCTAGGGCAGCGCTGGACTGAGGGTTGCCATCGTCAGAGTCCTCTTCCTCCTCAGAATCCTCCTCCGAGTCTTCCTCTGAGTCGTCGCTTCCGCTGTTCTTTTGTACGCCGTCTTCGCTCCACATGCTAATCTCGTTACCATCGGCATCAAGGGGGCGCAGATCGCGGGAAAAGTGCTTGCCACCTGCAAAGAGTGGTTGTTAGCTGGAAAAGAGAAAAGAAGAGAAGAAGAAAAGAGAAAAAGAAAGGTGAGGCTGGAGTGATAGCTTCATGCAAAGTTCTTGGGTAAAACTTACCACCACGAGTAAACTTGCGGAACTTGCCACCACGACCGCGCGAGTTCGCACCAGGCCCTTGACCAGCGGGCATATTAGATATTTGAGGGAGGGAGGGTAGGGAAGAAGGTTGGGTATATAGCTGGAGAGCTGCTATTGTCCGTTCTGCTGGAGGACAGGCAAATACGCTGAGTTTTTGTGAGAAGCTGGATGGGCAGTTTGCGTCGAACAAGGAGATGCAAATGAGCACTTCGGGGTAGTGGTTAGGAGGACGCTGTCGTATGATCGATGATTGCGAGATTCTTTAAAGCAGGGCCAGAGAAAGCGAAGTGCCAGAGATCGAAGAGGGGCAAATGCTGAAGGCTTTATACGGGCAAGAGTCAACAATTGAAGCACGCGTAAAGGAAGCAGCGGTTGCATAAAAAGGAGGGGTAGTTTTTTTGCTTGTTGCGCCTTCTCTTTCTGCCCAACTTGGCTGGCCCGCTGCTCGCTGCACACAGCCGCCCGGGATCTTCACTGGGGCCTTGGGGGCATTGTTTCTTAAAATTCCATGCAATATGACTGGAGAGCGCCTGTGACAGGCATTGTACATACATTGTGTGGTGCGTTTAGCGTGTGCACTAGACCATATTCAGCAGGTATTAGTCACTCAGTCCCGTCCAGTATGACTCCTCACGATGACGGCACAGCTGCAGCACTGTCGCACCTGTACTCCGTACGGAGCACACAGTTATAGTGACAGTACGGAGTACGACGTAATACTCCATATCAAGGCAAGTGGTATTTACGGGGCATTGCAAAGTACGTCGTACAAAAAGCTGCACGCACTCAGTATGCGGTATGCGTTTACCCGCCACTTAGGTATGCGTTTACCCGCCACTTAGGTATGCGTTTACCCGCCACTTAGGTAATCAGTGTAGAGACCCACGCTTTTTGCAGCCGCCCAGACCACTTTAAAAGAAAGTCCCACTGAAATTTTCTCCTCTCAAACTCTTCTCCCTTTTTCCTCCTTTCTTCCTCAACATAAAACTAAAACATAATCCTTCATATTCACTCTGGCTTTAGCCCTTATATTTCAGTGGCAGGTCTTGGAGGGGAAATTGGAGGACAGAGGAATTTTCTTGCGAGAATCGGCGATGTAATACCCCTTTCAAAGGGCCTTGATCTCGTTTTCTTTCCTTCACGGGAAGGGAATATGGTTTCAAGTATCTTATTTCGTCATACAAACCAACACCAGCATGGCTCTTCTGTTACCAACATACTGCACGGAGCGTCTGGCCCTGGTTGCCCATCCGTACGGCCTTGATTGAAGCGTCCACTTACGTCGTAAAGTCGCTCAGCATGTTCCCGATGCTCTTCCCGGCCTTGCGCCTTTTCGCCATCGCCGTCGCGGTCGGATGCAACTGTTCGCGTCTTTTGCGGCTGTCGCCGTCTGAAGTGGTTGATGATGCAGCCGACACCGCCGTTGTCTTGCTCTCCGACTTTAAAGCAAGAGCGTCTCGCGTCCTGATAAAACGAAACGCGGGATCATCACCTCTGGAAAGTGCGTGACGCCTGATGCCCAGGTGGTTTCCCATGGCCATCAAAGCAAAATGTCCGTTGAGGGGCCCTGTAGCAACCCCGACGCGACGCTCTGCAACGGTCGTTGCGTCGTAAGCCTTGTAGTTCGCCAGAAACGAATACAAACACGAATCCCAGCGCAGAGCGTGTACCAGCATGCTGTGCTCCTCGACTTTGTTGAGTGTCAGGACGGCAGAATTGGTGATTTTGCTTGACTCTGCCGTTACGGTATCGTAATTTGGCAAGGGAGGATCCTGGAGAGTGAAACCAGCCCAGCCCGATGCAGAGGCTGTCTGTAAAGTGCCAGAAGACCACGGATGCTCCGTCATATGCTGTTGAGGATCGCAATGGACAGACACGTCAAATTGTGCCAGTAGCGGAAGCTCCGCCGCATACTGTAGACAGCCGGGTGTCAATGTGTCGCTGTTGCACCCCCACAACCGGAGCACGCGCAGGGCCGGGAACGGGTCCGGTCGTGTCAGACTCCAGCCCCGGACAAGACGATCACTGACTTGCTGTGGATTGAGATGACCATCGGCGTTTTGCCCATATCTTCCCTCGTCAGATCCCGGCTGTTCAACGATCTCGAGGACACCCAAGTTGGGCATGGTGGCCAGCTTCATCAGCTCTGATACTCCAAAATCGGCCCGAACCCGTGTCGTGATGTGTAGATGGGCAATAAACTCGTTGAGCGGCGCACTGAGCTCTGTGATGTAGACATCGAGGGGACTGCTTGGTTGCCGGTACTGTGTACAGTAAAGGTGAGCAGGCCGAGATTGGTTAACAGACAGAGACAGCTCGCCGCCTACGAGGCGGCTGCTGCTGCTGCTGAATGTAGCATTTGTCGGGGGGGAAGGAAGAAACAGCCTCCAGAGACGTAGTGACAGGTCGTGGCTAAGCACGCGGGACGACCGTTAGCAACGATAAGGTTGTCAACACTGTGGACTACACATGGTGGCTGTCTACCTACCTCCTCATCAAGGCCTTGCGCAGAGTTTTCTGCTGCCTCTCGCTGAGACTCGCAATGTGCTCCGGACCAAGTGCATTGTGGTTGCGTGCAATGGCAGCCAGCGCCATTGCTCCCAGGGCCCTGGGGCCCTTGCCTGGCCTGACATGTCGCTGTTTGCGGACCCGGGATGAGGCGGTCTCTGTCTGATCCGATGGATCTAATGAGTGTCGAAACCCGGTCGGACGGGCGTCTATCGCCTCGTCCATTCCACGTGTGCGGTGGAAGGACTAGATCACAACAATCATTTCGGTTTGCTTATAGCATAATAACAAGGGCCCTGGTCCTCAGGGTTCCGAGCTTTGGGCCTTTTCTTTGTCGAGTGTTTCTGTCTGTAAAGGAGGTCGTACTATTACCTATTACCATGTAGTATGGATTGCTGCTTTGAAGGGGCCTCGACTACCGTCCGTTGGTGGGGCCTGTTTGGCGTACATTGTAATACGCATTATGTGTGAAATCGGCTACAAAAGTACGAAGTCCGACCGACAACAGGCCCCCGTCCACGCATTTGTAGTAATTTATAGTAGTCTTTTCGAGTTCAGGTATCCAGATATTCAAATATTCAGGTATTCTTTGCATTACCAACATAACAGCATTTACGACGTAATAATCCGTATTTACATACAAAACTTTTTTACCCAAGCAGGGCCAGGCTCAACAACACTTCATTCATGACAATGCCCTTACAGCATGGGCTTCAGCTCGTCGGCCACAGCAAACGGCGCCTCAGTCTTGCTGCGGATCTCGTCGACCGTCACGCCGTCAGCGATCTCGACCAAGGTCAGGCCGCTGGCAAAGTTGACGTCAAAAACACCCTGTGATTTGTGTTAGTTTTTGTGACATAATTTATAGAGGGAAAGTAGAGAGTAAAGTAAAGTTGAGACGTACCAGTTCTGTGATGATGCGCGACACACAGGCCTTGCCGGTCAGGGGGAAGGCACACTGCTTGACAATCTTGGGGTTGCCCTTCTTGTCGGTGTGCTCCATGGTGACAACCACCTTGGTGGCGCTGGGGTTGCTGACGAGGTCCATGGCACCACCGAAGCCCTTGACCTTGCCGGGCAGCATCCAGTTGGCCAAGTCGCCGTTAGCGCTGACCTGCATGGCACCCAGAATAGTCAGGTTGATACGACCGCTGCGGATCATGCCGAAGCTCTCCTCGCTGCCGAAGACGGAAGCACCAGGCTTCAGGGTCACGGTCTCCTTTCCGGCGTTGATCAGGTCGGCGTCCTCCTCGCCCTTCTTGGGGTAGGGGCCCAGGCCCAGGATACCGTTCTCACTCTGCAGCTGGACCTCGACGTCGGCAGGCACAAACTTGGGGGCCAGCATGGGCATGCCGATACCCAGGTTGGCGTACATGCCGTTCTTGAACTCCTTGGCGGCACGGCGGACAATGCGGTCGCGCTTGGCGGCGGTGTCACCGGTACCCAAGGTCTTCTTGGCCTGCTCAGCAGCCTCAGCCTCGTCCAGGGTCCACACGTACTTCTCGACCTTCTTGGGGGTGGTGCTCTGCACGACGCGCTTGACGTAGATGCCCGGCAGGTGCACGGACTCGGCCGGGATCTCACCGGGCTCAACAATGTGTTCAGCCTCGACAATGGTCATCTTGGCGTTGCGGCCCATGGCGCCGTTGAAGTTGTGGGCGGACAGGCGGAACTGGCAGTTACCGAGACGGTCGGCCTTGTAGGCCTTGACAAAGGCGTAGTCGCCGGCAATGCTCTCCTCCATCAAGTAAGCCTTGCCGTTGAAGACGCGCAGGTCCTTGGGGGTCGAGAATTCAGCCGGGGTGCCGTCGGGGTTGTTGCGCAGGGGAAGCTCGCCGGTCTGCACGACGGTGCTGAGGGCGGCCGGTGTGAAAAAGGCAGGGATACCGCGGCCACCAGCCGAGCAACGCTCAGCCAGGGTGCCCTGCGGGGTCAGCTCAAGCTCGATGTCGCCCTTGAGGTACATCTGCTCCAGTGTCTTGTTCTCGCCAATGTACGAGGCGATCATCTTGCTGACCTGGCGTGACTGCAGGAGCTTGCCGAGGCCGCTGTCGTCGGTGCCGGCGTTGTTCGAGACAGCGGTCAGGCCCTTGATGTGAGGCATGGTGGCGACGGTCTCGATCAGAGTGTCGGCAACACCCGACAGGCCAAAGCCGCCGCACATGAGGATAGAGTTTGGCTTCATGTCCTTGAGAGCCTCAGCCGCCGAGGGGAACACCTTGTTGATCTCGGCTCGCCGTGCCGTAACCGAAAAGGACCGGGCAAGTAGCGCGGCATGCTATTGTCCGTGTTAGCTATCAGTGCCGCAGTGGCTTCCAGAGTCGAGGTCTCGCATGAGCCCCTCCCAGTCGCCGAGTAACTTACGTTGCTGCCGTATTTTGAGTAGGCCCGCAGGCCCTTTAGGCAATTTGCTGCCGAGCGCATTGTGGTATGTCTGTGATAGTGGGATGGGAGGAGGAGAGTGAAAACGAGGAGGGAGGGAAGGAAACAGGACGGGAGCTTCGCCGAATGCGCAGGAGATGAAGCCGAAGAAAGATGGGGAGCGTGTAGGCAAAGGACCGGGGCAGAGAGGACGAGAAGAAAATAAACACGGGGGAAACAAGAGTAGTGAAAAGAGCAAGAGAAAGAAAAAAGAGGAGAAAAATCCAAGCAGAGGAGAAAACAAGAGCAGACGAGAAAACGAAAAAGAAAGGATCAGAACGGCAAGGTCACTCGTCACAGCTTGTTCTGGTGTAAGGCGGAAGAATTGGGGAAGAGGGGGTAGTGTGGATTTCGACAAGGCTTGGGGAACAACAATTCGCCCACCAGACTGTGTTAGTTGCATGTGCAAAAACACAACCCGCCGTCACGGAAGCAGATAGGGAAAGAGCTACGGGACCACGGAAACAGAAGGCCAGCTAATTCTAAATCGTAATCCTCGATTCAATACTCAGTACACAGTACACAGTACAGCGACTTGAAGCACTCGAAAAATAGAAAGACAGCAAAACTCAGGAATCGCAAAACCAATAACCCGGGACAGAACGGAATGTCGGTAGGCAGACGCATCGGCGAGTCGCCAACGGTTAACACTTAATTACGAGACAAAGGTGTGCAAAGCACGCGGCGACGCTGAACGCGGCTAAACGTTTTCGCACACTAACAAGACCCAAGACCCAGCCATCTGCCAGTCAGATGCGCCAGTTCGATGCGCCAGGCTCACCGTTTTCCCTAGTTTGGCGCCCAATCCCGGAGGCGTTTCCACAGACGGAACACAGGGCGGCGTTATGAAGCCGCCGCTGGCCGAGACGCATCCATCACAATATCTAACTGCAAAACAGTTGACATAGCAACATAATATCATAACCAGCTTGCCCGCCTGCCTTTGTTAAATCTAAATCAGAAAGGACTTGGTTTCCGACGAATCTCAGCATTTGATAACAATGCGAAATAATACAAAATAATACGAAATAATACGAAATACACCGGCAAACGGACTGACAGACAGAACTGATGTATCTTCACTCTCCCACGAATTGCTTCCCCACACTTCCGGTTCGTCCTCTCCCCTCGCCGACTTCGCATTATCTTCGGCAAACGGTCCGGCGCAAAAAATGGCTGCTCAGCATGCACTCAATATTGACGTGTCGACGCGGGTTTTCCTGCGCCCGTTAGCGCCCTTCTGGCCTTTTTGGTGCATTCTGGTGCATTTTGGGGGGCATTTTTGAGGCTCATTCCGTGTCCGGTCCGGTTCGTCTCCTGTGGGAAAAAAAGCCATACTTTGCCTTCTGCGACGTTGGTACTGCAAAAACGCGCTGAGTTGGCTTGGACTGTGAAAAAGAAAAAAAGAAAAAAAAAAAAGTATAGAAAATAGGAGAAGTAGCGAAAGTACACCCTTCCGATGGCAACCTCTGAGGGCACCCGACCCGAATGAAACATGCCAACTTTCGGCAGTCCTCTTCGGGTTTGCCTATCACGTGATCTAATTCCGCTTCCTGAACTTTGGCTGCCCCATCTTTGTGCCTTCAAACTCCGCCAAGCAGACCGCGCCGTTCTACTATGTACGACTGCCTCTGACTGGCCGATTCCGAAGTTTTAAAAGCATCCACGCCGTTTCCGTTTTCAAGCAGTAGCAGCAGCCATGCGGTCAGGCGGAATGGCACCGGAAAACAACTGATTTATTTCTAAAAGTTAAACATGAGTTGATTCCAGAGTTTAGGCTCAGTAAGTAAAATACAGTTCTCGATAACAAATATATATATAACGACACCGGGAACCAAGACCACCCGCGAGCAAAATAAAAGCAAGGTGCAAGAAACCGGCAGTTAGAACTCCTCTTCGAAACCTCTCAGGATACGGGATGCAAGAAAAAATAGCGTCGCGAAAATAAGATGGAGAACAGGGCAAAGCTGAAAGACAGAGACAAAAGACAAAAGAACAGGAATACGTCGCGGAATACATGGCCTAGGAAAACACCAGCCCAAGCACACCCGTAAGATCTATGATCAGAACCTATGATCAGAACCTATGATCAGGTATGGGGAAAGCCACGTTCCATCACCAAACATCTGCACGCGATGTGGTGGCAGCAATTGATGCTTTATGACCGCGCCTTCGCAGCCGGCTTGGCCGCCGTTGCAGTGGAAACAACGTGATCGTTATTAAACGTCCAGCGTCCTACAGATGGATCATCGTTAGTAATGTGGACACAAAAATAAGAAGAAGAGAATTGAGGAAGAGGAAGAAAAAAGAAGGGGAAACGAAGGGAGGACAAAAGGGTGTAAAAGAGAAGCAAATAAAACAAAACAGGTTGGGTGGGGCGGCGGCAAGTTCCGCTGCATGCTGCCTCTGACGTACCATGTGCAAGGTTGTCGGCAGTGTACTCCAGGAGAATCACGCGCCGTTTGTTACAATACGCGGTCTTGTCCATGATATCGACCTTCATCTTGGCCTCCGCCAATTCGCTGACCGGCTTTTCGAACATTTCCGACAGCGCTTCGACCGCCATTTCGAGATCCTTCTGGTTGTCCTCAAACATCTCCGTAACGTTGTTTCGGGCAAGATAGAAGGCAAAGGCGTATGTCCACTTCAACGTCTGGCGGCACGTCTGTAGCGCCTGTGATGCAGCATTGAGATACTGGACCTCAATCCATGACATGCCTGACGAAGTTTGCAGCTGGACCATCTTCAGCTCGGTCCGCGTGTAGATGTCCTTGTCCAGCCGTGCCGATTGCTCGTGGTTTGCGTATCGATTGTAGTAGTGGAGATAACGCTCAAGCGACACCCGTGACTTGGCCTGAGCATCGCGTGCATCTGTGCCGCTCTTCTCCTCAAACCGGTTGCAGTTGTACCAGCTGGTCCCGTGCTCGGACCAAAGGCCCATGCACATCCAGCAAAACTCGTGTTTGCACTTTCTGCACGTCATGTGGTTGCAACCGCCGTTCTTCTCTATTGTAGAGTTGCATTTCGGGCATTCCTTTGTGTTTGCGGAGATCCAGTTTGCCGTTTCGGAGTCGTCGGCGCACTTTTTGAGCCACTGCTTAACAAGATTGCACGGAGCAGGCTGGTGGTCCTTCAGGCTGCAGCCAAAGCAGAACCGGTAGCCACAACCACACTCGACGGTGGGGACGATGCGATCCAGGTCCTTCTTCTTGATGTGACAATCAACGGCGTTTTCGCAGTCGGGCGCAGGGCACCACTTAAGCGAGTCCTTGTCTTCGACATAGGTGCGGTTGAGCAGTTCATGATAGCGACCGGAAAGATCTGGCGTGACAAGGATGCCCAAGGATTTGGCGTCAATGATACGGCCACAGTCGGTGGTGGGGCACTGGATTCTTGCTGCCTCACCCTCCTCACGGATCTTCTGTGTCAAATACTGGCGGTAGCAATCCACACAATAGCGGTGGCCACACTTGAGGGCAAAAGACTTCAAGCCTCCCTCGTCCTCGCAGCAGATGTCGCACACGAATCCAGGGATGACCTCCAGCTTCGGCAGCCCGACAACATCAGGACCCAGGCCGGCGGCTTCGAGAACCTTGGAGGGGCTATCCATGTAATCTTCGATCAGATGTTCCCGGTTCCAGCGAAAGTGACGAAGGAGGATAGCCGCGTCCTCGGGCCGCATTTCGAGAAGCATGTTTACTTCATCCATGAGTTCCTCCTGTTGTCGGTCAAGGTCCTTCGGCTCGTAGACCTTGAAGTCGACTTCGTAGGCGTGCTTGCGTTTATCATCGGCCGCTACATCCTTAATGATATCCAGGTCGATGTCATCCGGCTCTTCTTCGAAGTCGTCAAAGTCTGCAAATGGTACGCGTTAGTAAAAAGATCGAAGAGAGAGAGAGAGGGAGAGGGAAAGTAGATTGCACACGGAAAACGTACCTTCGCCTCCAGACAATAACCCGTTGTCGCTATCATGCATAACATCGTCCTCGCTAGACATGTTCGACATGAAGTCATCGTCAGAGTCCATGGCGATAGAGGCACCGGTCTGCGGTGTCGGTGGGCCTTCCTGGAGAGATGACAACGCAGTTGTCGACTTCGAGACTCCCTCGGAGACGGTCGAAGGGTTTGTGCCCTTGGCAGACTTTGTAGTTGTCGACGTTGTCGCCGGCGTGGGTGCTTTGGTGTCGATAGTTTGCTTTGTGCCCTCTGGGGGAAGTCTCCTCTGGCGAAGAGAGCGGCCCTCGGTGGGTATCGTCGCCTCAGCGGCTTTCCGCTTTGATTGTCGGGGAATGGTGAGGTCGGGTCAAAGCTCGTCAAGAAGGTTGACGAGCCGTTCACGGTGAGGGTGTTGAAGTGGGAAGAGGAAGGGAGGGTGCTTCGATAAAGAATCCCAAGGACGAATCGACTACTATCGACGAGGGCTCTGACGGATCTATCGGTCTTAGTAAAGACAACGCGAATCTATATTGAAAACCAAGAGAGGCGAACGAAAACGAGGAATGGAAAGTCTGGAGATGGGCAGATGTCGAAGTAGCAGAAGGAAGTGATAGACGAGGTGCAGCAGGATGCGTTTTGACAAGGCAGCAAGGCGGTGGCTGATACAGGCAGTGATGGATCGATAAAGAGAAAAGAGGCGAGGGAGGGATGAAAGCGTGATCGAGGGGCGGGTCAGTCTAAAGCCGTGCAACAAACCAGTGCTGGGCCCCCCGCTATCATGTAGCCGCACTGTTTTGTAAATAGCGAGTGCGTCGGAGACGGCGACTGTTGACTGATTAGGCATGGGCGAGACTTTTCGAGGATCCACAAGGTTCCAGGCGGTACCAGGCCCTACGGGCCTCGCGGGCGCCATTTGTCAGGCCTCCCTCAGGCTACTACTACCGCCAATCCAGTAAAGAAGGCTGCTACTGTGTAAACAGTGTAATAATAAACCCACCTCGAGGAAAACCCCTTGATGTCTGTTATCACGTGGACCCTATTAAGGCAGATGGCACATCCGCACAAGGCACCAGGCACCTTCCTCGACCACCTTCAAAGCAGTCGCCGTCCAATTACCCCGTGTCCTGCATTTCAATACGTTGTAAGCAATACTCCATGCAACGTGCTATAGTAGTATGTGCCTGGGTGCATGAGACGGGTGGCGCAGTTATGCTGCCTCTGGATACGAAGCAAGAAACACAGTACAGGACATGCACAAGGCAAGCATGCACAGTCTTGCAGTGTGCGGAGTACGGAACATGATATTTCGCGCTACCCCGTCTGCCCGTAGGGGCCAGTGGCCTCAATGAAGGCCGGCGAAGCTATGACCAGGCAGGTTAAATCACGGCAATTGAGTCATCGCAGGGAACGAAGAAAACATTTCTCGAAACAGAGCATGACGGCTTGTTGCTAGGCAAAGCTGGGAGATAATACTTGGGACAAAAAAGACCGTGGACGCTCTTCATCGCCCGCATTTCTAGCGCCTGTGTCTTGCTTCCATACAGTCCTTTCTGTCCCGGGCGAAGAAGTTGTTAAACCATGCCTCTGATGTCTCGATTGACTTAGAGGACCTTGTTGGCCATTGACACTGCAGGCGGTTGGAGTTAGCCGGGGCTGTGGTCAGGTTGCAGGATCGAAAGGTGCAAAGGGGTCAGAACGTACCATCCGTTCCTGTGCTGTCGGGCTCGACATGGGCGCTCTTGACCTTGCCGTTCTCGATGACAAGAGCGTAGCGCTTGGAGCGGTCGTTGCCAAAGAAGGCAGAGGCATCAAAGTCCAGCTCCAAAGCCTTGGTGAACTCGCCGGCTGGGTCGCCCAGGAAGCGAATCTAGCAAGCTGTCAGCTACATACCACGACGGCACGTTTCGGCGGCGCATCGCCATTTTTGTTCCGCGTGTGTTTTCTTGGAAGAGACATTGCTTTGATTGCTTACCTTGGAGTCATGAGTCGGGTCTAGGGAGTCGCCCCAAGCCTTCATGCTGTATGCCACGGTCATCTGTCAGCACTTATATAGGGCGTTCCTTGCTTGTTCTGTCGACAGATACTAAAGCGATTTCAAGCCAATAATACAACGGGCAGTCGGTGCAGCACTCACACAAAAGCGTCGTTGACGGACACGACGAACACCTGTCCAGCATCCTTCAGCTTGGGGTGGGTGATGTAAGAAGGAACATGAGTCTGCGAGCAAGCGCCCGAGAAAGCGCCCGGCACACCAATGATGAGGCCGTCGCCCTTTTGGAACTCCTCGGCGAGATTGACCTTGTTGCCAGGGCTGCCCTCGACGAGGACCTCCAGGTTGGGCACCTCCTGGCCCTCTTTGACGAAAAGCGGCCGGCCGGCATGGAATTGGCGGATGGCCGGTGCAGCAGTCATGCGCGGCAGCGACGCCGAGGACGAGCGGGCAGCAAACGTAACCGGTCTGAACAAGAGGGAGGCCATTTTGAGTATGAGTTCTTGAGTGTTCGTCGTGAGTTAATAGAGTAACAGGGTGGTCTTTGCTGAGAGGTATGTGCTCGGTCCTGTATCGCGTTGTTGGTTGCGAGTTGCAACAATCCTACTTTCCGCTCGGTGGGAGGGAAGCGAGCGAAGCTATAGCTACGTTAGTGCCAATGACGCTAAACGGGTGGAGGGGCTCAGGAGGTTGGGAAAGGTGAAAACCAAGGTTGGTGGCCAATGAACCTGGTCTTGTGGAGTTCTTCACACAGTGTTTCTGCCCCCGTCCCGGAGAGAGACGTAATACAGGATCGCACGGCATTGAAAGGGGAGAAAATGGGAACTCAAAGAAGCGTGCATTACAGTACTCCGTCTCGTCCGTACATCGTACAAAGCGTTGGATTGCGCGGTGAGGCCCTGGCTTGGCATAGTCAAACTATGTTATGTCAACTATATTACGGATACAATTCACTTTACTGCAATCTATGGAACACGCCGCTCGGCATATATTGAGGTGCAATGTCCAAACAGCTTGTCTTCTTCAGTGAATCATATTGCCTTAATATACGGAGCAATACATATATAGTTATATACACAGGTCGTAACAATCATATGCCAAAGCAGCACCGGTGTTCTGCATTACTTCGCTCAGCCTTACGCTGCACGCCAGATGATGCACGAGCTTGCTGCACAAACTACAGCCAGGAGTCTCATGCCGCCGCATTAGACAACAGTTTAAACACGCGGTCCAGCACTTTATCGCCCTGGCTGTCGGTCTCGGCCACCCCGGCCACAGAGAGTACCTTGTCTCGGGACTGTGCGCCACGTGTAATGCGCAAGCTGGATTTGGGGACCTCGAGAATCTTGAAGGTTAGAAAACGCGAACCTCTCCCAATATGGCACTAACAGCCGACAAAAAAAAAGAAAGAAAAAGAAAGAAAGAAAGAAAAAAAGATATGCTCACCTGGGAAAGGACCTGGATAACGGCCTTGTTCGCCTCCCCATCGCGCGCCCTTGCAGCAACACAGATCTCAACAGCGTCATCGGTCACAGCAACAATGCCCTCGCGAACCTTGCTTGCGCCAGGTTTTACACGGCATTGCAGGATCAGAGTCCCGACCGTAGGCTGCTTCGCGGCCGCAATAAATCGGATGGCGGCAGACATTGGCGGTGACAATGGTTTAGAAGAGACTGCGCCCGGACCACGAAGTCCTGGGTGGCATTGGGTGGAGTGGCAAAACGCGTTCACGTCCCGGTCCTCACAAAAAAGGCACGGCAGTCTTTAGCGGGGTATGCAGGTAGCCGAGAATGCTATCCAACTTGGGCCAGAAATTTGAAGCACATCATGGCGTTTGCACCAAGGCCATGTTCAACGCTATGTTCAACAAACGACTAGTGCACATCCCGCCCGTCCTTTTTTCTTCCTTTTTTTTTTTTTTGTTTGTTTTCTGTTTTTCAACGGACACCTCTGCCCCGCGCTCTTGCCAGCCCACTAGGACGGCCGCCGCGTGTACTTGGTGCCCCGCGCGTACCGGGCACTCCCCGCCCACCGCGCCGTGTCACTGTCGGCCCACGGCCGGCGCCTGCTGTGCCCCGCGGCGCTTTCGGAGTCTGGAGCCGGGACGTGTTTCTGGACGCCGTAGTGGGTGGGTTGTCGACAAAAGACGTATCCGTGGTCCTGGTGAGCAAGGGTTGGCGGTCAGCAATTGTTTCTTGCGGCATTACGGCATGCAATGCCGGCGAGAGAAGATTCGTATTGACTCACATAAATGTGGTCTCGCCATCCATGTCTCCGTGCGCTTTTTCTGGTGGACGAAGAATTCCTTTGAAAAGTGGTCAGCCCCGTGAATGCAAAAACAGCTCGGCGCGTTTCCTTACCTCCGGCGAAGCCAGCCATCTCTTGGTCAGCCGCTACAGCCTCCTCCCTCTGCTTCGCTCTCCTAAACGACTCGGAGACGGGGCCCTAAAAGCAACAAGGTGAGTCAGCAGCAGGTACCAAAGTAACGATGAACGCCTGTCGGGATCTTGAGGTATGCTCGGCAGTACGCACCTCGGGGAAATCCACACAGTAGGCGTTCATATTGAGGCCATACATGAAGCTGGCAAAGCTCTCGCTAAACCGTGCCAGGCTCTCGTGCATCAGCTGGAAGTGCATCATGTTCGCTTCCAAATCCGCCATGGCGTCGGACAGCTCTGCAAATGCGGGCTCGAATGCATTGAGCGGGAAGTGCGCGTCGCCAAGGACACTATCCCGGGCAGACTCTCGGAAGGACGATCGCGACGATGGTCGCAGTGGCGTGGTCGGGCGCGAAGTTCGTGTTCGCGATGTCGACCGCTGTCGCGCAGACGAGCCGAGCGGTTCGGACGACATGGTGAGGGTTAGTCGGAGCTGGTCGTAGATATTTCGATTTCGATGAATACTGGTGTCGATGTAAGGGGGGATCGTCGGTTATCCGTGTTGGCCTTTGAAAAAGAAAGCGCAGGCTGGGTTGGGGCCGTGATGCAAGTTGCTGGCTTGTTGCCTTTCGACTTTTTCCCGTGTAAATAAAGACTACGAAGCACGGTATGGACTCTGCAATATTATGCTTTGCTTGTCTTGAGTGCTTTGGTGGGGTTCGCGTCACTTTGACGCGCTATGGAGTATGTTACCAGCACGCCTAGCTTGGAGCAGCGTGGCAGGTGGGATTGAGCAAAATAAACAGTACTGCCATTACTGTGGTAGGATAGGAGCACGTGCCTTACCCGCCCCTGACGAACCAATCTCAACGAGGTGGGTTGCACATAAAGTTTGAATAGACGTCAGATGAAAGGATTGAGGACGGATTCCAGCCGTTTTCGTTCTCGCACCTCTTTCTTCTTCCCCTCGCTGTAGCGCACTATTGGATCGCAGATCAACAGACGGGTAGGCCAGGGGCCTCCTATAAGTACATACGCATATAGGCATTATTACGTACATATACTAAAACGACAAAAAATACAGTAACTTCGTACGTCGTAATACGTCGTACTTCTGCACAACACAATTACGTCGTACAGAACTCGAGGAATAATTCCAGTCACGCACGCTCGCACACACCAGACTGCCGCAGCCGCTACGGCGCATGTGTACCCAACATCCACAACATCCAGACTACACATTCTGGCGTATCCGAGAGGTCCGGCGGCTGTGCAGGCACCACAGGCACCACACATGCGACTCCGTCGATGGAAAAGACTGCGAAAATGGCAAAAAGTGACGCGCAAAAAGTGGCATACCCCAGCTTTGCCCAAACTAAACAGCGTACGGAGTAGACGGCGGCAATGGCTGGCCCAAACTAGTAAATAATATGTTTAGACTTAACAAAAATAGGGACAAATACGTCGTAATGCCCGTCTGCGCTCGGCACTGCGAAAACTCGGCAAAGTACAGCAATTGGGGAAGGAGCCAACGACCGTCTCTTTCCAAAGCTCACCTACGTACGTATCTTACTACGTAATTAACTCCGTATTTTCCTACGTATTCTTCTACGTATCTTACTTGCCCTTCCTCTTCTCCCCCTCCTCCTCCTCCTCCTCCAGCCCAGCCATCGACAACATTCCTGTCGTCAATCCGCCACTTCGCAACCACCGCTTTTTTTTTTTGGAATTGCTCAATCTCGCCGCCGCCGTGCTACACCCCGGCAGCGTCCCAATTCCCTAAAGCCTGGCGGCCCGGGCATCAGTAATATATCGCCGTGTTACACGTCGATCTGCATCGCCCTACGAGCACACGGTACATTCTACGGCGCACTACCCCGCGACGACCAGATCGTTGGGCTTCCTAAGTGCCTCCGACACACTGCATCCCCAGTTGTCTACTTCTCTCCGCCCTCCCCTCGATCTTGGCTTTGGCACCCCTCTTTCCAATTGTCTCTTCTCGAGGCGTGGTCGCATGTCAACGCTCTTCCTGTTGACCCCAGATTATCACGAGGCAGTCGGAACAGCAACGCCCGTGACAACCCTAAATCCCCCGATAGGTACAAACAAGCTGTTCCCCGGACCACGTAGCCTCGTCCTCCCATCTTTTCCGCCGGTTCTCTCCAATCGCATCTTTCCTTTGACCACACCTCAGTCATATGCAATTGCGTGAGGATCGCTTATAGCATCTCCATATGTGCTGGTTGGCGGCAACAATATAAAGACATCCAAGAGCTGACATGCCGTCCGTGCTGCTTTGTGCTAGGTCTCCTCCTCACAGTGCCCTATGAGCTTCTTCTTCCGGAATCTCCGCACTACATCGCCTCGACTTGCTGTACATCTTCAGCCTCGTCTCGGCCTGTCCCCGATTTCTATACCTGACCTCCAATTGATCAGAAAACGAACATCCAAGGCTGTTGTGAACCCTTTTGTGCACAAGGCAAGCTACAGCACATCGCCGAGCCACATTCTCCAAGCATCAAGCAGCACTTTCGGTCTTGTGATAGCCGCCTCGCTCGCGCTTGGTGCTACAATCTACTACTCCGTCACATACAAATCCCCGTCGCAGTCTCCAGACGCGGGAATCACTACGATTGCTGCGCCGAGAGACCGTCCGAAGTCTGAAAACTCTCCAGGCACGGCCGAGACCGAATACACCGACGATATGAGCACAGAACTACCCCCGGGCCGGGTGGGCAATCTCACTCCCGAGCAGGAAGAAAAGCTCCGCCAGTTTTGGGCCGCTGTATTTAAGGTGTACCAGTTCGACCTGGCTAGCTTTGAATCTGGCAATGCTGCAGACGGCACTGACGCACCGGGCGACGACGATGACGGTGCGGGGTCTGCTGCCCTTGGTCCCACGAGCTCCGTAGTGGCCGGCGACAGCAAGAAAAAGGACAAGAAGAAAAAACGCAGCTTGTTTAAACGGTCAAAGAAGGATGGCGGCTCGAAGGACGGCAGCTCCAAGGACGGCAGCCCGGCGGAAGAGCCAGTCGCCGCCGTAACCAAGGCGGTCTTCACCGTGGACCTTGCTGCGACCAGCGAGGATGATAAGTATGGACAGAGCAAGCTCTTCCAGGAGGCCCTCGCCAGTCAGTCTCCCGAATCCATCCGCGACACCATTTGGAGCATGGTCAAGCACGACCATCCCGATGCGCTCACTTTGCGCTTCCTTCGGGCCCGGAAATGGGATGTCGACAAGGCGCTTGTCATGCTCGTGTCTACCATGCACTGGCGGTCACAGGATATGCACGTTGATGATGACATCATGTTGAAAGGCGAGGGTGGTGCAGCTGAAGAGGTCGCTAACTCTACGGATGAAAAGGCCAAGACCGTTAGCGAAGACTTTTTGGCCCAGATGCGAATGGGCAAAAGCTTTCTACACGGCTCAGACAAGCAAGGCCGCCCCATTTGCATTGTACGCGTCCGGCTGCATCATCAGGGCGACCAGGTCGAGGAGAGCGTGGAGCGCTGCACGGTCTACATCATTGAGACAGCACGCATGGCCCTTCATCCACCCGTCGATACAGCGGTAAGGACACAGTCAACCACTTGTCCCAGTTTCTATCATGTTGATTGCTGACAACCAACACATTCCTTTAGACCGTCGTCTTTGACATGACCGGCTTTTCGTTGGCCAATATGGTAAGCTGACCCCTACGGCCTTACAAGCCATGTGTAACGGCCCCTGTTGCCTTCCGTGATGCGTTGCTGACCGTCCCAATAGGACTACTCCCCGGTCAAGTTTATGATCAAGTGTTTCGAGGCGAACTACCCAGAGAGTCTTGGCGCCGTTCTTGTTCACAAAGCACCGTGGCTCTTCCAAGGTACGCTTCACAGCACGGCCTTCTTTTTGTCGCCCCCCCCCCCCCCAAAAACCCCCAGCCCAACCTACCTCTCAAGTCTTGAATAGTGTTGCTGACGCGGTAGACAAGGCATCTGGAGAATTATCCGTGGTTGGCTCGACCCGGTTGTGGCCAGCAAGGTTCATTTTACAAACAATGTCAAGGATATGGAGCAGTTCATCAGCAAAGATCAGATCATCAAGGAGTTGGATGGTGACGAGGATTGGGAATACACATATCTTGAGCCGGAGCCTGGCGAAAATGACAAGATGAAGGACACGGCCACGCGGGACAAGCTACTTGCCGAGCGCGAGCATCTCTACCGAGCATTTGAAGAGGCCACCGCCCAGTGGATTCTAGGCACCGATGCAGAACAGATCAAGACCATCCGCGAAAAGAGAGAAGGCATTGCCAGGCAGCTGCGCGAGCACTACTGGACACTGGACCCTTACGTCCGTGCTCGTTCGCTCTATGACAGATCCGGCATGCTCCGTGCGGACGGCACGACCGACTTTTACCCAAAACTCAAGAAGGATGAGACGACGCAGACCAACGGCGATGCGACCGCACAGGACGACGTGGACTAGGCGTGTAGACGCTGGTTTGTGGCCTCTTGTGGCTTTACGTTGCATTTTCTTTCGGGCTTTTATATATGTATTACACACACACACACACACGTATATATATGGATTCTGGCGGCTTGACACGATGCAGCATTTCCTGGGTTTTTGTTTATTGGTTGCATTTCTTTTTAGTTTACCAGTACTTGGCATGTCGTACCTTCGCTCTCCATGATGTGGGTGGTATGGGCTTCATGACTGCTATTAATCGAGTGTTGGGGACTCGGGTTTCTACGCTTAGGTATGGTTTGTTTGTTGTGTTTATCATGCTTCCGGTGTCATGGTCGGCGTTGGCATGCGTGAAGGTGAAAGTCTTGATTGGGCTCCATTTGGTGTCATTGGTTTGCTTTATTTTCTTTTTGTTTGTTGCCCGGGAGGGCAGACATCTGGACATATTTACACACTACATATCCCCCGTCGGGAGAGAGGACAAATGCTACCATCCATTAGGGCCAACTGGCACGGCTCAAGGCAGACATCTCACAGCTAAGGGTCGTTGGCCCAGGTGGCATACGCGATGTCGTCGCCGGTGATATGGGATGTGTGCCGGTCTCTGCTGCTTAGATACGCGACTTGATATCCTCAAACAATGCCTTCAGCTGGTCCATGTCGGTCTTCTGCTGGGGCCAGCCGACACCGAGACCTTCCGCCGCATTCGGTTTGGGGATCTGTAGCATGGTTAGCAAGCAATAGACATACGAACGCAGTGCACAGGTGGTGGTATTTCCAGCCGGGGCGCAGATTACCATGTGGAAGTGAACCTATTCGCTATGTTAACCTGTGCCGTTTCTTCTAGTCTGACACGGTTACGGGAGTGAGTCTTACATGATCGACCTCCTGGTGCGCAAGACGGCCATTGTTCTGTAGGATGTTGTAGTTGTCTGTGCCAACAGCCTTGGCCAGTTTTTTGGCAATGGGCTGCCAGCGCAAACAATGTTAGCAAAACAAGGTTGTCTAGGCCAGCAAGTCGGCGGTGTTGGTTTCTGGGCTATATCTTACGAGGATGTCGGTAAGATATTCGTCGGGGATGTCGAGAAGCTTCTCGCCGTGGTATTTGGGGATGACGAGCTGGCGAGACGAAAAGCGGGCGTTTGAGATACGATTAGCAGGCAGTCCTCTTTTAGATAGTGGACGGAGGGACGGGGAAGGACGGGAAAAGAAGAACGGAGCGCAGAGTCATGGCATGTTTTCAACGGTATACTCGACTTACCGCGTGTCCCCGACTCAACGGGTTGATATCGAGGAAAGCAAGCGTCTTCTCTGTTTCGACCAGTTTGAAGCAGGGGATCTCGCCTGGTGGCATCTCGTTAGCATGGGCTGGCCTTGGCTTGAGAACCCGTCTATTCTTCCGCTGCGGGCGCTCTGCCATAACGCACCCTTGATGATCTTGCAGAAGATACAGGCGGACATGATGGCGATTGGTGTGTCAATGAGCTGAGGGTTGTTGCGATAGCGTCGCGAGTGCCGTGGTGTGGTGTGACTGCGGTTGCCTGTGTAGTTGCAGGATGGGGTAGTGACTGGGAATGGATGTGTTGTACGACGTATGTTGTCGGGAGAAAGGATGACAGTTGGTGTTCAATCGGGCAGAAGTTGGCAGCTACGGCGTTATGATGACGGGCAATATACGCGTTTGAGCTACCCCACCTGGTTCGGGTGTTACATAAATGCGTGGAGCTATCTGTGCTGTCGCTGGGTGAAGCTCTGGGCAACAAGCGATTGTCTGCAGTTGTTGTTTCGCTTTGACGCCCCTTTCTTCTTGTTGCGCACGTTTTTTGGCCGCGTCTGCTTGTTTCTTGTTTTTTTTTTATTCTACGATTATTGCATACCCTGAGATATATTATTGTCCTTTTTATCGGGATAAAAAAAAAGAAACAATATTAAAGTGTTAAATCGTTATATGTATATATATATGACACTTTTTTTCCCCCCTTTTCTTTTCTTTAGAATAAAAGACAAAAGACAGAGAAAAAATATCATACCACACGGGCTTTTGAGACAAGAACAATTTTGGCGAAAATAGCAAAAATGGCAAAAATGGCAAAAAGTCGAGTTGAATCCTGCGGATTCAGGGTTGGGTGCCAAAGATTATTGAGTGGAGTTTTCTGGGCCGTCCCACGGTCATCTCTGGTAAAAGGCAAGAGGTGAGTTCGCTAGGATAGTCCCACTCCAATTAGAAATTTTCTGTTATTTTAGGTTATATACCCCCCTCCAGTAAAGCCCCACTTTTAGCTATTCTACCCCTTTCTGGCTTTCCAGGCAAACAAACAGCTGATGAGCTGGTGGCTGGCGTTGGCGACAGAAACAGCTGCGACGTCAGCGACCCCGCCATCTGCCGTGGATGCCTTGCTTTTACGACCCGTCACTGCCCTCAACTGCCCTCAACGATTTCCACCCAAGGCTGCGCCTCATCTGCTCCAAGACCCGTGTGATATGCGCCGACTACTCCTCCGTACACTGTATTCAGTTGTTGCGGCCCGCCTTTTATTTCTCATTTTTCCCTCGCCAGGAACGCCATCGCCCCCATTACGCATCCGAGACCTTCTAAGACCCAAAGACAACTGCGTATATCATAGCTTCTTTTTGCTGCCTGCGACAGACAGCTACCTGTCTGCCCCCCACGACATACCGTCATACCATACGACCCAAAAGCGACCAGTTCAATCCCGCACAATCCACCACCACGATGGGCAAAACCGAGTTCGTGTTGACGCCACTTTTTGGCTCGGCCATCGTTGCTGAGCTGCCTGAGAACTTTGCCGATGTCAGGTAAGTTGTCGTTCTTTCTGTGCCTTTAGCGACGAGGAGTTTTACATAAGGTCAAGATCGCACCACGCATGTCTACACGTTCCGCGTGCTAACAAGTCGCATAGCAAACTCCGCCAGGTGCCCGACAACCAGGAGGTTTATATCGACAAGGATGGCTTCACAAGCATCATCTTTGAAATCTGTGAGCGTGTTGGCCCCAACGGCACCACGGCAGAGATCGACGGCAAGGCTCTATCTACCCACTTGGAGGAGCTGGTCGGCGACGATGCCGACTCGGTGCGCGTCTGGAACACCACCGACACGCAATTTTCCGAGCTCCCGTATGTCTTCCCACGAAGACCTTTTTACCCCTTCTCTTCATACGACCAGAGCCACAGTCCACGACCTGATATCTGATACAGATCTCAGCCAGCTAACACATTCTCTACAGCGAGAGCATCCCCGCATACTCCCTCATCGCGACCCAGACGCCTCGCCCCGACCCCAAGGCCGCAGCCAGCAGTGCACCGGACTTCACAGCCATTATTTTGACCCTCCTTCGTCTCGAGAAGGAATCGACCGATATCCTGATTACAATCAACGTGCCACACATCAAGGGCGAGTACGACGAGGACGACGTTGACTTGCAGCTGGGCAGGCTGGGTCAGCTTATTGGTGACGCAGTGGAGTATGCCTCACGCATCTGGGCAACGTTCCAGGTCAAGGATTGGAACCTTTTTAACGAGGTGTGATCGAGCTGTCAAATCAAAGATAAAGGGGGTGGGTAAGATCAGGTTAGCGAAGCAACCCCGAATCCAAGGCAGAACTTTTTACTTTTACATACCAAGGTGCGCTTTCGGGAGATATTTTCCCACTCAAGGCAGTAAGTGCGGGCCCATTTATATCCCGGGGATGACACGGGACAGACCAGGTTGCCGGCCCTGCCGTACACGGGCTGGCCCCGCTGTTGTTTAACATCTCGGAAACCGTATCATTTTGTTGATTTTTCACGGGCACGATTTTTTATAGTTTGATTTTAAATTTGATCTATTCATCACTTCCACACTATCCGCAGTGCCGTGCAGCTATTGCTTGCTACCTCCTGCTCCCTACCGCTCTCAGCTCAGTGTCAAGTCGACCAGAGCCCTGCCAAGGTGGTCTACACAAGCCTCACCTTCCTCATGGCCCCGAGCTTCAGCGGCAGGGTGGCTATCAGACGCTACCCTTAGAGCCTTTGCTTTTCTCCATTTGTCTGCAACGAGCGTCATGATCACTTTCTGTGGGCTGTTGGGGTTTTCGCGACGGACAACAGCCATGTGCTCCTTCATAAACTTTTGGTACTCGGATGGGCCGGTCGTCACCGCGTTGCCGCCCGCATCCACCTTGGAGGCACCCTTTGAACCCGTGCCTCTTGGGACAGGCTTTGTCTGTTTTAAGACTCCTTTGCAGGCCCCGCATCGGTGCCGGACCGGGTCAATGCTCTTGGAGTGGCGTTTGAATTCCGTTGCGCACACCTCACATGTCCACACATACTTGAAGTCAATTTCGTAAGCGTGTTTCGTAGTAACTTGGATGCCGCGGTCGCTAAAATGTTGTGAGCACTTCGCTGCCCACGATTTGAATTCTTTGCCGTGAGGGTTGCCGGTGATGCCACTGACCATGAAATTCGCCAGGTGGCAGAATTCATGGGCAATAACGTTGAGAAGACGGTGCTCGTCGTCGATGACCTTTTCGGCCAGTTCAATGGACGCATGATGTTTCACGCGCGTCGTGGTATCCGCAGGGCTTTCGCTCGCTACCGACCCGTCCTCGATACTGATCACATGGGCTGTTTTTTTCGGTCGAAGAGTCTCCCTCCGCCAATTCGCCCGCCCGGCAGTGGTGTTGAGTTTGTTGGTCCATTCGATTTTCACGCCGCCCGTGGCAGCTGCTAGTCGACTCAATTGGCCGTCTGTGATAATGCTGTCAAGCTCGGCAAGAAACTTCTCTGCCATATCACGTTTGGCCTTTTGAAATATCTTTTTGGCGTCCTTTGCCCTTGCCACTGTTGTGGTGCCCTTTCCGGGCGACGACAGGATAGGAAGAGCCGGTGCTGGGTTACCAGCTGCGCGGCGTATGATTTTGTCCCTTTTGGCGTTGTCTGGATCAAATAGAAGCTTTCTTGGAGAGTGCTCCATGTTCCAGTCGTCAACGACCATTTGGCTCCAAAAGTCATCAGTGTTAGGTTGGTGTGGTGTCTGCGGTATACGTGGCAGTTTCTTCGAAGGCGACTGAAGGCGCTCAGGACGAGTATTATTTACTTGACCGGGCGGGGGTGTCTTGGTCCTGGCTTTTGTGGCTGGCAGGCGTGGCCCTTCGGCTGATTTTTGGGCCGTTTGGTCGGCATTTGGCCGGTTTCTAGTCACTATGTAAGTTACGGTCAATCTCTTAGAAAACTATAGGAGCCCCTCAGAACGGATGCAACTCACAGGATGGATTGGGAGGGAAGCTCAGGACGAGCTTCAGAGAACGATTCCTCAGCTGAGAAAAATAAAGAGCTTCCTTCGTCGGTGAAGGCATCCATGGCCGTCTGAACACGAGAAGCTGCTCCTTTCTTTTGGGCTTGTGCCTTGGGAGCCTGCACCTTTGGCATGTGCAGCTTCGTGGCGGCGAGGCGTCTGGTAGGTGACCGCGAGAAAACGTCGCCCAATGAGTTAGACGACGAGTTACTACAAGCGGACGAGTCTTGAAACTCTGAGGTATCGGTGGCGCTGTTGCTGCCGCTGTCCTTGTCGGTATCAAATTGGGTGTCATCGGCCTGCGCCGTCTCCTCTTCGCTACCGCTGTGGTGCCCTCTATCGTCCAAGCCGGCATGCTTCTCCCCACCACGCCGTACTTGTCCGTCGCTCTCGGCATCGGCGTTTTGGCCACGGATGCCCTGGTCGACACGTTTAACGGTGGACTTGGAGTCGATTTTGAGAGCTGGTGGTGAATGTCTCTCACTGGGGCCGTCGAAATCTTCATCGAATTCCACATCTTCCAGTACCGTTGCCTCTTCCGTGGAAAGCTCGCCGCCACTATCCGTTGGCACCTCGGAGATCCCTCTTGTTCGCCTTGCCCTGAGTTCTACTCGTGGCTTTGGTCGGAATGGCTCTCGTGGTGAGCTCTGTGGCAGGTCTATCTCTGGCTGCTCGAAGCCGTTTGGTTTTGTTCTACCAGCAGCATGTCTTGAGGCTCCCTGTGGGCGAAGGAGAGACGTGTCGTGGTTGATGCTGCCCAGTTTTCTCCGGCGCATTGCTGTTTTTGGGGCAGTTGTCAGAGCTCCTGCTTCCTGGCCGGACGAGGACGATCGAGGTGTTTGGACTGGGCTTTGCAGTCGTAACTTTGCCGTGTTTGTATATTTTGACGAGGCGGCTGGAGGTAAAGTAGATGTCCGCGATGTTGGCCGAAGAGATGGGAAGTCATCTACATCGTCATCGCTGTCTATGACAATGCGGCGTTGCCCCATGTTGGCGGTGACGAGTGTGTCGTGTGGCTTGCTTGCTTCGATATACAGCGTGATGTGATGCTTCGAATTTTCTTGATTCGACAGATGTATATTTGCCTCCAGTGCCGCACGGCGCATACACTAGACCTAAGCTTCCTGTGTCGCCACACATTTGGCAACACAGGCTCGGAACGACCCGTTGGCAAGACAACACAGTCACGTGACATTAACTCCATCACATCTTCATCACTACCATGATGCTCTTGTACCCCATTCGAAATGTCAAAGACAGATCAATTCAGAGAAAGCGGGCTGCCAGTACCACACTATACCAACCGGATCTAGTTATCTCTATTGCTCAGACGAGAATCCGAATGGACGACTGGCTATATGTGAGAAAGGGAAAGTCACTGGGAGTAGCTTGTGTGAAGAATACTTGCTCAAGGATTCCATTGTTATGAGAGTATCTCGTAGTACGTCGGAGTTACGGATCATTTTTTTTTTTTTAAAAAAGGGCGATAGCCGAATCTGGAAAGTGCAGTCTATTTCGGGTGTGATGGAATCACACTTGTGCCTCATTTGCACATGCTTTGCTCTGCGATGCAATACGATGCAGTGCTAATAAATAAAATTGAAAGAAGAGAGACACGTTTAAACGAGTCGAAACATAGTTGGAAACGAGGAGGGGGGCGGTGACATAGTAGTCCACCTATCCTTCGTGCGAGGTTCTAATTTTCTGTACAGTAAAAGGCAAAAAGCACATACAAGCACAAGCTTTGTGCTTAATGATATTGGAAACATATCCCATCACCGTATTTCTGAAATGTCATTGAAAAGTCTCCTCAACAAGTGAGATGCATCTGTTAAATTGCGACCAGAATTGGCTACTTCCACGATAGCTCAGGAACACAGGCTGCAGTCATTATTACCGACTATCCGGGACGAGCCCTTCTGGCCGAAGGCACGCACACTGGTGTATGTATTTTGTGCGTCGAGATCGATTGAACCGATTAAAGATCCACCATACTAACAACAGCCTCCATTCATCCCGTAATGAGAATAGGTTGCGCAATGCCCATGTATCTTACGATGGCCATTAATATAAAACGTTGTTTCAACGCCAATGTCGCATTTTTGTCTGTTGGCTGTCAACATAGGTTGGTGTTGCATAATGCGTATGATTACTAGGAGCGGGACACAAGTGCCTGAGTTTTTTGCTGTGGTAACTGTGCAGTCTCTGGGCTTCGGCAATTGGGACAAGAAACCCAGTTCGTATCTAAGTTACGGGGTCGCTATCGTGAAGTAAGATAAGTGCAAAATCCGCTGCAAGGGTGGAGGCACTAAATGGCAATTAGTGAGCGACATTCCCTGACACTTAAGCCAGTGCCAACTTTGGGCACTTTCTACAGAGGAAACAAAAAAAAAGCTTGTTGATAGGCCGGCAGGTCGGGTTCACTTTGGTGAGGGTGGGAATGAGCGCCGGAGGCTGCCTCCCGCTGTTTACACTGAACTGAGTTGGCGATGGTAGCCGATCTGCAGATCGAGCGCCGGTGTCGATGGCAGGATGGTAAGCATTACGAAAATAGTGCGTGCAGAGAACGATAGCGCGGGCGACAAGGACGGGAAAAGACAGGGAAAAGTGGCCGAAAACAAGAAAAGAAGATAGTTGATAGGACGGCACGATCTTGAGCAAAATTGCCAAGAGAAAAAAGAAAGGGGCTGCTAAGTTTCTTTTAGAAAACTAGATGGATCCTGGTGAGGTGTGCTCCGTACGAAGTACTACTCGTACTATGTGCTCCGTCCACTGCAAAACTTGCTTCAAGCAACCAACCCCCCCTCCTCCCAAACCTGGTGAAGTCAATTTTCATCAGAATGCATGGTACTGAGGCTCGCGAGGGTACAACTCTGTACGCAGTACGACGTAGAGAGCATGGCATTACTGTATGACAATTAATATGCGACTTACGACGTATTACTGAATGCATTGCGACGATATTTCTCTTGTCGGTGATATTGAGTTGCACTTCTGGTGCTTGGTACTTGCATACCATATTGGCAGAATACCTGGATTTGTCGTCATCGAAATGGTGTACGATGTATTAACGTACTCTGTACTCCGTAGGTGCAAACCAATTGTGAGGTACGACGTATTACAGCGTGCTATGGATCGTTTCGCAATTGACAGATAACACGGCGCGTTTTGGAGTTCCATTTGTCAATTTTGCCCATTCGCGGGCGAATAAGGGGGGTTCTTGCCATCCCACCGTCACCAGTGAGCTGCGTCAAGAGAGGTGTATCTTATATGGGTGTATCGCCCTCCATAGTTCACCCACTTCTATACTCCGTATGGAATTCAAGACGACACTGCCAGACTGGCAGGCTTCTGTTCCGCCCATGCTTGCTTTTCTCGCCGAGTGGGTGCGTGGCAAGACCGGCGCTAGTACCTTGCATGCCTGTGTGAGATGAGAAAAGACGAGAAGGAGAGGCGATGAAATGGAGATGGAATGTGGATGGTATTGGCGGGTGAGGGACAACAGGAAAGCACGCTCGGCACGCAGTCTTGAAAATATCGACAGCTCGCATTTGTGAGGATAGCTTTATAGCTTACTACAGCGTGCCTGTGTTGTGGAGGGGCATTGGTCTTGCCACCTCGTGTTGTGGTGGTGAGTGGTGAGTATATGTATACATTATTACGTCGTATATGTTTATGTACGAGATATCTTACGAGTATGCTGGTATGTACGTCGTACGCTGTAATAATACACAGCAGGAGACGAGAGGATGCGAGGGGAGAGCAGGGAGGCGCACGAGGAGGGGCCAACACTTTGGTGCCAGCAGTGCCACCGGGCCTCCCAGCTTTTCAGGGAGAGTCTTCAATGCCCTTGACTCCTCGTATCTCGCATGAATCTTCGTTCTTGTGCTGTTGCATACTCCGGAAATGTACGTCGTACGTGTACTCCGTATATGCATATGTGTACTTCACATACAGAGTACACACACCAGTCTGCGCCTTTCCACCTCGTGTTCCTGGGTTTTTTTTGTTCTTTTTGTGTGCGCCCTATCTGGTAGTGCGTGGCGGCCTGCGTACTTTTGAGGGCCGCTTTCGAGATGTTTACTCCGTCCGCCGAGGCCGTCTTTGTCTGTGGCCCCATCTGGCGCGTTTTCTCTTTCTTTTTCTTTTCGTCTGCCTTTCGTCTTCTTTTCTCGGATACGTCGTACTGTGTGCTCCATAGCGATCCTTCGATCTTGAGGGTGGTGCCCTGGCGCGGCCGGGTTGTGTTGCTTGACTCGCGCGCCTTAATAATTGATGCAAAATTTGTACCGAGACTGGGAGAGTACTATCGCTGGGTGTTTCGTACGCAATAGTCTGTGCCCCTTGCTCGTTCCTTTGTTGGACGCACAGTCGGCACCCTCACAGACGACACTGTGCGTACCTTTCGGTACCTTATCTCACACACTTCTAACCGCTAGCAGCGTGTTTCGCGAGGTACCCAGCGGGTCCACTACACAGAATATATGCGTATGCGTACGGAGTATGTAAATAGTATTTGTGTCGAGGAAGCTACCCAGTAGCTCACCCACAGTCACCCACCACTGCAATGTGGGCCTGGCTGTTGTGGACCAAGGCCAGCCCCTGCTTCGTGCATCTGGACCCGTCGGGCGTGCGTGGACCTGTCCACAGCAGACCTGGTCGAGCTGGTATCTTGCGAAATGGGGTGCTGGTGGCGGTACTTCCGCGATCTCTGCAGGAGACTTGCCCTTTTGCCCTCCTGCGCCTGGTTGTGTTGTGGTGGTTCCCACTCCTTCTCCCCAATTTCCTGGCCTTCCGGCGTGTGTGGTGCCCGGCCTCTCCTGTTTCACGGCCCTGTGCCTGCCTCGCCTGCTAAACTTAGATTCAAAGCTTCTGCAACCAGGCCCTAGCAGCTGCCCTAGTCCTACTTCGTGCCTCCCTAGCGGGCAGACTAGCTTTCTTTGTGGATTTACATTACCCCTTTTTCTGTTGTCGCTTGCTCTTGTCGCTGTCGCTCTTGCCCTTGGCGAGTCTGTCTCGCCTGTTGTCGTCGTTGCGCTCGAACGCGCCTGCCTCACCAGCGGCGGCTCTCTCTCTCTCTCTTTCCGCCTCTTGACAGTCCCGCCAGTCTCACCAGGCTCTGCGCGTGCAGACGCGCACTTGCACGCGCGCGCTCCTTCTCTTTCCTCTTTGCCTCTGTCTCTGTGTCGCCCGTCGCCCGTCGTTCCCTGGCCATTCCTTGCGTTCCTGCCTCAATCGTTAGTCGGGCTTGGCCAGGCCGTGTTTTGTCAAACTCCCCCATGCCTGCCAGATGGGTGAAATGGAGTAGTGTACGGAGTATTCAGGGATACACGCAACACTGAGGTAGCTTGGTGCACGATCAAGTACCCTGCTCTCGACGTGGTCATAACTTCATTGTAGATTCCGATTATTATGCTTGCAAGTACATATTCGGAGCACACAAATTGTTTGTACTCGATATTATCTTGCAAACACGCGGAACCCGGAGAGTACGCAATTCCAGCTCTGCTGCGGGTCTCCCTCCTTCCAGAAGGGCTCTTCCTGCTTTCTGCCCGCTTTGCTTTCCTTTCTTTACCCGCCCAGTGTGGATTGTGTTTTTTGTGGCCAATTGCGCCACGCACGCCCCAAACCCACCTTGCCAACCCCCTTTCGATCCCCTCGTCACTCCCTGTCTGCCTTTTGCAGCAGCGTAATCGATGTCCAACTTTTCCTCTCTTTCCTTTTGGCTCCTCTCGTCTTTTCTCTCCGTGCTCTCCACCCCCTTCTTTGCCCCCTTCCCGTACGCCCTCTGTTTCCCCCTTTCTTCCCACCCACCTCCCCCTTCCTGGCCCTGCCACCTGCTTCGACCATCTTTCTTCTTTTTCACTTTTCTTTCTTTTCTCTTTCCTCGTTTCCTTCGTTCTCGTCACTCGTTCTTTTCCGTCTTCAACTCTCGACGAGGACGTGTCTTTTTTTCTGTCCGCATTTCCCACCGTCTTGTTCCCTCATATTCCCTTCTTGTCGAGTGTCTCGTTCTGCATCGCCAGATTCGAGATCCGCGACACCAGAAGAGGCGTGAGCAGTCTCGACCTCAACGACTGAAAAGCAAGTTCGATACCGACAAAGTCACCAGTGGCATTGCTCGTTTTCGCCTCTTGTCGCGCGCCCAATCGCCTTTCGTTGACAACCTCCAGTCTCTTTCTGATTTTTCTCACTCTTTCCAATCTCTTTCGTCAATTTCTCTTCTCTTTCATCATCTACCTTTTCTCGCCGACCGCGACTTCCAGTCCGACCGCTTCCACTCGCTTTCCCCGGCTTTGCATTCGTTTGTAGCCGTATACCGCCACTCGTTCGAACCGCAACACCTCGCTTCTCAAGCTTGTTGCCCTCTTCTACTGCTGTGGCCGGCCACAATCTGCAATCTTTCGACAGACATCCGCGCTTTGAACTATCAGTTCTCTGTTCCGTCTCTCGCTTCATTTCTGTCGTTTCCTTCCGAACCATTGCACATGCTGCAAGAAATCCACTCTCTTTGTCACCTTCTTGCCTAAATCGTATCCGGTTCCCATGCAGATCTGATTGGTAAGTGAAGGGCGTTTCTCAAGCTTCTCAGTTATGAGTTACACACAAACATCTCATTCGGTTTTTTGTCTATGAAGTTGCCCGCCTGATAGCTGCTAACACAATTGCACAACAGCATACCGCAAATATGGCTGACTACTCGGGCCATTCGGGCCACAACGATTACGATCATGGCTACGGCCAACAGGATCACCAACACCAGGGCAATGCTGAGCCGTACTACCAGGATGATCAGCAGTACCATGACCAGCATGGTGCTTATGATCACAATGGCCAGCAGCACAACAACAACGATGGCTACTATGACGAAGCGTGAGTTCTGACTGTTATCACACTCTTGTGTATTATGATTATGATCTTTCCTTTTTTAACATGTGTTTTACCTTCAGTGGCTATTACAATGCCGATGCCAGCAACCCTTACCACCAGGATGGCGGTTACTACGAGAACCAGGACCAGTACCAGGATGAATACTACGACAATGGTCACGGTGCCCAGCAGCATGGCCAGCACAATGGGTACTACGACCAGGGCTATGACCAGTCTGGTGGCCAACATCACGGCGGCCAACGCCACGGGTCTGAGGAGGACTCGGAAACCTTCAGCGATTTCACCATGCGCTCCGACATGGCCCGTGCCACTGACATGGACTACTACGGCCGCGGCGATGAGCGGTATAACGGCTACAACGACGGCCAGATGCCCCCTGGTGGTCGCGGCTACCGCCCGCCCTCCTCGCAGATCTCGTACGGAAACAATCGCTCGTCGGGTGCATCCACTCCCAACTACGGTCTTGACTACGGCAATGTTCTTCCAGCCGGCCAGCGCTCGCGCGAGCCCTACCCCGCTTGGACTGCTGATGCTCAAATTCCTTTGTCCAAGGAGGAGATCGAGGACATTTTCATGGATCTGACCGCCAAGTTCGGCTTTCAACGCGACAGCATGCGCAACATGTACGACCATCTCATGACTTTGCTCGACTCTCGTGCTTCTCGCATGACCCCCAACCAAGCCCTGCTGTCTCTCCATGCCGACTACATTGGCGGCGAGAATGCCAACTATCGCAAGTGGTACTTTGCGGCCCACCTGGACCTTGATGACGCTGTCGGCTTTGCCAACATGAAGGATCGTGGCCTTAAGCGCAAGAAGCGCAAGAACAAGAAGGCAGATGCCGAGAACGAGGACCAGGTCCTTGAGGACCTGGAGGGTGACCAGTCGCTCGAAGCAGCCGAGTACCGCTGGAAGACACGCATGAACGGCATGTCTCAGCACGACCGTGTTCGCCAGGTCGCCTTGTACCTTTTGTGCTGGGGTGAAGCCAACCAAGTTCGCTTCATGCCTGAGTGCCTGTGCTTCATCTTCAAGTGTGCTGATGACTACCTCAACTCTCCCGCCTGCCAGAACCAAGTTGAGCCTGTCGAAGAGCTGACGTACCTTAACAACGTGATCACTCCACTGTACAACTACGTTCGGGACCAGGGATACGAGATTCTCAACGGGGTCTATATCCGCCGCGAGCGTGATCACAACAAAATCATTGGCTACGATGACTGCAACCAGCTCTTCTGGTACCCAGAAGGCATTGAGCGTATTGTTTTCGAAGACAAGACGAAGCTGGTTGACATCCCACCCGCCGAGCGCTACCTGAAGCTACAGGATGTCGTCTGGAAGAAGTGTTTCTTCAAGACATACAAGGAGACGCGCTCCTGGTTCCATCTCCTCGTCAACTTCAACCGTATCTGGATCATTCATTTGACTGCATGGTGGTTCTACACCTCGCACAACGCTCCCACGCTTCTCGTCCCCCACTACGAACAGCAGGTGAACCAGTCACCCCCGGCTTCTGCGCAATGGTCTATCGTCGGTTTTGGTGGCGCGATCGCTTCGCTTATCCAGGTTCTGGCGACGCTCGCAGAATGGGCCTACGTTCCTCGCCGCTGGGCTGGTGCTCAGCATTTGACCAAGCGTCTGCTTTTCCTGATTGTCATTTTGGTCATCAACGTTGGCCCCGGCGTGTATGTTTTCATGCCCGAAAAGGACACGGCTGCCTACACAAAGAAGCAGGAGAGCAAAGTTGCTCTGGTTCTTGGTATTGTGCAGTTTTTCGTCGCTATCGTCACGTTCCTTTTCTTTGCTATCATGCCTCTTGGCGGTCTCTTTGGCAGCTACTTGACCAAGAACTCGCGTCGCTACGTTGCCTCCCAAACGTTCACTGCCAGTTACCCCCGCCTCAAGGGCAATGACATGCTTTTGTCGTACTTCCTATGGGCCTGTGTTTTTGGCGCCAAGATGGGCGAATCCTACGTGTATCTGACGCGTGCCTTCCGTGATTCTATCCGGTACCTCGCCATCATGAATGTGGACAGCTGCCTTGGAGATACGATTCTGAAGCAATACCTTTGCAAGTACCAGCCGAAGATTTTACTTGGTCTCATGGGCTTCACGAATCTTATCTTCTTCTTTTTGGACACCTTTTTGTGGTATGTTCTCTTTAATACCGCATTTTCGATTGCCCGGTCGTTCTATCTTGGTTCCTCGATCTGGACGCCTTGGCGCAACATCTTCTCGCGTTTGCCTAAGCGTATCTACTCCAAGATTCTTGCTACTACCGACATGGAGATCAAGTACAAGCCGAAGGTTCTCATCTCTCAAATCTGGAACGCCATTGTTATCTCCATGTACCGCGAGCATTTGCTGGCTATCGACCACGTCCAGAAGCTTCTGTACCACCAGGTTCCATCGGAGCAGGAGGGAAAGCGGACTCTGCGCGCACCGACTTTCTTCGTGTCACAGGAGGACCACTCGTTCAAGACCGAATTCTTCCCGTCGCACAGCGAAGCCGAGCGCCGCATTTCCTTTTTCGCCCAGTCGCTCTCTACGCCAATTCCAGAGCCGCTCCCTGTCGACAACATGCCGACGTTTACGGTTCTCATTCCCCATTACAGCGAGAAAATTTTGCTGTCGTTGCGTGAAATTATCCGCGAAGATGAGCCTTACTCCCGTGTCACCCAGCTCGAATACCTCAAACAGCTTCACCCCCACGAGTGGGATTGCTTCGTCAAGGATACCAAGATTCTTGCGGATGAGACGTCACAGTTCAATGGTGGTAGCGACCAGGAGAAGAACGAGAAGGACACTGCGAAGAGCAAGATTGACGACCTCCCGTTCTACTGCATTGGTTTCAAGTCTTCTGCTCCCGAATACACACTGCGCACTCGTATCTGGGCCTCTCTTCGGACGCAGACTCTTTACCGTACCGTGTCTGGCTTCATGAACTACAGCCGCGCAATCAAGCTTTTGTACCGTGTGGAGAACCCCGAGGTCGTTCAGATGTTTGGTGGCAACTCCGACAAGCTTGAGCGCGAGCTTGAGCGCATGGCTCGTCGCAAGTTCAAGCTCATTGTGTCGATGCAGCGATATGCCAAGTTTAAGAAGGAAGAAATGGAAAACGCAGAGTTTTTGCTTCGTGCGTACCCGGATCTGCAAATTGCGTACCTCGACGAGGAGCCACCTGTCGGCGAGGGTGAGGAGCCCCGTCTCTACTCCGCTCTCATTGATGGCCATTCTGAAATCATGGAGAACGGCATGCGTCGTCCCAAGTTCCGCATCCAGCTTTCTGGCAACCCCATTCTTGGCGACGGCAAATCCGACAACCAGAACCACTCCATCATTTTCTACCGCGGCGAATACATCCAGCTCATCGATGCCAACCAAGACAACTACCTGGAGGAATGTCTCAAGATCCGCAGTGTCCTGGCTGAGTTCGAGGAGATGAAGACGGAGAACGTGTCTCCTTACACTCCCGGTGTTAAGAACGCTGTGGCCGCTCCTGTCGCTATTCTTGGTGCTCGCGAGTACATTTTCTCTGAGAACATTGGTATCCTTGGTGACGTTGCCGCCGGCAAGGAACAGACATTCGGCACTCTTTTCGCCCGTACGCTGGCTCAGATTGGTGGCAAGCTCCATTACGGTCATCCTGATTTCCTGAACGGCATCTTCATGACTACACGTGGTGGTGTGTCCAAGGCCCAGAAAGGTCTCCATCTCAACGAGGATATTTACGCTGGCATGAACGCTCTTCTACGCGGCGGTCGCATCAAGCACTGCGAATACTACCAGTGCGGCAAGGGTCGTGATCTTGGCTTTGGTTCTATTCTGAACTTCACCACCAAGATTGGTACTGGTATGGGCGAGCAGATGCTGTCTCGCGAGTACTACTACCTGGGTACCCAGCTGCCGCTGGATCGTTTCCTGTCTTTCTACTACGCTCACCCTGGTTTCCACTTGAACAACATGTTCATCATGCTTTCGGTCCAGATGTTCATGATCTGCCTTATCAACCTTGGTGCTCTGCGTCATGAGACGATCCCTTGCGAGTACAACACGAACGTGCCCATCACCGACCCGCTCTTTCCAACTGGTTGCCAGAATACCGACGCCCTCAACGACTGGGTCTACCGGTGTATTCTGTCGATTTTCTTCGTCTTCTTCTTGTCCTATGTTCCCCTGATTGTTCAAGAGTTGACTGAGCGTGGTGTTCTGCGTGCCGTGACCCGTTTCCTGAAGCAGCTTTTCTCGTTGTCGCCGTTCTTTGAGGTTTTCGTCTGTCAAATCTACGCCAACTCTGTCCAGCAGGATCTGTCTTTCGGTGGCGCCCGTTACATTGGTACCGGTCGTGGCTTCGCGACTGCACGCATTCCTTTCGGTGTACTATTCTGCCGGTTTGCTGGGCCATCGATCTACTTTGGCGCACGCCTGTTGATGATGCTTCTATTTGCCACCGTCACTATTTGGCAAGCAGCCCTGACATACTTCTGGATCTCGCTGCTCGCTTTGATTGTATCGCCTTTCATCTACAACCCGCATCAGTTCGCGTGGAACGACTTCTTCATTGACTACCGCGACTTCCTTCGTTGGTTGTCCCGTGGTAACTCGCGCTCCCACGCTTCGTCTTGGATCGCTTACAGCCGTCTGTCCCGCACACGCATTACAGGCTACAAGCGGAAGACCGCTGGTGACCCCTCTGGCAAGCTGTCTGCCGACGTGCCTCGTGCGGCCATCACGAACCTTTTCTTCAGCGAGATCCTGACCCCTCTCCTGCTCGTCGTTGTGTGCCTGATTCCCTACCTGTACATCAATGCACAGACGGGTGTTTTGAAGCACAACCCGGATGCAAAGGCCACTGCCTCGCTGTTGCGCGTTGCCATTATCGCGTTCGCCCCCATTGCCGTCAACGCTGGTACACTCGCTGCTATGTTTGGCATGGCCTGTTGTATGGGCCCACTTCTGAGCATGTGCTGCAAGAAGTTTGGTAGTGTCCTGGCGGCTATTGCGCACGGTGTTGCCGTGGTCATGCTACTGGTCTTCTTCGAGGTCATGTTCTTCCTTGAAGGTTTCAACTTCGCCCGGACACTCTTGGGCATGATCACTGTTGTCGCTGTCCAGCGCTTCATCACGAAGCTGATTATCTCCGTCGCCCTGACAAGAGAATTCAAGAGCGATCAGTCGAACATTGCCTTCTGGACGGGCAAGTGGTACTCCATGGGCTGGCACTCCATGTCTCAGCCTGCTCGCGAGTACCTGTGCAAGATCACGGAACTTTCTATGTTTGCAGGCGACTTTGTGCTTGGCCACCTCATCTTGTTTATGATGCTGCCTGTCATTGTCATTCCTAAGATTGACATGCTGCATTCCATGATGCTCTTCTGGCTGCGTCCCAGGTACGTTTTTACTTTCTTACTCTCTTGAACCACGCGCATCCCATTATTTCCATCTGTGTATATTCCATGCTAACCTGTTATTCAGTCGGCAAATACGCCCTCCGATCTACTCCATGAAGCAGTCGAAGCTTCGGAGAAGACGTGTCATCCGTTACGCCATTCTTTACTTCGTGATGCTTGTTGTGTTCGTTGCTCTCATTGTCGCGCCTATCGTTGCTGGCGATAAGATTCCCTCGAGCATCACCAACCAGCTCAACAGCACCAACCTTGTCCAGCCTATCAACCAGAATAATAACGATACTGACGGCCACACCCAGACTGGCACCGGCGCAGCTAACTACACTGGTGTCCTGGCGACCGTTACTGGCTCTGGTGCCACCGCCTCAGCCTCTGCCTCCGGCGGAGCCAAGATCCGGCTGTTCTAAAATATTTTTCGGCCTAAGTTGAACACGACAAGCACCAGCTGTGTAACGACTTTGTAGCAGAAAAGTAATATCGCCCGGCATCGTCAACGCGTTTTCTTTGACTTTGCTCGGCGCCAGGGTTATTGGAAGTATAAGATTGTTGTTTCCCGTTTCCCCTGCCGTGTCTTTTGTATACCGTTTTTTTTTTTTTTTTTTTTTATCTTATTTTGAGGGTCTCAGATGGTGTTCATCCAGTTTCTGTCTTATTCTATTTCGCTTTATCCCGCCGCTGTCCTTGTCTTCATTACATTACGTCTGTTTTTCCTTATGTGCGTTTGTTCATATTTTACTTTGCTTTTTTGTCTCTGTTTTGCTCTTGTATTTTCAACGGAGAAGGTGCAACATAATGGTACATAGGAATTTTTAGATTATCTCTTTTTTTGTATCCAGCCTGAATACAAAATGTGTTTTTCAGTTAACTCGTCTGCAGTGTAATTGCCGTGCAATGCGATTGATGCAGCTAAGACCAGATACGTCGAAGCACAGAGTAAGGCTTCATTGATTGTAATGTGCCACTGATTATTATGTGACAAAGCCAACAAAGCAAAAAGCCCGCCATCATTTACACATTCGCAAAGCACTGCTTCCTTCTACCATTACATCACCCAGGTGCTTCCAAGACACGAGAATGCAAGCCAAATATGTAAAAAAAGTATTACGATTACTTGACGCACTCGCCTTTCTAAGGAAAGTGAGTGGGTGACACAAGGCCAATATGATGCTACTAGCCAGCCATTGCGCGGCATGTCGGTCTATGTATATGGGTAGGAAAGAAAGAAAGAAAAGGGTACACTCAAGTAAAGGCAAAAGCTATGCTATGCGGCCGCCAGCATGCCCGACCCTAAGCCCATGTATTAAAATATTAGTTCTTTCGCGTAAAAGCGTAATGGCCCGACAACGCCCCTTAACTCATGAATAGGGAAAGAAATGCAATATTGCCGAGATCTTCTCTACTGGTAAAAGAAAGGAAAAAAGAAAGAAATAAGGATGTGAAAAAGTCGAACGCTAGTCTCGCGATCAATCAATTCTTTCCAGGCCGTGCTGTGCCGCACAAAAACTTTGTCTTCTTTGGTCTGGGGTCGAATCATGCTGCAACTGGCAAGCCGAGTTTGCTGCTTGCCCTGCGTGACATAACCTTAGTGATGGCATGGCGAATCGTCACTCCAGCTTTCTCGATGTCCTTCCTGGACAAGCCTGAAGTCACACAAACCTTCAGCGCAGGCGCCACGGGCCACTCAGAGAGCTCGGCCGGCGTCATGCCGCTGGTAATGGGCTGGGTTTTCAGTCTTGTAATAAGCACGCCATTGGCAAGTGACTAGATTGTTAGCAAACTGTAATCACGTCACCAAAGTGCTTTAAAGTCTGCCAGGGAAACAAACTCACCTCGTCCACACACTCCTGCAGCAATTTTTCTTGGTCTTCCACGGTAAGTCTCTTGCTCCGAACGACATCGGGTTTCAAGGTCAAGAGCATCACGGGGTTCTCGGGCGCGCTCGTGCATATAACCCAGTCGCTTCTGGGATCAAGCTGGGCCTTCATTGCCTTTATGTTCTCGCGGCATTGTTGAAGGATTTCTGGGCTAGACTGAAGCAGGCTGATGGACTCGCTCGCCGTTGTGGCTAAAAGGGCGGGCAGGGCAGCAGAGTATGTGTATGCGGCGGCCGTTATACGTTGGTGTTCGACAACGTCCTTCTCGCCAGCACAGAAGCCACCGCCGGCACACAGAGGGCCAGCCAGGGAGCCAACAATCATGTCAATCTGCGAGGGGTCCACGTTTTGGGCCTCGGTCAGGCCACGGCCAGTCCGGCCAAGCACACCAAACGACCAAGTCTCGTCAAGAATGATGCGGAACTTGTACTTCTCCTTGAGCTCAATCTGCAGAACGTAGGAAGAGAAATTGTTAGTAATCATGATGGGCTGTGAGTGTGTGTGGAGGGACAGGCGAAGGGCAATCTTACGAGCTTCGGAAGGTCCGTAGCATCGCCAATGTTCTCGAAAAGAGCCTCCGTAACAATGAATCGGCGCGTCAGTTTCTTCTTACGGGCCTGCTCCAAAGCGATCTTCTTCATCTGCGATTCAAGGTCTTCCATGTCGCCGTGGTCGTACCAGCGAATGTTGCTCCGGGAAATTTGCAGGCCCTTCCGGATGGCGTAGTTGACGGCCCGATCGGCAACAATGACGTCGCCTCGTTTGCAGAAAGCGGGGATCACACTGGAGATGGTTGAAAAAGCCTGTGCATAAACAATGCAGCCGCCTGTGCCAAGATAGGCTGCAATATCGGCCTCCGTCTTCATGTGGACGTCCTGTGTGCCGTAGAACTGCGGCGGGCCACAGGGGCCCACGCCGTATGTCCGCAGTGTCTGGATAGCCTTCTCTTTGATGTTCTCATTCGCGTTGAAGTTGTAGAAGTTGGAGGACGCCAAGTTGACCACTGTGCGTCCATTAGACAGTTTACACTTGGGGCCAGTGGGTCTGATATGAAGAGCAGTTCGTCAGCGTCAGGGCACGCAAGATGTTGCGGAGAGTTGAATGCATTCAAAAGAGGCAGGGATTGGTCTTACCCGACAACAATTGGGAGGCTCTCGGTCTCCATCTCCTCGATGGCGGTCAAGGGGGCGACCAATGGCTCGGGTGTCCATTCGTCGACAAGCTCGTCAATCTCCTAATCAAATATTGCTGTCAGCACATGGAGAGTACGGGGAACGGGCAGGAAACAGTATGAACCGCATTGGCGTGAGCGGAAAGGGGCAATGCAAAAGGAGCATGCCGGGTTGTGGCCAGGCCAAGCTTAGCAGTTTTGTTCTTACTTACATCCTCGCTGAGCTTGATAAAATTCTGCTTGGACGTCGAGTACGATGGAGACAAGAGGTAGCGGATGAAAAAGATGACGAGGATCAGCTCAATGGCAGAGCGGACGGGATCGTTCTGATAGCTGGAGCGGACGTAACGGATCAGGACAGCTGATCCGGGAACTCGCTGGAACGTGTTGGAGGCGGCATCTAGCCAGACCGTCACCTGGCCGGGAAGCTCGTAAAAATCCATCGCGTGGCCTGACGGTTGTCAATCGCTGTCAATCGAGAGGTGAACGGCGTAGGTGCGGCAGTGTCTGTTGGGTGGAGAAGTAGCGGGTGTTTGCTGGGCGAGGGAATACAACACGTAGTGATGGTGTCGTCGACAGATAAATGATGTTTGTTGTCCGTGGAAAGAGATGCAGATGGCAAGAAAGGTTCAGTTATTCTCAGTCGGCAAGTCCGGAAAGTCAACGGCGACTTGCGCGGTCGCGTCTGATTACAGGGGCATTAAAGGGGCTCGAGGGGGCAACCGCCCCTGGGCGGTTTTCGCGGTAGAGAAGCTAGCCCTTAATAGTCTAGATCAGTTCTGGTTTTCAAGATTTGGTGGTGCCCAGGGAGGAACTAGGGAGAGTCTCATCACGTGAGACATACATCTTGTGGAAATCATCTCGTGGAGATGAGCATAAGGTACGTCGTACGCTCTTCCACGCTCTGAGGCCCGTCAACGTCAACAGACTTGCTTAAAAGAGTACGACACAATACGTCGTAAACCCGTGGAAATATTAAGTAAGAAATCAGCTTCAAGGTACTGCCTATTAACCATGGCATAGCTCGTGCAACATACGCATACTTCGCACAATGTACGGAGTAATATGTCGCACTTTGCCCCTTTACACGCGGTACGGATCACAGAAAACAGACTGGATACACTCAAGTCGCTCGGGTTTGAAACTCGAGCTGATTACACTGCCTTTTTTGCTTGACTACGTCGCGTACGGAGTACGGGGTACGACGTATTACGATGTATTTCATTGCTGATAAAACAGGCACCGAAATTAACGACGGCATCGCAGCCCCACATTTTAACTCCATTCTCTCAGCTACTATTCTCACACTGATGTACGGAATACTCCGTTGTTGCAACTCTCCTTGTCCCTCTCTTTCCCTTCGCCCTATGCCGCATTGACTCCTCGTTGGCCATGTTAGCCTTTTATCGCCCGCTCAGTACACGGCTCGCCTAGTTGAGCGCGTTTGCCGGCAAGGTGTCTGGGGGGAAGCATCTATCAAAGTATTGACCCTAGGAGGAAAAACAGATGCAATTGTCAGCAAACAAGCTCCGAATAAGAGCAACGACAGGAAGGGGTCAAGATCCAGCCCAGGAAGAAACTAACATCAATGCCCTACCACTGTGGAAATGATGAGTTGGTTGAGTTGATGGCCAACATAACGACGGTTTGGCACAGTTGCGTGCCACAGTCCAGGCCAACACCGAGCAGGTAGTTGTACTTGCGAAACCACACCGGGTGGGCTCGAAGCATATGGCCCATGAAAAAGAGCGAGGCAACAGCAGATGTGAAGATGTTGACAGTCTGTGAAACAGGCGATACGGTTGCACCGTACATGACGACGACCGGGTTGAGACGCGTTTCCAGCTGCCAGCAGGGCTTGTGTCGATGGAGAATATACACGGCGACGACGAGGATTGGGCAGGCAATAAAGGCGTAGTAGATCCAGTTGTACAGTGATGTTTTGACAAATATGACCCGGGGGCCCAACGCACCCAAAGGACAGCCAAGGAGTAGTAGTTCTTCGTCTTGAGCGCAAACCACGAGTTGCTCTCCAATGCACCAGTCAAGACGCATTTTCCAATGTTGTCAATAACAATGCGCATTACCCCGTAGCTGACAAAGGGGTCGAGCATTGTGCCGTACACTTGATTCTAGAACATCTCGCGCTCGGGAATTTTCATGTAAAAGCCAAACTTTTAAGCAGAGATGAGGTTGAGGTTCTGCTCGAGGATTTGGCGCCCAAAGGTCATACGGGCCAAGACGGCAGCAGGCCGGCCGGGGAAAAGAGCGCCTGCTAACAGCTCTGACAGAAAAGGACATGCCCACCTTCATATTGGCGATACCCCAAAGTATGCCATTGGGAAAGGTTGAGATGGTAGACACGATATAATATATACATATATATATATATATACATATAAATCCCCACCACGGCAGAGTAAAGTCGCCACCGTACAAAGCGCCGAGCGAGAGTGCATGCATACTAATAGTAAAGACAGGTACCACCAGTGTGGCACACGTGGCGTGCGCTGCATGAGATGGAGGTATGGGTCGTTGTAGTCCTCGCGATGGCCTTTGACAGCGTCGACAACGGCAAGGTAGGAGCTCTTGCCATACCATAACGCAGCATAAATGAGTGCGCCTCTAGAGTATACAAAGCCCCAGAAGAAGTACATGACGTACGACACGGACCACTACGGCAACGAGTACTCGTCCATAGCGGTCTGGTTGAGAGCAAAAGACGGCATGGAGATCACACGACCGATATTGTATCGCTGGCCGTACGGAGTAGGCATCGTAGGTACCCGATGACATGGGTGGAAAATTCTTGGCGTTGAGCGTGTTCGAAAAGTATAAAGCAGGGTAAATGGCCCACGATGCGGCGAGGGCGCCAACGATCAGTGACGCGTTTGCCCAGAGCGGTGAATAATTGGGGCTCAGGAAGGAAGCAAATTCTAATCGGCGCTGAGTGTTAGAATTTCTAAAGCCATAGTATCCAGAGCCGAGTAGATACCCAACCCGTTGCCATGGGCCATGTAACAGACGATGGGAAGCGAAGGCAGCATGGCTATAAGAAATGGCGGTCATTCATCAGTTACCAACTTGACTCGGCACACGAATAGCAGAGAAAGGGCTCCTCGGCATGATAAAAGGGACAGAGCTTTACGTACGGAAAATGACGCTTGGGAAGAACTGGTAGCAGACCGTGGCTGCAGCCACGTAGGTGAAGAAGGCCAGGGACCTCTTGGTCACAGACGGGTTGCGGTGCATGGCATTGAAGAGGGCAACGGTGGGCAGAACGCCTGGGTAGTATATCTTCGGTGGGCGAACCAAGATGTCCCGAAAACGGCCGGCCAGGCCGTAGCCGATCATCTGCGTGGTCAAGAGAAAAAGGATTCCCCATCCGGCGCCAACTTTTTTATCGTAATACAGCTCCATAGCGGAGAGCGGGCCGAGCCCGTTGGCCGTGTAGCACTAATGGAGAAGGAGCATCAATAGCTTTCTTCTTGAGGCAGCCCTGCTAGCACAAATGCACAAATCGGGAAGCAGTTATGGACAAGGGGGCTAACGTCAACAATATAAAAAGGGGGAGGGATGGTGAGGGGGGAAGAAAACGGAATGAAACAATGTACACGGGACGTACACTTCCCCAGTAGGCCACGACGATTAGAGCATGTTCCTTGGCATTCCACGCGCCCGGGTTGAGGCTAAAGGAATGTCCGAAAACGCGGATGCTGCGGCGAGGCAGATATCGGGCCATAAAGCTACCTATGCCCCGTGAAGGCAGTTGCACGGCGTAGCTCGTCAATATTGACGGGTATAGCTTGAAACGGTACACTGTAGCAATAGCATCGCCGGCGACGACTCAGAAAGTGGCAAGGAAGAAAAAGCGGAAGGTGAGAATGGGCTCGTCAAAGTCATTGTGGAGGTTAACGGCTTTGGCGACAAGTAGAATGGGGTAGTCCTGGAGACGAGGATCGATGAACTCCTCCGAATCGTCAGGCACGTTGACTTTGGTAGTGTCGGGGCCATTGTCTTGGTCCGTTTCTTTCTCATCGACGGCAGCGTTGGTACTGAGCTCGGCTTTTTTTTTCGTCGGCAGGGCTCACGAGATTTCCTGCCACAGCATCGACATCAGCGGAGACAAAGGTTGTTTCGGCCATTATGGCACGCATCGCCTAGGGCCTGGTAAAGATAATTCTCGGGTACCGCTGTCGTAATTTAGGCTTTAGCAGTAAGAGGCGAAGGAAGATATATGATATTCCGCTACCTACTTTTGCTTTCAAATACTCCCGCACATCCGTCGTCTTGGTATCTTATACTCTACTCCCTTTGTCAAGAGAAAACTTCAGGTATTTATATGTCTCATTCTCTGGCAAAGTCTCTGGCAATACAAGATACATGCAGCCGTGCAACACCAAATGACAAGGGGCAGGCATCATTCTGCCCCCGGAGTCTTGGGCTCAAAACGGGACAACCGCGTCCACTACAGACTGATACAAAACGAGCTCGCCATAGATATCGTGATTCTCCGTGGCACAGATCAGTCACTAGATACTGTATGTGGCTACTACGAGCACGCTATACGAGCTGGTCCAGTTCTTGTGCATTTATACACAAGCCAGACTACATGTAAATTGAGAGGCACGCCATGATGAAGGAAAAAGGAAGGTCTCTGGGAAGCAGTTTTCTCTATTTCGGCAGTTCGCAACAGGACACACACAAATGAACGGATGATGGGAGCCAATAAAAAGAAAAGTCCAAGATACCACTGAGGTTTCAATGACGAAAGAATCAAAGACGTTGGCCAAGCCATACACAGCACGATAGCTATTTGTAGGGGGCACAATGTAAAGTGCGTTCCGTTTTTCCATAATAATTACGAGTGCAATTCCCAGACATGTTCGACTAGCCTCCAGCCGCAGGGTGCTATCTAATACTTGTCGGTGCGTCTATGTGTGTCCTGCCTTGAAAATATGTGCATCTCAGGCCCGACCAGTCTGCCGTATGTCACATTGGATCCGTATCAGGAAGCTCGGGGCTCATCTCTTTGGGCAATGAGCGCATGGTTGCCTACAACATTAAGGCACCAAAGCTCGGCGCCTGGATTACCACGCCTGTGGCGTGCATAATGAACCTTTTCATCCTCAATGAATCGTTTTTCTTCCACGATGACCGCGATGTGCGCTTCACGACTCTACATGACGGCATTGCCATTGGTGCGACAAATATGTAAGAACGGTGAAGCGGTCCCCTCACTTTCTCGGTCCATGCACAACTTCGTTGAATGCTGAAGATATGGTGTCCGCGGCGTCGTCTACCACTACCCGTCATCCATACTTTCTGACAACATGACACCCTGCTGACACTGCTGACACAAATGCCAGGCTGCGGACAATGCAACCATTCAAAGGAGTGCCCAATGCATACGTGGTTGAGGGCACGGCATGGGCTAATGAAACCTATGCCCGCGTTCGCTGGGGCTGGCTCGCATTTCTCGGTGCGCAGATTGCCATATGCATTGCCTTTCTCGTCTTCACCGTTGCCGCAACGCACATTTCGGGCACAATGGTCCTGAAAAGCTCGCCCTTGGCGGCCCTCGTGGCCAAGGGCCACGAGGGCCGTGATACCATAGGAAATCTTAGCACAGAGGCCGACATGAAGAGGCGGGCGGCTCGCTGCAGGGCGGCTCTGGCTGGGAATGAGCTTGTCATCTGTCCCTAGGTATGCATCTACGCAGCTGCAACACGGAGGACCCCTGACCAAAAGTCAACCTGGGCGCATGCCTGTCTGGTGGGCTTTATCGGCCAGTACGAAAACCCGATCATCTAATACATCAAAAACCCAGACCTACATTAGCCTATTTACATCAATTGCTCTTTTATGTAGACCCGTGCGGCCGTTCTTGTATCATCCCGTCAAAACTGCCGAACCTACTTGGCCAACTGGTGGTGTTGGCCGCGGGCCATGAAGGTCAATGGAATCGTGTAATTCCATTGGCCAGTGTCATGTGGACCCGTTATGTTCTTTTTTCCTCCCCTCCTCCTCTCTCCCCGCTCAAGAACACTCATCATGGAGGACGAGCATCTCCGGTTCTCAACTCGTCTTAATGTCCATACAAGATGCGTGTCTTCTCTGCGCCCAAGAAAAAAAACTCCGCTTCGGGCTTCCGGGTGCTGAAATCTCTCCTATTCGGCGACACAGACTCATCTAGTAAAAGGCGGAGTATTATTTATATTAATATTATTAATCAAGTTATTATCGTCGTTAAAGTTAAATGTTAACGAGTTCTTATCATAATTATTAAGGTTAATAAAGGCTTAAGAAGTCAAGTTAATAATTTAAGAAATTAAGTTAATACCTTAAAAAGAGCTGGGTTTATAGCTTAAAATTTTAAGTTAAAGCCTAGTATAACTTAACGAGATAATACTTATAGCGGGTCTGCGGTGATTAAAGAGTTAACCGAAGTTAAAGCAAAACGAATAACTTTACGACGCTTCGTACTAAAAGTACTGTCTCGACGCTTTTAGGGCGCTAGTTTTAACTAAGAAATATACTTTTTTTTAATTATAGAATGTTAAAAAAACGAAAAGAATATAAAAAATATTACGAACGCGGTCTACTCTTTACGTATTCGTTGTCTCCTTTTAGGGTAATAACTTATCAAATATAGTAAGGAATTTTTTTAACTTACTTTTAAATATTTTTTTAACGTAATTTAACTTATATTTACTTTTTAATTTACTTAAGTTATTTCTTTAATTATAATATACCGGCTTTTGTAACTTATCTTTTGAAGTAAAATTAATAAGGCTCGGTTATATTTAAATTTAATAAATTTAAATATTAAAAGAATCCTTAAATATCCGTTTAATTAAATATTTATACTTAATACAATACGTATTAAAATAAAATAAATCGCCTTACCCCCTTTATTAAACCTAGGGTTACGAAATTAATTTATAGTATTTAATATTAATTTTAAATTAATATAATATTATAATATTAGTTAGTATTAGTATAACCCTTATACCAATTTAATATACTAATTATAGTATTTTAAACGCGTATACTACAATTAGTATACTAATTGTAGTATTAATTTAAAGGTTTAAAAATTAATTATAGTATACTAAATTAATTTAATTAATATATAATATATTAAAAATTTTATATAAATAATTAAAAAAGTAAATAAAATCTTAAAGTTTTAGATATTATATATATAAAGGGGGCGTTTTAAGTAATTACTTTAACGTTTTTTATATTAAAAAATATTTTTTATTTAATTAATTATTAATTAATTAATAAAAACTATAATTAATATTAATATACGCGTATATTATATTAATATATTAACTATAGTATTAATTTATATTTATATTATAATTAATATATTAATTTTAATTAATATTAATATAACTTTATATTATAATTAATATATTAATTCGTAACTTTAATTAAACCTTATAAAAATAAAACTTAAAAGTTATAACTCGTACGGTCCCTTAAGAAGACAGGACTTATTAATCTTATTTATATAATTATAAGGCGTATAAATTATTAAAAGGGATTTTTATTATTCTTTTATTTTATCTCGACCTCGAAGTCCGCGTAATAAATCGAAGTAACTCCCCTCTTAATTAAAATTTTCCGAGAGGGGAGTTTTAATTAAGAGTATTTACTTTTATATAATACCTTTCTTATATATTATCGCTTATAAGTAATTTTCGTATCTTTTTTATCGCTCCCCTCTCGTTTTATAAAAATTTTATTTTATTTTATTTAATTTTTTTTTAAGTTTTAAAATACCTCTTATCGTTCTCGTAATTTTTAAGAGTCTACTCTTAACGAGGTTATTAACTCGCTCTCTTTTATTACGCCGTATTATAATTAATCCGTTAAACCGCCTTTATACGGATAATTAATATTATAATAAACTTTTAATTAAAAGGTTATAAATAAAGAAAAATAAAGTAAAAAGGATAAAATAAATATAATAATTAAGTATAACTTATATTATCTCGATTTATTTCTCTTTTAACTTTTTTAATTAAATTATTTATAATTACTCTTATATATATATTATCGGGTTACCGGTGTTTTAAAAGATTACTTTTATTACTATATACGTCCGTAAGTAGTCTTACGGTAAGTGTATACTTTATAATATTAATAATATTTAATTCTTCTCTTTTATTTTTTATTTAATATCTTACTAAAAGGGCTTTACTTATAAATATCCGTTTACTATAGTTTTATTCGTTTTTTCCTTTTCTTTCTTTTAATGACTTTTATTTCTTTATTCGACTATTTATTCCTTTAAAATCGTAATATAAACGTAAATATTGTAAAATATTATAAAAATAACCCTTTATTCGATATAAATAAATAATATCGATTTATCCTTAACGTAATAGTATTCTCGTTACTTAGCGTGTATAAATACGCGCTTTATATATATATTATATAATTAAGTAATAGTTTTAATTAAAATATTTATATTAATAACTCTTTTAAAAGTAATAAAAGTAAAGTATCATATCTCTTTTCGCTTTATTTAAATAATTTCTTTAAACTCGATATAATTAATATTAATAAACTTTTATAAAGTTTTATAAACTTTATTATTTAACTTTATTATAACGTTTATTAAGTTATTAATATTAATAATTTATTTAACTTTTATAATTTTACGTTTCTTATATATTTATTAAATATATTAAATATTAATTATTAAATGTTTTTCTTTAATTATACCGAGCTTAATAAGAGAGTCGAAAAGGGATTTCGAATTAATATAAATAATTAAAGGGACTTTACGACCGAGGATTTAATTAACCGTTACTTTTAACGCGGCGGAGATATTAAAGTTATTCGTTATAACGTAAAGTTTAACCGTTAAAACGTTATAAGTAACTCTTTTATATTTAATAAAAGATTAATAAATAATATTCGTATTACTTATTATATTTCGTAAAATAATTATATAATTAACTTAAGAGTTTAAATTAATATTACTTATAAAGTTAACGTTTATAAAAACGATAATTTAAATAATTTTCTCGTTTAATAATATAAAGTAAAGTCTTCGCTTTTTATTATTAATTTATTATTAAATACGATTATTTAACGTTTTAAAGGCTTTTTAATCGAGACTTATATATTATACCGTAATAAATAAGTTATATATTACTTTAAGTTAATATATAAAAGTAATATAAACTTTATAAACTCGTTATATTACGTATAAAGCTGTATTTATTACTTATAAGAGTCCCTTCGTTTAACGCTTTTAAGAGAGTTAAATACTTTTATTTTTATAAAGTTTAATTAAATTATTATTAAACGAAATAAATACGTTTATTATTAACTTTTAACGTAATTTAACGAGGAATTTAACTTCTTAAAGTTATTTTTTTTCCTTAACGGTAAATATATTATTTATTAAAATTAACGTATTATTAATTTATAAACTTATTATATTAAATACTTTTCTTTTTATTATTAAAAAATATAGATTATAAGTCGATACTTTTATTTTAAAGGTTTTTATATAATAATTATAATATATATTAAATTAATAGTTTTTTACTTTTAAAACGTTATATAATAACTTTATAACCTTTTAAATTTCTTTAAATTAAATTTTAAGAGTATTACGAATTACTTTAAATAAATTAATAAAAAAATCTTTATTTAAAATCGTATTTAATTAAACGTAAACTTACGAAATATCTCGAACGAGGAGAGTAATATTTTCGTTTAAAAGTTTTACCGTTATAATATTTAAAATTAAACGTTAATTAACGCGTTAAATAATAAGCGATTATATAAATATTATAACTTTATTAACGTTATTATACGTCTAAACGATTAATCGGGACTTTTTAAGTACTTATACGGTGCTCTCGTTTTTAATTATATTAACGAAACGAGAGTTAAAAATACGTATACCCTTTAATACTTCGAAGCGTTATATTACTTAAAAAACTCTTTTTTTTATTAATTTAACGATCTTTATAACGCGAGACGTCTTAAACGACGGTTTAAATAATTAAATTTACTTATTATTAAATACGTAAATAATATATACGGCGGCGAGAGGGACTTTTCGTAGTCTTTTATAGTTATAACGCGGGGCCTTTAATACCGAGGGCGTTAATTAATCGACGGAGATATTTTTTTAAGCCGTTTAATTGGGAGTCCGTTCTCCGGTATACTTTTAAATAAATATACTTTATATATTAATATTATTATTATTACTAGTATTTATATTATAAGTCTCGTTATATATTATTAAAAGTTTATAAAGTTTAATTTAATAATTATTACTTTTATTTAAAGTTAATCTTTAAATTAAAATTAAGTTATTAATAATAAAAAAGTAAATTTTCTTTATATTTAAGCCGTTACGCGTACGAATTACTTTAATAATTTACCGTTAAACTTTAATACGTTATACTTCCTTTATAACCTTTTAAATTATTATATTACGTTAAGTAATAATAAAAGAAAAAGTAATAATAATAAAGATATATAAATAAACTTTATAAATAAGTAAGGTTAATATAAGTTTATTAAGTCTTATAATATTATTAACGGCTTTAAAAGTTATTTATAAGGTTATATTACGAGAGAGTTTAAAATTTTTAATAATAATAATTATATAAATTCATTTAATAAAGTTATAATAACGTTTAATAAAACCGACGGAGTTATAAACTTTTATAAATATTACTTTAATAATAAATCCGTTTAAAATTATATTATTATAAAACTCTTTAATTATAAAGTTAGTCTTTATATTATAAATAATAACATTTAAAGGGTTAAGATATATATTAATTTAATATTAAGGAAAATAATTTTATATATATTAAGCGGTTATATTTTTTAGTTGACGGTTAAGGGAGTAATTAATAACCTCGTCGATAATATATAAAAAAAGGTTACTATTAATATACGTTACGTTAACGATAATAAAGTTATTAAAAATAACGTTATTATTATATTTTAAGTTAATTTTAAAACGTTAAAAGTTTACTTAATAAACTTAATAATAATAATAAAATTTCTTAATTTTTTTAACTCTTTTAATTAACTTATATCGTCGTATTTAACTTTTAATAATAATTTTTAAAGTTAATTAACGGAAAAGTAATTAAACCGTTTATAAAGACGTCGGAGCTTTTATTTAAAGAAGAAATAATTAAAATTTAAACTTATAACGTTTATAATACCGATAAAAGCGTATCCGAAGTGGCGAGTAATTAAGATCCGTTTTTTAACGGTAATTAATATATCTTTAATACTATTAAAATACGCTTTAAGACGATTTATATCTTTTAAGTAAAAAAAAAGAAAGTATTAACTAGTATTATATAAAATATTATAATACCGATTAAAGTCTTTATAGTAATAAATTTTATAAATTTAATATTTTTAATATTAAATTTTATAAAAATAAAGCTAGTATTTATTATATTTTAACGTTTAAATATATTATTTATACTATATAAAACTATTTATATTTAATAATATAAAGTATATAACTACGCTTATATTAATAATAATAATATAAAAGTAATTAAAAACGTAACGAGGTTATATAAGTATTATTAAAAGAGAAGCTTTATTTTCGTAAGAGTTTTAATCGAAGTTAAAGTTTTAATTAAAGTCTTAAACGTTAGTTATAACGTAGAGAATTCGAGAGTTTATTAAGTTAATAATAACGTTAATCGCTTTTTAATTAAAAAGGGTATTAAATACCTTTATAATAAAATTTTTAGTTTATTTATTACTTTTATCGAGGTCTTCTTCGTTTTTTTCTTTAAAGTCTTTCCGAGATCTTTCGTAATTTAAAATAAAGCTCTCGTAAATTATACTTTTATTTTAATTATATACGTTTTATTTAACTTTATACTCTTTTTATTCTTTTTTCGTATATTTATAAGATTAATAGTCTGTTTTTTTATAAATATAATACTTCGTACTTTTATTTTAACGATAAAAACGGTTATTAATAAATATTTAATTATTAAAGTAATAGTTACGGCTTTAATTCCGTTTTAAACGTTATATATATCGAGAGAAGTAAAGAGTAATATTATAATAAGTACGATCCGTTATAAACGACTCGTTATTAATTAAATAAGTATTTATAATACTTTTAGTCCGTTTTTTAATAGTTATTTTTATTAATAAAATAACTATTATTTATATTATTATTATATTAACGGCGGTATACGAAGCTACGTCTTTATTAACGTTAAAGTATAATTTATAAACGGTTATTAACCGGTTATAAAGGTTATTTTTATTACGACAGTACTTAAATAAAAAATATTACGTAACTTATAATTTCTCAGAGAGTAATTATATAATTACCGAAGTAAGTTAATTTTAAGTACTTTTATTAATAATTATAAAGGAAAATAAAGTTTTATTTCTTTAAGTAAATTCGTAAAAGCGTTAACGTATTTCGTTTTTAAAACGGGTTATTATTCCGTTAACTATTAAATATTAATTATTATTATAATTATATACGAAATTAATATAATAATCTTTAACGGTTCCGGTAATTATAATTAAAAGTACTTTAACGAAGTAAAGTTCCGGAAAGCTTACGCGGTAATAAATATTAAAAAAGCGTTAAAGTTTATATTTATAACCTCGGTTATTACGGTTGCCTTCGTATTTATACTCGTTATTAATAACTCTATAAATAATAATAAGAGTATATTAAGTTTTTTTATCTTTATTTAATTAAGATTTTATTAAGTAATATTAAACGTTAATTATATTAAAAAAGGAATTAATATTAAAAAAAGAGTTATTTTTTTAAAGAGTTAAAGGGGCTCGATAAAAGTTATTTATAACCGTAAAGAGTCCTTTAACTTTTAAAAAAATAAATTAAAATCCTTACTTACGTTTATTATTACTTTTAGGGTATTTTAAGTACTCTTTATAGTTATTTAATTTAACGAACTTACTTTTATTATATCGGGGCTCTTTATTTAAGTTCTCGTCGTTTAAAGTTCCAGCGTTTTAAAAGAAGCCGTTTACTCGGTTAAGGGAATAAGTAAGGTTTTAATTAAAGAAATTAACGTAGTTATTAACTAAGTTAAAGTTTATTAAGTCTTTAAAATCGTAAAGATACTCTTTATTAATATAATTAAAAGTAAGCTTTTAAATATAATATTCGTATATTTTAATTTTCTCTTTTATTATTATAATTATTAATTATTCTTTAATTTATATATATAACGTTAATTTACTTAAAGTATATATTAATACCGAGCCGATCGTCGTTTTAATTATATTTAAGTTTTTAGCGTAAACGCCGGTTTAAATAAAGGTTTTTTAAAAAGTTTTATTAATAACGTTAAAGTTATTAAAATCGTTAATAATTTAACCTTTATAAATATTACGAAATTCTCTTTACGTATCGTCGTTAATAAAAGGAATAATATTAATAATAATATATACTTTTTTAATTATTATACTCTTAATTTCTTAATTAAATGTAAAGGGAAAAGCGAGAAAAGTAAGAGAATAAAGAAGTCTTTAATTAAATACCTTTACTTTATATACGTTATTTATTATAATAAAAGATTATTTAATTATATAAAGAGTAAAAGAGTATATATTATTATTAACGTTTTTTAAACTTATTCTTATTATTAATATTAATTAATTAATTAATATTAAGTTATTAGTATAAAGTACTATTAATTATAATATACGTCCGTAAATAATTCTTATAGTAAATATATATTCTATAGAGGTAATAATATTTATTCTTTATTTTAAACTTTTATTTAAGATCCTATTATAAAGGCTTTACTTATAAACGTCCGTTTATTATAATTTTATTCGTCTTTCTCTCTTCTTTCTTTTAATAACTTCCGTTTCCCTATCCGACTATTTATCCCTTCGTAATTATAGTATAAACGTAAGTGTTATAAAATATCGTAGAATTAATCCTTTATTCGATATAAATAAACTTCGGTAGTTAATTCTTAATATAATAGTAACCTCGTTTACTTAGCGTGCGCTTGTACGCGCCTTATATACTATATAATTAAGTAATAGTCCCGATTAAAATACTTATAAAAGTAATAAATAAAACAATAAATAAATAACGTAAAGTAAAATAAAAATATAATAAAAAATAATTAATAATAAAAGGCTTTACTCCGTATTTCTTTTTTAAATTTATTTTAATTAAAACTCTTTTTATTTTATTTTATTTTTAAATTTTTTTAATTAAGTTTTTAAAACAGTTAAGAAAATTATTTTAATAACTTTACGTATCCTTTTTTATACTAATTATTCTTCTTCGCTTTCATTACTATTATTTAATATAAGTAATTCGTTATTTTCTTTTTTTAATATTATCTTTTTTATATTTATTACTTCCTTAAGTATTTATATTAAACTTATTATTATAACCGTTTATCTCGTTAACTTTCTTTTTAAGTTTAAATATATAATACGCCCTTCGCTTCTTTTATCGCCGTTATCGTTTAACTTATTATTATTCAGTTCTTCTCTTCTCTTTACTTCTCTTATTTTCTTTTATTATTAATAGTTAATAACGTTTTATTATACCTTTTAATCGTTTTAAACTACTTTCTTAAGTAAATCTTTATTATAACTACGTATTAAAATAACGTTATTTAGTTATATTAATATAATATTACCTTTATTACCGATACGTTAAATAACGAATAACCTTTTTTATTAATACGTTAACTTTAACTTATATAATATATCGATCGTATATAAGTCATTTTAAACTAATATTATATTACTTTCTTTAATAATATTACTACTAACGTAACGCTTAAACTCATTTATAAAGTCTCGATTAAAAGCCTTCTTTTTACGGAACGTAATAATAACTTTAACCGCTTTAATTATATTTATTAAACGAGCTTTTAAAATACGGATACGTATATTAATAAGCTCTTTTAATAATATCTTTATCCGTTATTATAATAAACGTTAAGTGAGCGTTTTTAATTTTAATAAAGTAATTAAATTATAATTATATATTAAGTAAAAGGGGATATAATTATAAGAGGCTTAAATAAAAGTCTTATTTATAAATAAAATAAATTAAAGGTATTAACGTTAGTTTATATTACTTCCTTTTATAAGTTTAACGAGAAAGTTAATAATAAAGTAATAATTAACTTTAACGATATTATTAACTTTAAAGTTATATACGGAAAGGGGTATATACTTAATTTCGAGTCATATAATTTTAAATACGCCTTTAAATTCGTTACTACCGTTAATTACAATTTTATAAAATACGTTATACCGGTAAATAACGTAATTTCGTAACCATTTAACCGTATTAATAACGTCGTTTTTATATATAATATTAACCTTAACGAAACTAATAAGTCTATACTTTCTTTTAATAAAATATTTCTCTCTATTAATAATAAAAAGTATACTTTGTACGTTAATATATAATTTTTAAAATAACGTAATTAAAGGGATTTAAAATTAAGTAATATTAACTTTTTAATTTGTTTTTTATTTTTAATACTCCGGATAAGAGCGTTTAAGTTTTCGATTATTTTATAAAAGTTAAATTATTAATACTTTATTTTAAATTAATTAAAAGTAACTTATTGTCCTTTATAATTAATATTAAAATAATCGTTCTTAATTAAAAGTCGTTATTTATCTTTATCGTTAATTATACGCAGGGTTACGAAATTAATTTATAGTATTTAGTATTAATTCTAAATTAATATAGTATTATAGTATTAATTAATATTAATATAGGGTTTATATTAATTTAGTATACTAATATAATATTTTTTAAGAAAAATACTACAATTAATATACTAATTATAGTATTAATTTAAGGTTTTAAAAATTAGTTGTAGTATATTAAATTAATTTAATTAGTATATAGTATATTAAAAAAATTATTTAATTAATTAAAAAAGTAAATAAAATCTTTAACCTTTGAATTTTATTTATATTAAAGGGGCCTTAAAAGCCGTTACTTTAGCGTTTTTTAAATTAAAAAATAACCTTTCTATAATTAACTATTAATTAATTAATAAATACTACAACTAGTATTAATATGAATACTACAACTAGTATTAATATACGCGTATACTACATTAATATACTAATTGTAGTATTAGTATGCCCCTTATATTAATTTAGTATATTAATATAGTTTTTTTTAGAAAAATACTACATTTAGTATACTATATATAGTATTAATTAATTTAATATATTAAAATACTATAATTAATATATTAATTCGTAACCTTGATTATATGTATCGAGTTACGTTCTTTATTTTAAGAGAGCCGTTATAAGTATCGATCCTTATAAAGGTAATAAACCGATTACGCGATAAAGCGACGGCGCTTTTTTACTTTAAGATTAAGAGGGATCTCGAAGTATATTAAATAAATAATTAATATTTTACTTTGACGAGTTTACTTCTCGGCCGAGTTAAAGAGTTTTAATTTTAAGTCTTTAATTATTTAAATAAAGGCCTCGGTTATAATAATATCTTAATAAAAGATTTAAAATTTGATAAAATCCTTTAAACTTACGGCGTCCTCCTCGTTTAAGTTTTAATTAAAACTTTATCTCTTTAAGCGGCGGGATAATATATTAACGACTATGTTTTTAAAGTTAAGTATATAACGAACTTTGAAGTCGAACGAGTAAATTTAAGTAACTTAATATAATAATAAAGATTTAAGTAAGTAAGTCGTTTAATACTTAAGTTAATAAATAAGTATAAGGGCGTTAATTTCGAGTATAAAATAAGTCTTATATAAAAAGCTCCGTATACGTTATAAGCAGGGTTGCGAAATTAATTTATAGTATTTAGTATTAATTTTAAATTAATGTAGTATTGTAGTATTAATTAGTATTAGTATAGCCCTCATACTAATTTAGTATACTAATTGTAGTATTTTATACGCGTATACTATAATTAGTATATTAATTGTAGTATTAATTTAAGGTTTTAAAAATTAATTATAGTATACTAAATTAATTTAATTAGTATATAGTATACTAAAATTTTTATATAATTTATTAAAAAAGTAAATAAAATCTCTAAGTTTTAAATTCTATATATATAAAAGGGGCGTTTTAAGTAATTACTTTAACGTTTTCTATATTAAAAAATAATTTTTATTTAATTAATTATTAATTAATTAGTAAAAATTATAATTAGTATTAGTATACGCGTATACTACATTAGTATACTAATTGTAGTATTAATTTGCCTTTATACTATAATTAGTATATTAAATTAGTATGAAAAAAATCCATACTAATTTAGTATATACTACATTAATTTTAATTAGTATTAATATGGCCTTATACTACAATTAGTATACTAATTCGCAACCCTGGTTATAAGATATAAATAACTCTTTTATATTCTCGCTTAATAATATCGTACTAGGTTTTAACGTTAAATTATATTTTACTTTTATAACGGGCCAGCTTTTAAACTTTACTAATAATTTATTATAGAATAACTCTTTATTTAATAAAGTTAATATCAATTATTAAAATAATTAAGTTTACGTTAAAATTATAAAAAATCGTAATTAAAAGTAAAGGGAAAGAAATAACTTTTTTTAGCTTATTAAAAGTAAATTATTAATCGAGTTTTTATATAAAACGCGTATTTTTTTTAAATAGTTTTTATAACGGGCGGGCGATAATAATGAAGTAATTAATTTGTAATTAATAAAAGATTATTAACTTAATAAAGCGGCGTATATCCTTAATATTAATATATATAAACTAGTTTATAATCTTTTAAGTATTACTTTATTAAGGGAGGCGCCCTTTTAACGTATAAGTAAATCTTAATAAGTCGACGCGCTTTTAATATTATTAAAATTTCTCGGCGGCCGTAGTAACGCCGGTTAACTCGAAGTTAATTAAAACTTTATTTACGTTCCGTATATACTCGAAAATAAAGCGGCGTAGTCTTAACGTAATCAATGCTTTATTATATATTATTTTCAAAGCCTTAACTATAACGTCGTTAATATAAAGCCGGGCTATTATAAATATTAAATTATTAAGGATAATAATTACGTTACGTTAAAATTGAGTAATAAAGTTAATCGCGCTTTACGAGAGAGTAATATTATATAAGAGCTTAATAATCGTTTTAAAGTAATTAAGTCCTAGTTACGCGGGTCGAGAGAGATTTAATTATAACCCGAGAAAAAGTCTATTACTATATAAATTTATTATTTATTAAAGTTATTAACGAACTCGTCGACTGCCGGCGCGGTAAAAGTATCTTTAATCGTAACCGCGTTAATTTTTATTACGTTATTAATATAGTAAAACCTATAATTTTTCTTTTTAATTAAAAACTACGAGTTTTAATAAATATTATAACTTCTTTTTAATAAGTTATTATCGAGTTTATCCTTTAAAAGTAAATTAACCTCGTTTGGTAAAGCTTTCGAGATTAAAATAAAGTACGTTTATTATATTCGATAAAGTATTATTCGAATCTCTTATAAGGAAAGTTAATATAATTAATATCGTTAAAAGTTTAAATAAGAGTATCTTCTTTATTAATTATAATATATTAAAATAACTCTTTCTCTTAAAGTAATAATTATTTTAATAACTTTTTAAGTATAACGGCCGTCCGCTCGGGTATTAAGCGGTAACCCGGGGCTTATTATAAAAAGCGCGGCGTAATAAAGTCGTAAAAGTTAAAATTATTATTATTAATAATATAATATTAAGTTACCTTTTCCTTTTCCTTTTCCTTTTTTTTATAATAAGTTACTCTTTAATATTAATTTATTCGACGGGGCGTTAATAACGAGCTTAACTTTATTTATAACTCGTTTATATAAAGTAAAAATTTCGTATACTTTTAATCCGATTTCTTTAACGATATAAAATATAACCGGTTTCTCTTTATTATTCTCTCTTAAAATAAACTCTTAATTAAAAATAATACATAAAAAATTTTAATTATATTACGCTCTCTTTTATTAAGGTCTTTCTCGTTATAAGTAACGCGTTACTTATTAAACGCGTTATTTACTCTTTTAATTAATTAATAAAGTTATTAAAGAAAAGGGATTATTTAACGATTATAAATATAATAATTTTCGTATAATTAATAATTAATTTAATTAAATAATAAACCGTCGTTATTATATTTAAACTTAAACTTAATTTAACAAAAGAAAAATATACCGAATAACGGTCTTTTTACGCTTATTATATTATCGTCGTAAATATAAAACTATATAATAATAATATAAGTACCGATTTATACGTTAATTTTAACCTCGCCCCGGAATTATCGCTTAGTTCTGTAAAAACTCTTCGAGGTTACTTTTATTTATATAATAATTATCTTTACTTTTTTAATAAACGTCTCGTTAATAATATTAACCGTAAACCCGCTATTAATAATAATAATAAAAAGTAAACCGTTAATTATAAAGTCGCCGATAATACTTAATAAGTAACTTAGAATATTAACGATAAACTTTTAAGGGGTAACAAAGACTTATTATATAAAGGATTTTATTACTATAAGCTTTTAAATAAAAGTCTCGTAAAGATACTTAATTCACTTCTTAACTCACTCCTTTATTATAGTCTTAAAAAAGTTTATATAAACTATACTTATCAGGGTTGGGAATTAATATTGTAGTATTTGAAAATATTAATATTACATGTAATATTTGTAATATTTTATTACATGTAATATTATTACATGTAATATTAATACGACCTTTTAAATATTATATGTAATAATATTACATGTAATATTAATACGGCCTTTTTACTTGTAATAATATTACATGTAATATTAATATAGCCTATATTACATGTAATATTATTATATATTATAAAAGGTATTATTATATTAATATTATTTAATATAATATATTTTATATACGTATAAAAAAAGTAATATAAAATATAAAAACGTAATTAATAAAACTTTATTATAAAAAAGTTACGTTTTACGTTTTATTAAACGATTATATTATAAAAAAATATAAGTTTATTATAATTATTTATCTTTATTAATTAACTTTATAAAATATAATTATTCGTTAATTTATAATTTAAAAGATAAAAGAGATAAGTTAAAGATAACGTTATTTAATATTATTCGTTAGTTTAAAATTCGAAAGATAAAAGAGATAAGTTATTTTAATATTATTCGTTCGTTTTTTATTCGAAAGATAAGTTAAAGATAACTCTATTAAATATTACTCGTTAATTTAGAATTCGAAAGATAAAAGATATTAATTATTTTAATATTATTCGTTAATTTTTATTTAATAAATAAGTTATAAATAACTTTACTAAATGTTATTCGTTTATTTATAATTAAAAATTTTTTTTAAGTTATTTTAATATTATTTATTAATTTTTATTTAAAAGAAATAAATAAAAAATAATATATTTTAATATTATTTTTCTTTTTTATTAAATATTTAACTATTAATAACTTAAAAAGAGTTATTATTATTTATAAGTTATTTATAAAATAAATAAAAGTAAATACTTTAATTTATTATTATTTCCTTTTAATAATATTATTATACGTATAACTTTAATTAGTTAAGTTAAGAAATTATATTACTATTTTATTAATAATATATTAAATTTTAATAATTTATTTTTAATTATAATTATAAAAACGTTTATATAATAACGTTTTTTAATTTAATTATTATTATATTAAAAGTTATATACTAATATATTTTATTATTAAATAATATTATATAACCTTATAATAAATGTAATATATTATATATAATAATTATTACATATAATATTATTACATATAATAAAATATTATAAATATTACATATAATATTATTATATATAATATTAATACGGCTTTTTAACTTATAATAATATTATATATAATATTAATACGGCCTATATTATATATAATATTATTATATATAATGTCGGGTCACCGGTATTTTAAGAGATCACTGTTATCACTGTATACGTCCGTAAGTAGTCCTGCGGTAAGTATATACTCTTGTAATATTAAAGATATCTAATTCTTTTATTCTAACTTCTATTTACTATCCCGTTAGAAGGGCTTTACTTATAAACGCCCGTTTACTATAATTTTATTCGTCTTTTCCTCCTCTTTCTTCTAGTAACTTTTATTTCCTTATCCGATTATTTATTCCTTTGTAATCGTAGTATAAACGTAAGTGTTATAAAACGTTATAAAATTAAACCTTTATTCGATATAAATAAATATTTATAATTAATTTATAATATAATAGCTTTATTACTTAGCGCGCGTCCGCGCGTACCTTGTATATTATATAATTAAACGGTAATCTTAATTAAAATACTTATACTAATAACTCTTTTAAAAGTAGTAAAAGTAAAGTATTATATCTCTTTTCTCTTTATTTAAATAGTTTTTTTAAGTTCGATATAATTATTATCGATAAGCTTTTATAAGGCCTTATATACTTTATTACTTAGTTTCGTTATAACGTTTATTAAGTTATCGACGTTAATAATTTACTTAACCTTTATAATTTCGCGTCTCTCGTATACTTATTTAATATATTAAATATTAATTATAAAGCGTTTTTCTTTAATTATATTAAATTTAATAAGAGAGTCGAAAAGGGATTTCGAATTAATATAAATAATTAAAGGGACTTTACGACCGAGGATTTAATTAACCGTTACTTTTAACGCGGCGGAGATATTAAAGTTATTCGTTATAACGTAAAGTTTAATTATTAAAACGTTATAAATAACTCTTTTATATTTAATAAAAGATTAATAAATAATATTCGCTTTACTTATTATATTTCGTAAAACGATTACGTAACCGACTTAAAAGCTTAAATCGGTGTTATTTACGAAGTTAACGTTTATAAAGACGATAATTTAAATAGTTTTCTCGTTTAATAATACGAAGTGAAGTCCTCGTTTTTTATTATTGATTTATTATTAAATATAATTATTTAACGCTTTAAAAGCTTCTTAATTAAAATCGGTATATTATACTATAATAAATAAGTTATATATTACTTTAAGTTAATATATAAAAGCGATATAAGCTCCGCGGACTCGTTATATTATATACGAAGCCGTATTTATTACTTATAAAAGTCCCTTCGTTTAACGCTTTTAAAAGAGTCGAATACTCTTATCTTTAAATAATTTAATTAAATTACTATTAAACGAAATAAGTACGTTTATTATTAACTTTTAATATAATTTAACGAGGAATTTAACTTTCTAGAGTTATTTTTCTTCTTTAACGGCGAATATATTATTTATTAAGATTAACGTATTATCGGTTTATAAACTTACTATATTAAAAGCCTCTCTTTTTACTATTAAAAAATATAAGTTATAAGTTAATACCTTTATTTTAAGGGTTTTCGTATAATAATTATAATACGTATTAAATTAATAATTTCCCGCTTTTAAAACGTTATATAATAACTTTACGACCTTTTAAATTTCTTTAAATTAAATTTTAAAGGTATTACGAATTACTTTAAATAAGTTAACAAAGAAGTCTTTATTTAAAATTATACTTAATTATACGTAAACTTACGAAATATTTTAAACGAAGAGAGCGGTGTTTTTATTTAAAAGTCTTACCGTTATAATACTTAAAATTAAACGTTAACTTATACGTTAAATAATAAACGATTACGTAAATACTATAACCTTATTAACGTTATTATACGTTTAAACGATTAATCGAGACTTTTTAAATACTTATACGGTACTTTCGTTTTTAATTATATTAACGAAACGAGAGTTAAAAATACGTATACTCTTTAATACTTTAAAACGTTATACTATTTAAAAAACTCCTTTTTTTATTAATTTAGTAATTTTTATAACGCGAGACGTTTTAAACGACGGCTTTAATAACTAAATTTACTTATTATTAAATACGTAAATAATATATACGGCGGCGAGAGAGACTTTTCGTAGTCTTCCGTAGTTACGGCGCGGGGCCTTTAATACTAGGAGAGCCGGTTAATTAACGGAGATATCCTTTTAAGCCGTTTAATCGAGAGTCCGTTTTCCGATATACTTTTAAATAAATATACTTCGTATATTAATATTATTATTATTACTGGTATTTATAATATAAGTCTCGTTTTATATTATTAATAGTTTATAAAGTTTCGTTTAATAATTATTTTTTTTACTTAAAGCTAGTCTTTAAATTAAAATTAAGTTATTAATAATAAAAGAATAAATTTTCTTTATATTTAATCCGTTACGTATACGAATTACTTTAATAATTTACCGTTAAGCCTTTATACGTTACACTTCCTTTATAACCTTTCGAATTATTACGTTACGTTAAGTAATAATAAAAGAAAGAGTAATAGTAATAAAAATACGTAAATAAGCTTTATAAATAAATAGAGTTAATATAAGCCTATTAAATTTTATAATATTATTAACGGCCTTAAAAGCTATTTATAAAGTTATATTATAAAAGAGTTTAAGAATCTTAGTAATAATAATTATATAAGCTCGCTTAATAGGGCTATAATAACGTTTAATAAAATCAACGGAGTTATAAACTTTTATAAATATTACTTTAATAATAAATCCGTTTAAAACTACGTTATTATAAAACTCTTTAGTTATAAAGTTAATACTTACGTTATAAATAATAACGTTTAAAGGGTTAAAGTATATATTAATTTAATATTAACGGAAGTAATTTTATATATATTAAACGGTTATATCTTCTAGTTAATAGTTAACGAAGTAATTAATAGCCTCGTTAATAACGTATAAAAAAGGGTTACCGTTAATATACGTTACGTTAACGATAATAAAACTATTAAAAATAACGTTATTATTATCTTTTAAGTTAAATTTAAAGCGTTAAGGGTTTACTTAATAAATTTAATAGTAGTAATAAAACTCTTTAATCTTTTTTAACTCTTTTAGTTATTTTATATCGTCGTATTTAACTTTTAATAATAGTTTTTAAAGTCGGTTAATAAAGAGATAATTAAAACGTTTATAAAGACGTCGGAGCTTTTATTTAAAAAAGAAATAATCGAAACTAGGGGTCGCGGCGCCTATAATATTAATAAAAGCGTATCCGAAGCGGCGAGTAACCGGGACTTATTTTTTAACGGTAATTAATATATCTTTAATATTATTAAAATACGCGTTGAAGCGATTTATATCTTTTAAGTAAAGTAAAAAAAGGGTATTAATTAATATTATATAAAATATTATAACTCCGATTAAAGTCTTTATAATAATAAATTTTATAAATTTATTATTTTTAACGTTAAATTTTATAAAAACGGTACCGTTATTTATTATATTTATTTTAACGTTTAAATATACCTCTTATAGTATATAAAATTATCCGTATTTAATAATAAAGTATATAATTATACTTATATTAATAATAATATTATAAAAATAATTAAAAATATAACGAGATTATATAAGTATTATTAAAAGTAAAGTTTTATAAGAGTTTTAATTAAAGTCTTAATAAGAGTCTTAAACGTTAATTATAACGTATAAAATTTAAGAGTTTATTAAGTTAAAAACGACGTTAATCGCCTTTTAATTAAAAAGAGTATTAAACGCTTTTATAACGAAACTCTTAAATTACTCGTTATCCTCGTTAAAATCTCCTTCGTATATAATTTTATCTTCCTCTTCGAAGTTATTCCGAGGTCTTTCGAAGTTTATAATAAAACTCTCGTAAGTTATACTTTTATTTTAATTATACGCGTTTTACTTAACTTTATACTTTTTTTATTCCTTTTTTATATAATTATAAAATTAATAGTTCGTTTTTTTATAAATATAATACTTTATATTTTTATTTTAATTAATACGGTTATTAATAATTATTTAATTATTAAAGTAACGGTTACGGCCTCGATTACGTTTATAACGGTATATATATCGAGAGGAGTAAGGAATAATATTATAATAAATACGGTCCGTTATAAACGACTCGTTATTAATTAAGTAAGCGTTTATAAAGCTTTTAATCCGTTCTTTAACGGTTATCTTTATCGATAAAGTAATTATTATTTATATTACCGTTATATTAACTATTATATACGAAGTTACGTCTTCGTTAACGTTAAAGTATATTTTATAAACGCTTATTAACCGGTTATAAAAACTACTCTTATTACGAAGGTATTTAAGTAAAGAGTATTATATAATTTATAGTTTTTTAAAGAGTAATTAAATAATTATAAAAATAAGTTAATTTTAAATACTTTCGTTAATAGTTATAAAAGAAAATAAAGTTATATTTATTTAAACGGATTCGCGGAAGCGTTAACGTATTTCGTTTTTAAAACGGGTTATTATCCTTATAATTATTATATATTAATTATTACGGCAGCTACGTATAAAGTCGATATAGTAGTCTTTAATAGTCTTAATAGTTATAATTAAAAGTACTTTAACGAGGTAATACTTCGAAAGGCCCGTACGGAAATAAGTATTAAGAAAGCGTTAAAACTTATACTTATAGCCTCGGTTATTACGACTACTCTCGTATTTATTTTCGTTATTAACGGCTTTATAAATAATAACGAGAGTACGTTAAGTTTCTTTATCTTTATCCGATCGGGATTTTATTAAGTAATATTAAACGTTAATTATATTAAATAATAAGTTATTATTATTATAAAAGGGGTTACTTTAATAAGTTAAATTAATTTAATAAGGATTATTTAAAGTAATAAAAAGACCTTTAAGCTTTAAAGAGATAAATTTAAACCCTTAATTACGTAAGTTACTTTCTTTAAACTATTTAAAGTAGTCTCTCGAGTTACTTAACTTAACGAACTTACTTTTATTATACCGGAGTCCTTTATTTAAGTCCTCGTTATTTAAGGCTCGTACGTTTTAAGGGAGAGGAGGTTTTATACGTTTAAAAGGGTAAATAAAATTTTAATTAAAAGGAAAATAATTAACGTAATTATTAATTAAATTAAATTAAATTAACTCCTCGAGATTATAAAGGTATTCCTTATTAATATAGCCGGGAATAAGTTTTTAAATATAATACTCGTACGTTTTAATTTTCTCTTTCTTTATTAAAGTAATAAGTTAATATCCGGTTTATTTATATTATTTTAATTCGTTTAAAGTATTTATTAATACGGAGTTAATCGATATTTCATTTACGTTTAGGCTTTTAATATAAGTGTTATACCGGATAAGAGTATTATAAAGGGTTTTATTAATAACTTTATAACTATTAAAATTATTAATAATTTAACCTTTATAAGTGTTACGAAACTCTCTTTATACGTCGTTATTAATAAAAGGAGTAATTTTAATAATAATATATAACTTATTAAACGTTATACTTTTACTTTTTTAGTTTTATAAAGAGGGATAGTTAATAAAGAGAGGGGTTTAAAAAAGTCTTTAATTAAACCTCTCTTCTTTATATATATTATTTATTATAATAAGAGAGAGAGTATTTAATCTCGTAAAAAGTAAAGGAATAAAAAAAGGGTAATATTATATAATTTAAAACGGTTTAAAATATTAACTTATCCTTATTATTAATACCGTTTAATTAATTAATATCGGGTTACCGGTATTTTAAAAGATTATTATTATTATTATATACGTCCGTAAGTAATCCTACGGTAAGTATATACTCTTATAATATTAAAGATATTTAATTTTTTTATTTTAACTTTTATTTATTATCCCGTTAAAAAGGCTTTACTTATAAACGCCCGTTTACTATAATTTTATTCGTCTTTTCTTTCTCTTTCTTTTAATAGCTTTTATTTCCTTATTCGATTATTTATTCCTTCGTAATCGTGGTATAAACGTAAGTGTTATAGAACGTCGTAGAATTAAGCCTTTGTTTGATGTAAATAAATATCTATAATTAATCTACGATGTAATAGCCTTATTACCTGGCGCGCGCCCGCGCGTACTTTGTATATTATATAATTAGGCGGTGGTCTTAATTAAAATACTTATATATAATAATTTTTATAAATATTATATATAATATTATTATATATAATATATTATTAGTAATATTTGTAATATTAATATATAATAATATTACATATAATATATTAATTCCTAACCTTGATACTTATAATAAAATTCGAAATATCCGTAAATAAAGTAGTTAATTAACGGACTACGTTAATATTAAGTTAAACGATTTATTATATAGTTAATTTAACGTTAATATTTATAGTTACTCGTACGTAACGTTACGAATTAATATATTAATTATAATATTTTAATATACTAAATTAATTAATACTACATATAGCATACTAAATATAATATTTTTCTAAAAAAAACTATATTAATATATTAAATTAGTATAAGAGTTATATTAATACTATAATTAATATATTAATGTAGTATACGCGTATACTAATACTAGTTATAGTATTTTTTAATTAATTAATAGTTAATTATATAAAGGTTATTTTTTAATTTAAAAAACGTTAAAGTAACGGCTTTTAAGGCCCCTTTAATATAAATAAAATTTAAAGGTTAAAATTTTTATTTACTTTTTTAATTAATTAAATAATTTTTTTTTAATATACTATATATTAATTAAATTAATTTAATATATTATAATTAATTCTTAAAACTTTAAATTAATACTACAATTAGTATACTAATTGTAGTATTTTTTAAGAAAAATACTATTAAGAAAAATACTATATTAGTATATTAAATTAGTATAAACCCTATATTAATACTAATTAATATTATAATACTACATTAATTTAAAATTAATATTAAATACTATAAATTAATTTCGTAACCCTGCTCGTACGGCGGTATTTATAATAAAAGTAATTAAGCTATTTTAATTAAAAGTCTTATTAATAATAATATTAATTTACTTTAACCACTTATTATTCGTAATTAAAGTAAGCTCGGTAAGTATTATAACGGGATTATTTATTACCGCCGTTATACGAGTCCGCTTAACTTCTTATAAATAAGTTTTAAGAGTTTTAATATCCTCCGTTACTTCTTTACTTAAATTAAAAAATACCCTTTTCTTTAATAAGTCGGGAAGCCGTTTACGTTACGAGAGATTTAGAGAGTATACCTTTATAACCTTTATAAAATAAATAAAAATAAGGATTTAATTAAAAGGTAAGTTACCTTTAAAAATAATTAACCCGTATTTAATAAAAAAAAAGTAATATATTAAACTTTAGTTAATACTCTCTCTCTAATATCCGTAATAACTTTACGTATTATTATAACGTTAAACGAGGTTAAGTAACGTTTTAAAAGAAATTAAATTATATTACGAATATACTCGCCGTCCCGGAAATAATAAAATAAAATATTTTTAATAAACTCTCTTATCTCATTATTTACTTTTAAATATAATTAATTAATACAAGTATCTTAATATATTATATATTAACCCGTTTATAACGTCCCGCTCGTACGCTTTATAATTGAATATTATATAACTTTACCCGTTATAGTAATAATAAAAAAAGTTATTATAACTTTAATTATAACCGGCGTTACGCGACCCATAATAACCGTTACGTTATATTATATATAATACCGTAGCCTCTCTCCCTTCCTTTACTCCGAGTATACTTAACCGAGTTAAAAATAATCCCGTTATATATATTCGAGTATATTTAAGGCAGCGGGTATTATTATTATCCGCACGCGTGAGGGGGCGGCGGGTATTAAAGAAAGTATCGAGAGTAGGGCGCCAAGTCGATTAAGGATTTAATTGATTTTTACTTTTATAATCGTAGTTTTATTAATTATTTTTATATAATTAATCGTTATACGTAAGAGCGCCGATATTAACCGTTTTATTTTAATTTATTAACCTCTTTTAATTAATTACGTCGTATTAAAAGCGACGTTTTTCTTTAATTTTAACTTAAACTTTACCGTTTTAACCGGAGGCGTAACTTCGTTATCGTTAAAGAAAGAGTTAAATATTAATATCGAAGCCGTTGAGTTTAAGTTATCTTTATTTATTTATAACTTATTTATTTATATAATTACTTAATTAATCGATTATTTTACGATAAGTAACGGTATCGATTTTATTACGACATTTATTAAAGCGTTAAAAGATTATTAATTAAATACTTTTAAAAATAACGGTTATTAAATCCTTTATAACGGGTATAAACGGTAGTCTTTTTTACTTTTATAAAGAGCTTTTTAAACTTACGACGTTATTTACGGAACGCCGTACCCTCATTAATAAACTTTAACTTAATAACTTACTTATTTAAACGCTTATAAACGTCCTCCGTTTACTTAAGGTCCTCTTTTTAAAACTCATTTTTTAACGTATATTAAAACGCTTTTTAATTACTTCCGGCCTCTCGGGTTTCTCTAATCTTTTTTTTTAAAAGAGTTTTAATTTAAAAGTCGTAATATATAACGAATTATTTAAAATAAAAGGCGTCAAATAACTTAATAAATCAAACTTAAAAGTTAAAGTTTTTTTAAATATTTAATAACTCTTTTATTAATAAATATAAAGAGTTATTTATTACTTAATTACGGTAACTTACCGTTTAACTTAACCTTATTTTATATTTCGATAAAGCGATTAAGTAAGTCGTATATTAAGTCGGCTTTAAATGAAAAAGTCGGTTTAAGTTTAAAGTCGAGGTTCGTTAATAACTCGTTAATCGGTGTACGGATATCTTAAAAGGTTAAAGTAATACCTTTTATATTAAAACGAATATTAAAATTATCCGTTATAATAAGTTTAAAAGGGTTACAGTATCTTATAACGAGGTTAAGTTAAAGTAATACGTTAATTTAAACGAATCGAGTAATTATTAATTCGGAATATTTATTTCGTTAATAAATACGGACGTATTAAATATTATCGTTAAATATAATTTATTTGAAATCCGTAAAAGATAAAGAGCCGTCGCTTATATTATAAAATAAAAGTTATAATATATAAAGACGAAGCATATAATAATAAAAAGTAAATAAAAATAATAAAAGTAAATAACAATAAAAGAAATAAAAAAGTAAAAATATATGTATATATTTTTAAAAGATTATATTTAAAGTTCGTATATATTGTTAAAGTTTTTTAATTAAAAGTTTATTGTTATTATTATTTTCCTTTATTTATAAAAAGTATTAAACATACTTTATACTTCTATTAAAATTCCTCTTCGCTTTTAATTACCTTTATTTTTTTTTTAATCAGAGCCGCCTTAACTTCGCTTATATCGTTAAAGTCTTCTCTTTAACCGAGGACTCTCTTTTAAGTCGTTATATATTCTCGTAAAGTCTTACGTCGGACTTTTAATTAAAACTTTCTTTTATTTTATTAACTTATCGTTTAAGTGGCCCGTAAGCGGTACTCGTTACTTAATTCTCGTAATCCTTAATTAAACTTTATACGGAAATAATTTAAACTTATTTTTATTATTATTATATAAGAACTTATTTAAAGTTTTTTAATTAAAAGACTCCTTTTATAGTTAAGTTTATAATATTTTATATATAAACGAGCCCCGATTAAGTTATTTATACGTTAAATCGTAATACTTTTAAAAGTATAATTTAACTTTACTTAAAAGTATGTATTATTATAACTTCGTATATTTATAAATAAAAAAAGTTACTTACTTACCGCTTCTTTTAATTTTCTTTAATATATACTCTATCGAGATTAAAAGAAAGAATCTTTTATATTTTTATTTATTTTTCTTTTTACTTTATTTGAATTTTATTAATTTCGTTCCCTTTCGTAATTTATTACGTTACTCTTATATCTTTATTCTTTTTAATATTATATCTTTAATTAAAAGTATAACGAAAAGAAAGAAGTATAAAGAGATCCTTACTTAAATCGTTAATAAAATAAAATAAATCGCCTTACCTCCTTTATTAAACTTTACGAAAATAAAACTTAAAAGTTATAACTCGTATAATCCCTCGAGAAAATAAAACTTATTAATTTTATTTATATAATTATAAAGCGTATAAATTATTAAAAGGGATTTTTATTATTTTTTTATTTTATCTCAACCTCGAAGTCCGCGTAATAAATTAAAGTAACTTCCCCTTTAATTAATCTTCTCTGAAAAGGGAGTTTTAATTAAAAGTACTTACCTTTACGTAATACTTTTCTTATATATTATCGCTTATAAGTAATTCTCGTATCTTTCTTATCCCCCCTCTATCGTTTTATAAGATTCCTCGTTTTATTTTTTCTTTTTCTTTTCTTTAAGTTTTAAAATACCCCTTATCGTTCTCGTAATCTTTAAAGGTCCACTCTTAACGAAGTTATTAACTCGCTCCCTTTTACTACGCCGTGCCGTAACTAGTCCGTTAAACCGCCTTTATACGGATAATTAATACTATAGTAGACTTTTAATTAAAAGGTTATAAGTAGAGAAGAATAAAGTGAAAAAGATAAAATAAGTGTAGTAACTAGGTATACCGTATAACTTATATTATCCCGACTTAGTATAACTTAATATTTTATTTTTTTAAATTAACGCGTTTAACCCGTACTTTTAAGTAAAAGAAATTAATAACAGTAAAAAGATAGACTTTTAAAAACGGTATTAATTAATATTAAACTTAACGCTTTTCATTTATTTATTTATAACTTTAATAAAGTATTATTATAATATTTTTTATTTCGTTAATAATATAAACGTATATATTTTTTCTCCGCTTTAATTTAATAGTTTAAAAAACTTATTTATTTTAAAGTAAAGGCTTATATATAAGTAATAATATTATATTAAAATTTTATTTAATATATATATAGGGTTACGAATAAATATACTAATTGTAATATAAGGCTATACTAATATTAATTAAAATTAATATAATATATACTAAATTAATATAAAATTTTTTATATTAATTTAGTATATTAATTACAGTATAAAAGCAAATTAATATTATAATTAATATACTAATATAACATACGGGTATATTAATACTAATTATAGTCTTTATTAATTAATTAATAATTAAAGACATAATTAAAATTTTAATATAAAAAACGTTAAAGTAATTACTTAAAACGCCCCTTTTATATATATAATATTTAAAACTTAAAGATTTTATTTACTTTTTTAATTAATGATAGAAAATTTTTAATATATTATATATTAATGAAATTAAATTAATATATTATAATTCATTTTTAAAACCTTAAATTAATATTATAAGTAGTATACTAATTGTAGTATACGCGTATAAAATACTATAATTAGTATACTAAATTAGTATAAGAGTTATATTAATATTAATTAAAATTATAATATTATATTAACTTAAAATTAATACTAAATACTATAAATTAATTTCGTAACCCTGTGTATATATATATATATATTATAACGAGTAAACGGTAATTAAGTAAATAAAAATAAATAAGTAATTAATAATATATTTTTTATAATTAATCTCGTAAAAGAGTATAAGCAGGGTTGCGAAATTAATTTGTAGTATTTAGTATTAATTTTAAATTAATGTAGTATTATAGTATTAATTAGTATTAGTATGGCCCTTATACTAATTTAGTATATTAATTGTAGTATTTTATACGCGTATACTACAATTAGTATACTAATTGTAGTATTAATTTAAGGTTTTAAAAATTAATTGTAGTATACTAAATTAATTTAATTAGTATATAATATACTAAAATTTTTATATAATTTATTAAAAAAGTAAATAAAATCTCTAAGTTTTAAATTCTATATATATAAAAGGGGCGTTTTAAGTAATTACTTTAACGTTTTCTATATTAAAAAATATTTTTTATTTATTTAATTAATTATTAATTAATTAGTAAAAATTATAATTAATATTAATATACGCGTATACTACATTAGTATACTAATTGTAGTATTAATTTGCCTTCATATTACAATTAGTATACTAAATTAGTATAAAAAAAATCTATATTAATTTAGTATATACTACATTAATTTTAATTAGTATTAGTATGGCCTTATACTACAATTAGTATACTAATTCGCAACCCTGGGTATAAGTAAAGGTTAAATTAAAATTAAAATTTAAAAGTAAAGCGGTATATAACGGTAATACATTTTTTTAATAATTAATAAGTTAAATAATAAGTTTATAATATTACTCTTTTCTTTTATAATTAAGTTCCGTTATAGTTAAGGTCCGAGTATATAAAAAAAGTAACAGTAATAAAAGTTCTTTATTAATTAACTAACGTACTTTAAGTAAGTAATAGGTTTAATAAAGGGCTTATTAAAGTTTATTTATTTTATAACGTACTTTAAGTAATAACTTTTATAATTATTAATTTTTTAATAAAAACTTAAAAAATATTTTTAACTTTATATTCTTCGTTTTTAATTACTTTAAAGTTTAAAAAAAGATTTCATCTTTAACTAAGTAAAGGTTTAATATTAATAAAATATAAATAGTATATATAAAAAATAAAGTAAATCTTTATTAAAGTAAATAAGTTAAAATAATAAATATATAAGTTAACGCTTCGTTTACTTAAAACAGACTTACGTTTTTTTAATTTAACTTTTGTTATTTTAAATAAACGGTATAAACGTTACGGATATTAACTTAAATATATTAATTAATTTAAAGACAATAAATAAAGTAACGTAATTAATTAACTTGAAATTTATAACGGGCTTAAACAGTAATTAATTTAAATTAATTATTATTAAAAATCTCTTTTATTTTTATAACGAACTTTTTAAAGTCTCTTTAAATAATTTAATAATATAAGTAAATTATTATGGTTAAATATAACTAACAATAATCTATATAACTTTTATATATAATAAGTATATAAATAAATAATTACTTTAACGTTATAAGTATTTTAATAAAGAATAAAGTAACGTATTTTTATAAAAAGGTCGATTATAATTAAAATTACGTTATATTTATTACTTTTAAATATATTTAATATATAATAAAGGTTATAAATATATATTATTATATATATTTAAATATAAATAATAATTTTAAAAAACTTTAATACCCTTTGTAAGTAATTTACTTTTTTAAGAAATATAATATTTCTTTATTTATTAAATTATATAAAATAATAAATTAGATTAAAATTTTTTAAATAATAGCTTATAAGTCTTTACGCGGCCCGGGTAATTAATAAAAAACGAATTATAATAATAATATAATAACGTTACCTTTAAGTTGAAGTTATTTAATATATATAACCGGCTTTAATAATATAAATAGTTATTTTCTTTCTCGTACTTTAAATGTTAACGTAATCGTTATATTAATTAAATAAACTTAAATTTTTTTTTAAGTTATCAAGTAAACGCATTACCTTTAAATATGTAAAAAGAAAGAATATACCTCCTTATAAGACTCGGCTACCCCTAGTAATCGAGGACTATAAGAGCCAGTAAGTCTCGGCGAGTTATTTATAATAACTGTAACGAGAAATTAATAAGTTTACTTAATATAATAAAAAACGGCGGTTAATAACGTATTCGTTAAAAATAATTTTTAATTATAAAATTTTAATAAATTAAGTTAACTTTAACGTTAATATTAAGTAATATACTAACGGTTAACGATCTATAATTAAGGATAGTGTAAGTCCTTATAGTAATATATTATTAAAGTATAAGTCTTTAACTTTAAAAAAGTAAAATATAATTAACTACAGGATTAAGAGTTTTATTTTATAATTAAACTAGTTTTCGTTTTATTATTAACGACGGAGCGGTTATCGTTATTTTATATATCGTTATAAATAATAATTTATCAAATTCGTATTATACGGCCGTTTTAATAATACTTTTTAATATAATAATTAACTTTAAAATAACGTCCTTTTTTATACTAAAAATATAAAAGGAATTAATTAACTTAAAACGTCGAACGATCAAAGTTAAAATAATTATTAAATAATAACGGAAATATTAATTTAAAATATTATTTACTTTTATTATTATTATAACGGTATTACGAATATAGCCCTCACGGGCCTCACTAACAGGCTAAGACAATACAGCCGACCCTTTGACGGGTGCAGAAGATAAATAACGCGACCGACGTAAGGCGGCGGTGCTAGTATAGCTAAAAGATAAGACTGCCTTTTAAAACACAGGACACGGAATTAATTAAAGATGCGGAAGGATTAATTAATTATATAATAAGAATAAAGATTATACGAAGAATAATTATACGAATAAATTAACTTTAAAATTATACGGAAAATAATTTTAAAAATGAGTAAAGAATAATTATAGTTAAATATATAATTTAAAAAAAAATTATTAAATAAATAAAAGATTTAATCCTTACCGATTATTTAAAATATAAACTATATTTATTTAATTTATATTTTTATACTTTTATTATATATAATTATTATTTAATTATAATATCTTTTTATCATTTTTATTAAAAATAAACCCTTTTATTAATTTAATTATTTAATAATAATTCTCTCTTTTAAAAAGTATTTTTATAATAATAATAATGACTTTTATTTAAACTTTAATTATATTTTAACTAAATAATATTTAATATTATATTAATTACTGTCGGAGTTATTATTACTTTTATTTAATAAATTACTAAAGTATAAGTTATATAAAAGAAAATCGACGAGCTCGAAACTTTTAATAAATATAATATTAATTAAGTATAATATTATAAACGACTCCTCGCGGTATATTTAACTATTAAAAAAAGTAAAAATTATCCTAAAATTCTCCCTTTTAAAAAATTTAATAAGATTTAAGCGGCGTTTAAAACATTCTTTATATAAAGCCGTTTATATTTAAATTAATATAAAGCGAGTTTAAAGAATAAAATTAATAAAGTTAAAATTATTATATTATATATAAAAAAATTAATTTATATTTAAATTTAACTTTTCTTTAAAGATTACTTTAGAAATAAAAATAACGAAAAAGAAATAAAAAAGCGATATAAAAATTATATTTAAAAATTATAATATATTTATTTAAATAATAATTAATACCTTTAAAAACCCGGATATTAAATAACAAAAACGGCGTAAAATACGTTACTTAAAGTAAAAGAAGTTAATAACGGTTTATATAAACGAGTTTAAACGAGTAACGGCTTACTTAAACTTTAATAACGATGTTATAATAAATTAATTTTACGACGGGCTTAAAAATAAAGTTTAAAACGAGTTATATAAACTTAACCGCTTTAATATATTAATTTAATTTATTATTATAATTATAAAAATTAATAACCGGTTATATAACCGAGCGCTTTAAAAAAGATAGCTTTAAAAACGACATTACTCTTTACGTTATATTAAAAGAAGTAACAAAAAGATTATAAAGTAAATTAAAGCGTTTTAAAGAGATTCTATAAAATTAAATATTAATATAAAGTAAGTCTTTTAAAAGAAAAAGTTTTAAAAAAGGATATTATAATTATAAGTAAAAGAAAAATTATGAGATATATATCTTTAAAAGAAATACGTTAAGATAAAAAAAATAAAAAAAAGTAAACTACGGTGCCCTTTATTTCTCAAAATACTTTAACGATAATTACTTTATATACCTCGACGAAAAAGAAAAGTCGAGTTGATTTTTACGGAGACCCCTTACTTAAAACTTTAAAATAATATAATTTATAACTTATAAAAATACTCGGATTAATAACTCTGTAAACGATAACGAGTTTAACGTATATTGTATTTAATAATTAATAAATAAAAAAGAAATAATATACGTATTATTAAAGGATAAAAGCGAGTAATATAAATAAAACGCTTAAATAAATATTTATATAAATAAATTATTTTATAATAATAATTAATTAACAGTTTAAATTTATTAATTTTATATAATAAAATAATATACTAAGGCCGAAAACTTATAAAAAATATAAATAAAAAATAAATCTTTAAAAAATTCCGAGATATATATATTAATAATATTTTATAAATAAATTATATTAATTTAAATTATTAATAATATATATATATAAAAGTAACGTTATAATATAAAAGAGACTTATAATAAATATTATAATAAAAAGATTATAACTTATTTTTATTATAATTAACGGGACGAGATAATTACGTTACCGATTATTATTATAAGCGCGGAAATTACTTCTCTTAAATTAACGAGTAAACGTTACGTTACGTAAAACGTTATATTAAAGGATAAGAGATTAATATATTTAAATAAATACGAATTTAAAAAAGTCACGAGTAATAAAAACGAAAGGAACGAGTACTTCGCTTACGTTAATTAAAGAAAGAGAAACGGAGAACTTATAAAAATTAATAAAACGAGTTTAATAACGACCAATAAATTAATTTAAACTCTTAAATACTCGACGTATTTATTATTAATAATAATAAATTAAAAAATCATACAGTTTTATTAATTTAAAGAGCGAATAACGATTAAATATTAGAACTTTAAAGATAATTAATAATATAAACGGATATATACGGGTTTAAATTAATTAACGCGCACGAAATTAAATAATAATAATAAATACGGACGCGGCTGTTAATTATATTACGTTATAATTAATAAATTCATAAAGTATATTATAATAATTAAAGAAAGCGTTATATATTTTATAAAACTTTAAAGAACTTTAAGTTAATTATAACGGTAAAGTTTATAATAAAATATAGTTATTAAAACGTTAAACGCGTTAATAAAAGAAAAGTAAAACGATTTCTTTATATATTAACGTAATATTATAAATTTTTAAATTTTTAAAATTTTTAACATAATATAAACTTACTAGAGTATAAACTTTATAATTATTAAATATTATTAAAAGAAAGAGTATAATCAGGGTTACGAAATTAATTTATAGTATTTAGTATTAATTCTAAATTAATATAATATTATAGTATTAATTAATATTAGTATAACCCTTATACTAATTTAGTATACTAGTTATAGTATTTTATACGCGTACACTATAATTAATACATTAATTATAATATTAATTTAAGGTTTTAAAAATTAATTATAGTATACTAAATTAATTTAGTTAATATATAATATATTAAAATTTCTATAAAATTAATTAAAAAAGTAAATAAAATCTTTAAGTTTTAAATATTATATATATAAAAGGGACGTTTTAAGTAATTACTTTAACGTTTTCTATATTAAAAATTTTTATTTAATTAATTATTAATTAATTAGTAAAAACTACAATTAGTATTAATATACGCGTATACTATATTAATATATTAATTATAGTATTAATTTACCTTTATACTATAATTAGTATACTAAATTAGTATAAAAAAAATCTATACTAACTTAATATATACTATATTAATTTTAACTAGTATTAATATAGCCTTATATTATAATTAATATATTAATTTATAACCTTAAGTATAATTAAAGTTTTAAAGTTTATACTTATTTTATAAGTATTTTAATTAAGACCACCGCTTAATTATATAATATATAAGGCACGCGCGGACGCGCGCTAGGTAACAAGGCCATCATATCGTGGATTAATTATAAATGTTTATTTATATCGAATAAAGGCTTAATTCTACGACGTTCTATAACACTTACGTTTACACTACAATTACGAAGGAATAAATAATCGGATAGGGAAATAGAAGTTATTAAAAGAAAGAGGAGGAAAAGACGAATAAAATTATAGTAAACGGGCGTCTATAAATAGAGCCCTTTTAACGGGACAGTAAATAGAAGTTAAAATAAAAGAATTAAATATTATTAATATTATAAGAGTATATACTTACCGTAAAATTACTTACGGACGTATATAATAATAATAGTAATCTCTTAAAATACCGGTAACCCGACATTAATTAATTAAACGGTATTAATAGTAAAGATAAGTTAATATTTTAAACCGTTTTAAATTATATAATATTACCCTTCTCTTATCCTTTCACTTCTTACGAGACTAAACACTCTCTCTCTTATTATAATAAATAGTATATATAAAGAAAAGGGGTTTAATTAAGGACCCTTTTAAACCCCTCTCCTTATTAACTATCCCTTTTTATAAAATTAAAAAAGTAAAAGTATAACGTTTAATAAGTTATATACTATTATCGAGACTACCCCCCTTATTAATAACGACGTATAGAGAGAGTTTCGTAATACTTATAAAGGTTAAATTATCGATAATTTTAATAATTATAAAGTTATTAATAAAACCTTTTATAATACTCTTATCCGGTATAATACTTATATTAAGAGCCTAAACGTAAACGAGGTATCGATTAACTCCGTATTAATAAATATTTTAAACGAACTAGAATAATATAAATAAACCGGATATTAATTTATTACTTTAATAAAGAAAGGGAAAATTAAAACGTACGAGTATTATATTTAAAAGTTTACCTTCGGTTATATTAATAAGGAATACCTTTATAATCTCGAGGAGTTAACTTAATTTAACCCGATTAACGACTACGTTAATTATTTTCCTTTTAATTAAAACCTTATTTACTTTTTTAAACGTATAAGACCTCTTCTCCCTTAAGACGTACGAGCCTTAAATAACGAGAATTTAAATAAAGGACCTTAGTATAATAAAGGTAAGTTCGTTAAGTTAAGTAACTCGAGAGATTACCCTAGATAATTTAAAGAAGGTAACTTACGTAATTAAAGGTTTAAATTTATCCCTTTAAAGTTTAAAGGTTTTTTTACTACTTTAAATAATCCTTATTAAATTAATTTAATTTATTAAAGTAACCCCTTTTATAATAATAATAATTTACTATTTAATATAACTAGCGTTTAATATTACTTAATAAAATTCCGATTAAATAAAGATAAAGAAGCTTAACGTACTCTCGTTATTATTTATAAGGTCGTTAATAACGAGGATAAGTATAAAGGTAATTGTAATAACCGAGGTTATAAATATAAACTTTAACGCTTCTTCGATATTTATTTCTATACGGGCCTTCCGGAGTATTACTTCGTTAAAGTACTTTTAATTATAATTATTAAGACCGCTAGAGATTATTATATCGACTTTATACGTAACTATTATAATAATTAATATATAATAATTATAGAAATAATAACCCGTTTTAAAGACGAAATACGTTAACGTTTCCGCGAATCCGTTTAAATAAATATAACTTTATCTTCTTTTATAACTATTAATAAGAGTATTTAAAACTAACTTATTTTTATAGTTATTTAATTACTTTTTAAAAAACTATAAATTATATAGTACTCTTTATTTAAACACTTTCGTAATAAGAGTAGTCTCCGTAACCGGTTAATAAACGTTTATAAAATATACTTTAATATTAACGAAGACGTAGTTTCGTATATAATAATTAATATAACGGTAATATAAATAGTAATTACTTTATTGATAAAGATAATCGTTAAAGAACGGATTAAAAGTTTTATAAACGCTTACTTAATTAATAACGAGTCGTTTATAACGGACCGTACTTATTACGGTATTACCCCTTACTCTTTTTAATATATATACCGCCGTAGACGTAGTCGAGGCCGTAACCGTTACTTTAATAATTAAATAATTATTAATAACCGTATTAATTAAAATAAAAATACGAAGTATTATATTTATAAAAAAACGGATTATCGATTTTATAAGTATACGAAAAAGGAATAAAAAGAGTATAAGGTTAAATAAAACGCGTATAATTAAAATAAAAGTATAGCTTACGAGAGCTTTATTATAAACTTTAAAAGATCTCGGAATAACTTTAAAAAAGAAGATAAAACTATATACGAAGGAGATCTTAACGAGAATAACGAGTAATTTAAAAGTTTCGTTATAGAGGCGTTTAATACTTTTTTTAATTAAAAGGCGATCGACGTCGTTTTTAATTTAATAAACTCTCGAATTTTATACGTTATAATTAACGTTTAAGACTTTTATTAAAACTTTAATTAAGACTTTTACGAAGCTTTACTTTTAATAATACTTATATAATCTCGTTATACTTTTAATTACTTTTATAGTATTATTATTAATATAAGTGTAATTATATACTTTATTATTAAATACGGATAATTTTACGTATTATAGGAGGTATATTTAGACGTTAAAATAAATATAATAAGTAACGGTACCGTTTTTATAAAATTTAGCGTTAAAAATAATAAATTTATAAGATTTATTACCGTAAAGACTTTAATTAAAGCTATAATATTTTATATAATATTAATTAATATCCCTTTTTTACTTTATTTAAAAGATATAAATCGCTTTAACGCGTATTTTAATAATATTAAGGATATATTAATTACCGTTAAGAAATAAGTCTCGGTTACTCGCCGCTTTGAATACGCTTTTATTAATATTATAAACGCCGCGACCCTTAGTTTCGATTATTTCTTTTTTAAATAAGAGCTCCGACGTCTTTATAAACGTTTTAGTTATCTTTTTATTAACCGACTTTAAAAATTATTATTAAAAGTTAAATACGATAATATAAAATAATTAAAAGAGTTAAAAAAGATTAAAGAGTTTTACTATTATTATTAAATTTATTAAATAAGCCCTTAACGCTTTAAATTTAACTTAAAAGATAATAATAACGTTATTTTTAATAGCTTTATTATCGTTGACGTAACGTATATTAACGGTAACCCCTTTTTATACGTTATTAACGAGGCTATTAATTACTCCGTTAACCGTTAATTAAAAGATATAACCGTTTAATATATATAAAACTACTTCCGTTAATATTAAATTAATACGTACCTTAACCCTTTAAACGTTATTATTTATAACGTAAGTATTAATTTTATAACTAAGGAGTTTTATAATAACGTAGTTTTAAACGGATTTATTATTAAAGTAATACTTATAAAAGTTTATAACTCCGTTAATTTTATTAAACGTTATTATAACTTTATTAAGCGAGCTTATATAATTATTATTATTAAAATCCTTAAACTCTCTCGTAATATAACTTTATAAATAACTTTTAAAGCCGTTAATAATATTATAAGACTTAATAAGCTTATATTAACTTTATTTATTTATAAAGTTTACTTACGTATCTTTATTATTATTACTCTTTCTTTTATTATTACTTAACGTAACGTAATAATTCGAAAGGTTATAAAGGAGGTATAACGTATAAAAGCTTAACGGTAAATTATTAAAGTAATTCGTATATATAACGGATTAAATATAAAGAAAATTTACTCTCTCGTTATTAATAACTTAATTTTAATTTAAAGATTAACTTTAAGTAAAGGAAATAGTCGTTAAACGGAACTTTATAAACTATTAATAATATAAAACGAGACTTATATTATAAACACCGGTAATAGTAATAATATTAATATACGAAATATATTTATTCGGAAGTATACCGGAGAACGGACTCCCGATTAAACGGCTTAAGAGGATATCTCCGTTAATTAACCGGCTCCCCCGGTATTAAAGGCCCCGCGCCGTAGCCGCGGAAGACCGCGAAAAGTCCCCTTTACTACCGTATATATTATTTATATATTTAATAATAAGTAAATTTAATTATTAAAGCCGTCGTTTAAAACGTCTCGTATTATAAAAATCGTTAAATTAATAAAAAAAGGAGTTTTTTAAGTAGTGTAACGCTTCGAAGTATTAAAGGGTATACGTATTTTTAACTCTCGTTTCGTTAATATAATTAAAAACGAGAGTACCGTATAAGTACTTAAAAAGTTTTAATTAATCGTTTAAACGTATAATAACGTTAATAAAGTTATAATACTTATATAATCGTTTATTATTTAACGCGCGAGTTAACGTTTAATTTTAAGTATTATAACGGTAAGACTTTTAAATAAAAACACCGCTCTCTTTATTCGAGATATCTTATAAGCTTATATATAATTAAGTATAATTTTAAATAAAGACTTTTTTATTAACTTATTTAAAGTAATTCGTAATACCCTTAAAATTTAATCCGGAGAAATTTAAAAGGTTATAAAGTTATTATATAATGTTTTAAAAGCGGGAAATTATTAGTTTAATACGTATTATAACTATTATACGAAAACTCTTAAGATAAAGGTATTAACTTATAACTTATACCTCTTAGTAATAAAAGGAAAGGCTTTTAATATAATAAGTTTATAAACTAATAATACGTTAATCCTAATAAATAATATATTCGCCGTTAAAAAAGAAAAATAACTTTAAAAAGTTAAATTTCTCGTTAAATTATATTAAAAGTTAATAATAAACGTATTTATTTCGTTTAATAATAGTTTAATTAAATTACTTAAAGATAAAAGTATTCGACTCTTTTAAAAGCGTTAAACGAAGGGACTTTTATAAGTAATAAATATAACTTCGTACGTAATATAACGAGTCCGCGGAGTTTATATCGTTTTTATATATTAACTTAAAGTAATATACGACTTATTTATTACGGTATAATATACCGATTTTAATTAAGAAGCTTTTAAAACGTTAAATAATTATATTTAATAATAAATCGATAATAAAAAGCAAGGACTTTACTTCGTATTATTAAATAAGAAAACTATTTAAATTATCGTCTTTATAAACGCTAACTTCGTAAGTAATACCGATTTAAACTCTTAAGTCGGTTACGTAATCGTTTTACGAAATATAATAAATAAAGCGAATATTATTTATTAATCTTTTATTAAATATAAAAGAGTTACCCGTAACGTTTTAATAGTTAAACTTTACGTTATAATAAATAACTTTAATATCTCCGCCGCGTTAAAAGTAACGGTTAATTAAATCCTCGGTCGTAAGGTCCCTTTAATTATTTATATTAATTTAAAATCCCTTTTTAACTCTTTTATTAAACTTAATATAATTAAAGAGAAACGCTTTATAATTAATATTTAATATATTAAATAAATATACGAGAGACGTAAAATTATAAAGATTAAATAAATTATTAACGTCGATAACTTAATAAACGTTATAACGAAGTTAAATAATAAAGTATATAAGGCTTTATAAAAGCTTATCGATAATAATTATATCGAGCTTAAAGAGACTATTTAAATAAAGAGAAAAGAGATATAATACTTTACTTTTATTACTTTTAAAAGAGTTACTAGTGTAAGTATTTTAATTAAAACTACCGCTTAATTATATAATATATAAAGTACGCGCGGGCGCGCGTTAAGTAATAAGGTTATTATATTATAAATTAATTATAAATATTTATTTATATCGAATAAAGGCTTAATTCTACGACGTTTTATAACACTTACGTTTATATTACGATTACGAAGGAATAAATAGTCGGACAAGGAAATAGAAGCTACTAAAAGAAAGAGGAGGAAAAGACGAATAAAATTATAGTAAACGGGCGTCTATAAGTAGAGCCCTTCTGACGGGACAGTAGATAGAAGTTAGAATAGAAGAATTAGATATTATTAACATTACAAGAGTATACACCTACCGTAGGACCACTTGCGGACGTGTACAGTGATAATAGTGATCTCTTAAAACACCGGTGACCCGATATGTTTAATAAAAATAAATTAAAAGTATTTAAAGAGTAATTAAAAGAAAATTTAAATAAAAAATATATTTAACTCTTTAAATCTTTTACGGGAGTATTTATTTTATTTGTTTTAAAAAAGGACGGAATATTATAATTATATATCGATTATTAATAATTAAACGAGATTATTATTAATAGTCGATACTCGTTATTACTTACTTTAAATATATAAAATAAGTTAAAAGAAGTTAAAATTTTTACGAAAATCGACTTATAAAAAGCTTATAACTTAATTAAAATTATAAAAATAAAAAAATAAAAGATAACGTTTTATACGAGGTACGAATATTATAAGTATTTAATAATACCCTTCGATTTAATTAACGTATTAATATTATTTTAAGAAATAATTAATAATATTATATATAAGTATTTAAACGAATTCGTTATAATATACTTAAACGATATTTTAATATTTTTAAAAGATATTTAAAAACACGAGTAATGCGTATATAAAGTTTTATAAAAGTTAAACGATATAAAACTCTTAATTGAAGTAAGTAGATATAAGTTTTATATATAAGAAATAATTCTTTAAAATATACAATTATATTGAAATAATTAATTATGAAATTAAAAAAGATTATAACGGTATAAAATTAATTAATATTATAAAACGTTAAAAACGTACAAGAATTTATTAAATTTGTTAATTATTATCAGGATTACGAGTTAGTATACTAATTATAGTATTTTAGTTTACTAAATTAATTAATACTACATGTAGTATACTAAATGTAGTATTTATTTAAAAAAAAAACTATATTAGTATACTAATTTAGTATAAGGGTTATACTAATATTATAGTTAGTATATTAATGTAGTATACGCGTAAATTAATACTATATTTAGTGTATTAATGTAGTATAAGTATAGATTAATACTATAATTAATATATTATATTATTTTTAAATTAATTAATCTCTTTAATATAAAAATATAATAACGTTTTAATAAATAATATTTAATTAAAAACCCGTTTATAATTATATAAAAAAATCTATAAACGTTAATTATATAACTTTTACGTATATATTAAAAAACAACTAATTACTTAGTTATAAATTAACGTTTACTTACTTTTTAATAAATATAATAATATATCTTTAAAGTTTAATATTATGTTATAAAGTTATAATATAATATTTAATTATTAAAAATATAATAATACCGTAAGTTTTTATTATAATTTAATAATATAACTGGATTTTTTAATCAAATATAATATTTAATTAAAAAAACGGTTACTTATAAATAGTAAAATAATAAAATAATTTTTAGTTATAAGGTGTTTTTTATAATAATAATAATGAATTTAAGTTAAAATTTATTATTATTATTATAAAGTATACTCGATAAATTATTTTTAATAAATAATAACTCCTAGTGAACGTTAATAATAATCTTTTTTTAATAATAAATATAATAAAACGAAAAGAATAATAATATACGAAAGTTAAATAAAAATTATTTAACTTTTTAAATAAAATAATAAAGAAAATTATTAACGTTTATTTACTTTTTAGCGTATTTAAATTTAATAAAGAATAAAAACCTATAAAGTAAAAGTATAATAAATAAACCTTTAAATATTAATAAATATAAATTAAATAATAAAAAACTTACTTTATAATAATAATAAAGAATAAATAAAGTAAAACTTATAATAAAAAAAAGTATAAAGTTAAAAATATTAAATAAAAAGTATAAAAAAAGAAAAGAAAAAAGTATAATATGAAATAAAATGTAAATATAGGGTTAGGAATTAATATTATAGTATTTGAAAATATTAATATTATATGTAATATTATTACATGTAATGAAATATTACAAATATTACATATAACAATATTGCATATAATAAAATATAAAAACCTAGTTAATAAAACTTTATTATAAAAAAGTTACTTTTTATATTTTATTAAACGATTATATTATAAAAAAATATAAGTTTATTATAATTATTTAACTTTATTAATTAACTTTATAAAATAATTAAAAGATAAAAGGAAACGTTACTTAAGACTTTAATTAATAAAGTTTAACTTTTTAATATAATTAATTTAATAAATATATAAAAGAATATATAGTTTTAATATATAATATAATAATATTTAATAATACGTTAAATACTTTTATAAAATATAAATTATATATAAAGTTAAAGTTTTAAAGTAATAAAAAGGAAACGGAAGTAATTTAAATTTTATTAATAAAAATCAATTAATTTATTTTATTTTACGAATACTTTATATAAAGTAATAAATTTAATATATTTATTATACTAATAAGATAACAAACTTATTATTAAGACTAATAATAAGTTAACTATAAACGGTAAACTTTTAAAATTAAATCCTTTTTTTATTATTTTAAAATAATAAAAAAGAGACTTAATTAATTAAAGTTTTAATAATAAAAATTACTTAGTTTATTTTATTAAACGAATACTTATAATAACTTAATAAGTTTAATATATTTAATATAATAATAAAAAACTAAACTTAATATTATAATTAAAATTAAGTTAAATATAAACGTTTAAGTTTAAAAACTAAATATATTTCTTATTATCTTAAAATATTATAAAAGAAACGTAATAAAATTAATAATAAAAATATTAAAAAGCTTTTAAAAAAAGGTATTTATTCATTTATTAAATCCTCCTCTTCTAAAAGACTATTATAACCGTTAAGGTCCGGTATTTTCTAATATTTTAATAACATAATTTGTTTTACCGTACTAGGTAAAAGCCTATTTCTAGACTTCGTAACCACGTTATTACTTACTAAAAAAACACGTTCAACAGCGCTAGAAGAGGCAGGTATAGCTAAATACCGTCTAGCTAAAACACTTAAAATAGGAAATTTAACCGAATTAACCCTCTAATAATTAAGTCGTAAAACCTTTTAAAAAACGTTAATAATTAATAAAACGGAAATAATTCATAAAACGTAATGAATTAAAAAAACGTTAATAATTAATAATAATAAAAAACATACCTCTATAACTTCGTATTGTTTAAAAAGGTAAACATCGACCTCATTTAACCGATTCAATAACCTAATAAATAAATTATCGTTACTGTTATTTTCGTCGTCTTGGCCTTCCGAATTAGCTAATTCATCAAAAGATAAATTCGAATTAATATTATTAATATTAATTCGTAATTTATCTTTTAACTTATTATTAAAAATTAATAAAAGTCCGTAAAATTTAATAAAACGTATTATGACTAATAAAACGTATTAAAATAAATAAAACGTATTATAAGTAATAACACGTATTATAATTAATAAACCGTATTATAATAAAATAAAATAAAACTTACGAATTATACTCTTCTATAAGAAGATTTTTAGCCGTAGCTATAGAATTCGAATCAAAAGATAAACGACCAGACGAAAAGTGACGAATTTTCATCCTAGGGTCTAAAATAAGCCCTATAACGAAAGCTTTATAATCACTTAATCGTGTAGCTCTAAAACGCCGTGGATAATATTTTGAAAAAATTTTAAGGCCTTCGGTAACAGCCTTATAAAAAATTTTAAAATAATTATCTTATTTAATAATAAATAAGTAATAAAAAGCCGTATTAAAATAAAGAAATAATAATATAAATTAATAAATAAAAACTTATTATTCGAGAGGAATATTCGTGTTTTAAAGCGTTTAACTTACTAGATATAGAGTGTATATTTAATAAAGCGTTAGAAAGCGTTATATAAACCTCTCCTTAAAGGCGAATCGAAGGTTTATAAAAAAATTAAAAAATTCGTATAGCCTCTTTAATAAAAGGCCACTTATCGTCCTCTAAGAATAAGGCTTTAAATTTATTATTATCGGTATTAATATTAATGAAAATTAAAGTATATTTTATTATATAAAATGAATTAAGTATTAAAAGCGTCGAATTTTAACGAGTTTTTAAGTTTTAATTAACGTTAGTTAAATAAATAATTAATTAATTAATAATAAACGAATAAATAAAGTTAAAATTATAAAAAACGTACCTATAGGGATAACCTTTTAGTTAAAGTCGGGTGGAAGAGTCGAATTTTACTTGTAATTATTAATACCTTAGTAAAATAAGGCCTTAATTCGTTTGGTATACTTTATTAAACTAATAAGGCGTCGAATACGACTTATTAAGGCTAAATAATTAATAAGTTAATAAATAATAATTAATAAATAAATAAAGACCAATTACAGGGAGATTCGTCGTCCGGAGTATTCAAAAGTATCGTTAAAATATTATTAACAACAATATTAAAAACGTAGCAAACGCATTTAATATCATTATTAAAAATATTATTCGAATAATTTTCGTAGTCCGCTTTAAATAACGCTACTATAGAGTCGTTATTTCTAACATTATTACGCGTAATACTATTAAAAAGTTAATAAGTTTAATAATAATTATTTTAAATAATTAAAAACGAATAAAACGAATAAAACGAACCTAAAAATATTTATCGGATCTAAATAATCGTACTGCTCGAAAACCGAAATAATATAATCGTAAATATTTTCGCCGGTATAATTAATTAACGTTTATTAAATCGAAGCTTAATAATTAAAAAATAATTAATATTAACTTATAGTTATAATAATAAAACCTTAATAATAAATAATAATTAAAAATAATAAAAAACATACCGATTAACTTATAAATATATTCCAATTTAAGGTTAATATACGTAATAATAACGTTAATATACGAATGTAACGTATTCGATAACTATAAATCGAAACTAACTGAAATAGAGCCGTTTTATTTAATATTTCGTCGAATTTCGTTATTAATTTCGTTTTTTCGGGCTTAAAAAGTAAAATATAAAATATCTTTTAACTTTTTTCGATTAATAACCGGTGTAGACCTTGTTAAAAAAAGCTAAAAAAAAGTTAATAAAAACGTTAAATAATAATAAATAATAAAAAGAAATACGAAAAAATATATATTAGTTAAAGTATGAAAGTAAACCTTTAAACGAATTTAAATCGATGATATTAAAAGAGAGGTTATTATTAATAATAAAATTTAAAATCTTATTATACGCTTCGTCTTCGTTAAAAACGTCGATTAAATTCGTATTTACTCGATTTCGTTTTCTTGAAGGTAGTGTAAAATAATCCGTAATCGAATTACTAAGTAATTCGTCGATTAAATATAATTAATAATTAATAACGTTTTAAAAGATTTATTAATATTAATTAAAATAAAAAACTTACTTATAGAAAGCGTAGCCTCTGTAGCTTTATTATAAGCTATTAAAGGGTGGTGCTTTTTATAGTAAACCGTAACATTCGAAGCTTAAAATCGATTTAATAATAAGGTTTTTTTATAATTACACTTATTAAATTATTAAGTTAATAAAAAATTAAAACTTTAAAAAACGTTAAAAAAGCTTAAAAAGCTTAAAAACTTTAATAATTAATAAAAAATAACTTATTAAATACATTCGACGTTAACGTAACGATCGTGACCTTCCGTAAGCGCCGGTAATAAAGTACGTCGAATTAAACTGTTCGAAATTAAGTAAATAAATAAATTAAAATCGTTTAAAACGTAATTCGAGTCTTATACTTTAACGTTTATAATATAAAAAGGCGTCGAATATGTAAAGAAGCCTCGAATAATTTAGTAATTATAACCGAATCGTTGTTAAATAAAAAAATAGATTTGAAAGTTACTTTTTTATTAATTTTACGCCTTTCCGGGCGTTAATATAATATAAAAAAACAATAAATAAAGAAGGGATAAAATAAATTAAAGTAATTAAAGTAATAGAAGTAATTAAATTAAAAAAAAAGTTAAAGATTTAACGGAGAGGCCTTTTTTGTATTTATAAACGGTTTTTTAATTTGTTTTTAAAAAAAAAAAAATTAAAAGATATATTAATTTAATATTATTCGTTAATTCATTCGAAAGATAAAAGAAATAAAAGAAATAAGTTATTTTATTTCTATTCGTTAGTTTTTTATTCGAGAGATAAGTAAAAGATAACTCTATTTAATAATATTCGTTAATTTTTATTTAAAAGATAAAAATTGAAGATAACGTACTTTAATATTATTTTTTTAACTTAAAAAAAGGCTTATTAGATTATTACTTATTAATATTTTATTAAAAAAGTAAAAATAATAATTAATATTAATTATTTTTAATATTTTATTAAAAAAGTAAAAATAATAATTAATATTAATTATTTTTAATTTTTTATTACTTTCATTAAATATTTAATTATTAATAACTTAAAAAGAGTTAGTATTATTTATAAGTAATTTATTAAACAAATAAAAGTAAATAGTTTAATTTATTATATTTACTTTTTAATATTATTATTATACGTATAACTTTAATTAATTGAGTTAAAAAATTATATTACCGTTTTCTTAATAATATTTTAAAATTTAATGGTTTTTTTAACTATAATTATAAAAACGTTTATATAATATTACTTTTTATTTTTATTACTATTATATTAAAAGTCATATATCAATATAATTTATTATTAAATAATATTATATAACCTTATAATAAATATAATATATTATATATAATAATTATTACATATAATAATATTACATATAATAAAATATTATAAATATTACATATAGTATTATTATATATAACATTAATACGGTTTTTTAACTTATAGTAATATTACATATAATATTAATACGGTCTATATTACATGTAATATATTAATTTCCAAACCTGATACACGTATACTACAATTAATATACTAATTCGTAACCTTATATAGAATAATCGCCGATATATTATTATTAATATCTCGTCCTTTATAACGATTTATAAATATTACTATAAAATATTAAAGTAAATAAAAAAAACGAAGACGTTATTAAAGTTATTAATATAACGGAGAGGCTATAAAACTTATATAAAGTTAAACTCGTTATAAATAAATACTAAAACTATTAAGTTATTATAGAATAAAGATTTTATAATTAACGTTATATATTAAGAGTTCGTTATAAAAAATTATTATTAATTTATTTATGAAAAACTTCCGACTTAATATAAGTTATAAGGCGAGTTTTAGATATATTTGAATTAAAGTAATAAAAAAGATTAAAATATAAATTTACCGTTTTTAATTATTAGTCAAATATAACTAGCTTTACGATATCTTTTTAAATTTTTTATAAAGCCGTAAGATAGCTATAATAACGTAGTTCAAGAAACGTTAATACTTTTATAGTTTTACTTAATTTAATTAATAGTTATAAAAAGTAAAAAGTTAAAAATATTATTATTTATTACGTTAATAAGTTAACGATATAAATTTTTATACATTAAAAAGATTAACCGGTGAAATATAATACGTTTAACTTAAAAATATAAAAATAATATTAAATAAATATTTAAGAAATAAAATATTTATATAACGACCGATTTTAATTGAAAAGTTAATTATATTTCTTTTTATAATAATAAGTTATAATATTATTTTATTTTATTTACGTATTACGTTACTTATTTAACTCGTTACTGTATCGTTTATTAAGCGCTAATTACCCGACATTTTACGTTATATATTCTTAAACTTTTATTATATCTCTTTTTAAGTTACATTCCTTCTTGTACGCTCTTTCTCTATTTTGTTAAATTAAACTGGAGACCTTTAATCGTTAAATAACGCCTCTTAATTATTATTATGGTTAAGTATTATTTATTTAAAACGGGTGATTTAAGTATTTGAGTCCGTGGAAATAGAAAAGTACGGAAATAATAATTGAATTATATTAACTTTTTAAAAGTAATTAAAAACAATAACTATACGTTTAATAATTATAATTACGTTATAATTATGAGACGTGCCTTTTGTAAATAAAGGCTTCAAATAAACGGCGTTTTTAATTTTTATTAAGAGTTTTATTATCGAGTTAAAGTTAGTTATTAATAGTTAATATATACAACGACGTTAAAAATAAATAAATAAACCATTAAATAAAAAAGTATATAATTTATATTTATTTACTTTTAACTTGGAAGGCTTTCTATTATTAAAGAAGTTTACTTTGATAAAGTACTTATTTCTTTCGTTTATATAAGGGTTAGTTTACGTTGATTAATTTTTATAATTAAAAATTATTAAAGATATAATAACTAATTTGTCGTAAGTTTCGTAACCGCATAAATTAAAGACGTTATAGCTTTCGTTACTCCGTTAATTTTAACTTTAAGGGCCGTCGACAACGTATTAACGGCCCGACGAAAGTATTGAATACACTTAAAAGTTTACTATATTTAAAATATAATTTTTAAACCTTAACCGTGTCGGCGATTACGTTATTTAATCGGGATTTATAAAAAATTAATTAATATAATTACGAAGGATAATAAATAAAATTATAACTTACGGAATAATAGAACTTCCTCTCGATAAAGTAAGTTACGTAAATATTTTTATTTTTATCCCGTATATAAAGGAGGTTTACGTTAAGATTTTAATTAAAACGGTTAATACAGTATAAATAAGGTACTTTTTAACTATTAATTAATCGTTAATAAATAAAAAAAGTTAAATATATTTACTCTTTGATTATTACGGCCGGACTTTAAAGATTAACTCTTTTAATCGTTAAAAAACTCTATACGGATAACTTACTTTTACGAATACTCTTTATCGAGAGTTAATTTATTTAAACCTTTGGATATAACTTTAATATAATATATAATAATAAACGATAAAAGAACAATAATTAAATGGATTAAATATAATTATAATTAATATTAAAAGAAAAAAAGAAAGTTAAAAGTAACCGAAATTATTAAAATTATACAAAGTTATATAATAACGTATTAAGAAATACGCTTTACTTTTTTTAAAAAAAATTTCTTTATATCATACTTTTAAATTTTTTATCGTTAATAATTAAGCGGTTAATAAACGTTAAGTCGCCGTTTATAAAAAGGGGAGAATAAAGGTCTTTATAATATTAAAAGATCTTTTTTATAACTTTTTATTTTCTTTATATATATTTATTTCTATTTTTCGAGTAGTTAAAAACGGATAACGGCGTAATAAATATAAAGTTACGTATATTTATTAAAGCAATAATTAAAGGGTTTATTTATTTATATAAACTTATTACGTAAAAGGGAGTTTTATTCTTAATTATATTTACGCTTTAAGTTTTAGTAAAACGTAAATATAATACTCTTTAATTAATTATATCTCGACGCTTTTGATTAAAATATTAAGTCGATATTATAAAAAAGAAAGGATAATATAATTTTTTTTATAAAACTCGCTTACTTTTAATAATTAAAGACTGTAAAGAGTTATTAAGTCTCGGCGAGTTATTAACTTACCGTAATATATCGTTAAAAAACTTAATTAATAATTAATTAAAGTATAATAATAACTTAAATAAAAACTCTTTTAACTAGTCTCGCTAGTGAATCTTTAGTTTATTTACGAAAAGTCTTCGAGTTAATTAATTCCTTAAAATTAATTAGAAAATTAATATATTAACCGAGATCTTTTAAATAAAATAAGCTCTTCGTTTAATAATAATTTTAAAATTAATCGCTTTAATAAAAGTTTATATTTTATATATATATACATATATAATCTTTTAATTGTTTTTATCTCTGTTAATTTACTTTTACGGTTATTATATTTTTTTTATTATAAAATACTCTTTATTAATTATTAAAATAATAAAACTATAAAAGTAAAGAAATAAATAAAAGAATAATAATTAAATTAAAAACTAATTTATAAAAAAAATAACTATTATAAATATAGTTAAAGAACTCCCTTGTTAACTTAAACAAAGCGGTTTATCCCTTCTTCTTGTAATAAAAATAAGACTCAGTTTTATTATAATATTATACTTACCTTTACTGCCCTTTAACCACGGTTTTATTTCGATTTAATAGCGATACTACTATAACTACTTATTTAATAACACTTATAATAAAAGTACCGTTGTAGTATTTACTTCATATTTTCTCTCTACACTCTATTATTATTTTCAAGTTAACTTTCTTAAAGGTATTAATTTAAGACTACACGAAGTAAAAAGACACAGGTACCACTTTTATAGTTAATGTTACTTTTTAAAGCGGTCGAAAAGGCGTGAAAACCTCCTTTCAACTGTGGCGGCGATCTGTCTCAAGGGCTAGGAAAATGTCTCACGCGATGAATCGTGCAGCAAATGTCATGAATAAAATGTCTATATATGGTCTGCCTAACTATCGATGTAACTATCGCGGAGGATGGGGACTAATGTCTGGGATAATGTATGGGATGCTGTACGTGACAACATCCGATCACGTGTGTGGCGGCCACACCCCGCTACATTGACCATTTGTGCGTAGGCCGAAAAGCACTGGCAGTACGTCGTATGCGTTCGTCATGTCTACAACTTCTGCTCCTTAAACCCGAGTGGGTCTTATATTGCGCCGGTATCGCTTAAGACGCCCTATTTACACTATGTCGTCCGTTGCAGCCTATACCCACAAGCCATCGATGTCCTGTTTCTATTTATACGACAAAGTCGGTATTATGTCATCACACATGGGAACCAACGGTCTCACAGCATACCACAGCCACGCAGTGCTGCTTGCCGTAACACCAGCAGTATGTCAAATAACTTTAATATGTAGCAATGCATACATGCGACGAAATATTATATTACGACGCATCGGTGCTTGATCGTCTAAGGTACACCGTATTCTAACCGTCATTGTGGTAATATTAGCAACCAGCCTTATGTCGAAAGCGCTCAAAATTAGTAGTTTGAATCACTTGCTGCAGATGTGTAGATAGGGAGGCTACTATATAAACTGCACTAGGGTGCAAATGACTAAGAAAAGGTGCAATAAAGTGGAGAAATAAGGTGCGAATAGTGCATCTCCATACTCTTGACTTTGCCTCTCTCTCCCCCCTTCCTGTTTGGACCATCTCAGGCCTCTCCTCTCTCCATTCTTGCCGACGCCGACCTACTCCTACCACGCCTCCCCAACCAGCCGCCGCGATGTCATACTTGAACGGGATGCAGCACATGCTGCCAGACGAAGATGAAATATTCCAAAGAGAACAGCTTCAGCACTCGCCGTCGCAACTACTCCTACAACAGCAAGCACAGAATGCGTCATCACAATCCCCCGCAGGCGAACCTCCAGTTTACGAATTCCCCACATACAGACTACGACAGCAGCAGCTCCCCGACCGGATACCGTTGGTGTTGGTCGTGTGCGGTTCTTTCAGCCCGATTACGATCATGCGTGAGTTTCTCGACTGCAATGCTGTGCCGGCGTGCCCCGCTCCCGATGCTTGACGCTGCTGACACATGTTGAATATAGATCTCCGTATGTGCGAAATGGCTACGGACTGGGTACGTATGGTGGAAGACAACTACGAGCTGGTCGGAATTTATTTGTCACCTGTTTCCGACGCCTACAAAAAGTCAAACCTGGCCGCGGCGCATCATCGAATTCGCATGTGCGAGTTGGCAGTGGAGGATACGACCAATTGTGTCATGGTCGATCCCTGGGAGGCGACGCAACCCCGTTACGTACCTACCGCTCAAGTGCTTGACCATTTTCGATATGAGATCAATGAGAAACTGGGCGGCATAGAATGTGCCGAAACCGGAAAGCGTAAGCAGGCACGCGTGGCACTGCTTTGCGGCGCCGATCTGATGCATTCCATGAGCACACCTGGGTTATGGAGCCCGGATGATTTGGACCGTATTCTCGGTGGCGACGGCGGTTTATACGTTGTCGAGCGGCACGGCACTGATCTGGAAGAAGCCCGAGAAGCGCTGAGCAAGTGGACGGAGCACATCTCAGTGATCCCACAGGGTGTGCCCATAGACTTGTCATCAACCAAGGTCCGGTTGTTTCTGCATAAGAAGATGAGCGTTCGATATTTTGTTCCAAACCCGGTTCGTCCCCCCACCCTTCGCTCCTTTCATGCGCAATAGACATACCCCTAACAGAGCAGGTCATCGATTACATTATAAACGGCGGCCTTTACGGTACCGGCAAGGAGGACCAAGAGAGGCACCAACAAAATATGGGCGTTTTAAGTGCTGATTCGGCTCGGCCTTGATTCGACCATTTTGTCGTGCAGCCGTCTTCTCTTTTCAGCAGCATTTTCGTTCAGCATTTTTTCTTTGTCACTTTTCATCTGGTTTCATACTTGACTGGGATCATCTTTACACGAAAGCAAAAGCGTATATTCTTCATGGCCCCGGGGCCGGTGTTATTGATACACAACTGTACCCATACTACGGGGGCGGCTTTACAGTACCATTTTCGCGGCGTTTTTCTTTCTTTCTTTCTTCTTTCTTGGCCTTTTGAGCGTTATGGAAGGGGTTTTCTCCTTTTCTTTTTGGAAATATTATATCTTTCTATCCCCCGTTGCCATACAGCAGGCACCTATGCAAGTACGACACATTGCATTTGAATATAGCATCATGACGGGCAGCTAGCCTTACATACGGTCGTGAACTACTAACAAGTATTAATTTCATGTGATATATCGTTCTGCAAGTCATACTATGCACAGAAACGCCCCCGAGCGTTTTTCTTTTCTTTTCTTTTCTTTTCAAAATACAACCGTGCCGTACAGTGCGATTTTTATGTTTTTTAAGTTTTCTCTTATATACATGGATGATGGATATTTCCCCCCAACGCCCGGTAGTTGGTGGTGTAGGTCTTCTCGCGTGTTCTCGCGTGATAATTCTCCATCTCCAGTATGATTTTAAACCCGGGTAAATAAAACGCATTTCTTTGGGCAGTTATTTGGTTGCGAAGGAAACGGAACAGAATCACATAATGAAAATCACGGGCGAATGAATAGATGAGTCTAATCAAAACACGGATATCAAAGCCCTGGGAAAGGTGGTATGTCTACACATTAAAACCCCACGAGAGTAGGTTGGCAAACGGCACTTTACAGCTCCCTGCAGCTGCTAATATCAAATGCATTTGGGCTACAGGAAAGCTTGCACGCGGTGAAAATGAGAGAAGCCTCGCGGCAAGTATCTTGGCGGTGTCTGCAGGAAAGGTGGTCTCTTAATACAACACTGAGCCATGCTTGAACAGCATGATGTATTCTATACCCCCCCAGTCCCTTGTCGTACCCAAACAACGGTGAAAATTGCGAGACGAAGCCGGTCAATGAGCCCTATGCTATGTGATTAACACAATGTTGGTGTCGCGATATGGCACTGAAATATGTCACCCTGGCCATATGGCTTTGCATCGCTTTTAAAGTCTCCAGAGGTGTGCTTGGGGCGGACTGCACATGCTCCGAGCTCGACTATGCTAACGGCGGATCATACCTGATAGACGGGACATCTGACTCACTTTTGTGTTTACTTCTGAGTTTCTCGGTATGCATATCTCGTAATTGTTGGCTGTGCAACTCTGGTGAGGAGTAGCACGGTCCAGAGGTTGGTATACCATCACGTATTGACCCTTTAGATTGTGGCAATGACACAGTTCAACCTATTCTTGTTGCCCCGGAGGGGATACAAGTCCCCTGCTCAACGATCAACTCCGGTCAAGGGGGCCAACAGCAATCCACATGGTGTGTACCGCAAACCCACCCTGCCGCACAGCCCGGCCATACAGTGTTTGGCAGCGTATGGCATGCCGGGCCCTGATTGATTAACGGATCATTTTGTTTAGCGAAGTAGAGCTTTCAGCGATGTCGCCTGGGCAGTGGACAATTGTTATTTAGGCCGATAACTCCGACTTTGCCGTGCAACGAAAATTTGCCTTAACCATTGGCTTTCCGGAGAAGACGGTGGTGACGGTATGGAGATGTTCCGGCCCCCATATATATTGTTTGGCGTTTGGCCCAGGGTCTGTTGTCTCCATGTTGAGAGTATTGACGACGGTTGATAGGTGACGCCCACGATTTCTGTTGGGGTGACCAGCACACCATAGGCCTCGAATAAGTTCATGGCACCAAACTTGCCAAATACAGATACGCGGCCGTGTGCCGAAGGAGGCTTTATTTTCTGCTGACTGAAAGGACAGCGATCACGACGACGACGACGAATGTCCATACCGTATATGCACAGGCACCTGCCGTTGCTGGCCGCTGCGACCAAGGCCAAGATGAAACGGGAGAACGGGGGCGACCCGGTGGGAATGGGGGTGGGGGCGGAGAAGGTGGTGGAGGGCGCCCTGGAGGAGGCAGGGGACATTCCGGCGGCAGTAATGGGCGCGACGGAGGCCATTCTGGCGAAGCAGGAGGTAAGTCCATTCACCGAGAAATGCAGAACACCAGTCGAAATGACAGTAGGAGCTGGACTGACACAATGGTGCTCCAAGGTGGCTCGCGGGGAGGCGGCAGCAGCGGCGGCAGACCAGGTACGTTCATTCTTACAGAAGCGGGTGCTTCTATCTATATCGCAAGTAAGAGCTGAAATGAGGGAAGAGACACCGAGACTGACCCGAAGAAGGAGGGACGGGAGGGGGAAACGGGGGTCGGGGAGGAGGCGGCAGTGGAGGAAGTCGCGGAGGCGGCAGTAGTGGCGGCAGTAGCGGACATGGTATGTGCTCTCGTAGACAATTGACTGAGAACGGCAGTGTGTTTTGGGTTGGTTGAGCAATATTGGCTGACTCTGCTGCAGATGCCGGAACTCCAGCCATCGTCCAACGCACCCCGGTCGCCGTGGCAGCATCGACGTCCACGGTGTACTAGACGACATACACGGTTACGCGGACCGTAACAACGACGGCCCTGGCGCCGACGATAACGGAAGCCTGTAAGTAGAGCGTGCGGCTGAATCGCCGGACGAAAGCTATCTCGGCGGCGAGCGTATTTGGGACAATATTAGAGCGGGCTGCTAACAACAGATACAGACTATGTGGTCTCGACCCTGACCATGTTAGTTGTGCAACCCCCCCTTGCCTCCTTGCCAAATTCCTTGACAAACTCCTCGACAAACATATAGAGGCAACTTGGCGAACGGTGAACCTGAGAAACTCAGCTAACCTTGCCGTGTCCATAAATAGCACTCCCGAAGCACAGGCTGTATACAACCCCGACGACGCTGAGACGGTCATTTATGAGGCTGGAGAAACAGCGAAAACCCGTGTCGAGACAGTTGCCCCCAGCACGCTTGCCACGGTCTGGGTCGGGCAAGTCAACCATTGGCATCACCACCTGCATAAGGGGGTAGTGACGTGAAAAAAAAACCCCAACTCTGCTGGGTCTCCCCTTGCTGTTTCTCCCCCTGTTGCCTGACAAGTCTTGTTGAGTCATCACATGCTTGCTCTCATTTCCGCAGACAAACGCAGCATTCAACGCAAACGGACTGGGGCGCTGCCTCGGCGTGCCGGCAAGGTGGTGGCTGGTATGGGCCATGAGAGAATGGGATTTTTTCTGCATTTTGCAGGACGCATACTTGGAGGAAAGCCAGTCAACCAATTTGAGAGGCAGGACGCTGTGCAAAGGCGGAAAGTGCACACTTGTTGCTTATTGTCATTGAAAGGGGGGTGGACGGTGCGCACACAAGCGATGCTGGTATGGTTGATTGCCGTTATGCAGCTGATGGTCCACATTGCCGCAGCCATTGTCATTGCTGCCATACTGCTGTCGATCCAGCTGTCGCGTTGGTGGCGATGTTTATCCAATTTTCTTCAACCTTTCCAGATTGCACCACGACCGTGTGGCTTTGGGATGCTGGTTTCAAATCCTCCGAAGAAATTGTCTGTGCTATACCGACCGACTTCTCACGCACATGGCAGCGACGTTACGCTGACACCGTGGCATTGCCTGTGGCTCGACTGTCTCCTCCTTCGGTCGTTCGGCGTCACCTGGCTTATGTTGCACGTAATAGTACTCCGTACACACAGAGCCCATAAAAACCGTCAGATTAGAGAATGCGCCTTCTTCAGACCCAACGAGTACATCTGAATAAGCACGCTGTACTCCGTCCTTACTCCGGTTGTGCACCGCTTGTATACCGTACTGCGTGGATTGTTGATCGAAACGTGTTTGCTCTCCTTGTTTTTTCGGAAACCAGTAGTGAATCGTGATACCATCAACCGTCGTTCATAATTAGTAGTATGTTGCCTCAACTGCAACGTGCTCCGAAGACCGGAGTGCGGGGCCAAATACGACGGAGTAAGTTATTCTTTCTTATCAATGTGACCGTCAGTATTACTGCGAACTCCGTACTGTGGCAGCCCGTACTCCGTACTATTGCTACATGTACGTCGTAATATGTCGTAGTCGTACGGAGTACTGTACAGAGGTATTTACTCACGCACGTGGCACGCCAGACATGCTCCGTACACAGTACCGTGGCGTATTGCATCGTCCCCAGTACGAACGTACATAATATTACAGCGAGTGCTTCCCCAGGTTGCTCCCTATTGTCGGCGCTAGATTTTCCGTCCTCCGCCAACACTGCGCAGAACTCACTGACAGGGCCAATGCAACCCCTGTTCGCCCTGCTCACACCGCAATCGGACTAGCGGTAATACTCCGTACAATTAGCTACATCTGCCGGCTAACACCTTTATGACTCTTGGGGTAAAAAAAAAAATTAGGCCAAACGCAGCGAAAAAACGCCCGTCTGAAGAAGGAGTCATCGAGGGCAAGCTGGTTGTGAATCCCTTCAATTTCTCCCACAAACACCAATTCCTCTACCCACGATCCTCCAAACAACGCTCGACACCCCTCGAGCAGTGGACAGAGCCCAGTTGCGACAATGGCAACAGAAGCTCTCGCAAACGGCCATGAGCCGACTCGCATCTCTATTTTGGGCAAGGAAAGCATCGTCGTTGACCACGGCATCTGGCTCGACTTTGTGCCCCACGACCTTCTCCACAACATCCCCTCGTCGACCTATGTCCTCATCACCGACACCAATCTGTCACCGCTCTACGTCGATGCCTTCCGCACGGCTTTCGAGCAGGTGCGCCCGGGCTCCCCCAAGGCTGCGGGTGCCCGCCTGCTAACCTATGCCATCCCGCCTGGCGAGTCCTCAAAAGGCCGCGAAACCAAAGCTGAGATTGAGGACTGGATGCTGGCCCAAAAGTGCACCCGCGACACCGTCATCATTGCCCTCGGCGGCGGCGTCATTGGCGACATGATTGGCTATGTGGCCGCTACCTTCATGCGGGGAGTCCGCTTCGTCCAGGTGCCCACCACGCTGCTCGCCATGGTTGACTCATCCATCGGCGGCAAGACAGCCATCGACACCCCCCTGGGCAAGAACCTGATCGGCGCCTTCTGGCAGCCCCAGCGTGTCTACATTGACCTCAACTTTCTCGGCTCGCTGCCAACCCGCGAGTTCATCAACGGCATGGCCGAGGTTGTCAAGACGGCTGCCATCTGGAACGAGGCTGAATTCACCGCGCTCGAGGAGAACGCCGCACTTGTCATCCAGACCGTGCGCGGCCGCCCCGCTCAGGCTACATCGGCCCACCTGGCCCCCATCCGCGATATCCTCAAGCGCATCGTGCTGGCGTCAGCCCGTGTCAAGGCGGAAGTCGTCTCTGCCGACGAAAAGGAGGGTGGACTGCGCAATCTGCTCAACTTCGGCCACTCAATCGGTCATGCCTACGAGGCCATCCTCACGCCCCAGGTCCTCCACGGTGAGGCTGTCGCCATCGGTATGGTCAAGGAAGCTGAGCTGGCTCGCTTCCTGGGTGTCCTTCGCCCAAGCGCCGTCGCCCGCCTCGTCAAGTGCATCGCGAGCTACGACCTGCCGACATCTCTGGCCGATAAGCGGATTGTCTCTCTGACCGCAGGCAAGAAATGCCCAGTAGATGTCGTGCTGGACAAAATGGCGGTCGACAAGAAAAATGATGGCGCCAAGAAGAAGATCGTCCTTCTCTCTGCCATCGGTGCGACTTACGAGCCCAAGGCCACCGTCGTCGACGACCGCGACATCAGCGTTGTCCTGTCCCCCGCTGTCCGTGTCACACCCGGGGTTCCTTCTGACCTCAACGTCACCGTGGCCCCGCCAGGCTCCAAGAGCATCTCCAACCGTGCATTGGTCCTTGCCGCTCTCGCCAAAGGAACCTGTCGTCTGCGCAACCTTCTCCGCTCTGACGATACGGAGTACATGCTTTCCGCCATTCTCCAGCTGAAGGGCGCCACCTACTCGTGGGAAGAGTCAGGTGAGGTGCTTTCTGTCCAGGGCAACGGCGGCAACTTCGTGGCAAGCGACGAGCCTCTGTACCTCGGCAATGCAGGCACTGCCTCGCGCTTCCTGACGTCTGTGGTCGCCCTCTGCTCCCCGTCTGCCGTATCCTCTACCGTCCTCACCGGAAACGACAGAATGAAAGTCCGCCCAATCGGCCCTCTTGTCGACGCCTTGCGAAGCAACGGCGTCAAGGTCAAGTACCTGGGCAAGGAGAAAAGTTTGCCTGTAGAGGTGGATGCCGCCGGTGGCTTAGAGGGCGGTGTCATCGAACTAGCCGCCACCGTTTCTTCTCAGTACGTGTCGTCCATTCTCATGGCTGCACCCTACGCGAAGAACCCGGTTGTGCTCCGTCTCGTCGGCGGAAAGCCCATTTCGCAGCCGTACATTGACATGACTATCTCCATGATGCAGGCTTTTGGTGTACATGTCAAGACCTCCGACAGCGAACCCAACACGTACCACATCCCAACTGGCGTTTACAACAGCCCGGCAGAGTACGTGGTAGAGAGCGATGCCAGCTCAGCGACCTATCCCTTGGCCGTTGCCGCAATCACAGGCACGACATGCACCATCCCCAACATCGGGTCGGCGTCTTTGCAGGGTGATGCTTCCTTTGCCATCAGCGTCCTCCAGCCCATGGGCTGTGCCGTTACCCAAACGGCTACGTCAACGACAGTGACAGGCCCGCCAATTGGCTCGCTTAAAGCTATTCCTCACGTTGACATGGAGCCAATGACAGATGCCTTCCTGACAGCATCTGTCCTGGCCGCTGTGGCCAGCGGAACGACACGCATCACCGGCATCGCTAACCAGCGGGTCAAAGAGTGCAACCGTATTTTGGCCATGTACGACGAGCTGGCCAAGTTCGGCGTTAAGTGCACCGAGTTGGAGGACGGCATCGAAGTGACTGGCCGTTCCTTCCAAGACCTCACGAACCCAGAGGACGGCGTTTACTGCTACGATGACCACAGAGTGGCCATGAGCTTCAGCGTCCTCTCCACCGCCGTGCAGCAGCCCGTTCTTATTTTGGAACGCGAGTGCGTCGGCAAGACATGGCCTGGCTGGTGGGATATCCTCTCCCAGTCTTTCAAGGTTGCTCTAAGTGGAGAGGAGCCGGCCTCTTCGCACTCCAGCATCCACGCGCTGCCAGTTTCATCTGCGACAGAAAAGTCAATCTTCATCATTGGCATGAGAGGTGCTGGGAAAACCACGGCTGGATACTGGGCCTCGGCTATCCTGGGCCGGCCATTCATTGACTTGGATGCCGAGCTAGAACGCAACCAGGGCATGACCATCCCGGAGATGATCCGTGGCGAGGCCGGGTGGGAAGGCTTCCGGAAGGCGGAGCTGGATCTTCTGGCCAATATGATTAAGACTAAGCCTACAGGCCATGTCTTTTCGTGCGGAGGTGGCATTGTTGAAACACCCGAAGCCCGCCGATTGTTGATTGCCTACCACCGGAGTGGAGGACTTGTCTTGCTTGTTCATCGGGATACCGAGCAGGTCATCGATTACCTCATGCAGGACAAGTCGCGTCCCGCCTACTCCGAAAACATCCGTGGCGTTTACCTACGCCGCAAGGATTGGTTCGAGGAATGCAGCAGCCACCATTACCACAGCCCACACGCGGGCAAGCCGGACACACCTGGAGAAGCTCCTTCTGATTTCGCCCAATTCCTTCAATTTGTCACTGGCCGCTACTCCCACCTGGACGAGGTCAAGAAGAAGAAGACTTCCTTTTTCGTGTCGCTCACGGTCCCTAATGTTGCCGAGGCAGTCGCCATCATCCCGCAGGTTGTTATCGGCTCGGACGCTGTAGAGCTACGTGTCGATCTTCTGGAAGACCACTCTGTTGATTTTGTGCGCAGCCAGGTGTCGTTGCTGCGCTCTGCTGCCAACGTGCCCGTTATTTTCACAGTCAGGACAGCCAGCCAAGGTGGCCGATTCCCTGATGGAGATGTCGATCATGCTCTGGCATTGTACCGCGCAGCAATCCGGATGGGCGTGGAGTACATCGACCTTGAGATGACTATGCCAGACAGCGTCATCCAGGCCGTGACGAAGGAGAAAGGTGCATCCCGAATCATTGCGTCCCACCACGACCCCAAAAGCACGCTTTCATGGAAGAATGGCGGATGGGTTCCGTACTTCAACAAGGCTCTCCAGCACGGCGATGTTATCAAGCTTATCGGCGTCGCGCATACGGTGGAGGACAACTTCGGCGTGGCGGCATTCAAATCCAGGATGCTCGCTGCCCATCAGAAGCCAATGATTGCACTGAACATGGGCGGGCCTGGCAAGTTGAGTCGCGTGCTGAACGGTTTCCTCACACCAGTGGCGCACCCAGCGCTGCCATTTGCAGCCGCTCCGGGGCAGCTGTCTGCTCGAGAAATCCGGCAGGCCCTTTCCCTCATTGGTGACCTCGAGCCTCTCCAATTCGTCCTTTTTGGAAAGCCAATCTCAAAATCTCGCTCGCCGGCGCTTCACAACGCGCTTTTTGACAAAGTAGGACTACCACACCATTACGGCAGGGTAGAGACGACGGATGCCGATGACGTGCAGCGCGTTATCCGTGCGCCTGACTTTGGAGGTGCATCGGTGACGATTCCCTTAAAATTGGATGTCATGAAGCTTGTCGACGAGGTGTCTGACGCCGCGAAAGTTATCGGTGCCGTGAACACAATCATCCCCATTTCTGCCAATGCCGGTGACAAAAATGCGCCCAACCGCCTTATTGGTGATAATACCGACTGGTCGGGTATGATTCACGCGCTGCGTGGCGCTGGCGTCGAAAAGCGCTCTTCGGCTAACCCGTCGGCCGGTCTTGTTGTTGGCTCCGGTGGCACAACTCGCGCTGCCATCTACGCACTACGTGCTTTGGGCTATGGTCCCATCTACGTGGCTGCCCGGAGTCTGGAGAACGGGAAGCAACTCATATCCTCCTTCCCTGACGACTACAATGTTCAGCTGCTGGGCCCCAAGCCTCTTGGCATCGAGGCCGCTGAGGCCAGCTTGCCCTCGGTAATTATTACGACAGTACCCGCCGACAAGCCTCTGGACCCGACTGTTCTCCAGCTGGTGACGGAGATTTTGGACCGCTCCAAGTCTGTTGACGGTGTGCGTGTGCTTCTTGAACTGGCCTATCAGCCTAGACACACCCCCGCAATGAAACTGGCCGAGGGATTCGGGTGGAAGACAGTTCCTGGGCTGGAGGTACTCTCCGCGCAAGGCTGGCACCAGGTACGTTTCTGTTTTTATCTTTCTCTCTTATTGCTTTTGCAATGTATGCTTTGATTTCTATTCCATGCGATGTCTTTACTAACTGTTCTGCGTATCAAGTTCCGACTCTGGACGGGGATTGCGCCTCTGTATGATGACGCGCGCTCGGCGGTCATGGGAGACTCGCCATAATAGGTCTTGGCAGGTTAGGCAATTGACTTTAAACATGTTCACTCCACCGTTGCTCCTTCGAGTGTTTGGGACCGGTCGAGCTTGACCCCAGGATGCACAGAGATGGAGACGATCGTTTGGGTTTGTTAGTAAACTTTCACAGGGCGTGGTAAGGAAAAAAAAGTTTATCAAGAATTAAAAATTAAAAAAATAAAAAGTTGATATTTCTGTAGACTAGAATAGAACACGAAGCCTTTTTGGCAATGGCTGAACTTCACATGTTGACCGCATTGTAGTGACGACTAGCATGCATGCCACCCAACTGATATTTACGTATCTGAGGTGTGAAACGCCAATGCCTTTTTTTTCTATGAACACGATAGCACGCCAAAGCCCCGCCGATAATTAAAATCAAGAACTCCAATCGTAACTGAATAACTGTACATGTCGTTTCCGAACCAATAAACCCAAAAAGTAACCGTGAACAAGCCCACGGCCAGTGAGGAACCATGCTTAGTCTATACCGTGATGCTGACCAACCGATGCAATGCATACATAACCTTGACAAACCCTCGAAATCGATGACCGCAACGCAAATACAAAACAAGTCAACAGAGCAAAAAAAAAACCAAAAAGACAAAAAACACCAGAAACACAAGTCCGCCAAAGTGACAAAAATGAACGGTCTATGATGTAAGGAGGACAAATAAAGGCAAAAAATATTGTGTTGGGTAGGGGGGTAAAAGTTGGACATTAAAAGGATAAAACATGAATATTGGCACACAAGTCGTGTAAGTGAAAGTAAAAAGAAAAGATCAAGAACAGAGATGCCCCAACCTTCCCGTGTTGGATCGATGACATAAAACATGTCTTTGGTCGGGGAGTTGAGCGACGCCTCCGATTGTAGTGGGGTGGAGAGGAAACCGATTGACCGGTAACTGGCAGTGGAAGCTCAATTCGAAGAGACATATGATGGTTAGACGGTATCCCATCAGCTGCTGGCCGAACTGGTGGCCTAAAGCACAGTACGTAGAATGACGTCACCGCAACCCTCCAAGAAGCCATCTGATTTGGCCCACAAATAGCCTAAATAGGACTAGCGGATGAGGTCATGTTTTCCGAAAACAGACATCTCGCTGTCATCCAGGCGGACCCTGCAGAGAGTAGTCGAATGTGCGTGGTTGCTCAATGCCAGCACAATTTCACTGCCAGGCTTAGGTGGTATGCACACCACGTTTGCGGTGCTTACCAGTGAACTCGACCTCAGGGTGGCAGACACGGAAATGGCGTGTGAGTGCATCTGCGCGGCTGAAAGTCTTTTCTTCCGTGCACAGGTTGCAACGGACCTTTTGCTTGCGGCCGTTGTGAATGGTGTCCTCGTGCCGAGTCAGGTCGTAGGGGCGAGAGAAGACTGTGTTGCAGGGCTTTCCCGTGCTTGGGTTTATACGTTCACAGCGGTGGGGACCGGCCTGCGTGTTAAGCAGACCCTGGGGCGTGCTGGTGTCGACTCTGCGCGCGCCCGCCAAAGCGTTTGCTTGACGATGTCCCTCACGCTTGTGCTTTTGAAGCAGAGCTGGGGTCTCGAAACGCTGTGTGCAGCCATGGTAGGTGCATGTATAGGTTCCACCATCGTTGTTGACAATGCCGGGGCGCTGGGATCCGGGGACGGGTTCCGAGAGCGCAGCGAGGCTATTGACAGAGCGGGTGGGAGCAGGAGAGTGATTTGCCGACATGGAGTTGGCCATGGGAGAGTTGGCGTGGTGCTGCGTAACAAACGGATATTGCTGAGTCAGCTGCAGGCCTTGGTTGAGTTGCGGTCCCATGTAGCTATATGACGGCCCCGCTGGGACACCGCTGTTCAAACCGGCAGAATACGACTGGCCCATGTTTGCAAGTCCAGCTTTGTTCATCTGGTCAACAGAGAAGTTTTGCTGGCTACCGCCTTGCGCGAATAGCGAGTAATTCGTGCCGTCGCCCTCACTGTCCGGGTCTCTATATTCTAGAACGGCATCCTTGGGGGAGATCGTCTGCGGTGTTGAGGTCCCCTGGCTCCTCGCAATCTGCGACCGGAACGCCTGGCCTGCTGTATCCTGGCCAGCGAAGCCGCGTTGCTGCTGCTGCTGCTGCTGCTGTTGTTGAGAGGCACCAAAGCGCAGGTTGCTTGTAGGCGAGGCGCCAAAGTCATGACTTTGGGCCGGAGCCATCGGCGACCCATGGCGGAAGGGCGACCGCTCGCGGGGAGTACCAGTCGAGACTGGCGATTGGTGCGTGGCCGCACTGAGGTGTTGGTTGTTGATCTGCTGCAGCCGCTGAGCAAACATCTCCTGGCTGGTCGGGCCCAGGTGAGAAGCGTTGGCGGAGGGGGCCGACGTGGGCATAGCCGCGAAGTTGGGGCTGTACAGCTCGTCGTTATAGACGTCTGTCATGGTGCGGTCGAGCTTCGGAGGAGCGTGGAAAGCGACTAGATCGTTGAAAAACCGTGAGCACTCGTCATTCTCATTCTCATTATCGCTGCCGCCGTCAAACAAAAATAGGAGATCATCCGCCGCCGCACTCGCCACTGGGGGGGAACCAAGTCGCTTCTCACCATTTCGGCGCCGAGCCTCGTCGTCAGCCTGATCAAGGGATGGCGTGGCAGGCGAATTGCTTGCAATGGAACTCGCCACCGACACAGGTTGTGAACGGTTCGAGCTCATTGACAGATCGGGTGGCGGTTGCAAGCCACGTTCGCTGTGGCTGCTGGTGACGCCAGCCCTCTGTCTGTTGGCAGCGAGCAGGCTGCCGTAGGTGCCGTGGGGCATGGGCAGGCTGTCTGCAGAGGGCGCGTAAGGGGCGTGGCCCTGGTTGTAGAGACCGTCATGGACACCGGTTGCTGCCTGCTTAACCACGGAAAACGAAGGGTCTTCGTAGTAAGACATGTTTGCGTAGCTGTCAGCGACCGAGTCGTTGACGGCAATGTGAGGGTTGGAAGTGCTCTGCGAGAAGGGTGAAGCAGGGCCTGCCGAGGTGGACCCTAGGGAGGAGAGAGACGACTCGCGGTGGTGGGAAACGTTGGGATGACCAAAGGACCGTCCTGCGGCAAGATGGTTTGCTGGTAGCCAGTGGTCCGACTGCATCATAAGGTCGTTTCCACCGAGCATGGAAAAGTCGAAGTCCTGGTCGAGCTCGGAGTCGCTGTCAAAGCCAGCAACGAGGACGGGGTCCTGTGCGGCGGCGGCGGCAGAGATGTCAAGGAAGTCGGAGGACAGCGTGGAGCTGGGGGACAATGAGAGGCGGTTTCCGGAGTGAGCGCTGTCGTGGAGGCGAGGCGGCGACAGGGCGGAGAACTTGCTGGGATAGTACTGATTGAGATCAAGAGAATCGAGTTGGAAGGTGTTTTCCCGGTCCTTGTTGTTGTTGATGTTGTTGTGGATGGATGCTTGTTGTGATTGCTGTTGTGGTGTTGAGTTGTGGTGCGCGACCAACATTATCGTTCCTCTTGTCTTATGGAAAGAGAAGCAGAAACGAAAGGTAGGTTGTGAGTTTTGTTTGTTGTTTGTGGATGTTTGCGACAGAGATCGAATTTGTGGAGAGATATGAGGGGGGAAAGAGAAAAGGGCGACGAGGGTGGCAAAGTCGAGGAAGGCTTCGTATATATACGTGGTTTTAGAAAGAAAAACTTCTACTGCGTATGTCAAAACATATGGAAGGTACGGGAGCAAGCAGGTAAATCTGACTCTGCACTCTAATACGTATGTAAGTGTGTACTAATGAGGGGAGGGGTGGGATGACCGGCTTTCCGAGGGCTTGGTGCAGGTTTGTGCTAAAACCGCCTAGAAACAGCGAGGATGGGCGCAGGGGGCGGGGTGTGCGTATCAATGGCGCAGAGGTACTGGGTACCTCGGGCCTCGCTCGCTGTTGCCTACATTACAGCGGCGTTTGGGAGGGCTCCCAGTGATCAGTAGAGGTAGCTTGCACCCTGCACCAAGCCTCGGACGACGGTTGGTGGAGAGGGGCGTGAACGGTGGAATCGCCCAGAAGGCACTGGGCTGTTATTAAGATGGTTTTTCTAATCCGCGGAGGCTTCTCATCGAAAGGCTCGGCGATTGACGACCATCCCATATTTGAGCAGCATGGTGCGCTCATAGAAACGGCGATCTGTTTTCGCTTGTTCGCTCTTTCCTGCTCTTGCTGCTCTTGCTGCTCTTGCTTCTTGCTTTTGACGATTCGACTGGATTTATCCCACATTGCCTACGTCAGCGCAGAGCAAACGGAAACAACGGTCCGCTGCCAGTGTCGCTCCTGCCTTTGCTGGTGCCTTCTGGGGTGGCTGCGAATAGTGACTGCTGACTTTACAAGGCTTGAGTCATAACTTATAAGCCAGCACACGGCACTTACTTGTCTACAACCTAGCCAGCCAGCCAGCCAGCCAAGGGCGAGGGTAATTCACGGGAGGGGACTGAAAGAGAAGGAAGCAGGAGAAATTCAAGGGAGAGCGACCTTGGAGACAAAAAGAGAGAGAGAGAGGAATCAAAGGGGGTAGGAACTGAAAAAAGCGAACAAGAAGCAGCCTGTGAAGAAAGAAAGAGGGAAAAAGGCAGAGAGAGTATCTAATTACAGTCGCAGTCGCAAAAACGAGGTCATTCGAGCAATTGGCCTGGCCGTCGTTGACGTTTGGTCGCTGACGTTGTTTGCGCCGCTTTGATACGGTTGGCCACGCGATACGCGAGCTTGGTCTCGCATATCCCTTGGGCATCATGGCTAAACATAAGCTTGGATCTTGCCTGCTGGGCTGGTAGGCTGGCGAGGCTGGTACTACGCAGTACATGTGGACGGAGGGGTAGTGATGAATATTGATGGGTAATTACGGAGTACTGATGGGTATTATGACGTCGACGCCCGCCTGCTGCTGGCTGCAGCCCTCTGTGTTGCGGACGCTGCAACGTTGTGCGGATACAGGGGGGCGTGTGGAATTAGGGTGTATGTTCAGGCAGGCGAGGAAGTATGACGGAGGACGCTGCGGCCCACCGCAATGACAAAGCTCAAAAGAATACTTGGTTTCTGGAGACGGAGGCACTACAAGACATGTACCCAGCCTGCCAGGTCTTGGGAGCTACTTGTCTTCTTTGGGTAACTTTCTTCCTCATCTTTTCGCTTTTCCCTGTTTTTTAACAGTAAGTTCATTCCTCCCATTCTTTGGCAGGAATACCACTTCCTCAGTCCCCAGACTCAGCCACACCGTACCTGCTGGGCCGTTGAGAATCGCATATGCAGGTACGCCGACTGAGCCTCGCTGCCCCGACGCTGCGCTCGTGATGCGCGTTCCTGCCAAACGATTGTTTGTTCACCCTTTTACCCTTTTCACTCCCGCGATGCGACAGCCGCCAAGCCCGCAATCGTACGAACGAGCTGAACGAGTATGTTGTTGTCGGACTGGGCTGGCCTGGCTCATCTGGCAAGCGAATCCGGATTTTAGCGACAGCTGCGACGAAAGATCCGCCGGCGCCATTTGTCATACCGCCATGGCCCCGATAACTTTGCGCGACGGTAGTTGAGATATTGGCTAATGGCCTGACTCGTCCTCGTATTAGATGGTAAGATACACCATACACCGGCCTTGCCGCAATGCGTATTTCTTTTCTAATGCGCATTCAGGCATTCGGCGTCGAAAAACACGACTTGCAACTTGCAGCATCTGGTCGGTCTATTGGCCAAAAGGGCTAATTGTAGATCTAGGCCCTAGCCAAAGCAGCTTTCCCCCGATTTATTTCGTCCGTCTGTCGCTTGCTGCTTGCTGTCTGCATACAGCTTGCAGTATTCTGTTTTCGCTTATTACGACACTCTTTTCCGCTTGTCTTCTTCCCTCCCTGTCTCCTTCGTTTCCTTTGTTCTGCCACATCGTTGTTGTGGTGGTGAAAAGTTTGCACCTCAATAGAGTCTATACTCCTTTCGACGCCCAATTCAGTAACACGACCTATTTTGCTCCGTAGGTGTACGCATATGCATCGCTTCATACTGGTGTGGCCCAGGCCTGGTGCAAGCGGGCTGGGCAGGCCTAGACCGCCGGGCTGGTTGCTTGCTTTGTTAGAGCGGCCCAGAGAGGCCTGTGGCCAGACGCGCCCAGAGACTGCCAGGGTACTGGCGGGGCTACCGATAGTCCTGGCAGAAGGACTACTCGTACACGAGAGATCACAAAAATGGGGTTTCTCTTTACCTATTGCAAAGGGCGCAGGGGGGGGGGTGTGCATCATACATACTCCGTATCACTCCGTCCACTGCTGGAACCTGGAAAGCCAAATAGGATGCCACTTCTGTGCATACCACTGAATTGGGACATGCTGGCCGCTAAAGCCGATGCCAGGCGTGCACGGCGGATTCCGCGACACCAACTTTCCAGTTAAGATACATACAGGGTAGGCCTTTCCAGGGCACTTGGCCGCAAGGGAAGAGCAGAGTTTTCCCACCAGTGCAGTAAGTATTACGGAGTATTACCAAGTAAAGTAGCAGCCGCGAGCTCAGTACAGTAGCTCTTAGTGGCTGCAGAGCAAGCCACAGATGCACGCGTTGTCCGAGAGGGTTAAAAAAAACTGAAAAAACTTTTCACTATTACTATGTGTACACGCCCTCAGCAGTCGGAAGGCTCCGGGGGCCTGTCTGTGGTTGCAGTTGCAGAACGGGGAAGGAAGGAGAAGTGAAGGAGGGCTGCAGGAATGAAAACTCTGATGCAGATTTTGAGCAAAGACTTTGAACGAAGAACTTCCATTCTGCAGATTTTTTTTGTCCATCAATGACCACACCCCTTTCCCATCAAAGCGACCCAAGCGATACAGACGACAACTCTCGTGTCTTTCTCGGCCCCTCGGGTTTCTCGTCTTCCTTTTCGAGCTTGACTCATGCCTTTGAGGCCCTTTCCAACTTGCGCAACAGTTCACCAAATTCAACAAATCCAGCCGCTCCCTGCTCGGCATAATTTGCGGACCTTTTCTTCAGCACGCTCTCTGGTCGCAGCCTCGTTCCCACGTGCGTTCCCAATTTAAAGACACCGTATTGTGTACCATCTCGTAAACCAGAGTCCAAGATACGATGGAGTATTACTTCGTACGGAAAGAGCACGGAGTCGAAACTCCCGGGCTTTTGAAAATCTGCTATCGTGTGCCGCGCGCTGTGAGTCGCTCCTGCCCCAAGTTAACCAGTTAAGCCTGTATTATCAAGCCTGTGCTTGTGTATTACTGTGTATGAATCCCACACCCCCCCTAGATCACGAGATCCTCTGTCCGCGTGACTGCCTAGACCAGCCCACCGACCCAACTGCACGGCCCAGATGTGGCTTGACCCGCCATTCAGCCAGTCACGCGAGGGCTCATTACGCACCACCGTGCTAGGCGCTGTCTCGGCCCTTCCGCTGTTTTCCAGCTGGCGAGAACTCCGTAACACTCTTTCCACAGCTTGCATGGCATGGCAAGGCCGGGTCCAGCTTTACGCCCGTCCATTTCTCTTTCTCTCTTTCTCTCTCTCTCTCTCTCTTTCTCTCTTTCTCTCTTTCTCTCTCTCTTTCTCTCTTTCTCTCTCTCTTTCTTTCTCTGTTTCTTTCTTTCTTTCTTGTTTTAAACAGTAAACCGAGAGAGTTGTATCCTAACATTAATTCAAAATGCAATCGATCTCGGTTCTGGAGTATACTCCGTGCGCTGATGGATTCAGATTCTGTCAGATATTATAGGATGAATGATAGAGTAATTATGACAGCGTATGACAGTATGACAGATGAGATGCCTCGTAAGTTGGTAACTCACTGGATCGGATATCTTACATAATACCTGCAGGGCGCTGCGTAATAATATGCCGTAGCCCTGCTAACAGCACTGTGGCTCTAGGGCATTCGGCAAGTGCTGCTAAAGCCTGGGGCCCTCGGCTTCCTCTCGATTTCGGCCTTCCGGCTTTTGCGGCGTCTGCCCTCACAAGCTCACTCCCAGCATCCCCTTTTTTTTTCGAGCAGAGACCGACCGGGCACACAACTCGGGTGACGATACCGTTCACATTGCGTGTGCCTTGTGCCCGCCATCTCCGCTATAGCGTACCTTGTGTCCGCCCTTGCTCGATCGCATGCGTTTTCTTGCTTTCCCCAGCATACTGTAGAGCAGCCTTTTGCGTGCTTGTGCCTGGCTATCAAAGCCGTGTTGTCTTTTCCTGCTGCGCCCTTCTCAGCGCATGAGGCCCTGGGTGTCGATCCTCAGCCTTCACTGCCCAAGCTCCGGCTCTGGATGAGCACCTTACAATGGATCATACTCTGCACATAATACAAAGTACGGAGTAATTACCTCCCAGCAGTCACATGGAGAACTCCCATCGATAGCTGACTAGACCTTATTGTGTGTAGCCACGGCGCAACGTTATGCCAAAGCTCAAGACCATGTTCCCTGCAGCAGTTCTGGATCCTGTCGTGGACAGGGCACAACTGGGCCAGCCCAGACAGGCGAGGCAGGAGGGCAGGGTCCATCCATCTGAAGAGTATCTGAGTGTATACGCTTCCGCCATCACTTGGTACCGGCTCGACTCGACAGGCAATTGGAACATGAAGCCGGGACCATCGTGCTCTTTTGGAGCCGCATTTGATCTGTGCTGTGTCAAAACTGTGCAGAATTCTCCGTGCACCCTTGCACGACGACTAAAACTACTCCGCACGAAGTATCTTCCTCGTACTCCGTAGTGATCGTTTCATTGTCCCCGTATGCGTCCGACATTTCGTTATGTTTTCGTCCTCGTCGGCTTTCTACGAAGTACTCGGTCTGTCAATATATCACTTTTTATTTTTTATTTTTTATTCCCGATTTCTGGCTTCGTCTTGCATGCACAATGTCCCGAAAATCCATTCGCTTGCGAGACCCCCCCGGTTTTTCCCTCGTGGCTTTTTTTCTTTCCCTTTTTATCTTTCTCCCTTTTCCTTTCTTCTTCTTCATCTTTCCTTTTTCTTTTCTTCTTTACCGAGTAAGCTTGACAGGCCTCGCGGGCTGACGGGGATTAGATCGGACTTCGACGTTCTCCGTCCATTTAGCAGCACTATTCCGTACCGTTAGAGAGAGGCCTGCACGCGCTGTGCTCTCACGCCCCATTTATTTTCGGCATTGCCGCTAGCGCCAGCCAGTGCCGCGGTAGGGCCCGTCAAGCTTTTCCAGATGGGACCCACTGAGCCACGCCGACCCACCCCCGATTTTTCTTCTTGTTCTTTGAAAAAGTCCATTCAGCCTTTTCCATCTCGCCTCCCACCGTTGCTTGTTGTCGCGAAGCCCTGTCTCCTCTGACCGGCCGCATCGTACGAGCCAATTGAGCCAACAAAGAGATCAAGATGCCAGTGTCCTTGCGCCGCGGCCCCGTTGTTGCTGTCGTCAATCTCCCGGCTGTAATGCTTGTACTGTGTACTCCGTATACCTGCTTTGATATGTTGGGGTTTCGCTTGTACTTACTGAAAATGGTTGCCTCCGGCAGTGGGGCCAAAAACACACCTCCGTTCAGCTGCCATGGGCCGGTCTGTTCCAGCGGCCGCTGCGAATGATCGCCGTCCTCGTCAAGGCTGCCAAGGCCGCCGATGGTATGTGTGTCATTCTTGAACATTTTCACTTGCGACTTGAGGCTTGTGGCTCGGTTTGTCGGCCCTTTCGCTATCGCAGGAGGCAGGGCGGTGGCAGTGATGTGATGTCGATATCTCTCTCTCTCTCTCTCTATATTATCAACCCTCTAATGCCATCTGTTTCGTTTTCATTTCATTCATATCTTTGTTTCTTATCTTAGTCCTTTCCATATTTGTGCCTCCGAACGACAGCCGTTTCTTTGGCTTGTTTGGGTACCGATTTGCCTCTCGCCCCTTTGTTACCCACCGCCGCCACCGCCACCCCCAGATCATGTCGTTGAAACCATGGGGAGGAAAGCCGTTGCACTGCCCTAAATCGGCTACACTCCAAAATTGAATACACTCCAAAATTCTTCAGGCACGAGCCACGAGCCTACAAGCACGCAGCCAGGTGCCTGGGTGGCGAGGCGACCTGCCAGATGGGTTCGTACTTCGTAACGGTGAAGGTAGCCAGACGCGCGGTTGGTCGTTGAATACAAAGATGCCTACCGCACGCGAAGGGAACAAAACAAACACATCGTGAACCCGCTGTGCGTTTTCTCCTCTTTTTCCTCTTTTCCCTCTTTTTTTCTTCTTTCCCTTTTCTGCTGTTTCTTTCCTTTCCTTTCCCTTCCGTTCCTCCAGCCTCTCAAATGTGTCCATGAATACCAATTAGATGATGATAAGCTGTCGTAAACATGTTCGTTAGTGCTTGGTCGTGTACAGGCGAGTGCCCACCCTCTCATCTCTTTAAACTCGAGCTGGCATTTTGTTTGCTTACCTCAATAAGCTTTTCTGTCAGCCCGAAGCAGTGTCCGTCTTGCTCGTGGGGATTACTAAATGTGCAAGACCTCCATAAGCCCCCAAAGCCCATGTCGTCGAGGCTGGCCTTGAGCATGTCGGTAGAGTCGAGCACCTGTGCGAATTTGGAGTTGGAGCTCAGTGTTTGTAGCAATTCATGCGCTGCCTCAAGCGTCGACGAGTTTTGGCAGTGCAGCAAAACCTCATCGAGAATAGATGCGATTGGTGCACACCTAGTTCGTTAGCATATTCGTCCTAGACACCAAGTGCTGAATTGCGCACGTGGCCATAATCTTGTAGTATTACTCCCCGCCCAAATAGGGAAATCGGGTTGTGTAGGCGCGGATGTGTGCATATCGTGACTTACAGATGCAAAATGACATTGGGTTTCTCCTTTGCCAGTTCGTTCAGCCACAGAAGACTCCGGTTCTGCAGAGCGTCCTCTAGATACTGGAAGTCCACAAGCTCCATCGCTGTATTCAGCAGCAGGTCTTTCTCTTTCATGGCTGACACATCCTGGATTGCATGCACGTGTGCTAGGTTGGGCAACGACGTGGGGCTGATGCCCGCATGCCATAGACTGTCCTTGAGCTCCTCAATGCTGCCAACACGCGCTAGGATGAGAGCCATGTATGGCGACCCTGACATGTCCACCACTTTCGTTTCATTCTCGCCAGGTGCCCAGCTAGTCAGCTCAAGGAATGTAGACAGCACGCGAAGGGCTGTCGACTTTGTCATTGTGTCCGTCAAGCCCCGCACAAGGCATGCGCACGCCGCAAAATGGAAGTTTTCACTGTTGAAGTGAACACCATATGCCTCATCCAGGGCCAGCGCTGCATCCTCAAGAGGCGCGCGTCCTTGAAGCAAGAACGGTATCATTCTCTCGCCTCGCATCTCACCCGATGAGCTGATGTTGGTCAAGACAGATTCAAGGAATTGGGCCGTGCAATTGAAAAGGCTGGGGGGGACGAGCCGAAGCAACGACATGGCCAGCCAGAACAGTTGGTAGCCATACCGTGAAGCTGACGGCAGCTTGGCCATCATTTTCGACAGAGAAGTCACAATGGCAACCATCATGTCGCTGTTGTTGTCGTCGCTGAAGCGCCCTATGCTTGTTCGGAGAGCAACTAGGACTTGGTACAAGAGATCATCGTCAACCTCTTCTCTGGCAAGGCATCCCATCACCGTGAATGCCCGCGGCTGGATCGCAGGGTTATTTTGGAACGCTGTGCTTGCCACCAAGCTCATCCACCGAGCACGCCACGCGTTTGCAATGTCGACTGATGGCGCAGCCACCGAGCATAGCTCGAACAGGAGTGCAGCGAGGGATTCCGTGGCAGCAAGCGACGGGCCGACCTCTTGGTTTGTTGAGATGGAGGCGCCATCGCGACCAAAAGTCGCAGATGCGTAGTTGGAGAAAATATCGCTCTTTCCTTCGGACAGCGATTCAAGCGCACCACGTAGCTTGCTGAGACGTGCTTCGTCAAGATTGAAGGAGGTGCACACGGCATGGAGAGAGTTGGCCAAAAGCCGGTGGACCAAAAAGCGCACATCCGGTGTTCCGATGTTGGCAAGCATTGTGACAATGTGGAAGATCTCCGGGAGATAGAGCTGTGACTGAATCCCGCTATCAAACGAAAGCGACACGCAAAATTGTAGAAGGACACAGATCTCTGCCCAGACCGCATTGTCGGGCAGGTGTTTCGTGGGGCGTAGTGAGGACCGATTGAGTGCTTTTCGAAGGCGAGAAATAATCTTGCCCCGTATTGTGATAGTGCCAATGCCCGTCACGATAGACGTAAGAATCTCTGCTTGGTCGTCGTGGATCCCGATGGACAGCCCGTTTTTGACAACTTCTTCTAGGAATAGGTCCAGCAATGTCTCGTCTTGGTAGATGGCAGGCCACACGGTCTGTTCCAGGACGAAGCTCAGCGATGGATCGGACACAGCAACCTCTATCAGCTTCCTGAATATCGCAGAGATTTTGTCCTTCGCTTTGTCGCTTTCGGCATCGCTCGCTAGCAGAGACGTCCTAAGGCCTGGCAGCCAGGGCGCCATGTATGCGAGGCTCAGCGGCTTTTGTTCGTCCGAAAAGCTGTCCCAGCCGACAAAGAACTCATTCAAAAAATCTGTAGTGAGCTGAGGCTCCGCCTCGGCCAGCTTTTTGCTGATATTGACGATGAACTGTGATGGATCCAATGGCACAGATATGTCTAAAGCGGCGCTGATTAGCACGGCAAAGATGACCTTTTGCGAGACATGATTATGGTATGCTGCTTCCCACCTTTGATACATAACAAACTCGAGGCGGTGGAGAACTTGAATGCCCGACAAAGCGCACCAAGAAGGTTGTAGGACGACAGTCTCAGAGTATGGTCTGCGCTCCCAAGGTTCGCCAGTGACAGGTTGAGCAGCGTACCTGGCACATCCTGTGGCCGGACAAGCCTTTCAAACGACTTGAGCGCCCGTGCATCCTTGCTGTACTTTACCTTGGCGCCTCTGATGGCTTGGAGGATATCCTGTTTTCCAGGGCTGGTGAAATACATCACGATCTTGCCATTTTCAGCACGGAGGCCAAACGCTGAGTCGTCGTCAGTCTGGATGGACATCGGAGCCTGGTCAATATCCCCGAGTCGGAAGATGTCGTTGAAGATGGCATTCAGTCCAAATCCCTGGTGGATTTCCTGCTTTTTCGTTGTCGTGATTTGGACGAATTGGCTGCCGACTTTGATAGACACGTCAATTTTCCCTCTAGATCTGGAGAGCCGGGTGATTTGCTGGAAGACATATCTAATGTCCCCAACAACACTCAGGGTCTCCTTTGGTAAATGCACCTGGCTCAGGTGGAAATGTCCCTGCAGATCTTGCATGTTGCTAACAAGGTGGTACTCGACGTTGTCTGGGTGGAATACACTGCCCTCATTCTTTGCCGCTGCGCGAAGAATCCGCCGGAAACATTTCCTGCAACGTGTTAGGGGTGCTCAAGTTTGGGGGACTCCAGGCTCCTGCCCCCCTATCTATTTGTCTCCAAGGGCGGGAAACTTACCGGAACGTGCTGTTCATGTTGTAGATATACACACGCGAGAGCTGGCGGGAGAGCTCAGTTGGCGTGAGGGCTTCAAGTTTCTGGAAAAGCTCATCAGGTGGCTCGTTTTGACCGCTGTAGCATGTTGCATCGATAAAGAGGCCAAACGGCTTGTGCCAGAGACGACTGGCGATCTGTATGTACGGGCGTGTTTAGCAGGATTATTTGAGCATGGGTTTTGTCCACCACAAGAGAGAGAGTGTGTGTGCATGTGTGTGTTTTGGCATGAAATTATAAGGATTGGGCCTCACCTTGAGATAGCAAAACACGAGCGTATCGTAGTCAATCGAGTCTGCGTCGATGTTGCGCAAGATGATGCAAATGATTGAGAGTCCATCCTGCTACAGTCAGTATCTACAGAAACCAATTTTATGGGTGCCAAAAAGGCTGTCTAGCGGATGAAGTGTTATTCCCAAGTGGTGCCCTTACCTTGCTTTCGCCGCCATCGTACACTGCTCGCGCCGTAACAAATGACTCGCTGCTTCTGAAGGCGTTGCGCAGCATGAAGTTCTGAAACCGAGAGTAGGCAGGGGGGTTGTTCAACGAGATTTGTGGTCGATTCCAAGTGACAGCCAGCGGCGGTGGCCCAAGATTTGTGATGAGATTTCGCAGCGGCTCCAGCACAGGAGAACGCGTGCGTGGGCCCTCTCCCGGCGACCGCACGTGGTCTCGCCGTTCTTGTGAGGCCAGCCTCTGTCTCACATGATCCCAGTGATCGTAGAGAAAGCGATGAAGAGACACGGATGCGCCAAAGTCCGTTGCATCGCTCTTTGGGGAGCCTTCGATTCCTTCGGGAGCGACAGAGATCTTCCGGAGGAACGTCGTCACATCATAGATGTTGTAGGAAAGAAACTCGTTAAGAGGGAACATATAAGGCTCCTTCGCACCAAACAGAACATTATTTGCAAGATTTTGGATGATCTTGGCAATGAGCAGAAGGCCTCTCCGCATTTCTTTCGACGGAGTTGTTGTCACAAGGCCTTCTACTTCTGGGGCCACGATTGCCGGACAGAAAAACCGGAGGAAAATGAATGCTCCGACCGCCGTATATTTCGCTTCTGGAAACCGTGTTGTGACTGCCGATGAGATGATGCTGCAAATTTTGCGAAATGCCGCCGGAATCTTGGACGAGGAAGCACTGATGTCGTCGATAAAAACCTTCGCCACAATCTGGAGCTGGACAGCATTCTTCTTCAGCTCATCCTGCGACTTCACGCGGGTAGGGTCCAGCTCGAAATCGAGGTCGTTTGCTGTCATCATCAGGCGCTCAACGACTTTCTGCAGGGTGGCCTTAAGGTAGGCTGAGCCTTTCCACTTTGCGTAAACAGACAGCATTTTGGTGGCAACGCAAGTCCGCCGCAGAAGCTCAGACTCGCTTTCAGTTTCCTCGACCTCCAGCTTGATCACTGCTTCGAGGAGATCAAAGCCCATCCCCCGACTCTCAAAAACATTCAAAAGCGAGATCGTGAGCTCGTCAACCTCTGAGCTAGGGCACACAGCAGCCATGGCTGTTGCCAGTGACGTATCGTTTGTGAGGATGTCAATCAGCTCGTCATACTTATCACCAACTGCCGTGTCCGAAAGGTTGCTGAACTCAGTGCCCTGCATGAGAATGTTACAAAGCACCCGGACGAATGCGGTCCGTATCTCAACATTTTCGTGGTAGCCAATGCTGAGAGACCGTTTCAAGCCAACGTCTAGATTGGCGCTGAGCAAGTTGGACAAAATTGTGATTGCCAGCTCAGACGCTGAGATCTCATCCCGGGCAGGATTGGCGATATAGTCAGCTCTGGCAAGCTCCGTTTGCTCGAGGTTGAGTAGGGAGAGGAAGCGGTTGAAGTAGGTGTGGAACATGTGAGACTTCAGCTCGCTCGTTCCTGCATCGGATTGTCCGTCGCCTGGCTGTAAAGGGAGACGGTAAGTCAGCTCCGCAAGGCACTTCAGACAAGCTTTGTCAAGATCTTTTTGGACGCGAGTTGCTTCGTCGTGCCGACCCGCAACGTTCGCTCCATAAACGTGGCCGGATGGTGAATGTGGCCGTGCGATCCAGCCAAAAATGATCTCCAGTAGCTGATTTCGGATGCGTACATCATCGCGCAGATTCAGATGCTCTTTTCTTTTAGTTACAGCCTCACAAAGCTGGCACGTCTTGATCTTGACACGCAAGTTGTTCGGCGAATCGGGTGTGGTATCTAGAAATTTGGCAAAGTTGAGCGTCAGTGCCCCCAGATGAACAGACGAGGCGGCGCCAAGATCGGATGGTGAGTCCAACCGCTCAATCAATGCTCGTAGGAGCGACACGGATTGCTCTGCAAAGGCAACCTCACCATTCAGATTTTTTACCGACTGGTCCAAGACGCCCGTGAACAGGAGATCAAGCTCAGAGTCCAAGGTTTTGAAAAGGGCTTGGTACAGTGTCGGCGAAATTTCGGACGACAGAACTTCTCGCATTGTCTCTCGAACGCGCACATTTCCCGCTGCCAAAAGCTTGATGCCGAGTCTCAAGAAGCGGCTGAGAAGGGCCTCCTCGGAATTCTCGGACGAAATTCTGTTGATCCATCGCAAGCCGCTGATCGTGGGCTCCTCGAGCATGGATGCTTGGTCTGCGGTGCAGATGCCGCCGAGTGACGCAAGGAATCCAGAGTAGTTTCGCCATTCGACGAGAGTCTTTTCAGGCAGCGCATCCGATGATGTTGCTGAGACTTCCTTTGAGAGATGTAGCCATTTGTCAAAGGCAATTTCCCACGCATTGAGGATGCCGCTGCTTGGGTACTGCATTCTCTTCAAAAGTCCATTGATTCGGCGCTGAAATGCAACCAGGCCTGTGAAACGGAACTCTTTCGACCCAATCTCGCGAAACACATCTCCATTTCTGAGGAGAGTTGAAGAAGATTTTGCGCCCTTAGATGCAGTATCTATAATACGGCACTCCTCGAGGAATTGCGCAATGCATGAGGTGACGAGCTGGCATGTTTCGATGTCTGAGGAGCACAGCGAGACTAGAAACAGTGTCTCAAGCTTCGTCGAACAGGCTGTTCGGTCAGGGACCTCCTCAGACAATTCAGACAATTCCTTGGTCTGTTAGCACTTGCCAGAAAAAGGGTGCAGGGACCAAAGTGCTACGATGACCTACATGGACGGATTTGAGAAGAAGTAGCCGTGACTCCAAGTAGCCATGAATGGCCTTTAGACCGCTTTCCAGCCTATACGGGCTGATTTTGTCGCACATTGATGTCAAAACGAGCGATCTGGTGCACACCCAAGATATTGTCAGTCAGCCAAATATGGCCATGTATCCAAGAACTGGTCGGCCCCATATGAGTGTAGCGATATAGGTCAGGAAAATATAGACATACGTGAGCTTCCAAAAATTTGCTTTGAATCTTTGCGTTGCCAGCCTCGATGTTTCTCCGTAGCGAGACACGGTTTTCTCTGTAAACAGATGGGGAGCAACGCCCATTGCAAGACGCCGAATGGACTCGTCTGCTACGACCATACAGGCCATGAAGGATTCAAAGTTGTTCTGAAAAAAGAGGTCCCCTTCGTCGGGTTCGCTGGGCTCGCCTTGGAACAATGTCATTGGAGATGCGTTTAGAAACTCAAGGATACTGCAGATCATCGGGACAGGGACACCGTAGTCGGCGGATTTGTGTTGAATGGCTGATGCAGTAGCGTAAGTGCTTGTCAGCTGGGACGACATTGTCTGTAATGCCAGTTAGCTCACAGTCAATCGACAGGTGCTTGGTGGTGTGGGTTGCTTGACGGACTTACTCTCATTTGAAATTGCACAAAAGCCGACACAGAGTTGAAGAGCGGCTCGTACTGCTCAGAGTTTTTCAGTCTGGCAAAGTGCGAACATGCCTGAATCACCGCAATCTTGAAGGACTGCGGTGCGGAAGGAACAAGGCAGTTAATGGCAAGGGAGTCCACGCACACATCAAAGCTGAGGTGCGTCAGGCTGACAAATGCGGCAGTGAGAAGGTCCTGGTCTAGAAGGGAGACCTCAGAGCTCGCTGGTGTTCGACGAAAAAGCGCTTCGCGGACCTCGTCTTGGAAATCCATAGCGTAGCTCATGAGGGCAGAATCGCTCTCTGCATCAAAGTGGCGTGCTACACGGAGGAGTGACACCAGACAGTAGGCGGCCTGCTCGTTTTTGTTTCGTAGCATTTTGCGCAGGCCCTCCAGGAATGCCACCTTTTTAGCCACGCCACCACCCTTTGCCTCTCGCATGTTGCTTGCAACCTCAAACAGGTCTGGAAGCAAGAAGAGAAGAGTTGTTTGCAGAGGGTACAAGAGGGCTTTGCGGCGGACATTATCACCCACTGTCTGTGCCATGTCGAAAAGAGTTTCTGGAGTGCCGTCGACTCGAAGATGCATAACATGTAGCTCGACAAACTCGTGGGGGAACCGCTCAATCCACCGAATGATCAGCAAGGGAGTCGATATGGCAATGGCGTTCTGGAATTGTTTGCGAAAATGGAGGAAGCTCGAGCAGACTTCCTGCAGAACCTGGCCCAGTCTCTGGCGATCGACCCAGAAGTAGGCAACGAGCCGCAGGATAACCAGAGACGACCGCTCCTCCTCAGCATTGGCTGGGCTTTGTGGAGGAGGCACTTGAGTGGACAGAACCGTCCTGACTTTGTGGATGACGCCCTTGAGGTAATCCATTGAGGGTTTCCACGTGGAGGCCGTCACATACTCCACGATGATCTTGACGTGGCCCTCGATCTCTGAGACACGGGAATCCAGCATCTGTGGAGCACCGACTATATCTTCAGACCGTGAGGATACAGGCGTCTTTGGGGCCTCACCAGAGGCTGAGCCGGGCACTGATAGATTCTCGGTCGTGCAGTCGTCGAGAATGGTCTTGGCCGAAAGCAGTTGGCCGTCTAGCGTAGGGTTCATGAACACCTTGATCGCCTCAAAGATGCGTCGAACGAGGGCGGGTTCAAGGACGACGGGCGGTGGTGACTTGGCACGGAGCCGTTTTGCAGAGGCCCCTTCACCTGTTGCGGCATCCGTGGCAGAGGCGGAGGCAGAGGCGGAGGCAGAGGCGGAGGCAGAGGCGTTTGAGGCATCCCAATGGCTCGAGCAACAATCGGCGAGCAGAGCTAGTATGTACAGCTCGGATAGGAGCACATGGGGCGGGTGGGAGGCGACTATTTTGTTGTATGGACGGGCGAGATCCTCCAGTAGCGACAGGAGGGTATCGAGGACGATGACTATGGAGGAAGCGCTGACCTTGACGAGTGTCGTGCGGGTGATTACAACAATTTCGTCGTGGAAGAGGCTGTCTCCATGCGTGCCGGTGCGGTGGGGCAAGCGAGTTGTCAGCCTCTCTACGAGGCAGCCAACCAGGCCAGCGTCGCCGTTCATCGTGAAGAAAAGGGCTGGTCGAGTCTATTGTGACAGCAACGGGGCATAGCTATACAACGACGACCAAGGGCTATTGGCATCTGGAGCCAACCATGGCGGAGGAGACTAGCCACTAGAGGTTCTGGACAAAGGGCAGCTGGCTGTGTGTAGGAAAAGACGGCTGCAAATTAGCATGAGCTACAAACAAGATTGCAATTTGCGCATTGCGCAGTGGGCATCGCGAGCTTCTTATCAACAACAGAATAATCGGCGAGGGGACACCGCGGGTTGTGGATCTTTGGAAGAGGAGAGGGGGGGAGGAGGGCGTTGGAGCTTACTAGAGCTGGCGATATGAGGGTAGGACAGTTGGGGTTGGTTTGCGTGTTGACGTTTTTGCACAGAGAAGCTTTGGTTGTCATAGGAAGGGACGGCTGTTCTCGGAGCGGCGGTGGTCTGGATTGACCTTGGGGTTGTGGATGCTGTCTGTCGTCTCGCAAGTTCGAGGGAGCTGTCCCGCATTGTTTGGCTGCCCCTGGCGGCCTGCCCCTGGTGTTAAACGGCTTAAAGCGATATGCTGTATCAGATAGTCAGGAACAGCGCGGGGCGCTTGGACCCCCGCAGTTTCTTCAACGTCCCCTACTAGTCTACGGAGCAGTACGTCGTACTGAGTACTCAAATCACAACGCACATAGTACCAGCCTGCATACTATTTAGTACACAGTAATACGACGTAAATACAATGGAGAATGGCCCCCTCTCCTCTTGTGGGGTCATGATATGGAGCAAAACTCCGTACTCTGTACTGTGCAAGTGAAGGCCGATACGCCGTATCTACTCCGTTGGACAAATTAAAGCGACACGCATAGCAGACTGTGGCTTGCTTACATTGGCATATACATAAACGTAATCGACATGGAACGGACGATACTTATATTTTGGTAGGAACAGTCTCTTTAGAAGGACCGAAGCTGCGACAGGCTTTGAGAGCTATTCGCACTAATAAGAAACATCTCTAATTATTCCAGTTGAAAACATCTGGCGATATTATTAGTAGAACAAAATGCACAATAAGCAAAACATATTACATTTCGGTATCAGCATCGATAAAAACACCGATCATCAAACAAAACAAGACATACGCCTCGACTCCGAAGCCTCTTTTCAGTCATCTTTTTTGACCAATACCAGAAGGAGGCGGGTTCGGTGTGGCACCGGAGAAGAACCAGAAAAGCCGTTACAGTCATCTATCGATGGAAACCTCCTCGGGAGTTATTGTAGCCCCCAGAACGGCTGTCGTTGGGTCTGGGCCCTTGGCCGTGGCCAGAAGGAGGCCGATATGACTGCTGGCCATGGGCCTGCTGGTTGTAGTTGCCGGGCGGAGGCGGGAAGTTGTAGCGGTTTTGATAGCCCTGGTTATGGTTATGGTTGCTCTGACCAGCCCCATTGTGACCACCGTTGCCGTAACCGCCGCCGTTGTGGCCGCCTCCGTAACCTCCACCACCACCGCCACCACCGTATCCGCCGCCGTAGCCACCACCACGTCCACCGTACCCGCCGCTACTGTAGCCACCGTCATTGTATCTCCCGCCGTTGGAGTGGGCTGCCGTGGGTGGCGGAGGCGGCCGGCCAGAGCCAAAACCGGCCTGGCCAGGTGCTGGAGGGGTCCAGGATTGAGACGGCGGCCCGTGGTATGAGCCTCGTCCGTTCTGGCCACCCTGAGAATAGTGCGGCTGACGATCACGTCCATCTTGGCGGAAGTTCTGCCCGCCTGATCCCTGGTTGTTGTATTGCTGTCTCCCGCCCGAATCATAGCGCGGCCGGCCATTGTTATACGAATTGTTGTTCCCATGGCCCCCAAAATTGCGTCCGTTTCGGCCCGTGTTATTGAGCAATGCCTCCTTGTCGCCGCGGTTGAGAACCGGCGTTGGGAGTTTCACGCCACGCAACAGCATCGACTTATGAGCATGTGGCGTAGACAGCAGTTCGTAGTTGACACTATAATATTAGTTACAACGCTGCACAATAAAGGAGAAAATGAAAGAACAAGAAAGGGGAATGAAAGGAAATGAAAAGAAAGAGGAATAGTGTCATACCTGAGCGAACGGTCGTATTCAATGTCGGGGAGCGCCTTTCGCTCTAAGGGGTAGGACAACGAGCCATGTGGGATGTAGTCTTCAATTTTCTCGATGAATCCAGCAATCCCGCCAGAAGTGACGGGGTCCAGCTTGTACTTCAGGGGCCCTTGTCGCTTCGAATAGAAGTTTGAAGTCACCTCATCGTACAGTGCCGTGTCTGCATCAGACAGCAGCATCACAACCTTGCCCAAGCCGTTGCGAATTTGATCAGCAGGGCTGAGAAGAGGGTATCGCTTCTCCACTGCGGCAAGCAGACGCGTCATGTCGATGAAGGGCAACAAGGCCACTCCCTGCCATGCAAACTTCTTGCCATTGAGATCGAGGTCAAATTCTTCAGGATAGAAATCAATGATGTCGCTGTCTTCATTCAACATGAGGTCGTGGAAAACCTCAGGGATAGCATGCCTAGAGGCAGCCGGAAGAACGCTCATGAGTTGCTCGAAAGGTTTGGAGATGCGTCCCTTTTCAAAGTTCAGATCCAGCTTGGCAAGGTCCACAAAGTCGGCTGCAAACGGTGCATAATGGTACGGGTAATACCATTCCCAGGACGGACAGCCCTGGAAATAGTACAGAAGAACCCAGGCCAGGCCCTCAACGTAAGCACGAGCAACGCCGTGGCGAAACTCAATATCTTTCGGATCCACGTGGAACTTTTGCTCGTAGTAGCGGTCCGCGTAGCCTTCTTCCCACATCCGAACCGTGTCCACAGAGCCCTCCTCGGACACCTTGGGCGTGGTGGTTCCGCTTGACTGCTGGGTGCTAGTCGCCTCGTCTTCGATTTGGTCAGCCTTCCGCTTGCTGGGAGCCGAGGGTTGGGCAGTATTGTCGGCGGCTGCTTCTGTGGGTGCAGTAGCATCCTCAGTGGTGTTGGCGGGTTGTGCCACGCGGTTTTGCATCCGGCTCTTCAGAACACTGGCTGCACTCTTGTTTGCCACGTTCGCATCGGTCGCAGCGCCACGGTTCACGACCATGTCGTGAGTGATCGCCTTCGATGCCTCAGGTGTGAAAGTCGCAATAGGCCGCAAGTTGAGGCCAGCAGTGCCCTCTGCAAAGACATTGTCCCCCCCCACAGTGCGGGCCGAGTTCCGGTTGTCGTTGCGGTTTCTCCCTTGTTCTTGTTGGAGTTTGCGCCGCTTGTTGTTTTCTTCTCTCCTGTCCTCCTGCTGCTTTCTGCGCCTGAAGATGCCATCCTCCTGTTTGGCTAGTCCGCTCATGATAACCTGCGCGCGTGCCAAATCGACATAGCCATCCTTTGTGACGTAGCCATTCATAAGTGGCAGGTTCTCCTTCCAAAGTGCCGTAAGGGTATTGATGCCGTTCTCGCGAATTTCAAGAGCAGGCAGATGGGGAAGGAAATCGTTGCCCACGAAGCAGCACAAGAAAATCCAGTCATCAATGGCCCGTTCCAAGTCCCACCGAAAAGGGAGATTGGGGACATCGAGTTCGACCGCAAGATATTCGCGCAACACAGACACATGGAGCCAAATGAATGGCTTCTGAGTTTGTACAGTATCTTTCTCATCAAACTCGCCATCTTTTTCTTTCGCTTTGCCCCTGCATGCGCTCGCTTCGTGGCCTTTCTGACCGCAGAGCTTGCACAAGCGCGCCTTGCTATCTTGGAAGAAGACATCTTCGCGCAGAACGCGGAAGTTTGGCTCGTGTGTGGCAAGGCTCAGCATGATGAGATCCGCATCCAGGCCGTATATGACGTGGCGAGTATTCGGGTCGTGGTTAGGCGACGCACGCTGCGCACGGACAAAGTCCATGATTTTATGCTCGCCCTCACCGGGCACGCTGGCATCCGATATGATAATCTTCATCTTTGCCCACCCCGGATCCGTGTTGAGCTTGTAGGCGCACCAGTAGCGCAGGCTTGCAGCCAAGATGTCCATGAAGGGCGTGCCCGGCGTGATGGAGTTGGAGTCGAATGCCTTTTTGGCCACTGCTTCAAGAGACGAGTCAGGGAGCGTTCCGCCGTTCTGCTGTTTGAGTAGTTTGAGAAGCTCCTGCTTGTCCTCCTCCTTCTCCTTGGCCTCCTGGGCAGATCGGAAACGACGCGAGCGTTGTTGGTTCATTTTGGCACGGGGCGCGACACCGTCTGCAAAAAAAGAAAAAAAAAAGAGACAATCGTTAGAACTTTCGCAGGTTCGGCAAGTAAAAACGAAAACACGTCAGGACACGCAGGGAAAAGTAAACATACCAACAGCAATCATCAACAGCTTGCGGGGCCGGACCATGTTGACGACCCGGTCTGTGTATTTGAAGATTTCCAACATCATCTCTTCCTCATCGGCTGGTGGTGGCCGGTCTTCAGGATGCGAACAAGGATGGACAATGCCGTTCATATCCAGGTAGAGGTTGTCAAACTCTTCTCCGTTTGGGTTCGGCCCGGTTGTATCCACGGGAATGACGGCGCCATCATCCATTTTCTGCGGCGTCTCCTCGATCACCGGAGATATGATCTTCGGATACTTGCTCGAGAGCCATCGGAAAGCAGCGGGAATACCCATTTTGAAAGGGGAGGGAGGGCAGGTGTCGGTGAAGCGTTCGTTCTTGGGGTAATACTGCCGTTACTGGACGCCACAACACTCTCCTCGGCGAGGCGATGATGGGGTGCAAGACTTGGTTCGGTGTGCCGCTCTTTGGACCATTGGTGAGAAAAGTCGTCGAGCTTCCTGGGACCGTGATGTGCGTCGGGGAGCGAGGATGTAGTGGAAACGACGTCTGTGCCTACTGGATGGCGACCAAAGATCTGTCGGAAACACGCCGTACAAATGGAACAAGGTTGAAGCGACAAATTTCTTGTCTTTGTTCTCGTCTCCGTTTTTGTCTTTTGTGGGGCTTCAATATGCGAAGAGAGCGCGTAGGCGGACGTGGAGAGATCGACGAAGCACGCGTACAGTAAGTCTGTATTGCCTAGAAAATGCGGTGCAGAATCCAGGACTGATAAACGAAATCACGTCGTTTTCTTGCGACTCGAGTCTAGCGTTGAGGCGACTCGTGGTTGTCAAAAACAGTCGTGAAATTTTCTGCCTTCTTACACAATTGTTCGCGTCGAGTCTGTGCGGAGTTGGTTAGTTTGCTTGGACTTTTTCTTTTCTGTCTCTGTCAAGCGTATTCGCTCGCATGGGAGAGGTGACTAAGCGGGAGCAAGCAGGCCTCCTTTAACGCGATATTGCCACAGGAGGCAGTAATATCCACATATGCCATACGGGTATGTAGCAATACGCATACTTCGTACATAGCTCAGCTAGCTCTAGCTTATCGTTCTACCAGGGCTCCATGACCGTTTGGTAGTACATGTGTACGTCGTACAGAGCACGGAGTACGGAGTACACGGTTTCTTGCTGTAATTAGGGGTAGCTCCTACCTGGACGCGCCGCCGCCCCCGCCAGGCGGTCAAGCGCACATGCCAGATATCTTAGTTGCTCTGAACGCTGTCTAAATCCAATATTAAAGTTCCCCTGTTAGTACGATGTACGGAATATTACTCAATACACCTTGAGACGCCCACCACAAATGGCCAGCAATTGCCCAGAAAATAGCCACAGAAAATAGCCACAGGACAACTCTCACAACCTCGACACCTACGAGCAAACGACGGCCACGACTTGTGCGACCTCAGTGCTATCAAAACTCTCACATCCGTGGTATGGAATCGGCAGTCTTTAGGAGACAAAATACAGCCCTGGAATGGAAGGAGAGCTGCGACGTGGCTGAAGCACAAAACAACCCAAGTCTGACAAGGCCACTCCATCTGGGACGATCAGCGACGCCATCGTTGTCGCTACTTCCGCCATGTTCTCTATTGCCACGGCTCCGGCAAAGCAATCGGTCGGCGAGACTATATCAGTGTTGAGCGGCCGGCTAAGCTCAGCAACTCTTCTCGAGGACCGCCGGGCTGCGATCCTGGGCCTTCGGAGCTTCGCAAAAGACTACCCAGCGTCAGTGGCTTCCGGTGCTTTGCGAAGCTTGATTGGGAGCTTAACAAAGGATGGCGAAGATGTGGACACACTCAAGGTGGTCCTTGAGACCTTGCTGATGCTGTTCAACCCAAACGAGACCAGCCCCGAAGCTTCAGAAGAGATCGCTCTCTGGCTTGCAGACGAATTCACACAACGACTCGAAAACATCACCCTCCTTCTCGACTTTCTAGAGACAAACGACTTTTACACACGACTTTACTCCCTGCAGCTCCTTTCAGCCATCCTGGCCGCCCGGACCGATCGAACCGAAGAGTGCATCTTCACTGCTCCTCTTGGAATCCCGCGGCTCGTCGCCATTCTAGACGACCAACGCGACGTGATACGCAACGAAGCCATCACACTACTGACATATCTGACACCGACATCGACCGAGATTCAAAAGCTTGTGGCATTCGAGAATGCTTTTGACCGACTCTTCAAAATCATCAGGGAGGAAGGCTCTGTCTTGGATGGCGGGCGACCTGTAGAAGACTGCCTTATTCTACTGGCGAATCTTCTCCGGCTTAATGCGCACAACCAAACACTGTTTCGGGAATCACTTTGCACAGCTCAGCTTGCACAGCTACTCAAAGATGTTGGCTCTTCACACGAGCAAGACGGCGAAATGGCAACTTGGGCACTGATGCAACGCAACCGGAACATCTATGCTTTGCTGGCAGTGATACGGTTGTTCCTCGTCCAGGGTGCTGCAGGTACCGTGCAGAACCAGGCTGAATTCTGGCGACACGGCGTTCTATACCATGCCTTGCAACTCTCTTTCAACAGCGACTTCGAGATCCAGATCCGGGCAGAGGTGGGATTACCCTGCATTTGCCCACCTTATATATATGTATATATATATATATATATACAACCAAGCCCAGCTAACAAGTACAAACGTATTCTAGGCATTAACAACATGCGCAGCGATCGTTCGAGGAAACGCTACTCTTCAAGAGAATTTTGCACAGTTACGTGTCCAGTCACCGATCGACAACGACAGCAACGGAGCACCAAATACAAACGGCGAAAAGACAAACGCAAATGGCACCCACAATGAGGTGTACGTGATTGATGGTCTTCTCGATCTGACATTGAGCGTGCATTCGCCGCACTTTTTCGATGTTCGGATGGCTGCTTGCGAGTGTCTCAAGGCGTATTTTTTCAACCATGAGGTCGTACGGCTGCACTTTTTACAGAGAGCGATTGACGGTCACAATTCCGGCGCCGATGAGACCGCCAACGTCTTGACAGCGCTTCTGCGGTCCCCGGCGGCAACCCCGTCCAGCGACCCTTACCGTAACTGGTTCGCGTCGGTGATTATGTTCCATCTGGTCAACGAAAACCCACGAGCCAAGGCCCTTGTGATGGCTGTGACCGAGGGTGACGAGGCAAATGGTGAAGAAGTCGTCACAAGCATACAGACTATCGCAGCGCATCTGTTGAGCAGCGTGCACCGGGGAGACGATGAACGTGTGGTGGTCGGCTACCTAATGCTCTTGCTTACCTGGCTATTTGAGGATTTGGAAGGTGTCAACGATTTTCTAGGGGAAGGCAGTAACTTGCAGGGGTTGATCCAAGTGGTGGTGAAAAACACCAGCAGCGAGGTTGCTGTCCAGGGACTTGCTGCCCTGCTCCTGGGTGTCCTTTATGAGTTCTCCACCAAGGACTCGTCGATCCCAAGAGAAAAGCTGCATGAGATCCTGATGGCAAGAATGGGCCGTGATCGGTACATCAACAAGCTCAATACACTGCGAGCATACCCGCCACTTCGTGATTTCGAGGTTATACCACAAAAGCTGGATCCGCAAGCAGACGAGAAGCTTCCCAGTGTGTTTTTCGATGGTGCTTTTGTCGACTTTTTCAAGGACAATTACAGCCGATTGCTACGCGCCGTTGACAGAGACCCCAAAATGGAAATCTCGTTCGTGTCCAACGGTGTTCAGCAGGGTATTTCTCGTGAGCTAGTGGACTCGCTGCGTGCCGAGCTAGGCGAGAAAGACCGGACGCTGCGCGAGGCACAAGACAGAATATCCACATTGGAGAATGCACTCGGCCAAGAGAGGGCAGAGCACAAGAAATCCAAAGACGACGCGATCTCTAACATCAACAGCGCCAAAGCGGCACACGACATGGCCGTGCGCAAACACGAGGAAGCCTTGCGGTAAGCACTGGCCATAGCCTGTCGTCAAGTCTGTTTTTGTTGTAAAGATATTGCATAAACTAACCAAACGCCTGTTTTTTCTCATCTCGCAGGCAAGCCCGCATCGAGCACCAAAAAAGCAAGGGTGATCTGCAACGCCAACACGAGGAGGCTCTACGGTAAGTACTTGTCAGACCCATCGTTAAAATATGTTTTGGTGTAAAGATGTTACAAATACTGACCATATGCCTGTTTGCTCATCTTGCAGCCAAGCCCGCATGGAGCATCAAAAGAGCAAAGGCGATCTGCAGCGCCAGATGGAAGAAGCCCAAAAAGCCGCTGAAACGGAGATGGCACGCGTACAGCGACGATTGGAGGCGCAGTTGGCTGATCTCCGGGCAACGGCCAGTCGATCGGAGGTGGATCTACTCAAGGTAAGTCGTATATTCTTTATCATGGGCTGACAGTGTGGCGGGAGCGCTTGATCAGAGTAATGGAGGTCAAAAGAATTGAGGACTAACGCTCCGGCTAGGCGAACAAGAGCAAGGCACAAGAGCTCCAGGCTGCGCAGGATGGTTTCAAGGCACAGTTAACTGATATGGAAACCGTGGTCGCCGAGACAAAGAGATCGGTCAAAGATCTCGAGACCAAGCTTGCCGCTGCCAGCATACAAGAAGCCGAGCTTCGTGAAACAATCGAAGCAGCCGAAGAGGATGGCAGAGCAGCTCGCGAAAAGCTACTGGCGGCCGAGGAGGATGGTAAAGCGACTCGAGAGAAGCTCCAGGCCGCCGAGAAAAAGGCCAAAGAAGTACGAACCCCACCCACTCTCTATATTTACAGGGTCTATGAACCTTGCTGCAGGCTGCAGCCAAAAAGCTGACAATGGACCAGGCCGAGGACGCTCTACAGCTGTCCCGCGAAGAGAAGAAGTCGACTCAGACGGAATTGGATGACCTGCTAATGGTGTTTTCCGACCTCGAAGAAAAGGTGGAAAGCTACAAGGTGCGTACACTTTCGGTGGAGAATTGACTGCCTTGTTCCGGCAGCAGGAGGCCCATCGCTCTACTTTGTTGCCGTATTGAAGCTGGATTAGAGCCGCTGACCACTAATACTTTTTCTTCGTGTCACAGACCCGTTTGCGCAAGTTAGGCGAGCAATTATCTGATGATGAGGGTGGAGATGAAGACGAGGACGAGGATGACGATGAAGACGAGGATGAGGACGAGGACGATGGGCACGAGGACGAGGACGATGTCGACTAATGCGTGGGAATGTTGGACTTTGGGCTTTCGTCGGTCAGCCCTTTGGATAAAATAAAACTATCTGGATTAAGCTCTTTGCCCTTTGCCCTTTGACTAGAGCCCACGATTATCTCAAATATACCTCATTAACTCAATCTGATAGGAGCTGGCAGAATGCAGGTTTAAAGCATCAACACACAGCGCACAAACAGAATTGGCCAAGAGGACTCCGGTAGATGGTGGCTCTGCGCCTTGAACGATCTCTTGACAGCCTAGGCACGAGGCTCAAAAAGTGGAATAAAACAAGGCTGTCCCGTGGATTCGTTTTATTTTAGTCCTGTGCAGTTAAGTTCGTAATACTTTGCTTCAAAGTATGGAATGCGCTAGTGGCGGGCTGCATGCTGTTTGGCTGCTTGTAATTGTGTAAAAGCCTAAAGGCCAATGAAAATTCAAACCTTCCCCCTCATAGACGGAAAGTGTGGATTGGACCCCCCCAAAAAACACTAAATTGGCAAATTTGGGCACTCACCAAAGTTCCAGTCTCAACTACTACCGATATATTGACATATTGCTTTTGCAGCATCCCTTTTTTTTCCCTTCACACACACTCACACAAATACATACAATGTCTGAACGCGACTTCCACAGCAACTCCGAGTCTTCGGACGAAGAAGGCTGGATCGACGCCAACCCGGAGGACGACGAGGAGCCTCAGACTGTGATCTCGCTTCTGGACGACCGTATTTTTCCAGATGCCGCGTCCATGATTGCCTACTGCAAGGAAGAGCATGGCTTTGATTTTCTGGCAGTTCGTGATCGGCTGGGTCTTGACTTTTATGGCAGTGTGAAACTCATCAACTTCAGTAAGTCCAGGAGCTTCGAAACAATGAAAGATTGTGATCGCATCTCTAACCCTGTCCTATAGTTCGTAAGCATGTGCTTGACAAGTCGGCTCTTCCAGCGGAGATTTCCAGCGCGGACATCTCCGGGGATGAGTACCTCAAGCCCGTCCTAGACAACGATGCTCTCATCTTCGCCCTGGACAGTCTGCCCGAACCGCACGGACAGCCGGAGGCCGGCGCGGACCAGAGCAGCGCCGCTGCTGACACACCAGCAGCTTCTGAGCTGAAGAAACAGAACGAGCAGCTCCAGTCCGAGCTGGAGAGCCTGACCAAGCAGTTCGAGAACTACCGCCTGGCCGTCCAGAACACTCTTGATCAACGCTGGGGCATGGACGAGGATTCGCAAAAGAGTGCCAAAGCGGCGAAGTCATCCAGCACCTCGAACAATGCGAAGACTACCCCGTCCTCGGAGAAGACCGGTGAAGAAACGCCGGCCACGGGCAGTACGGACTATTACTTTGAGTCGTACTCCCACAGCGGTAAGTCTATGTTCTCGCCCAGTGCCCCGTCTCATTCCATTTTTTATATGCGCACGAACTAACCGGGATGCGTGTATCTTAGACATCCACGAGACCATGCTGAAGGACACGATCCGGACAGATGCCTACCGTGACTTCATCTATGCCAACAAGAACCTGTTTGCAGGAAAGACTGTTCTCGATATCGGCTGCGGTACAGGTATGCAAATACCGATTTGCATTTGTGAAGACTGAGACTACTGTTTACTGACACAATCAATGTTCTCCAGGCATTTTGAGTATGTTCTGTGCCAAGGCAGGCGCAAAGCTCGTCATCGCCGTCGACAGATCCGAAATCATCAACAAGGCGCGGGAGAACATTTTCCACAACGGCCTGGCCGGCCAAATTACATGCCTCAAGGGCCTTATCGAGGAGGTGACGCTCCCTGTCGACAAGGTGGACATCATTGTCAGCGAGTGGATGGGCTACGCTCTTCTGTACGAGGCCATGCTGCCGAGCGTTCTCTACGCCCGTGATAAGTACCTGAAGCCGGACGGTCTGCTGGTGCCCAGCCACGCCTCCTTGTTCCTGGCCCCCGTCAGCGACTCGGAGTATATCTGCGACAGCATCACATTCTGGAGAGACGTCTATGGCTTTGACATGAAAGCCATGCAGGCTGGTATCTACGACGATGCGCGGATGCTAGTCATGCCGGAGAAGACCATTGCAGGTGCAACGAGCATGTTCAGGCATCTTGACCTCCACACGATCAAGGTCGAAGACCTCGTTTTCACAGCAAACTGGAAGTCTGTGCTTTCCAAGGAGGCTGAGTCTCTGGACGGGTTCCTGGTCTGGTTTGACATCTACTTTGGCACATCGCGCATATCACAAATCGAGCCTGTCGATGCCAGCTCGCAGGCGTGGGCTGCTGCCGGCAAAGACCGCGTTGCCTTCACGACGGGGCCGTTTGGTAAGGCGACACACTGGATGCAGTGCTTGCTTCTGAACAAGGCACACTCCAAGGCTCTTACGGAGACGGACGCCCGTGAGGTGGATGGAGAGCTCTCGTTCATTACGGCCGACGACAACCCACGCGCTTTGACTTTGCAAGTCAAGTGGACACGAGGCACGACGCAGCAGCAGCAGTCTTGGGCGTTGAGATAAAACACTGGCTGATGTCACGCTTTCGTCTTATGTGGAGGGCCCAAATGAATTTATGTTCTAAAAGTCTGCTTTTCTTATAAATTATGGGGGACATAAATGTTGTCTAAAGAATATATGGTGGATAGATAAACCAAATAGAGCTTTCACACCGTACGCCATGGCTATGACTTCAATGCAACCGTAGAAGAGACATAGTTGCGGTAAGAAGTAAACAAAAAAATGCAGCAGTTGGCCCAATATGAATGCAAAACCATTCACGAATGAAAAAAAAACATTGTGGCTGAACACTCCAGGACGGTGTTGAAACGAGGCTGTCGAGACCACAAGCTGCTCTCACACGCAGCTAACAGTCATCCCCACGTACATGGCACTTACCAGTGAGGAACACCGGCCGTCTGCAAGAACAAGTTCACCACACTGAGGAAGCCTTCGCCGAGAATAAAACCCTAAATATTTCTTGTTAGACCACAATCGACAAACGTCAAAACCCACGTCTCAATGACCCGAGGCCGCAACATAGGCGTATCTAGACGTACCGATGCGAGCACAATTGCTCTTGTTTCATCACGGCCAGAAAGTCTCCAATATAGAGCAATAAGGCCGCCCACGCTCCGTGCCAGTGTGAAGGATGGCACGTTGTACATCCCTACACAATACGTTAGACCGTGGCCATTTCATACACACGAAAATGTTGTTGATGCCGCATTATCGATACGTACCAACAGCGACAGCTATGCCGCCAGGGATGTAGGCATGCCACGATTTTTCTGCAGTCCGAATTCTGAGTAACGTGATTGCTGCAAAAAGAACTGCAGAGCCAATAGCCCACTGGCCGGCCATTGCGGGAAGACCCTTGCCCGTCACAAGACGTGCAGTAAAGATCCACACATAGCCAGTGGGTATCTGAAAAAGATTGGAAGGGATCTCGTACGCCCTAGGATCGGGGGGTTGTCAGCTGAATTCCGTGAAGCACGAGAGAACACAAAGAACATGACACGGAAGTTCGTTGGCTATGGGTAGGACTCACGAGGTGTAAAGTTTGTACAAGAAAGCACTGACAACAGCGCCGACGCTTGTTCCAATGACTTGGCCCCAAAATTGCGCTGTCGGGGCGGCACCGATGAGATGGCCCGTCTTAAGGTCTTGCATAAGTTCACCAGCTTGCAGAGCACCCTAAAAAGGTTGGACGATGTCAGCTATGAGTGGACAACGGCATGCGCACTTTGGGCCTATCTGTACGAATGACTTACAGCTTCAGACACAGCGCCGGCCACAATATTGATCAGGACACTGCTTTTGTGTGTCCGGGGAATGATCAACGCAAAGAACAGCTGGGTGAGCTTAGATATTCCGGAAACGGGGTTGAGGTCCGTCTACATGCATGCGTTAGAACGTGTGCAGGAGTCAAGGTAATACATATGGTGCGGACAAGGCTGTACAATCTTACCTCGCCAAGGGCTCTGACGCCCATGATACTCAACACAAGTGCCATTGCGATTGAGATGATGATCGCGTAAAACGGCACAAGGGCACCGAAAGTAAAGCGAATGCAAGCAATACAAAACACAATCGATAGCACCAGGCCGACGACAACTGTTTTTGAGCCAATCTGTTGGTCGGGCGGGGCATCCTTCTCCGGTCTGTTTTCCGCGGGATGCGCTCCGATATCTCCGTCGTTGTCAACCTCAATTCCGTCCTCATCCTCGTCACCGCGGCCAGCTGCGGGCGTGGCAATAACGGAAAGAGGGCTTGTCGGGACCGATGCTGCCTCCGCTGCAGTGTCTGAGCTATGAATGGCTGTGTAACCAGCCGTATTTGTTTTCGAGCAGACCCAGCGAGCCAGGTTTGGCGGCAGTCGTCTTGCAATCGTGGCGCACATCTCGGGCCAGAGCTGGATAGCAGAGCGAATAGCAACGTGGCTAAGACTGACAATGCCATCGGCCAACATGATTGCGATAGAGATCCATACAATCCACCCCTTGCTGCCAGTCTCCCAGTCTTCTATGGGGCCGGGTGCCCAGCCGCGATATTTTGCCAGAGGGGACAAGATTGCCCAGCCAATTATGGCTCCCAGGAGCATGTGCATGGTGGTTGCCGGGCCCATGATCACGCCCTGGCCAATGTAGGCAAGACTTGGATTCAATGTCCACAGCCACGTGGCAGCAGCTGTCGGCCCAAAGATGGGCAGGTCCCGGATAGCAGGGAAGAAATATGTGGTAAGTGTGAATAGCCCTGAAGTTAAAAAGCACACGAGGAGCAGCCGTAGATTGGCGCGCCACTCTTCACGGCGGCGTATTTCGTGTTCGGAGACGGGGCAGTTGCCATTGACGGCATCGCCTGCGCCGGAGCCAGAAGTGGCTGGTAAAGAAGGGGCGGGAGCAGGCTCAGGGATGGTCTCTTCTCCAGCAAGGCTCGCGAATTCTGACGGGATCTTGCCCTGGCCAAGTTTCGGCTTGCGTCCATGCAGGACGCCAATCAGAACAGCGGCGCCAAAGCCACTAGGAAACTTGAGCTTCTCGCGGATGATAACTTGTCGTCGACTAGAGGAGGATTTACACAGGTAAGCAATACGTTTCTTTAGGGACAATGGTATCGGTAATGTGTTGGGGGGATTGGCCTTACAGAGGAACGGCGAAGAGGACGCCGAAGTAGCAGAGCCCGAGCGACCACATAATCATTTTGATTAGAGACAGCTTGATCGGCCCCATCTCGTCCGCAGTCATCAGAAAGTTCATGGCGGGCAGCACACCAACAAAGCCAGAACCAAGCGGAGCGATGGCCATGCTACCGGCAACTGTCTGAACCAGGACGTTCTCGACAGGCGAGAAGGGATAGGACAGATGGCGAGAAAGCGCTTTGAATATGCCAAAGCCGAGCAAGCTTGACGGCAGCGACATGGTGCTGACAAAGCCGGTCTGCAGGCCAAAGTACATGTTGGAGCAGCAGATGACGAGGCCGACGCCAAGGCCGACGGTGAGGCCACGCAGCGTGAGGTGCCGAACGTCTGATGGAGGGGGCGGCGCGCGCTCGAATGCCGTGGAGGGCCGCATGATTGCCGGTGGGGAGGGCAGCGCGGAAAGGGGAGGAGGTGCGGCGGCGGGATGCGGCGGCTCGGCGGGTTGCACAGAGGCGGATGAGGACTGGGCAAAGCGGTGCGTGGAGTGAAACAGGATGAGCTTTTTGAAGAGGTCGGCCGGAGCTCCGGCGCCGGCAGGAGAGTGGAGTACCCTGAAATGGAAGGAAGCAACAATTGCGAGCTCCCAAATACGTTCGTACTTGGTTTTGATTGGCGCCTGAGGCTCTTGGGGCAGAGTGGGGCCTCTGATGATGACAAGCAGTCTTTCCGAAATAGGCTCTTTCCTCGACGGGTTCGTTCGCAGTTGTCCAGGAAGGACGCAGCGACTCCTATCGAAATAAAATGGTTTATGGGGAAGGCGGGCCAAACTAGTCTGGCAGCGTGGCCAGAACACCTACGAAGTGGACGTTGTGCCCCATAATGAAAGCTCCCACGCAGTGCAATTCATCCGCCGGCAACCCCAAAATCCGCTGTATATGTATGCATGGGTCCGTAGCGTACCCCATCCACTGCAGCGCGGCTCCCGTGGGCTACTGCCGAGAAGCTAAGTTGGACGTATCTTACTTTGTTTGGAAGTGACCTGGCAGGTCGCAGTTTCCCAATTGACGAGCCACATTCTACGACGTAAATAGGAGGATATTGAACTATAAGTAAGAATTCAAATACATTTCGATTCTGTTTCTGGCCTCGAGCTTTCTCGGGCCTCTTCGTGCTTTTTTACCCTGCTTTATGGCCTTATGCAGCAAAGGTCGTACAAGCCCGCTGTGCTCTACGCAAATTCAATACTCGGCACGCTATGCTTCAGACAGCGACAAACATCAACAAGGGAAATATATATCATTGAGGGCATTGTGCTGTGGAAAGACCAGGGTATAAAACATACCGCCTAGTATGAGAGCACCACACAAAGAGAGAGAGAGAGAGCAGAGAAAGAAAGTGGAAGCGTAAATGCATATTAACCTCGTAAAAAGCAACTGGATGTGTACGGAGTACGATGTACACAACTGCAGTCGGCCCTCGCCAATTTACGAAGCCCTCGAGCTGCAGCGAATATACTGTATAGGCATGGAGCTTCATCACAGTTAAAGCTATATTTGCCAGAAAACAGATATATGCTAAGACAAGCGCGATGTTCTCAGCGGTTGTGGCAACGATAGAGTATGTCGACGTACACCACTGTACGTAGATTACAGACTGGCTCGACTGGTTGTTGGACTGGGGACTTGGCCAAGAACGCCATCCTGGTCCTCCCAAGTCCCAACAGCCTACCCGCTGTGGAAGCGGGGCGGCCTGTAGTGGAGCTCCTAGACGACTGCCCATTGGTTGCGCTGGCATGCACTTCCCCCGCCTCGCTGCATGCTGGTGCAGCCAACAGCCATGCAGAGCTCAAACGAGCGACAACGTGATTCGCCAGTGGTGACTGGCGACCTTATCAGGGTGTGGCCAACAGAGGTTCTGGGCGCTGCTTGGGCGACCTTTTGCGACCTTTTGCGACCAGCTAAGCAGCGTCCAGCCCTTCTGGCACAGGCGTCTGTCCCTCTTTCCTGATCTGGCGCGCTCTCTCTCTCTCTCTCTCTCTCCCTTGGGTCGCCGTTCTGCAATCGCTGCTTTGGGAGGCCAGCTGATCTGGTCTGGTCCATGTCCCGTCTTCTTCTGTCCAAGTCTTTGTCCGTGTCGTCTGTTGCTCCTGCCCTTGCACTTGCAACTCGCAACAATTGCAATACGCATCGTCACGCGTTGTATCATCCCGTCGCCCATAATACCATCCATTCTATTGCCCTCGCTCGCCCATCTCAGCCTTATCGTGCTGCCGCCGCCATATCGCCTCACCCCATATCGTCGTATCACCATCGCTCGTGCATGTATCGTCATATCGCCAGGCGCCGCGCTTAGTCCCCGGTCTCTATCTCTTTTAATCTTGCCATCGCTTGCTCTCCCTCTCTCTCCCTCTCTTCTCATCCTTCAATTCCTCGCTTTTTCGCTCACACTCTCGTCCATTCATCTCTCGCTCTCTTTTACGTTTTTCTACCTCTATCTGTCTCTCTCTCCTCTCTTCTCTCTCTCTTTCTCTTTATCCTCCTCTTCCTCTTTTTGTCTCTCACCCACCCTTTCATCATCCCTTTTCTCACCTTCGTCACTCCCACCCCCCGTCGCTCTGAAGATTCGCACCCCCAAACCATGCGGGTACAGTTTCCATTCGCCAGTCCACTGTGTTCCTTGCTGTCGCCTCCATCGCCATCACCGTTTGTTCCACTGCGTCACCCCAGTGCGCCCCGGCCGCCCTTCTCCTCGTTTGTGCAGCACTGATACGCCGTCTACGCCTCCGACCTTCTTTCGTGCCCGCCCTCTTCTTTTCTCCTTCTCATTGCTGTTTCATTTATCTTTCCATCCCTGTCTCGTGCCACAGCCGCCCAAGCTCGCTTTGGTTCTCACCTTTGTCGTCCTTTCTCACGACCGTAGCTGCTTTTGCCTCTAGGGCCATTTTGGGCTTCTTGCAACTCGTCTCTTTCTTTCGAATAATTACCTTTGACATACCTCGCCGTTGCAGCTGTCACCAGCCACTACCAATCACTCCTCCTCTTCATCGTTTTTGTTCGCTCCCAATCGCAACGTCTCTCGCGACTGTTCGCCGGCTCTCGCCTCAATATCACCAGCTTCGCCCAAAACAGGAATGTGCGTTGAGACATTTCTTCTCGACTATCAGGAACCTGGTTGAGTATGTTTTGCGTCCCCTTCATTTCTAACCTTTTTTTTTTTTTATGTATCTCGTGTTTCGTGTCTTCGTGTTTTCGTGTCCTCGTGTTTCCGTGTCTTCGTGTTTTCATATTTTCGTGTCTCCTTTCTCTTGCTGCCATCGCCAGCTCTGCTCACACCTCGAACACGTTCTTTTGGCATGTTTCTCTACCTGCTTCTACTTCCTTCAATCATCACGTTGGAATCCTACGGGACCTCCCAGCTGCGCATTTCTTCGGCGCGTTCGCCTGTTCTTAAAGATGCGGTATTTGGCTAGATGCTTACCTTTGTTCTCACGATAGACAAGGAGACGATCGTCCCTTCCTTCTACTCAAGACTTCCAAAAGGCTCCTTCCCTGCCTGGCAAGCTGTATAAACACTCCTTGCACCTTCCCCCTTTTCAACAAAGATCTGGGCTCGCCGCTTTATCCCCCTTCCTCCCTCATTTTTTTTTAAACTACTTGCATCTCTTGTCGCTGTCAACATCCAACGACTTTGATATTTGGTCCTCCCGACGCAAGCTCTCTCATCTGAGCGCACTCTCTTTCCTCCAAAACCTCGTATGGCTGCAATCGCCCTAACACGGCCGATGCCGCCGCATCGTGCCTCGTCTGGCATGTCGTCCCTGAGCCCACCGATCAACATCGACGTCGATGCGCTGAACAATCAGACAGCCCAACCTCATACACAGCCAGCAGGCCCTGTGCCAAACAAGCACATACCTGTGTGCCCCCCTGGCCCACCAGTCGCCTCCGCAACACCATCGCCGTCTCCTCCACCAGAGGAGCCAAATAACCACCAGCAATCCCTACTGTATCCCCCGGACCAATACCCTCGCTCCGAGGATGGAGAACTCGCCATATACACCGTCGAGCCTGCCGGCGTAGCTGCCGCCGTCGACTATATTGCACGCCAGCCGCTACCCGACCCGTCGCTCGTCTTTCCCTGGTTCCACGGTCTCCATCCCGGCAACCACATGCAGCAGGCCTTTTTCTCTCAGCGCCGCCGTGTTATGCGGAAAACACCCTGCTGTCTGCGAGGGCTGACAATCGTCAAAGCCGATGGCCAACTTCAGGTCGCTCGCTTGAAGGGCGCCATTGCACCAGACGAGTTTCTACAGCTTGGGACCACATCCGAGTTCCTCGATGCCGATCCCAAAGAAGGCTTTTCCGTGCGAAACTTCCAGATTCAGGCCGCCAAGACGGCAATGACGTCGGATATTATTGTGTATGGAGACGACAACGATTCTGTCCAAGGACTGGCTTGGAGTATTGCCGCTGCTCAGCGGAATTGGCGGGATAAGCAAGACCTAGAAGGCACCACCCTCCCGATATACAACACTTTTGCCTGCACAAGCGACTTTTCCGTTTTTGAGAACTCCTATCCCCACATTGTATCTGCCGACTCGGAGGGGCGTATTACCGGCAGCGTCATCGACTTCTTCCACCAGGAGCGCACGGAGATGTATGCCATGACGGTGGCATCTGAGATATCACACAATGTCTGGCTCGGCCCCACCCCCGAACCTAATTCCGAGGATGAAGATGCGTACGACATCCTGATTGAGTGCAGCGACCTTGGACACCTGAACCCCCGTGCACTACGGGCTTTGGCAGAAACAGGCGTCCCACCGGGGAATAAAACGTACCTGGATTTTCCTTCCTCGGGCACAATTCTGCCACCAACATGGTCACAGACGGAAGCAGACGCGATTCTCGAGTCTTGCAAATGGATATACCACCTGGCCCATGGCACCGCATCTCCTTCTCCGTCCACATCCCCCATGGATTTCAGTATTGCCTCCATGGATGATGACGGTGATGTCGCCATGGTTGGTGAAACGGACGAGCCACTGGCAGCGGCTACCCACCAACCAAAACGAATCCTCATCCATTGCGCAGATGGCTACACGGAGTCGACCATGCTGGGGCTGGCCTACTTCAGCTACAGCACTGGCACCCCAATCTACGATGCCTGGCTGAACCTCCACACAACGAAAAAGCGGAATTTCTTCGCCTATCCAACGGACGTGGCCCTCCTGACATCCCTCTCTCCACGACTATTATGCGAGTCGCCATTGTGTTCAGAGAAAGACCTCGATTCTGTCACAGCCCTGGTCCAGAATCAGCCAAGGTGGTTCTCGGCATTGGACGGGTCCTTTCCCAGCCGCGTGCTCGATTACATGTACCTCGGAAACCTTAACCACGCAAACAACCCCGATCTGCTCAGAGCATTGGGCATTACTCAAATCTTGAGCGTTGGTGAGATGGCCATGTGGCGTGATGGCGATTTGGAGGCCTGGGGCGAAGAGAATGTTTGCGTTGTCCAGGGTGTTCAAGACAATGGAATCGACCCTTTGACTGACGAGTTTGAGCGGTGCCTCGAATTTATCGGTGAGTTTCATCCTCAAAAGAGTTCACGGATGAAGGACTCCGCCTAGCCCTTTTATTATTTTTCCAAACTAACCAAGTTTTCCAATTTAGAACAAGGGCGCAAAAAAGGCACTGCAACACTTGTCCACTGCCGCGTCGGTGTGTCGCGAAGCGCAACAATCTGCATCGCGGAGGTGATGCGATCGATGAATTTGTCTCTGCCCAGGGCATATTGTTTTGTGCGAGCACGACGCCTCAATGTCATTATCCAACCCCACCTTCGGTTTGCCTACGAATTGTTGAAGTGGGAGGAAATGCTCCGGCAGAACCAGGCAACGAACAACTCATTTGACAGAGGCATTAACGCTTGTGTCAAGAGAGAGCTTGAGTGGGGCGAGATTGCTCGTGAGGTGGCTCTAATGAATCAGCCTTACGTGCGGTGAGGATTGGTGTTTATTTTCTTAATTACGTTCTTTTCGCCCTTTTCCTTGTGTTTGCAAAGGGACTGATGGGTTCCGAGCATCTTGAAGCAAAGATAAGTATGCTCAACACGGTTCCGGCAAGCGGTTAGGCTGTTCTATATGGTTTCATGTGTTATGATAAATTACCCGGTTTGTTGCGCAAAGTCAGTATTAACTGTATTCTTCCTATTCTTGCTTTTGTCTGATTCAAGTATGTACGGCCTTTTTCTGTGTGTTTTTTTTTTGCTGCATGTCAATACACGTATGCTTTAGGCGCTTAGAGGATTCTTATGATGGATTGACAATTATTTATTACCGTGGCGAGTTAAACCAAGTGAAAGAAGCTTATGTTGATAGTCTGCCACCCATCAAAATGATTATACCATCGCCAGTGTTGATTAAGCAGTGAGACTGGTAGCAGGCGTTCAAACTAAGCATAACGCATACGCACAGACAAAAAGAAATAAAAAGAAAAAGAGTGAGAAAAACAAGAAAAACGCCCAAAAAAATAACGGTAGAAAAAATTCGCACATTCGTCAATATAACACCAGTATTATGCAAGCAGAGGCGCACGCGGTTCGCTACTATCGTACTTTGCTGGACTGGCGCAAAGGTTGGTGAAAAGCAAAGGCAAAAAAGAAATGGGAAAGTAAGAGCAAGCAGCAGTTGGTAAGGAACGCAAACAGTCACATCAAGGGTGGATGGCAATCCAACACAATCTGCATGGCTGTTTTTCTAAGCGCAGAACCCGCCAGCCGTGAATTTGAACCGTGACCTCTTAACTTGGCTGAAGGAGAAACGGCATCGAAGTATAAGGGCGTATCAATTGAGGATCACGCTCCGTAAGCGGATGCCTCGAGCTTGTCGTCACCGTCCAAAATTCTAAGGGGGTAAAAAGTAATCGTTAGCCACATATCAGAGACCAAACAAAGATACATGCATCGTGCCACATGCATCGGGATATACTAACGAAAAGTGTTCAGCCAAGAACCCTTCGCCGCCGGTTTCCATATTAATGTTGAAAACGTTGAACCCTCCGTCGCTTGTGACGACCATGACCTGAGGGCTGTTGCTGCTCATGGCCACCACGCTCCGCAACGGCCCGCCGGACTGATTGGATCCCCCGGCAGCGGTGCTGACAGAGGGGCCTGCTTGATTTGCTTTTGACGGAGCAGCTGAGGCGCCGGATCGTGGAATCTTAATAAATGCAAAATCGCGCAGTGGCTCCCAAATCTCAGTTACCGTCTGCGGAAGGTAGGAGCCGACGACACCCGCAACGCTGCGGCCCATGATTTGGGAAGACCTCCGCAACATGCTTCCGAACGAGCCGCTCTGTCTCCTTTGTGCGGGCGCACCACCATCTCGACCGGCACTGTTGCCTGAGGGATCGGACGCCTCGTTTTGTGGCGAGCCAGCCGCACTGTTGGGAGATTCGTTAAAGCTGTCCTGGCTGCGCGACCGGGACCAGCGGCCTTGCCGTGGAGAGCCAAAGTCGTTTCCACCCGCAGAAGCTGCTGCACCTCCGGATGAGGCTCCTGCGCCATCGCCCGGAGCGCCTTGCGGCCCGCCAAGGCGGAAGATATGCACGGTGTCCGAGGTTGACGAAACGCACAGCAAAGACGAGTCGTGGTTGAACGACATGCTGTATATTGTGGATGGATATGTGCCACGGCGAAATTGGTATAGTTTCTGGCCCTTGGGAACGCTAAACACGCGGATGATGGTTCCAGTCTCGGACGCTGTCGCAAGCAGTGTGCCGTCACTGTTGATTGCAACGCAGGATAGGGGCGAACGGTGGGCCTCGATGACGTTGACAGCCTTAAGTGTGATCGTGTCGAAAATGAGAACCTCGCCAGATGTAGGGGCCACGTACGAGGATAGTGGCGGTGCGTGCGAGGGACGCTTTTCGTCGCGGTCTTCGCGGGGCTTGGGTAGGGGATATGCTATGTAACAGTTGTCGGAAGACGGGGAGAGGCCACAGATGGCACTAGGATTCGGTGATGTCGCAATCGTGTAAAGAAGACTCATGTTTGCTATATCGTAGAGGTAGATCTCGTCCTCGAGAACAACGGCAAGGCGTTTCCGGTTGAGCCGCACGGCGAGCACGGCAGAGGGGAATGTGAGCTCGCATATAACGGATGCGCGCTGCATGGGTGTCAGGAGCCGAACGGCATCAAGATAATAGGAAATCGACAAAGGGATGCGGCGGGATGGCTTTCCCCTCCACAGGCCAGAGAACTCACCTTCGTATTCTGGATCACCAAGTGCCGTGGCGATAGAACCATGGCCACGAGTGATGTCGAAAAGAGCATCTCGATAATGGACACGCTGCCATCGTCGCTGCTGAAGATTTTCGAGAAAGGGTCCGTGTGGTAGATGCGGAAGCCTTTGGACGTTCCCACGGCCAGGCAGCTATGGTCTTGGTTGAACGTCACAAAGTTGAGTGCTGGAGCCGACATCTTGACGAGAGCTGTTGGCGAAGGCGAAGCCTGTTTGCGACGGCAAAGACGCCGCAGAAGTCAGAGAGCGGCGCAACAGGATGGCTGAGGCCTTCTGGGGTTCGAGCGATAAAGCTATGACGAAGGCGGTTGTGGCGGAAACGGGGGGTTGATGCCAGGCCGGGCAGCTTTCGAGAAAAGGAGCTTCTTGGTGATGTTTGTGGAAATGCAGATGTGGGTGTGGATGTGGATGGAAACAAAAAAGGCAGCGACGTAATGCAGCATTAGAATTGGGAAGGCTGGCTGCGGGGCTTGTAGATGGGCTTACAGGGGTGTCTTAGTGGACAGCCATGTGAGGTACAGGTGCTCTTTGATATCATTCATGTGGGCGCACCAGATTAGGACTCCGTAATACTTTGGACTCCGTACGTCGTACAGAACAGGACATCCTCCGTACACACACGTGAGTAGGCCCACTTTTGTCCAACGGTGACTTTGCTGAACCATCGGACCAGACAAGGCTGCCCCATCAAGTCGTTGCATCTTTTCACATGCGTTTCTCAACGACCAGCAATGGAAAGGGCCAGCCAGCGCATAAACACGAAGCACCTGCAATCGGGCAGTCTCGCTTAACAGAAAGTCGCGAGAAGCAAGCGAGCCTTGTGCCAGAAGGCTAGGGCGATGTCTACGATGGGTGTAAGAAAACAGGTTCCTTTCTTTTTCTTTTTCTTTTTTTTCTGTCTTTCTTTCTTTCCTTTTTTTTTCTACCCGAAAGAAAAACAACAACCTTGATCATTCACACATCGCTCCCAACTACCAACCTGGTTACTGATATTATGTGTTAACTATTGCCATACAGGCCAACGGAGCTGATATTATATCCAAACGGAATGTCGAACGTGTCTACTTTCCGACTGAGCCCCAATACTCACGTTTTTTTGTCAAAAAGCTTCAAAAGCGCACTCCGTTGAACAACCGCATCTTCTATTTGCGCATGCACCTGGTCGATGCTGCAGTTTGCCGTTTCTTGACGCGGCCGTCCCAAAAGTCAAAAGTCATTGTGAACCTTGGTTGTGGGAGGTGAGATATTGTTCTTGGTCTATTCGGGGCACCCCCTTTTTCTCGTTCCTGTCGCTGACCCAGACATAGTGATACTCTACCATGGCGTTGCATGTTTCGCCATGCCAGGCTCTGCCCAGGCGCAAAGTTTGTTGACATCGACTCTCCAGAGGTTCTGATGCCAAAGCGAGAGATTGTGAAGCAGGTGCCAGAACTGTTGTCCCCTCTGACGTCCCCCGAGTCCCCAGAAAACTCTAGCATCCTGTTCACAAGTGGCCAGTACTGTCAAATTGCTTGCAATTTGCATCAGCTGCCAGAGATTGAGCACGCGCTTCCAAAGGTCATCGATTTCGATACCAGCGAGTTTCTATTTCTCGCCGAGGTATCCATGGCGCATATGGAAGCTGGAGATTCTGATGCTCTCATACGCTGGGCGGGTGCCATAGGCGACGCCGAATTCTGCCTCCTCGAGCCTACTTTACCTGACGGCTCTTCATCCCCATTTGCCGAAGCGATGCTTCAGCAACTGGTCAAAGACAAGGCACCAGCCAGGAGTGTAGAGCATTACCCTACAATCGACAGTCAACAGAAGCGTTTCAGAACCCTGGGTTGGCCTGAAGCTAGAGCTCGGTCCTGGTGGCACGCATGGTCAGACCCGCTGTGCATGTTTCCCAGCCAAAGAAAGGCACTCGATACGGTTGAAGACTTTGACGATTGGGAAGAATTTATTCACCTTGCAAGCCACCACTGTGTTCTCCACGCACGAACGGCTGCAATATCGACCAAGCCACCATTGCAAGGCTCTCTAGCTGGAGATACCGCTGTGTTTGAAACTCCCACGACTGCCGTCGATGTCATATTCTCTCCTTCCATTACCACAAAGAGCGTGTTACCTCGACGGTCTGGCGCACCCATGGTGGTGCAAACCATACTGGGCCAGAACGTTGTCGCCAATATTTTTGGCCAAGGGCCTGACGGTCAACTTCGGTCATGCGACTTGTACAGCAAAAACAGTGACCAAGAAGCAGCATCCCAGGTCATCCTGCCCCAAGGTGGCCCTGCGGCCAGATCGTGCTTTACCCTCACAGACCTTGGGGACTCTGGCTACCTTCTTGCTGGTGGCAAAGGCCCGCATGCTGCACCGTTTAGTGATTGCTGGATCTTCAGGAAAGACACCCACCAATGGGTCGAAACTTACAGCCTTCCATTCCCTCTGTTTCGACACTCGGCTGACCGCCTGGGGAGCTCGAAACTAGTTCTCTTGGCTGGCGGAAGACTGGACTTTACAACGGCCCATTCCGACTTCCTTATCTACCGCCCAACCATCGGCTGGATACGTTGTGCAGCAAAAGGAACACTCCAGCCCCCGGCGTTATATGGATGCTTTCTTTCTTGCACTAAGTCAATGCAGCTGAATCCGTCCGTATTTCGTGGATTTCTTGCTGGAGGCATGACAACCGATGGCGTTATTTTTAACGAGGCCCTCGAGTGGGTGCTAGATGTGTCCAATATCACAGAGCCAACTATCGCATTCGAGCCCATGGTCAACCGCTGGCCAAACCGACTTCTTGCCAGGTACGGTGCTATGAGTGCTCGCGTTGGTGACTGGATCGTTGCGGCTGGTGGTGTAGGCGCGGCGGGAACTCTACCCACAAATCAGGAGATTATACGGTTCCGTTCTTATGGAGAGCGAAGCGAGGCATACGAGTACGTCGATTATGTTCGAGGGCTTGGCCCGGAAGCCCGGCGACCATTTTTTATGGGTGCTTCCATTGTTGCCGTGGGTAGCTCCGAGTTTGTAACTGTTGGAGGCGGAACACCATGTTTCTCGACTGAATCTGGGTGGTCTCGTGGAGTTTATAGCTTCCATATTCGAGAGCCTTTGGTGTCCGACGAACCGACCAGAGAACGAGCCGTGTGGAAATATTCGCGGACATTAACAGTGACAAACGAGGCACCGGAAACATGCCACGGAACAAACCCACAGCGGCTTCCTTCCAACACGACCATACCTCGGGTAGAACTCAAGTCAGCTGAGCACTTTGAATCGATACTTCGAAGTGGAAAGCCAGTGGTTTTCGAACATCTCGAACTTGGGCCCTGCCTCGCAAAATGGAGCCTGACCTACCTGGCTGAACGTGTTGGGCCTGACCGAAAGGTAAATCAAGTCTCGCCATGCATGGGAAATACGGTGTTGCAATAGACTCTTTGGCTTACTCTCTCTCTTCTTTTTTTACAGGTTGTGGTCCATGAGTCAACCGATCAAGCCATGGACTTTCTTGCCAAGAATTTTCGATACAAAACGCAAACATTTCAGGAGTTTGCTGGCGATGTCGATAATGGGAAGAAGCTGTACCTGCGTGCCCTATCGGCTGACAACCCTTCCGGGACCCCATCTATACTCAACGTCGACTTCCCTACGATTGCAGGTGATTTCGTTCTGCCTCCCCAGCTGGCATTTGTTGATGACACACTATTCAGCTCAGTCCTGCGAATCTCTGGTCAAGTCAACATGTGGCTACATTACGATGTAAGTAGTATTCAACCTTCTCGTAGCTCAACTGCCCCAAATACGGCTTGTTAGGCAAGCCAATTTGCTGTATTCAAGAGGATATTCGAGTGTGTCTATGTGAAAGTGAACGGGAATGTGGGCTCTATCTATTGATGCAAGTATATGTACAAAAATTATATGGTGTCACTAACACAAACACAAAAACAGGTCCTAGCCAATATATACTGCCAGATCCAAGGCACCAAGCGCTTTTATCTCTTCCCTCCCTCCGATGTCACCAAGCTCGGGTTTGCGCCAGGTTCTTCAAGCTCTAGTATTGACGTGTTTTCTGCGCTGTCCTCGTCATCTCTACCGCAGTGCAACATTCACGAGGCCGTCTTGAAACCCGGCGATGTGCTGTTTCTGCCCCAGTTGTGGTTGCATACAGCAACTCCCGTCTCAGACAGCAGTGTCGCTGTTAACGTATTCTTCCGGGACCTCGAAAAGGGGTATTCTTCGGGAAAAGACGTATACGGCAACCGAGATCTCGCGGCCTACGAGAAGGCCCGGCAGGATGTTTCACGAATGTCGGGTGCTTTCAGGGGCCTCCCACGCGATACAAAGCAATTTTATCTGCGGCGGCTCGCAGACGAATTGTTGCAAATTGCAACTGAATAACGCGCACAGGCCCTTTTCATGAGCCCGTGGGCAATGTTGCCATTTCAGCCGGCGATGCCGTCTTTGAAGGCTGCGCCGACAGCGGTTTCTCTGTTGAACCACGCTTCTTCGTCTTCTTTGTTGCCCATCGGATAGCCACGAGTACATCATTTCCGATGCTCTCGTGGTGCTCCTTGGCATGCTCTAGGCCACCTGGCTTGTAGCCACCCGGGAGGAAACACCAGACAATGAGAATAAAGCCGAGAATGGCGACAATAATGGGCTGGAGAACCTCGACACCTTTACTTTGTGCAATGGCACCAACCGCAAAGGGGAATATGGCACCGCCACCGCTTCCAAAGGCAGCAGCGAAGCCAATTGCGGAAACGTGAAAGTCGTTTGGCAGAAGTTTCGTGGCGGCCACAACAGCGGCAGGGAAGAGTGGACCAAGGAAGAAACCAAGGAAGCCAACAAAAATAGCAGAGGCAATGAATGATGGCACCAGCCAGTAGAGTAGCTGGAGGACGATAGATGCAAGAAGATACAGAGTGATGGCCAATTTCTCGCCAATGCGGCCCGTGACGAACCCAAGAATCAAACGACCGACCGTGATACCGAGCCAGAAGCCCGTTACCGACAGACCAGCCGCAAAATTCTCAGCGTGGCGGTCGTTGAGCATGAAGGTGGTGATCCAACCACCCAAGCTGACCTCAGCACCAACATAGCCAAGCAAGAAGATGGCCATGAGCCAAGTGATGGGCTCACGCAGGACACGCCGTGTGGTTGTGCGCTGCTGCCCTGTCGTTGATTTGTGGGACTCGCGATGGACATGACCTGTCGCGCCCCAGAATACGACCAGAGCCAAGGCAATTCCAAGGCCCGTCAGACCAACCATGAGATAGTAAAAGGTGTACCATGGCAAATTGGCCTTTGTGACCATGGCGGTGGCGATGAGAGGTGCAATGGTGGCACCAAGGCCATAGGCGCCGTGCAGAAAGCCGAGAAGCTCGTTGGCGTTCTCCATGTTGCCGACCCACGCATTCCAGCCGCTGTCTTCGATGCCGTTGCCGAGACCAGGGAAGATCATGATGACGGGCAGGACAGGGAAGGGAGGGTGGAACACCATGGGGAGGTAGCCGGCTAGGCGGCCGGTAGAGCCGATGACAGCGACGCCAAACTGGCCGAAGCGGTGGTGGATGTGGTTGTTGGCCAGGGCGGCAAAGAGGTAGCCTGCGAAGCTAGCCAGGAAAACACACGAGATGACGGTGTAGGATACGTGATAGTATTCTTCAATCTGGAGACGAGGAAGCGGTCAGTCAGCAAAAGAAGGACGTGAGCAAGTGGGCTAGAGATGGAGTCGGGACGCCTCGAGACAAGAGGGTGTAGGCGCCAATGCAAGTGCCGTGTGCTTGGGGCGGACGGTCGGTTGTTAATAAGAACATACATAAGGAAGCAGGGCCTGTTTTAATACATTGTTAGCACGACGTCAAGCAATGGAAGAAACAAGTTGCAGGGCAATCCTGTCAGCAGTAGCCAGGACTGCCCCCTCCCAAAAAAAAAAAAAAAAAAAAAAAGATTCTTACACCGACAGCGCCGTCGTTCATGCCCATAATTGTAAACGAGTAGAGAGTAAAAAAGAAGCGGAACAAGGTCGTCCTGGACTCGTTCCATCTCTGGAGCCGCTCTGGGGGCCGGGATGCCGGCAAGTCTGGTGAGGCTGCCACTGTGGCCTCCTCGTCGAGGCCATCTGCACGAGGCGCCAGAAGCTGCGACTGTGGTGGTGATGGTGGCCGTGACGACGACTGTGGATGCGGGTTCGTGTATGACAGGTCCTCCTCGTCGACCTCTGTGCTGTGCGCCACATGCGACTGCTTGGACACGGCGGCTGCCATCGTGTGTGTCCGGAAGATGACGGCGCGTGTTGTGTTTGGTTGTTATCGTCGTGGTATATCGAACATGGTTGGGCAAAGGCCAGGGCCGAGTCGATTTGAGTCGGGGTCGTCAACGTTCTGCCTCGAAGACGTTGCTGAAAGGTCAAAGGCCGGTACTCCAAGCTGTCTTTTCCCCAGACCAGATGGAGGGCAGCTACCGGAGAATATATATGTGCGTGTACGGGCGTGTGTGCGCCTGTATGGAGAGCACGCTGCCCATCGGTTGATGGATATGGAAGAGAGAGAGGAGAAAGGCCCCGGCGGGCACGTTTTGCTTACGGATCGTTAATGGGTGCACAATGTCCGCCCATTGGCGTCAGCATCTGCATTGTCGCAGCTCAGATAGAAACTAAAAGTAATAAGATTCAAGTTTCGCGTGACAGGAACAAAGTCGAATCAATTGGGGTGATGTGCGCGGCAATCTGGACGAATACGGCGACCGCAAAAAATCCCCAAATACGTCGTATCTCTGGACAAGCAGAATGCGCGGACGCGGAAGTGCCAGATTAGGTAAAAACTGGCCGGTGGGGATACCAAGAGTACCGCCAAGGTCGGCCAGAATCCGAGGTTCTGCCGCCGGCACGGGCAACCGCTGTCGCAAGAGCGCCACGGAGTGCGGTCACGCGCGGGGCTTTGTAGCGTGTGAAGGCGTTGGTCGGTGGTGCACGTGTGGCTACACGTGATGCCGGCGCGCATGTCTGGCTGTCATGGTGAGAACGGTATTAAATAGTACGGAGTATAAAATTAATAATGTGCAAGAACACCGGCTGATTTTCGGCCAGCAGGCGCACCCGGTGTTCTCCCGCCCGCGAACGGGCCTGGCCTCGCATCCAGATTGCAACGGTGTGCAAGTGTGGGGCATCAGCGGAATGACGGTGGAAGTGTACCAAAAAAAAGTGCCTTTGAATCGCTGGTAACGGATAACGGGTAGCGGCACAACTAAGCTGCCTTGAAGAAAGCCTCGAAGACATTGCATCATCTCTCCCCGGGTTTCAGCTCATCTTGTACATCGGCATACGCAGTCTGGCAAAGGTGGGACAGTGGGAGACTAAGAGTAAGTGAGAGTACAGGTTGCACAAGGTCGTCAGCCTAGAGTCATGGGTGACGTATGCAAAGGGGACAAAGACAAGCACTGCCCTGCGGCCTGCATAGGGCTACAGACGCCTCGCATTCATTGCGGCATCGTCACTGCGGCATCGAGCTGCTGCTGCCCTAATGTACGACCTACATTGCCGTATGGTATATGTCGTATTCAACACCAAACAATGTACAACTCGCAACGATACATAAGATACTTGGTGCACCGAGTTATGAAACCCACTGGGGTTTTCACTAGTCTGGGCTTTGTTTTTTGCTGTCCAGGAAGCACGTCTTTTGATTATGCTCCGACGCTTAGCTGTTTGTTTGTTTCTGGTTCTCTCCTTTCTCTCCTTTCTCTCCTTTCTCTCCTTTCTCTCCTTTCTCAATATTTTTTCGCTTTTGTTATTCGTCTTTTCTTCTCGCTTCCCTTTCTCGCTTCCCTTTCTCGCCTTTCGTTTATAGATATCTCGTCTTTATTTTACTTTTATTATTCTTTCCTTTTTCCTTTTTTACAATGATTTTTTATCGCCGTTTTATTAGTAGTCTTACTCCTAAAGTTTATATAAGAAAATAAGTCGTCTTCTCTATCCGTATCATTTAATTCGTCTCGTCCAGTCCCCCTTACTGACGGCCAGGCCGCACCTCATTGCCACGACACGTCTCTTCACCAGAAGGAGAGAATGAGGGTAAATATCGTAGTCGTTGCCAGTGAATCTACCCTCACAAGCCCACGCAAAAGGTAGCCCCCGAAGGCCCCGGGATGTACGGAGGACTGCGGGCGGAGGTAGATAGTATTCGACGTATATGCAGGCCACTCTCGGCATAGTTCCAGTCCCTGTTCCAGACCCACGGCACGGAGGCACAGGCCAACACAGCCACTGTGCAGCTGCAGGTGTAGCAGGCAGGTGCGACCGTTGCTCACCAAACCCTCCTTCCTTCTAGCCCTTCTGACGCTCAGTTCCAACTCAGAACCCCATATTCCCCACTTGCCTCCCACTTCCCTGCACCTCGAGCCCCTCGAGCCCCTCCCCTCCTGCGCATTTCCTCCTGACCTGCATATCGTATACTCCGTATTCTTACCAAGCGCATATTTACACAGTTCCCAACCATTTCGTTTTACGGTCTCTGCAGCTGGGAACCAGAGAACATGTTCGCTCTGTTCCTTCCCACGGGCATGCCGTCAGCCTCCTTTTCTACCCCACCGAGCCCTCTCCTCGACGTTCTTGACGTTCTCGACATTCTCAACATGTCTCGATGGAGCTCATCATAGCCACTCTTCTGCTCTTCTGCTCTTCTCCTCCTCAACCGTTCTTCGATTCCGCAGTCCCACACCGTCCCGTCTCCTGCATAAGCTTTCCCGACCATTGTTTCTAGGTGATGAGGGTGAGTAACGGCTTTCACAGCCCCGTGCAACAAAGCGTTACTGCTTCGTGCTGCACAAGATCTAGAACCCACCGTTCATTGGCCCTCGGTCTCCCCCTTCTAGAAGGGAAACTCCCCTAGCCTGCTTCTTGCGCCACGAGGCACAGCAGGCGACTGTTGATTGCCCGAAGCCGAGGCCTTGCCTTCAAGGCTCGAAGAGCCGCCTGGTCACTTGCCCTTTGTCATTTCTGCTTTACTTATTTAAGCTGGTCAGCCTCGTGCCTATCTTGGACTTGTGACCGTTGCCTTTTTCTTCTCTCTTATTCTCCTTCTTGTCAGCCTCAAACTCAACACCAGCACAGCAGCAGTGGGCAATTTTCCTTTTCCCTTTTTTTTTTTTGCCAGTGCTGTGTCCGAATCCAGTATCCCCATCTTCAACACGCCGTGTCACTGGACATCCTGCATCCCCACACTGCACGGCGCCAGCCTTACATCCCGCCGCCGGTTCTTTTTTATTTCGGCCCAGCCCGCCCCCAACCATGTCGCGCTACTACGACGACGACGATGACGATTACCGGAGACGCCCGAGATCCTCGCATGGCCAGTCCCGCCACCGCCGCGACTCGTCGCCGGAAGGTGTATACAATGACTCCGCCGGCATGCCTCCCCCGTATGGCCGCCTTGCCTACAACCCAAATGCGCCAGCTTTCCCCCCACCCCCGAGTGCTTCCACCTCCGATTTTGGCCGCCACGATTCCCTCCAGGTGCCGTCCTCGCGGCATCGTCCTCGGTCCCAACCGCCTGCCTTGTCGACTACGGGGCGCTCCGAGCTGTCGCGGCGCGGAAGCAGCCGCGGCGACCGTTCACCTTCCCCCGACCGCTACCGCGACAGCCCGCAAAGCCCGCTCGAAAAGATCAAGCACGCGGCCGACAAGACATTCAGTACCTCCAAGTCGGGTATCGGTGTCGGTGTTCTCGGTGCTCTCGTCGGTGGCTTTGCCGCGCACGAAGCCTCCGAGGCTGCTTCTCGTGCGCGTGGCAAGCGCGACCACCGCCACCACAACTCCAAGGAACACCAGAAGGCTGCGCTGATCTCGACCCTCGTTGGTGCTGCCGTCGGCGGTCTCGGCGCTAATGCGATTGGCAAGCGCGTCGAGCACCACCGCAAAGAGCGCAACCATGAGGATGACGACTATGACCGGGATCGGTCGCGGGACCGTAGTCACAAACCTCGCGAGCTGGAGTACCACGGCAGTGGCGGCAGTGGCAGTAGGGACATCAGCGATGGGACTCATAGTCGAGGCCGCAGCAGCCGCGGTGGCGATGACAGCGACGACAGCTACGATGGTGGTGGTGGCCGGCGTGGACGCCGCAACAACCGCGAGCGCGCCCTTGTCATTAGTCGCAGTCCCAGCGCCAGTCTGAGTCGCAGTCGGAGCAATAGTCGCAATCGTCATAGCAGCCGTATTCAACGACCACAGCATGGCGGTGCCGCCGACTCCTACTACAACTCGTCGAGATCCTATGATGGCCGTGACGACCGCCGGTGATTATGTTTGGTGTGGTTGTTGTTATGAGGCTGCTAGCCATTTATGATCCTATTCCTGTTGCTTTTAATGTTGCTTTTTTACGGTTGATGTTAATGACCATGATAAACGACTCAGCTTTCATACAGCTGAGGTCTATGACTGTAATCCTCTGACTATCTTTGATATATTACATTTATCTACATTTGCGCAGTTATTTTTCTTGATTTTTTTTTATGAAAAGGTGGTTTTCTTGGTAAAGTACCACTGCATAAGAAGCTTTAAAAATTAACCAATGTTACTGAAAACAAGAAGAAACGAGGTGAAAGCAAAGGCGGTTTTATTAAATTGATACTACTCGCAGCAAAACATTACTGGAACTATGGCCCATACCTGCCCTGATCCTCCACGGGTCAACATCGCGGAGCTTAGATTTACCATTAAGAAGTTGCGATGCCAACCCGAAAGATCAATAGCCGTGTCAGTTATTAGATGACAGGCCCATACACCGCCCGACCAGCTTCGAACCACCATCTGCCATGTTGACCAAACCCCCCCACTCAAGGTACCAAAAAAAACCAAAACCAAGCAAAAAAGGGTGCACGAATGCATCAGCGGCCACGAGTCGTAGCGTGGGCTCCATGGGCTCCATGGTGGCTCTCCGATACGCACGGAAGTGTCTTGGCCGTTGGCGACCGACGCACACTGCGTTCCTCCTCGGTATTGTGCAGTGTGTGTTCACGTTCGAGAACAATCTTGAAAAACTGCACAACCTCTGCGAGTTGAATCTGGCGCTGCTCTGCGCTGCCGAGAAGATTCAAAAGGCTCTGCGAGTCGAGCAATTGTTTAGCCATGACGGAGTCTGGCTGGCAAAAGGTGCGAACACGCAGTGCCCGAGAATTTACTCTCATTGCCTCCAGTATCCCGGAGATCGCTGCTGGCACACCGGCACGATTGCCGTAAAAGCGAAACTCCTGCACGTGGAGAAACACCAGATCCAATTGCGTTTCAAGGTCATAGCGGAAGCGCACGACTTTGGGGCGGCCCTTTTGGTGCCATGCATCGACAATCTTTTTGTATTTGTCGGCATCCAGTCGCCCGGCATTAAACTGGCTATTGATGTAGCCGTCCAGGGCTGACGTTAGAAGAAACTCAAGCTCACAATACAGCAGGCTCTGCTCGCGTGGATTGAGAGAGATCCGCATCCGGGCAGAAGCACGCCGCCCGCGTTCACCGTCCTTTGAGCGGCGAGGCGACTTCATATCGGCTGCATCGACCTGTTTGGACATGGTTAGCAATAAGCCAGGTACACCGGAATTCTCTTACTAGTTTGGGCCCGGGTACTTACAACTTCTTTGGCTACCCGCTTCAGCGTATCGAAAAAGCCCGCCTTTTTTGGCGGATCCGGCTTCTTGTCAACACTTCCCGGACGTTCGAGCCATCCATTATGACCAACCATGACCTTGTGACCTCTTCGCACTGTTGCGAATTGGGGCTCATTGGACAGGCTCGTCAAGGGCGAGTACATTTCGTGCTGCGCATCCCCAGCATCGTCTGCTTGCAAGTGAGGGTGAGAGATAGGAGCCGCACGGTCGCCGGCCGACTTTACGTCAGCGACGGGATGCCGGGTTTGTCCGGGTTTCTCGCCAACGTGGATACCGGGAGACACCTGCGGATCTCCTTCCCCGTTCCTGCCGCCAAACCGCTCAGACACAGACATGGGAGACACAGCTGCCTAAGCTGTGTATTCCTGGAGAGGTGAAGGGGGATGCTCAGGCGACAGCCCCGGCGACCGATTAGGGGAGGCCATCTCGGCGATTCGTTTGACATAGAGGGGGTGAATGTGCGGAATGGCATTGATTAGTTCGTCCATGGAGTAAGTGGACGAGGAAGCGTCCGTCATACCGGGTTCTTCCAAAGCCTGCTGGCGATCCTGAGGCGGAGGCGGTAGCCTGCCGCTTCCTTCACTGTGATAGTGCACTGAAGGGCCAGACTCAGTACTCTGCCGTCCCATGTTGCTTTCCATGGTCACATGTGTGCTGGTAGCCGGTGTTGAAATGCTCTCTTGGATATGCGAGTTTTTGCCCGGGGAAGACGCCCGAATGTCACTGCGTGCGGGAGGAGAAAAGGGCGCCGTGCTTGCGTAGCCATACGTGTCCTTATAGTTGTCGTTGTAGCTGCGGCCACGTGTATGATGGACATATGGGCTGTCCGGGTTCTGTTCTTCCGAGGAAGCGGAGGCTGGCGGCGCCAACTTTCCGCGCGGAGGAAGGGCGGCAACAGGGACTGCCGCAGGCGGCGGCGGCAGCTCGTCCATGAGGGATTGGTGATACTGCATTGAAGCCATCGCGAGATCGCAGCCGTCAGTTGTGCCTGAGCGGCGGTGTGTCTTTGGTTGTGGCCCGTCCTCCTTTGTTATGCTATGAGAAAGGTTAGAGAATGAGTGTTTCCATTTTTCCTTGTTTGTTTACTTGGTCCTTCGAGAATCGTCTAGGGCAGAACATACGTCGAAGTCAACTTGTCCATCTGTGAGTCTGTCAAGCTTAGATGCAGGTGGACGCCGGCTTCCTTTCGGCGGCGGCGCGGTGACCGTGACCGCAGACGGCGGGGACTGCGTGGATGACTGGGCGGAATGAGAAAGAGGCCCTCTGCAGATGACATTGGGATAAAGTTGCCCATCATGGGTTCTGTATCAATGGAAGACATCTTGGGAGTAGATTTGTTAAGGAGAACAGAGGCGTGGCTGTGGTGGTTGTGGATTGATCCCGGAATAGAAGGCCAGGATGCTCTTGCCTATTTTCAGGTCGAAAAGGATGTCAGGGAAGGAGCAGTCTGATGACCTGGTCCTGCGACTGTAAGGCGACCCCTGGAGTGCTATAGAGGATGCTTGCTCAATGGACCTGGCTAGGAAGCTTGATGTTGCGGAAGAAGGCCTTGAAATTGGCGAACTTTGACAATGCGATTCTTTGCCCGCAGCGTTATTGTACAGTGCTGGCACAAGCTGGCCTGTGGACTACAGCTATTATCATTACTACTATTGTATTGCATTGTTTGTTGATTCCTGTTCTGTTGCCTGGCCAAATACTGGGCAACTGAGTATGGAAGGTGGAAGGTGGTGGCTGTTCGAATGAGGAAAGAGCAACGCATCAGATTGACATCGCCGGTTCGCTCCTTCCTACCAGCCGCCCTCGCATGCCGTCACTCGATGGACTCTCAGTTAGTAGCCGTATCAGAGCTTCACAAAATCACATATCCTCCTGTCGTCGCCAACAGCTTCACACCGCAGTTTACGGTATGCGCCTTGATTACTACCGTCTGCCGTCCCGATGATGCGGTCTACGTTTCCCCAGATGGGCCAGTATCTCAAAGTCGGTCCAGACCACGCCTGGCACGTTTGCAGACGGAGCAAGAGCACAATAACGCAAGTCTAAATACGACGCAGCCCCTCGCGGCTCATATGTCGGCTAGCCTTGCAGGCGCTTGTCCGTCAATCTAGTGGAAGGGACTGCGGCGTACTGCCGGCCTCAAATCCCGCGGTGGACACCTCGACACCCCGTGGACAGAAAAGACCGTGCAGGCCAGGCGCGTCCTTTGGGAGCTCTTGCTCGGCTACCGCAGTCGGATAGTACGCCATGTTATGGGTAGCAGGTGTGGAAAAGCCACACTGGTTGTACCTAGTGCACCGTCATCCGTCTGGCTTTGCCGCATCGTCTCCGAACTGAGTTGCCGCTGCGCCAGAATGGTGTAATTAGAGGCGAAAGGATTCAAGGTCACCCGACGTGGGCCTCTCACCCGAGAAGAGTGACTTTTGATAGTATGCTAGCTTGCGCTAAGAGCAAAGTACCTGGCCAGTGTCAGTGGCATGCAGTAAGTCGAGTATGACAGGTCCATCGTAAGGACCCACTTATGTCCGATTTTCCAGGTCAACTAGCCACTGTTGATATAGTGATTTACTGTGCTACGTACTATAAACAAAGGTAATTCCACCGCTCCTTCCTTTTCTCCTCACCCCAACTCCCGTCTGCATCTCCCGAAGCCGCCACCAAGCTCCGGCCTCTCCTCTCCCCACAACAAAACCGTCCTACTAGCAGCTTCTTGGTCCCTTTGAGGACGTCCCACCACCAATAACAACGATTACAATGCCCGGCACAACGCCGTCATACAGTACAGGCAGTCTTTTGCAGATACATTACAGCCAGAGGCTCTACTGTGATTCCAGCTACCGATCGACATTGCCGTGGCCTGCTGAGCTATCAGTAGCACGGGGTCTTCCTCCACAATCCCACACAGCTCGTATCTTCGCCATGGCTTTCGCTCTCCGGATGGCTCGCGCTGCGCATTGTTTCAAGCGCGGGCCCGGGTGAGACCGTTGTGTGGATGGAACCTCGCCTTATGTCCCGCTGTCCAATCCAATATTTCCTTTATAACCGTGCAGAGCTTGCTTGCGACGTGCATCATATAAACCCTGGACGCCTTTCTTGTCTTCCACCCCGTGTCTTCCTCCTGTTCCCCGCAGAATACTGTTTGCTACCACCGGTACTCAAAGTCATTTGACTTGGGGTTCTTCCTTATTTGCTACACGCCCTTCCCACTCGCCGAATCATTGCTCTACGACCATACTGCACAGACACTTCCCGTCCGCCACAAAACGCCGGGAGACACAGACTGCAGACCACAGAGACAGCTCGCGAAATCCATTCGCCTACTACCACACATACACATACTATATCTACCGCGGAGATGGCGTCCCAGTCCGTGCCGCACTATGACATTGGTATGTTTGCGCTTGCGCTCCCGCTGCACCGGGTCCTTGAAACTCTAAAGCCCGGTTTGCTAACATGCTATTCTCCCGTGCACAGTCATTGTGGGTGCTGGTCCCGTTGGTTTGATGCTGTCGACCCTGCTCGCAAGATGGGGCTACAAGATCAGACACATCGACAACCGGCCAGAGCCGACGACTACAGGCCGTGCTGACGGTATCCAGCCGCGCTCGCTCGATCTCCTGCGCAACATGGGCCTGAAGTCCGCCATCATGGCCCACAAGCCGGCTCGCGTCTACGAAGTCGCTTTCTGGGACCCCCCAAAGAGCGGCGACGGCATTGAGCGCACGGGCACATGGGCCAGCTGCCCCAGCTTCATCGATGCGCGGTACCCCTTCACGACGCTCCTGCACCAGGGTTTCATTGAGCGTGCCTTTATAGAGGATCTCGAGAAGAACAATGTCGAGATCGTGCGGCCCTGGACAATCAAGGACTTCCACTCCGACGAGGCCAAGAATCCCGAGTACCCCGTTGAGGTCAAGCTCGAGCACATTGACGGCTCTGCTCAGGAGACCGTCCGTGCCAAGTACCTGTTTAGTGGTGAGGGTGCGCGGTCATTTGTCCGCGAGAAGCTCGGCATCCAGGTCCGCCACAAGGACCCTATTTCTTACGTGTGGGGTGTCATGGACGGTGTTGTCAAGACCGACTTCCCAGACATCAAGGTAAGCTAGCGCTCTTTTTTTTTTCTCAAAAAGTTTCTTCTCCAGAAGAAGAAGAAGAAATCACATGCTAATCTTGCGCTCTCGAAAACAGATGAAGTGCACTATCCACTCCCGGGACGGCTCGATCATGGTTATCCCTCGTGAAGACAACATGGTCCGCTTGTACATCCAGATCGCCTCGTCCACAGACCCCGATTTCAACCCTCGGAAAACGGCCACAGAGAAGGAGGTACAGGACTCTGCAAAGAAGATTCTACAGCCGTACTCCATTGAGTGGGAGCGTGTTGAGTGGTACTCGGTGTACCCTATTGGCCAGGGCATCTCTGACAACTACACACTCGACCACCGTGTCTTCCTGGGCGGCGATGCCTGCCACACTCACAGCGTAAGTACTGTACCTTCATTAACCCCCTTTTGGGCTAATCTTTGGCATTGTTTCTATCCCCTTCTTCTCATCCCTTGCTAACCATCCTATAGCCCAAGGCTGGCCAAGGCATGAACACGGCGTTCCTGGACGCCCAGAACCTGGCATGGAAGATCCACCTCGTCGAGCAGGGCTTTGCCGACCGCAGCTTGCTGCAGACGTACGAGTTTGAGCGCAAGGAGGTCGCCGAAACACTGCTGTCGTTCGACAACAAGTACGCCAAGCTCTTTTCACAGAAGCCGCCACCTGCCAGTGCGGTCGCCGCTGCCAACGAATCCGAGGCTGCCCCGTCTGCGGAGGCTCAAAGCGACAATGCCTTCATCCAGACCTTTAAGGAGAGCTGCGAGTTCACAAGCGGCTACGGCGTCAAGTACCAACCCAGCGTCATTACCTGGTCGGCTGACCATCCGGCACAGTCGTCGACGGTCCACCCGACGGGCAACAAGCTCCGCCCTGGCCGTCTGCTGATCAACGCCGACGTGACACGTGTTGTGGATGCCAACGTTGTGCACCTCGAGCAGGAAGTGCCTATGAACGGCTCTTTCCGTATCTTTGTGTTTGCTGGCAAGTCGTCGACTACTGCAAAGGCGCTCCGTGACTTTGAGCAGGGTCTTCACAAGCGCAACTCGTTCTACGCTGCCTACCAGAGACCAGATGTGGCTACCGTTTCGCACCACGAGAAGCACAACCCCCACAGCTTGTTCTACACATTCTGCATCATCTTTGCCGGCCGGCGGCAGGACGTTGAGATCTCGCGCGACGTGCCCGGCCTCCTCGCACAGTACCGTGACCACGTCTACGCCGACGACCAGTGGAGCCGCCGTGTTCCTGACGCCACTGCCGCGGCGCATGCCAAGATGGGCTTCGACCAGGAGCGTGGCGGCGTTGTGGTCGTCCGTCCGGATGGCTATGTTGGTATCGTTGCAAGCCTTGTCGAGGGCAGCGGTACACTAGATGCGCTCAATGCTTACTTTAGCTCGTTCTGCACGAAGAAGCTCAGCCAAGAAGCAGCGCAGCTGTAGGTGGTGTGAACGATTTTTTCTGATGATTGCTGTTTCTTTGCTTTTCTGCCTTTCATTGTCCCCCTCCCTCCCCCCCTTTACTTCTTTTTTTTTCTTTTCTTTTTCATTGCGTGGTTGCACATCATAGAGGCACAAAATATATTTTTCATTTCTATAGAGTACGAGTACAACCAAGGCAGTTTTGTTTCGCTAGAAGACAATGCCTGTAGTCCATAAACTTGTAAAGCATCAACTCAGTGATTGCAGATGTGAATGCTGTGGATGCTGCATGCCAATAACGTCTTTTGCAAGGCCAAGCCAATTTATTGGATTGCAGTCTTTCCGTACGACGTAAGTGTAGAACAATAGCACTGGATATGGGGCACCCAGGCCTGAATAGGCGCACTCCTCAATAACTCAGTAGATCCGACCAATCAAAAGCCACGCGAGGCCTCGTAGAGTCCTGTTGCGCCTTCCCTGTGGGGGCGAGGCTGGCAGCGCCTTCCCTTGTAGGCTGTAGGCCCTCAAAGAAAACTCAAGGGCAGCTTTCGCCGCAACTAGGGCAAGTGCACTTTCGCCAACAATAGAAAGCGCAACCACAAAGCGCAACCACAAAGCAAAAGTCCGTCACAACGCCCACCACAATCGTCCGCGAACGGCGACAACGACCACCCCTCTCCCATCCATTGCGCGATCGAGGACACCACCAGATCGGTCGCTCATGGCATGGCCATCGATACACTCTTGACGCTTGGCCAAGAGCTTTTTCTCTCGCTTTTTCGCAAACGTCAACCCGAACCTGAACCTGGACAAACCGACTCTTTACGAACCGACCAGCGATCCTCACATCAACCGCAACCTTCACAACCGGCGCATACAGAGAAGACGCTGACGGGGACCCCAGCGCCAGTAACAGAGGTTTGTTGATCGCACCTCCCAACACTCAGACAGTGAACACAAGCCAACGCGCTGCAGGTTCGAAGATACGGCACCACCTGGACTCTAGGAGTGTTCGACTGGCTACGCGCTACGACGGCCGCCATGCGGCCCGAAAACCTGAAGGAGCTGTTCTGGAACGGCTTTTCATTCATATCAGAGAGGATACTGCCTCACAACACATCGACCGACGGCTCTGACGATACGCGACACACGGCAAATGACCGAACAGACCAAGACACTCTCACCGTCGACCGCATAAAACCACCAACTCCCTCATCCTCCCCTTCCTCCTCTGCGGACAGTGCCACCGACCAGCGTCCCTTCAGCCAGGACTATGAACTCGTCTGGCGCGATGGCCCCCAGGACTACATCTCTCCCGCCGGATTCGAGACTATCGCCTCTCTTTTGCGCGCCTGGAAGGACGACCTCGTAGCCGGCCATGTTGCCCGCTGCCCCTGCCCCGAGCCCATTGTGCGGCGCTTTGATGATGCAAGACGCCACGAGACCCGCCTGTCGGCCGTTGTCCACAATTTCATGTTTGAGCGTTCTGGGCAGAACACCGAAGAGGCCTGGAAGGATGCCGCTCTGGAGTTCCTCAAAGTTATTGAAGCGACAGAACGGTGGATTGCCGTGCTTTACGCGCCAGAGAACTTTGAGGTCATGAAGTCCCAGGGCATCGTGCCATACGACGACCTCAGCACGACTGCGCAGCAGTTTTGGGACAGCCGTTGTGGTCTCTGCGCCGTTGGTGACTTCCTCTCCTTTGCCATTCTGGAATCACATCAATGGGGTCATCCGGGCATGAATTTCTCCCAGCTGTCGCTTATGAAGTTGCTGGTCGACCTGGAGGCATTCCATCGCCAGCAGCCCATCCTGAGTTTTGTTTCTGTCGAACGCCAGAGCCGCGCTCCAGGCTATCTCTTTGACGACGAAGACGGAGCCGTGGAGCCGGTTACAGCAAAAGAGCTGCGTGCTATCTGGCTTGGGAAGCATGCCGACACCAATACTAGAACTTGGGGGAGGCGCAATGTTCCAGTCTGTCGCGTGTATGGCAAGGGCAAAACGAACGCGCACTCGCAAGAGGCTCTTCGCAGATCGCGCATTGTCACCGCCGCAGCTGAGTCAATCAAGGCCTCGCGCCGCCTGAAAAACGGCACCGGCCCCCTCCTTGTCTCGCCCTCGCGGTCTTGGCTCTATGAGAGATACAAGGCCAGCAACCACGGCCGCCCGACGCGCATGAAGCTTGATGCACTGCCCTTTATCAAAGAGTATCCGATTCCAGCAAAGCGGAAAGCGCAAACTGCCACTCTGGATTCGCGACGTTTCAAGCGGACTCGTCTAGAGACGGCAACACGCTCCGATGTACGAAAGGCCAAGGCAGAGGCCGAGGCTGCAGCTGCCGCAGCTGCAGGCGTGCCATTACCACCATCGCCGGCAACGACCGATGTCGCATCATCAGACGACGACGTTGATAATGCGGCGGCCATTGCTGCCACCGCCGTGGACGTTGCCAACCAGCGGCGCCTACCTTGGGCCGCCATCTTCCCGGAAGACGAAGACGACGAGGCGTTTACGCCACGACTCCGGATAAGCACCGCGAAGGCCGACGAGCTACGGGATATTGCCAAAAAGAGACACGCTACGCAAGAGGCCGCACGCCTAAAGAGGGAGGCAGAGATTCGACGCAAGGAGGAAGAAGAACTGGCCAAGAGATCGGGCTTACGCCCGCCCGCTCGCCAGGTGATTGCGTCCTTGTCGGACTCGTGGCATTCGCGCGTCAACTCTGCTGTCTGCGCAGACCCCAACAAGGACATTGCCAAGTCGCCTGAGGGAACTGCTCTCCGCCGCAACGACTTCAAGACTGTGGTCAGCAAGTCCGAGTGGCTCAACGACGAGATCGTCAATGGCTTCCTGCTGCATCTGGCCAACTATATCAATGGCATGGCCGGCATCACGAACCCCAAGACACAGACGCCCAAATGCCATGCCTTCACCTCCTTCTTCTGGAAGCCGCTGTCCACAAAGGGCGCAGCTGGCACTGAGCGCTGGATGAAGCGGGTGGGTGTGACCAAGGACAATTTCCTCAAGATTGAGACGATCCTCATCCCCATCTGCGAGAGCAGCCACTGGACTCTGGTCGTGGTCCGGCCCGGCCGCGCTACCATCACACACATGGACTCGCTGGGTAACAAGGGTGCCGGCCGCCGTGCTGTTACGGACACGGTGATGCGTTGGGTCAAGGACCTGCTCAAAGACAAGTACTCGGACAAATGGCACGTTCAGCACTACGACTCTCCGCGCCAGACAAACGGCTGGGACTGCGGTGTGCACACCATTACCAACGCCCTGTTTCTATCACTTGGCCTTGACCCGTCCTTTTACAAGGCCATAGAGATGCCTCTTCAGCGAGACCGCATCGCGGCCACTCTCATCAACGGCGGCTTCTCCGGCGACCTGGACCTAGTCGGGCTATGAGGTAGACAGCCTGTTTCATCCTCTCCTTCCAACAACCTTCCTCTAACTTGTTGTATTTATACGGTCATTTCTTCTTTCTTTTTCATGTATCAATGCGTTTTTTTCTCTCTTCTTCTTTTCCTCTTTTCCTCTTTTCCGTTTTCATTCTGTTTATTGCAGAAAGACTCATTATCTGCATTTGCCATCTGGCCACACAGCGAACGGCGTCACAGGAGGATCAACTCGGCTTTACAAAGGGCCTTTCAAAAAACGCTGGACACCAGCAGACGACGTGCAAGGACGCACAGGGATGGACGGCTGGACACAGGGAGACAACCAGCAAGGTTGACCAGGCAGGTGGATCGAGATAGAGCCTGGTGTCGTGTACTTTGAGTTGTGGTATTGGTATACGGAGATACCCACAGACGAATGTTAGCATAAGAGTTACGATATTCACTGTCTTTCTTCACTGATGCTGGCGTGCCTATTATGTCTACATGTCCACCATACCCACCATACCAGCCATGTTCATCACGCTCACCGCGTCCAGAATATTCACCGCTCCAGGAAGTGAAAACCGGTGGCGTCCACATGACATCAAAATATCGCCAGATGGCACCACAGCAGACAGCCGTATTGCAACGGCGCTCGATCTCGGCCCGCCATCTGTTGTCTCTTGCCAAGTCGAGTATGGCGTGCCGCGAGCGTAAATCGTGCTGTCCGCATTGGCAAGGCCCTTGCTCTTCTTTCTTTCTTTCTTCTTTGTGGCCCACAGTGTCACAGTGTTAGAGAACGTGTATAGAATGCGTACTCCGTAAAATGCGTAAAATACGTAAAAGAGACCGGGGGCGCGTCTCGGGAGTTCGCCCTGCGAAGCCCATCGTCAGCATCAGCGCATTCCCCGATCCACCACGGTGCTCGCTCAGAAGAGGCTTTTCGCGGCTTGTCAAGGCTTTGCTCTTGCGCAGAAAAGGCTGCGGCAAGCAAACAGCAAAACGGTGACACACAGAAAACAAAAGGTCAGCCTTTGAACGCTCCACTCTGGCACTTTGGCCCTCGTCGAGTCCACGCCTGATTCCACTACGTCGCACGTCGTATGTGCGACTATGGTGTACTGTGTGTACGGAGTACTCCGTACTTGGATGCTTCCGGCCATTCGAAGCGGTCTCCCTTTGTTTAGCTGTACATGTATTGTCTGCCTTCAAGGCAGACAATAGCTTTCTCCCTTCTCGAATGGCCTCTTGGGCTTGGCATGGCGCTCCATTGCTGGACGTCGGCATTCGCTCTTTCAGCATATACTTTCGTGTTCGCATGTCGGCTGCATCAATATGCACTGAAAACAGGCATGTCGTGCTCTGGGAGGTCGTCTAGGCGCATCATGGGCATGTGTGTGACGACCAAGGCTGGCACGTTGAAAAGCTGCAGGTGTTTTCTTTGCCTGTTGAGCCTGTTTCAAGGCTCCTTCCCCCTGTCACGCTGGACGCCGCCGCCGGACTGGCCGTAATGAAAAGACCCACTCCAATTTACTTCTAGTCCGAAAGGGGCAGTCTTCTAGAAACAGAACCAGCCGTCTCGTCCAACACTTTCGCCTCCTTCCTTCTCCTGGACCGAGCCTGCTGGACCCACTTTGGAGAAAAAGTGAAGAGGAATGACCAAGAAAAAGAAAAAGAAAAGAAAAAAGAAAAAGAGAACAGCAATACCCCAACTTCGTACACAGACGGCGCATTCGGTGCAACCCCACATCGTCGTGTCCCGTGGTTGCACCACGACCTCGTGCGCGTGCCTTTCGGCGATTCCATTTTGATCAAAGGCGACGACAAGGAGTCAACCATGTTCGGAATACCTTTTCATCCAATAGTTTCTCGTTTTGATTTTTGATTTTACTTTCTTCGTATTTTCAAACTGGGCCGAACAATCGAAATTTTTTATTTCCGTTTTGGGCAGTCTTGCTAGTTCTCGTTCTCCTCCTCCTTCGCTCCGTCCTTCCTAAAGCGATTGCCGCTGTCCTTCTTCACGATCTTGTCGTTTGCCCCTTCCAACTATGGACATGGAGGAGCCCCATCAAAATACAGTCTTACAGTACGTTTGTACGGGGTCTTGCCAATACAGGTAGGAGCACTTTGAACAAAGACCGACCAAGAAACGGATCTCCCTGTCGACGGAGACACTAAAACTTCATGCCTTCCTCTTCCGTACCAGCCTCCGTGGGCAGCAGCGACTGGGCCCTGGCCGCCGGCCCTGGTCTGGCCACACCCGTCGCTCCAAACTTTTCAGTTTGTTTGCACCGACCGATTATCTCAGACCGCCATTCTTCGGCGATATAAGCGACTGATTAATAGGCCATGATTCTCACCTTTTGCACCTCCTCCATAGCGTGTCCATCGGTCGCGACTTGGCGGATCGTCCGCCACCGTGCATACGCTACAACGTTCTACCCTGTCGAAGCGTGTCTCCTGTACTTTCACTTGCATGGACAATATTGCACGAGGAGGTGCAGAGGTGAGATTGGTGACAGGCAGGCGATGTATGGGGGCTGACTCGTTAAGAGTTCATAAGTAAGTCACCTTGTTATGGGGTACGGCGACATTCAGCGTCATGCCTACTATGGGCCTGGCCAAAGCGCGCTGATCTAGACGTTGTTTGGCAGCTGCTGTCGGCAAATCTTGGGCCTACATCAATAACAGAAAGATGATTTGGATGCGTACGCCCGGAGAACGGAGAAGGGTGATCCAGAGGATCAGAGGACAGGCGACGCCAGCAATATCTACAAGGAGTGACACATTTTTCACGAGAGTGGGCAGGCGTGGAGTCCTTACACAGTAGAGCAAAGAAGCAACCGTCTTCCGATTTCGGCACTGAATCTGTGTAAAAGAAATGGTGAAAGTGAAAGAAAAGAGGGGGAAGAAACAGAGGAGGAGAAAAAGAAGAAGACGAACGAAAAAAGAAGAGAAAATTATGGAGGTGGTGGGGGGGTGCATTATGGAGCGCCTGATCAGCACGGGCTTGATCCGCTCTCGAGACTGACTTACTTCTTGCTATCGTTCATGTTAAGGGGGGGGTGCGGATGAGTTTGTGGACGGGAAAATAGACCGAGTGTCGCGTTAGAAGTTCCCTATGTCTTCTTTGTACTTAAGAAAGCAGAAGTAAAAATAGACCACATGAATTAGCCTTTAGTATTTAAGTACATACATACGAAATACCTACTTGCTTCTTATGCTTGTATGTAGTGGACAAGTTGTGCCCCTGTCAGTGTTCTAGGCGCCGGACCACGAGTAAACAAACCAAGCATCCACCGGAGGCGGCCGCAAATAAAGTATCGACTTTGAATAACGCCTATACATGGCCCGTCCATACGAGCAACACAAATTCAGCTGTATGGTTTACAATGTTGATCCCGGTGCTTTCAGGGACTGTGCTTAACCAGCTCAATAATAGGGTTTTCGATATATCGATATTGGACCCTACAAATGGGACGGATAGCAGATAGTTGGGCACCAAGTTCTGCATCCTGGTATTTAAATCATGGTAAAGGTACAGAATATCCAGGTGAAGGGAAGGGGGAAGGGTGCTAAGAAAACGTTTTGACATTAAGTGGAAGTAATGAATGTCTTGCAAAAAGGTGAACCTTGCCTCGCCGAGTTGACTTGCCGAAGCGAGACAGTCCTTGAGCTGGTAGGCCAACGGCTGTCATCCGGTGACTTGCCATATTCTTGGCCTACTGTCATTATTAGGAGGCCCGACGAGCTGGGAAAGAGACAAGAATACGCGAATAAAGGCATGTAAGCAGGTACGGAATGTGATACCAGGCATGATTGGGTGGACAGGTAATATCGACTTTAGCCAGTTGCAGCGCGAGCAGACAGACAAATGTGAATGAGAGGGATGCAATTTTGCTATTGGTTGCGATGCGTGTGTCGACGAAACGCAGCTCCTGGGAAAGAAACAGGGAATGGTGAAAACGATGTAGGGTTGGTGCACAGAATGTGCTCGTTTTATCACTTTCTTGGGTGACACGTCGCACCCTGTAGGATTCTTCTAGAAGCATGACACAGAAACGGAAGAGACGCTGCGGCTGCGGCCAAGACGGGACGCAGCAGAAGGGTGCACACAGAATGCAGACAGCGGAAGCCGCAGAAGCGATTGATTGAATGGCAAGCTTTGGCGATGCAAAGGAGAACACAATGTTTAGTCTTTATGCAGTGATTTTCAAAAGTCTTAGTTATCAAGGAAGGATGCCATGGCACGACTTAGAAAGACGCAAGCACAACATACCCTGTTTCTTGTAGGTAACTGCACCTTGGGCCGACGATATGGTGAAGTCGGATGTTTCAAGTACACTCTCTGTAGCAAGCCCAAGCATTGATCGCACAACTGCCGGGTGCAACAGAAGCGACCATAAAAACGACCAGGGGAGCCAGAAGAGGGGAAAGACGAGGAGAGGTATCAATACGTCGTACTCCGTACACAATAGAAGGTTATGGTGCACAGCAGATGGGCATCCAAGCGGTTTGGAAAGCACATACTGTGCATGCTGTGATGCTACTAGCGACGAGGTCCAGGGGCTACTGGAAAGGGGGAATAAGAATCTGATAGCGGTACAGTTTGGCGTACTCAGAACTCTTGTGGCATACTCAGTAAAGGTGAGTACGAAGTGTGTGCTTGCGGTGCATGGAGTGAAGAATCGCGCACGAGCGCTCTCGCTTGTAAACAGTACACATGCATCCTTTGCAGCAGATGCACCACTCGCATCGCCCGTGCCCTCTGGACACGCGTATAAGGCAAGTAAGTGGGTGGAACAGCCAGCTGTTCTACTAGAAGTTTAGAAAGAAGGAAATCGAAGACAATGATAGGAGACATACGACGTACACAATAAGGGCAAAAGTAGTGGACTTCAAAATAAAAAAGGGGCCAGCTGGTGAACTGGCCAAGAAAACGCAGCAACGACAAGCAAAAGCCAAGACGACGCCGTGACGACAAATGTGTCCGTGTGTCATATGTGGCTTAGGCCAGGGACCAGGCTACACCCGAGACTACCCCTTCAAAGAAAGTCGGGAAGAACATGCGAAGAGGCAAAAGATAGAACCGTGATCCTGGACGACCGACGGGAGGAACAGCAGCCCTTGCGCCTGCCTTTCTGGGTCTTTCCTTTTCTGAGCATCGCGATTCCACGGGACTCCCTCTACCTGCAGTATCCACCGAGCCACCGTCGCCTACTGTGTACCACCACAATGCCCACCGTGGCCGGCTGGCAGCCTGGCGATGATCTTGGTAGCGAGAAGGAACAGTACCAGCAGAGGATGCTGGAGGGCTTGCCAGCCTGCCAGCCAGCGCGATTTTGGCCGATCTTGGGTGCTCTCGCCTCGCTCGTGTGGCTCTCGCGTCTTTGGGCATCTTGCGTCGCATGAGACACGCCGTTCTGCCGTGCTGCAGCCCACCTTGCAGTGTGCAGGTCGCAGCTTCCTTTGAAGCTTTACTGCTGCGTGCCACCCTCCTTCCGTGCTTGCCTCATGGATTCGCTTGTCGCTCGCTCGTTACTTCCTCGTCTTGCCCCAATGGCCGGGGGCAACTTGGGGGCCGTTTCGTTTCCTTCTTTTCTTCTTCCGGTGTTCTACTTGTTCTTCTCTCTGCACGGCAGGTGCACTCCTTGCATCTCTTGCCTGTGCGAGCGTGTTGCAACTCTGGTCACTTACGCCGTATTACACAGTAATACTTTGCCGCCCTTTGCTCCTTCCCAACGAGAACATTGCACAATGGAATCTGGTTCTGATTTTGATCGACGGTTTGCGACGGCCTTGATGGGTGCCCACACCACCCGGCGCCCCCTATTAGTCGCCCACGGTGTTTGTCCCCTGGGCATCTGCATGTTTGCATTCGTATGTCTGGAGCAGTCTTTTTTTCTTTTTCTTTTCTCGTTTCTTTTCTCACCAGCCGGGCACCATCAGTCCGCAGAATTGGTGTCTGTTTGACGGCGCCCAGCTCGAGCCAGGTTCCAGCAACGCCGGGGCGATCCCAGCGCGTGGAATCTTACTCTTTTGATGCTTAGCTTACGGCACTGGCCGCTCTATTGTGCTGAACAAGGAAAAGGCAGGATTGAGTAGTGGTCGGAGGAAAAACAAGAAAGGGAGAAAAGGGGAAAAGAGACGACGATAGAACGATGGAAAAAGAAAAGACCAAAAAAAAATGAAAGAGAAGCCGTCGATCGTGTTTGACAGACATATGGTCGCAGTGTAAGGCAACAAAGAAAGCCAACAGTGGCCGTTGTAGGCGTTGAAGGCCGTTGAAGGCCGGTCCCTCGTCGAGACTCCTAGCATCATCTGTAAGAATCATGAGATTGTCCTATTCTGTACTGCGGCTGTAAATCAAGAAGAAGCAGTGCAGTGTCGACACTGTGTGTTTTCGCATGGCCGTTTTAGGAAGGAGAGGTCGTCCTTTCTCTCTCTCTTCTTCTTTTCTCTTCTTTTTGCGTCGCGATCTTTCTCCTACTCGGACCGAACACGTGCTTTCCAAGATGCTGCATAACTACATATACATACTTCGAATCTTACGTCCCACCAAATTACCTGCACAAACAACGCTGCATTCGCCGTCGCGCGTGCACATCCCTTCCTATTCTCCGTCTGGGTTCTCCGGTAGACTAGCCTCGACTGGGTTTGGCCTGGCAGTAGCCCTGCTCCTTCCTGCCCTGTCGAACCTGTGCCCAGTCGTCAGAGTGCACGCCCTTTGTTGTACCGCCAGTCTACCGACGCCTATGATTGGCCGTCTGTGCTGTGCTGCTTTGTGGTGTTGTTTTGTTTGGCTGTGGCCCTGGCTTGCCAGGCTCGCCACTGGAACTCTTCTAGCGTGCTTCTAGTGCAGGCTTTGCCTGAAGCGGCGACAAAGGGGGGGAGGGGACAAAGAGAGAAGGGAAAAACGAAAGAGAGAGCAAATGGGCGTGTGATGAGTCCTTTCGTTTCGCGTTTGCGCAATTCCCATTTTCAATGTCCTGATTTTATCGGGCTTTTCTAAGAAACTTGTGCCGTTGTGCAAGCGCGCACGTCAATCCGCACTGGCAGTGATTTTGCGCTGTCTTTAGTGTTTCCATCAGCACAAACAGGTTCACCAGGCTGATCCTCTTTTGAAGCAAGAATCCTGAGCAGTACTCTTGAAAACGGAGTACTGTGTACATCCTGCAGGGCCTCAAGGTTGCACCAGCCCACGATGTATTGCGCTTGGGCCTTCGTCTCTTGTTCTTTGGTTCTGGTTTCCCCTTTTGCTCCCCAGGCCAGACCAGTCCTATCTGCGGCTACCTCCTTGTCGCGATTTTTCGCTCTTGCCTTTTCGTATGCACGAGTGCTTCCTCGCTCTTTCCTCATCCGTTCTCGGTCTCTTTCTCTTTGCACGGCGCATCCTGCCTCGCTTGCCTGTTATGGCATTTCCTGGCCTTCGCTCTCTCCCTTTCCCGCTTCCTTTCTCGCTTCGACCTGGCCACTTTTGTCGTGCTTTTGTCGGGCCTGCCGTGTTTATCCCGTAGTCGCTCCTTACCTCCAAGTTGTGGCGTGGCCAGCCGCTCGCCTTGCTCCGTTTGCCGCGCTATTTCGTAAGGGAAACTAGAAGAAACACTGGCCACAGCGGCCACGGCGGCCACAGCGATTCCAGCGACTCCAGGGACGAGTACTTTTGCCAACCTGCATTTGACATGGATGGCTCAGGGGGAAAAAACGCGAGAAAAAAAACGAACCTGGGAGAACTGGGAATAAGCTAAATCGCAAAGTAAATAACCATACGGCGTACGACGTATCTTATTGTATAAAAATGACAAAAAATGATCAAAAACACAGAAGATGATCTGGCGTTGTTGCTGCAGCCCCCTGGCTCTTTTTGGCCCCTCTGGCCGCCGGAAGTGCACCTGCCTCCTCCTGATCACCCTCCTACCTCTTGGGCTGGCCTGGCCTGGGCTCCTGGCTGCACACCCCCTCCCTCCTCTCCTCTCCTTCCCTTTCCCCTCTCTTGGTGCCTCTCCACAGCAGATCCAGTCTGCCAGTCTCAATCTGCGCCAAACCCACAACAGCGCGCCCTTGCCATGACAAACTCACAACTCACATTCCTTTGTGGGCTGCAGCCGACAAGCCAAACACACCACTGTGCCTGCTGCACACGCTAAAGCAGGTTTTGCGCAGAAGAGGAGTCGTCACATATTACATATGCGTCGCGAAGACGTGTAAATAGTATAATTATAAGTAGGCATACGACGTATTATATATTGTACATACAAGTAGGTTTCTTACACTACGGAGGAGGTATGCAGCGGATGATTTGGATAGATACACAGAAAGAGACAGACTCGCATGCAACGAGTCGGATATCGCCCTGGAAATGCGTCTCATTTCGTTACCATTTGCACGCTTGTACGTACATATAAAGCGATCTCCGGACGCATACGTCGTACTTGAGATACATATTCTCCTCACCTGTGCCTATTATGTGTGCAGGCATGTATGCGTATAGCACTTTCCTCCCATCGCTTCGCTGCTTTCTTGCCGTCCGTTTCGTGCCCCTCCTGCTCTTGCCCCTTTTGTACCTGGGCGCCGTTTCTGAAGCTCCTCGCTCGCAGCAAGACTGCGGCGTATTCTCCGTGCTTTTGTAGAATCGCGATGGGCATAAATCCGTGGCAGATTGGGCTTCTGTACCATGGTTGACGACCCAGTGCAGTTGGAAGATAAACAGTAAGTAGTAGAGCAGAAAACGTTGCATATATCTGACAGACTTTCCTCTCTTTCCCCCTCTGATGACCCCCAAAACATGCTGTATGCTTAAGTATTAATACGTCGTAATACATTCATATATTTAGTCGCTCGCTGTCCGTCGTACTCAGCCGTAATACTGAGTAGAGGCCTGAAAGCCCGCCAACGCCCCTAACTTCCCGGTTCGGGGCTCTGCGTTGCAGCGCTAAAGACCCCCATCACCCTCTCGTCAGTCTCGACAGGGGGTGTGTGCCTATCCCCATTGCCCCCCTTCGCGCCTTCCCCTTGTCGCTCGCCCAAGCCATGTACCGCACTCCGCAATGATGGGCCACCTTCCTTTCTTCTGCGTCTTCTTCGTCTTCTTCTTTCTTCCTTCCTTTCTTCCTGTCCGATGGATCTGACAGACTAGCCCGCGCCTTCTCCACAGAACAATTCGTAGTTCGCCAGTTTGCGCATTTCCTGCCCGCCACCAAGCACGAAATTCGTTCTATGGAGTACCATGATGGTACTTCCTGCCTGTGCCCACCAACAGCCACTTGTGAGTCGCTGTGAGTCGCTGCTGCCCATCGTTCTCTCCGTGTCTTGCCTGAATTATGTGGAATTTGGTACTTCTACAGTATAACGCCCGCCGTCGCTGCCCTTTTTGACCTGCTCTCTTAAGATCTTCACGTCGTCCCTTCTTTCGTCCTCTTCCTCACGCCTTCCCTTTTCTCTCTTCCTTCCCTCCTTGGATCCTTTTCTCTGTCCAGGCTTTATTAACGGCTTCACTTCATTTTCGGCCACGCCTCCTAATAATTACATAGCCCTCTTCTTTCATCGTCTCTCGTTTCTCTTCCTGCTCACGAGACCCTCGCCACAATTTCGCTCACTCTCATCTCTCGCGCCTCAACGACTCGACGACTCTGTTGTGTTCCCGACTTGCCATCTTGTTTCACCTCGCGACCTGCTCTCGTCTTTTATAATCGACCTGTCTAGTTCTCGCTTGCTCTCTCTATTCTTCGCTTCTCTGTTGCGCAACGTTCGCCACTGCTTTTTCAATTTACGCTACCGCGGGAATCTGCATGCAAATCTAAACCTTCTCTGACCGAGCGGATTTCCATTCCCTCACTTTAATGACGGCGGCAAGCACATACGGTGTACGGAACAGTCTCGAATAAAGACTTCAGTGCTGCTTGCATCCTCTTTTCTTCGTCGCATTGCAACACATCCTCGACGACTCTCACGCAAACACGAGACCAAATTTTCTCGCAATCATTCGTATGGCGGTTTTCTGCTGCAAAATCTGAGGCACCGTCTCTCCTTTCGAGCATTCACCGACCCAGACCAATGGTTAGATCCGACCGCAACATTTTCGGCTCTGTCGAAAGCATGAAGAAAAGGAGGATCCAGATCACATCAAAACTGCCCTACCTCAGCCCTTCAATTAGTCCTCGAGAGCTTTCGCCCGAGCCCTCGATCGTTGCGGGGAGGCCCGGAGTCGGCCACGGCGATCGCGCAGTCAAGTCACAGACTCGCTCGCCCCCATCTTCTTCATCGTCATCATCTTCCTCCCTCCCCAACTACTCCCTCTCAAAGTCCAGCTCAGCCATGACTTCTTCACGACCCACCAGCGTCGCCGTTCTGGCCGCCGCCAACCGCCCTACTCTTAAAGACATTCTCGCCAACGCCGCACCGCCACCATGGTCACTCAGTGCCTTCATGGCATATTTGTCCCAGAATCACTGCCTGGAAACGCTCGAATTCACCATGGAGGCCGAGCGCTATCAAACTACATTCTCTCAGGTGCAACTCGATGAGGGCCAGGACGATGCCGCCCAATGGTCGCAGGACGCGCAGGACTACACCTTTGCTATCTGGCGTAGACTCATCGGCACCTACATCACACCTCTGGGCCCCCGCGAGGTCAACCTTCCTGGCCCTGTTCGTGACCGTCTTCTTGCATTGGACAAGAGCCCCTCTCCGCCCAACCCCGGCAAACTCAACGAGGCCGTCACTATCGTCTACGATCTGATGAATGATTCGGTCTTGCTCTCTTTTGTCGACTCAGTCAACACGTCAGCTCACCAGGACCAGTACACGGCTAGCGACGCCGACGACCACCAGCACCACGATGGCCGCCAAGGCCGCCCTCGCATGCGCTTGCCCAAGGATTCGTCATCTGGCAGCGACGAGTCCAGCCGCTCCCCCAAGCCATCGTTCCTTCCTCAGCTGAACCTCACCCGTCGCAGCGAAGGCCGTGGTCGCTCGCCTTCGTCTTCGTCTGCAGACCCATCCTCGTCTGAGCGTGTCGGTCTCGTCGATGATAATGGCAGCTCGACTCCTCCCGCTGGCGAGCCTATCACGCCGCCGACAACGCCACCGACTTCCGACTGGAACTTTAGCACATCGCCCAACGGTTTGCAGCGTGCCATCACCGTCCACAATGCCGGCTGGAAACGGATGAGCGCAAAGCTGGGCCTTGGTGGCCTAAACAGAATGTCACGCTCCAGCCGCCGCCCCAACAACACCTCTAGCGGAAGCAATAACAGCGCATCCGCTTGCGATGGCTCCTCCTCGGCGTCCACCGACGGCGATGCATCGAGCGGCATGGACATCGACTCGCAGCAACCCGGCCACAACTTGTGAAGGTTGCAGGTCGTGTCGCAACCGAAAAACTCTTCCACGAGCACCATCACCCCTACTTCCACTACTTCCACTCACAGTGCAGCAATTCCTGCACCTGCAGTCCAAGCTACTGCCCCCAATACCAGCGCTACTTGCACCGAAGCCACAGCAATGCCGATTCCCATTCCAAAGCAGCCGGATTACCAGACTGCTTCTTTGACTCGTCGCGGAGCCGCTTCGTCGTCGCAGTCAAGCAGTAGTCTGATCTTCGATAGTGCTTGTGAGTGGCAAGAGCCTCATCCTGGGCAGCGCTTGGTTCTTGGTCCGCTTCGGGCTGGGAGCTGCAGCTGCTCAAGTGATGGCCGTGGCAGCCTGGCGGAAGCGATGATCGGTAGTGGTAGCGATAGCGGATGCAGTCGAACTAGTGTGGGAAGAAGCGGTAATGTTCGTGGCTTATTCACAACCAAAGGAGTTTCTAGGAACGACATGGCCGCAAGAAGCCACAGCCAGTCGCTGACTTCGTCCTCATCATCATCCTCCACATCATATCGCCATCGTCACCTCACCCTAGCGCCGCTGCTCTCTATTTTGACGTTAAACAAAGATCAACCAAGTGTTCACGGTGCAGAGCTGTCCCGAAGTGCGCCCCCATCTTCACACGGAACGTGTCCCGAAGACCCTGTTCCTTCGTCCCCTCTGTCACCATCACCGCCAAAAACGCCAATCGGCTCCGCAATGCCCGCATCACATCCCGTCCCCGCCACTAGCTGGCTGAGTTTGGATGAGGGCTGTGACGGTGACAATGATGATGACAACGATCATCCACTGGATTTCCCCATCGATTGTGACTCCGTTTATGAGGCTGCAGCTCCCGCTGTGCTGGAGACGGCTACCATTGCTACTACAACCCTTTGCGGCGACGAGAGTACCATCACATCGTCAGATGGAGATGCATCGACAGCTCGCGGTACTCTGGTTCCCGCACACCCTTTGACGGACTTTTCAAATTTCCTGGGTATGCGGTCAGCAGTGCCACCACGATCCATCGTCACGCAAGACAGCAACAACAACATCCGCCAGACGATTGGCAGCAGATCCAGCAACATCACAGACGATGCCACCACTAGCTCGTATGTGCTTGACCACAGTCGGCTTTTCCATGCAACCACCGTAAGTCATGGGCTCGACGGCGATGACCTGTATGGCTGGGAAGCCGAGCTTGAGCACCGCAAGTCGGGCTCATGCTCCGTTGCTGCTCGCCCGTCCATTGTCGACGACCTGCGCCGCAGTGTCAACAAGAAGAACCATAGCAACAGCAGTAGCAGCAGCAATAGTGTCATCAGTCTCAGTTCAGAGCGGGGCGACGTCGTTGGACGTCGTCGCGGTGAAGGCCAAACGCGGCGGCGGAGTTTCTTCCAACGTGTGTTTAGTGGCAAGGGCACTGGCCACCACACTGGCCACCACAACGGAAAAGATGCGCATTGCCCAAGCTTGCCACAGTCGTCCTCGACAACGTCGGATCCCTCTGCTGCTGGTGGGCCCTCTTCAATCCCTAGAGTGGCGCCGCAAGCGTCTCTGCCTTCAGAGTAGTTTCCAAGAGAGCCACAGTTGACGACACTGCTCGGCAACTATACCACCATGCGGGACAGCAATTGTCTATGATTTCCAAACCGTCGTTTTCGTTCAGAATCATTAGCACATGTTGCCCTGACTTAATCTCTTCGCTTTGTCTCACAATTGTCCTTTTTCTTCTTCTTCTTTTTTTTCCCCTTATTTCATTTTGCTCATATCATTTCGGTCTGCGTTGGATATTCCCATGAGCCTCGTTTCTTTTCCTTTGTGTTCATTTTCAGCATTGCTCGGAGTCATTGGGATGATAGAAAAACTAGGCGGTTGAACGGTTTACGCATATATGATACCGGTTTGGTCAGTTTTGGGAGGACAACCCAGCGAAAAACAAGGAAGGTTTCTTTTCAACAAAAACAACAGAGACGAGTGGATTGGCACCTGGCCCCATTTGGTCTGCTGAGTTATCCGGTTATGGTTATGACAATAGAAAGATATCATGGTTCTGCCGCTTTTCTTCTTCATGAAAACGAGAAAAGACGGCAGACATGAATCAAAGGGTCCAAGCCCACCCAGACGAGTAACAATTAATCTTATTCAATGACCTTAAACAACCGTTTCGTCTGCTTCAGTTATTCTGGTATACTTTATGATCAGATTGTGAGTTTGCCATTAAACAAAACCCCGTATTGAGCACTCTTCAATCCGCGCGAGTGCGTGAGTTCAAATAAGGTGAAATTCCAGAGTACGACAGTATGGGGTAGGCGATGTTTCTCTGTCAACCCACCCGACTCCGCTTATTCAGCCGGCCCTGTGTCCCCGCTGTAGCTGTTCTAGGCCCCCCTCATTGGAGGAAATATACTGGCCGGCATGGGCAGGAGGGGCCGCTGTTCTTTAGGGCGTCGGCACATGTTTATTGCGGAGCTTGTCTGTCGTGCCTTCTTGTTGCAGCAATGACAGTAGAGAAAAGCTTCCCGGAAGAGGAAAAGAGGTCTTAGATAAGTGAGACCAGTAAGAGAAGGTGCGAATGAGACCTGTTCGCAGGGGGAGCTACAGCCTACTTCCGGCGCAGTATCGGAGTCGTGCACCAAAACACATAAAGGACACTCAAAATGACAGAACGGCAAGCTGGGGCAGAACCGCAAAACGGACAAGCCGCCCAACCATCGCGGCAGGAATCCTCTCGTGGCGCGAGCCATTTTATTTAGGTCTGGAGGGGAAACAGGACTTTCGGGCTCGATGGACGCGATGTCCGTAAAATGTGAGGAGGTCGTCTTGGCCTGAGTTGAGAAGGACCTCTCTTGCCTGTTTTTGTCTTTTTCCTCTTTCCCTCGTTCCTTCCCCGGTTTTTGGGGTTTTTTTTTTCTTTCTTTCCCAAGACCTCTGGCTGCCTGGCTTTTCTTTTCTTTATTTTCCTTTTTGTCTCTCTTATCTTTCTTTATTCAACTAATTGGATCGCCGCTCCGTCCCTTTCGCCAGCGACTCCTTTTCTGAAGCTACTTTAACCAACAGCCTCTTTTCACCTGAGTCCGTCTCCCTTTGCTCCACCGTGTCGTCATCGCTCCCGCTAGTGACTGTTGCTGCCGACGCTGCCCTCTGGTGATCGTCAGCCAACTCGACCAGCTCATCCGTTGCTGATTTCGCTGATTTCGCTGATTTCGCTGATTTCGCTGCTCAAACTCATAATATTTGCAACTGTGCCCCTATGAACTCCGGTTGACTCGAATCGGGGTTTTCTCAATCGACGTTGCATCGCGCCGACATTCTTGCATATATCCATCGAACTGAGCAGGCTTCTCAGCAGCCGGCACTATTTTCTCTTTGTCAGATTGACACTACTCTGCGGCACGACAAACGACAAACCCTTCCCTAGATCCGATTTTACGTTCCCAACATGCCTCGCTTTTTCGGTCCGGGTACCTTTCGCCGGGCTGCCTTAGCAGCCGGTGCGGCCGCTGCCACCGGCGGAGTTGTCTACTATGTCTACCGCCCGCGCAATATTCCTGGTCATGGAGCCCCTGCTGTTCCTCCTCCCATCTATGGCGCCGATGGCTCCTTCACGATGCCCCGCTTCCCGCGCACGAAGCCTCGCGATGAGCACATTGAAGACCTGAAGAAGAGCGCGAGCGGTGACAAGGATGTCGAGTACGATATGCTCATTATCGGTTGCGGAGCTACAGGTGCTGGAGTGGCCCTCGATGCGGCCACGCGTGGCCTGAAAGTGGCCGTCGTCGAGCGGGATGATTTCAGCAGCGGCACCAGCAGCAAGAGTACCAAGCTCGTGCACGGCGGCGTCCGGTATCTCGAAAAGGCCGTGTGGAACCTGGACTACGCGCAGTATGAGCTGGTCAAGGAGGCGCTCAAGGAGCGCAAGTACTTTCTGCAGACGGCACCGCATCTCAGCTCGTGGCTGCCTATCATGCTGCCGCTCGACCGTCTGTGGAAGATCCCTTACTACTGGGCCGGTACCAAATTCTACGATTTCCTGGCCGGAAGCGAAGGCATTGAGAGCTCGTATTTTTTGACTAAGAGCAAGGCCATTGACGCCTTCCCCATGCTGAAGCAGACAGGGCTGGTCGGTGCCCTAGTTTACTACGACGGTGCCCACAACGATTCGCGCATGAACGTTAGTATTGCGATGACGGCAGCGTTGTATGGTGCCACTGTTGTCAACCACATGGAGGTCACGTCGTTGACCAAGGACGAGAACGGCCGCCTGACGGGGGCCACGATGCGCGACTCTATCCCCGAGCGCAACGGCAAGTTGACCAAGGATATCACTGTGCGTGCTAAGAGTGTCATTAACTGCACTGGTCCCTTCACCGACGGCATCCGTAAGATGGACGACCCGACGTGTAAAGAGATTGTGGCACCGGCCTCGGGTGTGCATGTCATTCTTCCGGGCTACTACAGCCCCGGCAACATGGGCCTGATCGACCCGTCTACGTCTGACGGCCGTGTTATTTTCTTCTTGCCATGGCAAGGCAACACCATTGCAGGCACTACGGACGAGCCCGCTACGATCGCCAAAAACCCGCTGCCCGACGACAAGTCCATTGAGTGGATTCTTAACGAGATCCGCCACTACCTGTCGCCCGATATTAACGTGCGGCGGGGTGATGTGCTGGCTGCCTGGTCCGGTATCCGCCCGCTGGTAAAGGATCCCAAGGCCAAGAACACCGAGTCGCTGGTGCGCAACCACCTGATTGATATTTCGCACTCGGGTTTGTTGACCTGTGCTGGTGGAAAGTGGACTACGTACCGCCAAATGGCCGAGGAGTGTGTTGATGCAGCCATCAAGGAGTTTCATCTGCGTCCGCGCCCGCTGGTGAATGTGCCCCTTGTGAGCGGCAGCGAAGCCATTGATGACGGTGCCATTCTCGACGGCACCTGCCAGACGCACCAGGTCCGTCTCATTGGTGCACACGGCTTCAGCCGGACGCTTTTCATTCCCTTGATCCAGCATTTTGGTCTGGAGACGGAGGTCGCCAAGCATCTGACCGAAAGTTACGGTGACCGCGCCTGGACTGTTGGATCTCTCTGCCGCCCGACCGACAAGCGCTTCCCGGCCCGTGGAGAGCGTATTTCCGAGTTGTACGACTTTGTTGACGGCGAGGTGCGTTACGCCGTTCAACACGAGCACGCACAGACAGCTATCGACGTTTTGGCCCGGCGGACCCGTTTGTCGTTCTTGAACGCTCAGGCAGCGTTGGAGGCTCTGCCCAAGGTCATTGATATCATGGCCAAGGAGCTGAACTGGGACCGCAAGAGACAGGAGTACGAGTGGAAAGACAGTATGTTCACATGCGCTTTCTTTTCTGTTTTTTATTTTATTTTTTTATATGAAAACTTTACTGACAATGCCAGCCGTTGCCTTCCTGGAGTCGATGGGCCTTCCGAAGCCGATGCTCACGGCTACCCGTGCTCAGGTCGAGTCCGGCAAATTTGATTTCTCGACCTCCCTCGAGTACAAGATGTACTCTCGCCACGACAAGCCAAACGAACAGACCTCGACCTAGAGGCAACGAGGAGCATCGTACCGAAATGTTACGAGCCACATTCACAATCCGTACAATTACTGTATAGGAGGCTGCCTGGCCGTATCGCCCGACAACGTCCATCGAGCCAAACTGCCACAGACACATCATTCTCATTCGCCCAGCAAGCACAGCCGGAATCGCAGACCGGTCCTGCTGTACATACCGCATACACAGCCAGGGTGCCTTTACTCATATCACCGACTCGACTTTGCAAACGCTTTTTGTTTTGCTTTGGACGCTCAGAATCCAGAGCAGACTAGAGTTGAAGGCAAGCCGAGAATAAAATAAGAAAAAATGCATAAAATAGAAAGGGGGACGGACAACAAGTTACATATATGGTCGGAGGAGATTTGATTTGTATGCTGCCATCTTTTATATAGGGTATGAACTGCTGTATATGGCTTGGTTAGGTCTTTCCTGTTTATTTACTTTTGACATTGGGTATTATCTCGGGCAGGCGTATACGGGTGGTTCCTTCCTTTCGTTTCATATCAATCGCATGCAAGGAACATTTATCAGACACACAAAGATACACTACGCGAGACATCCGCAATCGTTCTTCCATCTCAGCTACAAGCATCCTTATCACGCCACCTACGATGTCCCGCTGAAATATACTTACCAGTCCTGCAAGAATGTTGCAAACAGCCGCCATGCCTTCGCCCTCAGTTCGCGATCCGCAAACTTACTCCATCGCTCCCGATACTGGCGCCTCTTCCAAATTGCACAAATCGCACAGCCGCCGAGCCTCGTGGCGACACAAAGACTCCTCTGAAAAGACACCAAGCACTGTGGAAAGCAACGATGCTACGTACATTGCTCCCGGCATACCCGTATCCAGTCTACCACCAGGATCTGTACCATTGCTTGCGGTGGAGGACGATACCCACGCTCGTGTCAACAACGCAGCTGGGACGGCACCAAGCACCAATTCTCAATGCTCAGTATCACCGGCCTCGGCCGCTTCGGGCACCACGGATCCGCCGAGTCTTCAGCAAGTACTGCCATGGGTTCATGATGACGGCACAGACACCGCGCAAGTGGATACAAATGGCGGAAATGCCGATCCTCCAGCGTCGATTATTTCCCCCCCTCTTCGAGTCATTGTCAACCGTCGGCAGCAACAGCTAAGCCAGGCGCAAGAGCACGAAGCACCAACAGGCCATGCAGGTTCTAGCCCAGTATCGGCTCCCCTCAAGCCACGATACGGTCCGCCTAAACGACGCCCGACACCACCGGGCGTGCCCTCGTTCGAGTCAACACAGCGAACACTCGAGGCTCGGTTAGCCTTGCGCCGGTATGGGGTTGACCAGCCGAGAAGAAACGTAGCGACTGCACGGACGACAAGCAGCAGTGATGCCGGCGGCAACGGGCCCTTCTCCAGCCTCTCCCTCTAGCGACGGCGGGACCGTCCTGCACCAACTGCAGCGGCACCGGCACCGGCGGCGACATCAGCGAGCCGTTTTGGCTTCAGTTCAGGACGCTGCAGCCGCCCGCAAAGCAGCGGTACGAGGCCGCACGCAAGAAGCAGTAGCGGCACCGGGACGGGCGGATTCTTCAGTCGTTGGCACGGGTACTCATCGACTTCTCAAGGTGTGCTGCCCCCGCTTCCACCTCAGGCAATCTGGCGGCCGCCAGTCAGTCAACATACGGTTGTGAACCATCCGTGGTCGCGTGATACTTTGCCGTTTGCAAGACCCGTGACACCATTGCCAGAGCCACCATTGCCCTCCAGGCCACAGACACCGGTCCAGGCCGTCTCGAACGGTCCTCAACAAGGGCCATCTCACTGGCCCAATTTAAATAACAATGGCGGGGGCCATGTGGGCGTGGCAACTCAGCCGGCCACAGAAGACGGTACACCGACGATTACCTCTGTACAAAATGCGGCAGAAATGGAGGCCCGCAACGGACGACCAGCACGCCGAGTGACGCTGAGTGACTACAGCTTCTTGCAAGGAAGACAAGAGGAGGGCACAGAGAATGGCCATCTTACGACTGCACTTCCCAGAACAGGCGGTGATGGGCATATCGTCACTGCTGCACCAGCTCCCATTGCCAGACCTCATCCTGCTCCCTTGTCCGCCACGGCTGGCCCCCGCCGTCGAGCCAGCGCAGAACATGTGCAGAAGGTAGAGCCGACCTTTTGTTTGTGTTGGAATTGGCGTGTGCCGGAGTGGCTGAGCAGTTGCTTTTTAGAGGAGTAGGAGCTTCCTCACCTGTCTACTTTGTACGTACATAGAAAAAAAAATGAACACACTGCATATTTTATGTCGGTGCCCAGGAATACGAGGTGGCTATGAAGAGAATAGAAGCAATTCTATGTATCAAAGATCAGCTGCAGTCAGATAATGGACTCTTATTCCCCTGGCTTTGGCCTTGCACTCTCATCGTACTTGATAATTGCTATCCCTGCTTCCCTGAATTTCACAGGTTTCATTGCATTTCTACTATTTTATCATTAACTATTATATTATTTTATTACTACCAAATTAATAGAGTTTCGTTCACTCAAACCTCCTTCGTTCCTAGTTCCTAGCAGACTAACATGGCCGCAAACAGACCATGAAAACAGACATAACTCCGTGCGAATGTACAGTGTGTATACGATCGCTTGCACGCCATCCCGCTAATAACTTTTTTCCCATCGTTGCTTGCTAACCAATCCATATCACACATTATTGGCGACAAAGCAGAGCCGTTTTTTGCGCCGATCCCGGCCCTGCACCAACACAACGGCATAACGGCAGATTTCTCCCCAGACGGCCGACAGCTGCATCCCGTCGTCAATTTTCATAAACCGAACTGTTCCTTTATTGAACTGCCGCCGACGCAAACTTATCCTCGCCAAAAATGGACCCCGCGTCCGGCTCTGGCCCCGCGGTCGCAGATGCGGTTACATCATCATCGACGACCGCCGCAGCCTCGGATCCCGTCCGTACACTCCAGCAGCAGTCTCTCCGCCTGCAGTCCGTCAGGGAGATCCGCGCCCTCCCATCCTTCCAACCAGACCTCTACCAGCGCGGCTGGTACTCCATACCGCATCCTACTCTTCCTCTGCTGGCCACGGCCCACAACAAATCCGTCACCATCTTCTCGCTCGCCACCTTCTCTGCCCACAGTACCCTGACCGGCGGCCACAGCAGGTCCATTCGGTCGGCCACGTGGAAGCCCAGCTTGCCACCGAACAAGCTGTGCCTGGTGACGGGCAGTTTCGACTCGACGGCGGGGCTGTGGCGGTATGAACAGAACGACGAGTCAGGTGGCAGCGGCGGTGCAGCACTCGAAACGGAGGTGACGGCCAGCACCCGGCGGTCAGCACAAGGCGACGATAAAGACAGCGACAAGGCTGACGAGGAGGATGACGGCTGGGAGTTTACGCTGGTGCTCGAGGGACAGGAGCACGAGATCAAGAGCGTCGCCTTTTCGCCCTCGGGCCAGTACCTGGCCACCTGCAGCCGCGACAAGTCCGTCTGGATCTGGGAAGACGTCGGTGGCGACGAGGACGACGACGAGTGGGAGACCGTGGCCGTGCTCAACGAGCACGAGGGCGACGTCAAGTGTGTTGCCTGGTGCCCAGATGTGCCCGGCCGTCGCAGCGGCAGCGGCAAGCACTACAGCCTCGACGTGCTGGCCAGCACGAGCTACGACAACACGATCCGCATCTGGCGCGAAGACGGCGATGGCGAGTGGGTGTGTGTGGCCGTCCTCGAGGGCCATGCAGGCACAGTTTGGGGTGTGCAGTGGGAGGCCGACCCGACACGCAAGCGGTTCCCCCGTCTGTTGACCTGGTCCGCTGATCAAACTCTGCGGATCTGGGAGCTGGAGGAGGAGGATGAGGACGAGGACGAGGATGCCGGCGGTGCAGCAGACAACGGCCAGGGCGCCAACCCTCTGTTCCGCAGCAACCTCGGCGGTGTCCCCAACACGATGCGCCGCTCACTGCACGAGCCGTGGACATGCACTGCTGTCCTGCCGAAAGCGCATACTCGGGACATCTACTCGGCCTCTTGGAGCGGATCCAACGGCCTGATTGCCAGCACGGGTAGCGATGGCACTGTGGTAGTGTATGCTGAGTTTGACGGCCCCGCACCGCCAGAGAACGAGGCAACGGCTGAGGACGAGGCTGCTGCTATGCTTGACGGCGATGTTCACATGACCAACGGCACCGATGCTGCACCGGCTGCTTCTAATGGTCGCAGTCGCAGCCCTGGCCGTGTCAACAACCACAACCACAACCATAACCATAATCATAACCACAACCACGGTCACAGCCACGACCACTCTCATGATCATGACCACGCACATGACCATACACATGACCATGATCATGATCATGCTCACGAGGAAGAGAGCCAACCCCATACTCACTCACACGCTGCCCACCTCAGCACCGCTCCGGCCAAGCACTGGCGCGTTGTCGGCAAGGTTGCCAGCGCTCACGGCCCGTATGAGATCAACAACATCACATGGTGTCGCCGTTTCGATTCGGGCACCGACCGGAGAGGCGTCGAGGAGATGCTGATCACGACAGGCGACGATGGCGTCGTCCGGCCATGGGAGATTGTTGCATAGACTGTTTGTCGGGTGTGCGTGCATAATGAATGACAGCGAAAATAGTAAACCAGTTGCTCTATGTATGCAAAGAAAATGAAAGTATTATAAAACAGAGAAAGTACAAAACAAGCACATGCAGAAACAAAATCCATTCCCCCTATACAATGTCCCCCCATTCGGCGGTTGTGTTTTGTTCCTTTCCCACACCCTCCCGTCCCGCTCATGCAATTTTGTAATTGTTTTTTGGTAGCTTTAGAGTACAGAAAAGGTCTTTGTTTCGTGTGGTTGGTTTCTTAATTTTTATCACAATATTTTTACAGCGAGTTGTGTAAATCATCTCGAGGGTGGTTTGGTGAGAGAATGCGACTAGGGGAAGACTGACGCAGAGGGGGAAATCGAAGAACAACAAGAGAGAGAGAGAACAAAATGCAAAACGACAATCAAAACAAAACGGAGAGTAAACGGAGAGCAACAACACGAAAGCAGATGGGAAGAAAGGGGAAAAAAATACATACAAGAGCGACACACCAAGAGAGCACGTCATATCCAAAATATATGCCTGCTTTCATCTCTTGATGGCAATTCTGATGTTGCTTTCCCTACATCCCATCCACTTCTCTCTCGCCATTCAAACTTCATTTTTCAACGTGCAACAGCTACACAACCCCTTACTCGCCCTTGAGCTTGTCCTGCTTGACGGTGAAAGCCATCTCAAGCAGATCCTGCTCCTCCTTGGTGTGCGACGACTTGGTACCCGTGGCCACCGACGCGCTGGGGTTGCGGCCGGCGTACATCACGTGCTTGCGGTCGTGGTGCTCCGTCTGGTTCAGCACAGTCTCAATACGAGGCTGCGTGAACGACCACGCACCCGCGTTCAGCGGCTCCTCCTGGGCCCACACCACCGTCTTGGCGTTGGGGTACGAGTCCAGGTTCTCCTTCAGCTGCTGCCAGGGGAAGGGGTGCAGCTGCTCAACACGCGTGATAGCGACGTTGTCAATCTTGTTGTCGGCACGGTACTTTTGCAGCGCAACGTAGACCTGGCCAGAGCACAGAATCACACGGTCAATCTCGTCGTTGCCCTTGATCGTGCCCTCCTGGTGCGCCGGGTCGGGGATGATCCAGGTGAACTGTGAGTCACCAGTGAAGTCCTCAATGCTCGAGCGGGCAAGGGGGTGACGCAGCAGAGACTTGGAGAAGAAGATGATGAGGGCTGCCAAATGTTAGTATACTGTGTGGTGGAAAGGGCATTTATGCCAATAAAAGAATCGGGGGGAAACTCACGCTTGCGGAACTGGCGGTTCATCTGGCGACGCAGAATGTGGAACAGGTTGGCGGGCGTCGTCATGTAGGCAATCTGCATGTTGCAGTCCTGGTGCTGGCGGTCCAGCTTGTCCTCAGAAGGGAACACACGGGGGTCCTCGTTACACAGCTGCAGGTACCGCTCAATACGGCCCGACGAGTGCTCGGGGCCCTGGCCGTCGTAACCGTGCGGCAGCGACATGACCAGACCGCTGCGCTGCATCCACTTCACCTCACCAGAGGCAATGAACTGATCGATAATGCACTGCGCGTTGTTGGCAAAGTCACCGAACTGAGCCTCCCACATAACAAGAGCGTTGGGCGACGTCAGCGAGTAACCGTACTCGAAACCAAGAGCACCGAACTCGCTCAGCGACGAGTTGGAGATGACAAACTTGCTCTGGTCCTTGCTGATGTGCTGCAGGGGAGTGTAGGTTTCCTCAGTCTCCTGGTCGTGGAAGACGGCGTGGCGCTGCGAGAAGGTACCACGCTCGACATCCTGGCCAGACACACGGACGTGGTGGCCCTCAGAGACCAGCGAACCGAAAGCAAGAGCCTCAGCAGTCGACCAGTCAATGTTCTTGCCCTCAACAACAGACTTGGTGCGGGCAGCAAGAATACGCTTCAGGTTGCGGTGGACAGTGAAGCCCTCCGGTGCGTTGCCAATGACCTCACCAATGTGCTCCAGAGTCTTCTGGTCGACACCGGTAGGGGGGTGGGGAAGGATCTCCGTGGCCAGCTCCTTGGGCGACTTGAAGCCGTTCCAGGCAGAGGTGGTCCACTCCTTGGAGGTCGGCTGGTAGTCCTTGGACTTGGAGAAGCTGTCCTCGAGCATGCCCCACACCCACTGCTTGTGCTCCTCAACGTCCTCCTTGGTGAAGGTACCCTCCTGCAGCAGCTTGTCGATGTAGATGTCAATCTGCGGGCGGTGGGCGTTGATGCGCTTGTACATCAGCGGCTGGGTGAACGACGGCTGGTCGGTCTCGTTGTGGCCGTGCTTGCGGTAGCAGACTATGTCAATAATGACATCCTGCTTGAACTCGGCGCGCCAGTCGGAAGCGAGCTGGCAGACAAAGTTGACAGCCTCGACGTCGTCGGCGTTGACGTGGAAGACAGGGGCGTCGATGGCCTTGGCAATATCCGTGCAGTAGGGGGTCGAGCGAGCAAAACGGGGGTCGGTGGTGAAACCAATCTGGTTGTTGGCGACCAGGTGAATAGTACCGCCGGTGGAGAATGCGGGCAGCGAGTGGAAACCCAGGCACTCGTAGACGACACCCTGGGCAGCCAGAGCAGCGTCACCGTGCAGGAGAACAGCCATGGCACTGTGGTGGGTGCTCTCGTCGTTGTTGTAGTGCTGGATGGCGCGGGTGCGGCCCAGGACGACGGGGTCCTCAGCCTCCAGATGCGAAGGGTTGGCAACAAGAGACAGCTGAACGCGCTTGCCCGAGGGGGTAGGACGCTCAAAGTTCATGCCCAGATGGTACTTGACATCACCAGAACCCTCGTCCTCGGCGTGAGCAGTACCAGCGAACTCGCTGAAGATGGACTCGTTGGGCTTGCGGACGACGTTGGAGAGCACGTTGAGACGACCACGATGGGGCATGCCAATGATGATGTCCTTGACGCCGTAGTCGACGCTGCGGTCAATCAGGGCCTTCATGCCGGGCACGAGGGTCTCGCAACCCTCCAGACCGAAACGCTTGTCGTTGGGGTACTTGGTCGACAGGAAAGACTCAAAGCTGGAACTCCAGATGAGACGGTCGAGGATGCGGCGCTTCTCATCAATCGAGAACTTGAAGGGCTGGGGCACCTCAATGCGCTCACGCAGCCAGTCGCACTTCTCACGGTCGGGAATGTGGATGAACTCAACACCGTACGAGCCGCAGTAGATCTTCTCGCAGGCAGCGACAATCTCGCGCAGGGTCATCTTATCACGGCCCTCGCGCTTGAAGCGAGGCAGAATGCCAGGGCCAAGAAGGTACTCGGTGTCGAGGTCCTTCTCGGTGAACTGGTAGTGCTCCAGGGTGAGCTCCTTGGGCTTGACGTTGCCAGAGCCCTTGGTGGACTCGTTGCGGATGCCGAGGGGGTCGATGTCGGCCTTCAGGTGACCGCGAGCCTGGTACGCACGCACCAGCAGCTGCACCTTCAGATGGTTGTCAACGTCCGCGCCCTCAGCGAGGCCCAGACCGGAGCCGGCGGCCAGGCCAGGGACACCCGCAGACGAGCTGGGAACGAGCGAGGGCGGCGGCGTGAATGCCTGGGAGATGGGCATGTCGCCGCTCTCGACGTTCTTGAAGTAGACCTGCCACGAGACATGGACGCTCTTGGGGTCCTGCTTCCACTGCAGGTACATCTCGTCGATGTAGTTGGCAGCGTTACCGGACAGGAAGTTGTCGTTCGGATCCGGCGCGGAGTGCGTGGCACTGGCGAAGCGCTTCTGCTGCTGGTGGACGGCGAGCGCAAGAGGACGACGGCCGGCGGCAAGGGCTTTACTGGTCGACGAAGTGCGCGGCATGGCGGTCATGGCGCATCTTGACGACGACGAAGCAGCACGGGCCAGGCTCGGCACGGCGAGGCCGCTGGCTTTGCAGAGTGACCGGCGCAACATGGTGGGAGATGGATATACGGGAGTCGACGCGATGGAGAGGAGATGGGAGAAGGAGAGGAGATATCGATGTTGTGAGCGGGAGCTCAGGAGAACCACGGGCGTGGATCAGAAGAAGCAGGTGGCGACGGGGCCGTTAGAAGAAAAGGAGACGGAAAGGGAAGCTGCGAGTGACGGTCAGTTACACGGTTCTTACAACCGATCAACGAGGTAGGTGCGACCCTTGTGCGCCTTTTGACAAGGCACGGGACGTACTTGACTCATTTGCTTGTGGGAAAGCTGAGGGAAAGAGCTCTTGAAGCTTTCGGCGCAGCAGGAGCGACGGAGACACCACCAGCAAGCAAACAAAACAAAACAAAACAAAACAAAACAAACAAATAAAGACTCACCTCATCCGTGATCTCAAAACGAGATCAAACAACAAGTCGTTGCGAAAAGAAACGAAAAGAAAATAAAAGGATGAAGGGATAAAGAGAGGCGGAGTAAGTCAACACAGCAGCAATTTGAAGACGGAAGAAAAGAAGAATAGAAATGGGATAAGGCGAGGCGAGGCGCGAGGAGGCGAGTTTAGTTTCCAGTTTCCAATGGGAGACGAGAGAAACAGGAAAAACTCCAGCTGTACGGAGGACGAACTACGGAACAGGAATGCGCGAGTGCGATAGGCTGGGACGGACAGCACAGCACAGAGACGAAAAAACTCATTGGCTGCATGACACTCATGACGGCAATTCCGGCTCTCAGGACCTTGCTAAGGGGGGAAAAGTGGAGCGCACGGTAACGGCTGGCTACTGCCACACAAACTTCGGTGCATTCAGCGCCCGTTTTGCTCCGCGAACAGAGGTCCGACGCCCCAGCGCCCTGGAGTCCACTGAAAGTTATGGGGAACCTATTGGGATACCACTGAAAAAGGGCCGTGCATTACTGGGAAGACACTGTGGACCGGGGGTGGAGATGACGCAGTTGTTACAGCGCGGTATGAGGTCGCGGCATGTCCGTTCAGCGCACGTGGGCGATCACGGGAACAGGCGACAGCAACTGCAAGTGGCACCCATGCACCGCGCAAGGGAGGCCCACTTCGAGAGCTGGCTACCTAGCTCCCTTGGCGCTGCAGGTGCTAGATCTTCACGACGACGTCGACAACTGAATACAGACGGATGCAGTTAATTTTGCAACTCTTTGTCCTGACAAGTCTCGAACCAACAAAGACCGCAACCAACACGGCAAGCACACACACAAAACCTAAATGGCGCCCTGAACCCTTCTGGCCCGGCCTGCTGTCTGCTGGATGGCTGTTGAAAAGCTGCATCGACGACAAGAAACAGTCTTGCGTGACGGCATCTCAAGGTCCGTCTGACGAGGCTAGACAAACATTACAAACATCACAAACATCACAAAATTCACAAAATTCACAAAATCCACGGACATTCAGAGCCCGCCACATCCGCCCAACATGGCATACGTACAAGGAAATGCGGTATACAAGAAGAAGGAGGGCATCATTGCGGTGTCCGACGACCACACCAGAGTCACATGGACACCGGTCGCAGGAGGATCGCCCGTGACGCTGGCGACGGCAAACATCACGAGTGAGTCCGCACGGGATGTGTATCGAATCACTTCTTTAGTGTGAAGCAACTGACAAGACAATAGACCTCCAGCAAACCCCCGACTCTGTCCCCAAGGTGATGCTCAAGATCTTTGAAAAAATCCCCGGCACCGAAGGCGAACCGACATCCTACCTCTTCCACTTCAACTCCGCGACCGACGCTCGATCCCAAGCAAACGTTGTCAAAGACCTGCTGTCACGCATAATAGCAGACAGTCGTGTGAACGACCCCAGTCTCCCGAAACCTATCTCTGCCGCAGGCACACCACAACCCGATGCAGGCACTCCAGCGAGCACTGGCAAGGCCAAGGCCGCAGATGCTGGTGGAGGCCTGTCTGGGGCCATGTCGTTTGCCAACACGGTGGCCGCCAAGCCGGCCAGCGAGCGCTGGTTCTACGACAGCCAGCTGAAAGTGGACATTGAGCTGCAGCAGTCCTTGATGAAGAAGGACAAGACTCTCCACCAGACATACATGGACGCACAAAAGTCCAAGCCCGAGTCAATATCCGACGCGGCCTTCAACTCGCAGTTCTGGTCGACAAGAACGTCGCTTCTGCGAGCGCACGCGATCGAAACCAACCAGAAGAAGGGTGCCTACAACGTGCTCTCGACCATCAAGCCCAAGACGGTGGATGGTGAGCTCAAGCTCAACATTAGCCTTGAGCAGGTGCAGATGATTCTAAACCAGCACCCCCTGGTGAAGCGCATCTACAACGAGAACGTCCCGCGGATATCCGAGTCCCAGTTCTGGTCACGCTTCTTTCTGAGTCGGCTCTCGAAGAAGCTGCGCGGTGAGCGCGTGTTGGACAGCGAACGTGCTGACCCGCTGTTTGACCGGTATGACGAAGCGGATGACACGATCGCATCCAGCCTGATCCTCTCGTCACATGTACCGCACATCATCGACCTCGAGGCCAACGAAGAGAACCAGGGCGGCTTCAAGAGTGGAAACCGCAAAGATGTAGAGATGCGGCCACGATCCAACATCCCCATTGTGCGGACGCTGAACAGTTTGAGTGAAAAGATCATGGCGACGGTCGCCCCGTCCGACCAGGATCCCACCACCAGCGCACAGGCAGATGCCGGCACACAAGAGGAGCTGGCACTGCGAGATCTACGCGGTGACGTCGAGACCAACCGCATTGTCTTGAATGTGCGCGAGCAGAGTCAATTCTTCTCAGACAACAATGCAACCTCGGCACAAGACAGGGCGGTGTATGAGAAGCAGGTGCCGTCCGAAGTACTGTTTGATGTTCAAGCGGACATTGACACACTGGAAGGGGACGGTGCGGGTGGTATCGACCTGCACGCGGGTCTTGGTATCGACGAAGAGAGCGATAGCGACGATGAGAGCACACGGCGAGCCGACCACGTGGGATCGCGGGCTGCAAGGCAGGCGGCGCAGAAACAGGTTCTCGCTGCTGTTGCACAGAAACGCGCAGAGCTCTACGGGCACAGCAGCGACGAGCAGACGCCCATGGGTATCCCGGCTGCAACGGCACAGAAAGCGTACATGACCAACGCAACAACCACCGAGTTCCTCAAGCAGTTTTGGAGCGCGTTTTTGTCAGGCGACCCAGACAGAGCACAAGAACTGGCATATCACGTCGAGTCGCTGGCGCGGTCCATGGCGCGCATAGATGCCGTGGCCGAGGAGGCCGAGGAGGCGCGGGACAAGTTCATTAGCGAGAAGAAGGAAGAGATCCGCGAACTGTATGCTCGTTCAGGCCGGCGCATCAGATGGCGGCCAGAGATGATTGGCGGCGGCAGAAAGGCTGTTCGTGTGCTGCTGGGCCCGACTATCAGCAGTCTGGAGACAGCCCAGAACCTGTACAAGGCAGCACTGGCAGCCGAGGGTCTGAAGCCGAGCACAGAGTCGTGAGACGGCCATATCTTTAAATGTCTTCAAATATCTTCAAATATCCAACATGAATAAATACCCATATTATAATTGATCTGCAGAATGTAAATAGTGTTTACATGAATAAAATAATATGACCGCCGTTTTACAGCGGTTTGTACCTGCCAGCAACAGCTACAGGAGACGAGTGCGCTAACCTTTAGCGGCCCCGGAAAGGCTGTGGCGTTGAACAGGCTGCGCAATTGTGGGCTTTAATTGGCCAGGTTTAGCGCAACGACGTATTATCGATCTCTTTCAATCTTTACAAATGCGAGTCTCAAATTCTGCTGGCGCAACATCAGACGACACACCGCACCAGGCCCCCAGGAACGACAACTCAGGGACAACGCAGGGACAACGCAGGGACAACGCTACGACTCCCACCACAGCCCAATGCGACGGGCATCCTACAGATCGTGTTTCGGATGCATACCGTAAGGGCTCAGGCCCTGCAGTCGGTGGCGGCGGCTCCCAAGCAAATCTGCCGTCGCATCGTCTGCCAACGACCGACCCTCGGCGCGAGGGTCGCTGTCCGGGGCTTTGTTGCCTCACCAGCACGGCCCACGCGGTCCGACGAGACAAGCTCTGGCCGCGATGACGATGCAGTACCAGAGAATGCGGCCAAGGGTGGCGTGGGTGCCTCGGAGGACGGCAGCAATCCTGGCCGGGATACACCGTCGATAGCCTCGACCACACCTTCGACCTCGAGCAATACGACTCCCGGCCAGACAACACCGCCCTCACCGCATACTCCCACTGCCCCGACAATACCGAATCAAGATGCAGAAGGTGCTACAACACCAAAACCAATTGACGGCTTTGGGGAGACGTTCTCGGTCGCTGTCGGCATTGGCGGCGGCAGAACCCGGCCAGTTCGAGCCCGGAAACAACAGGACGGCATGCCGGCAATTACTCTCCCCGACTGGTTCCTGAAAGACCGGGTCCGTCTTCACAGCAAGAGCCAGACTGCTTCTGCGGCACCTTCACCACTCAGCTCCGACCTTGCGTCCGCCAGCTCTCTCATATTCCCAAAAACATCCGACCAAAAACCCACGTCCTCTACCTCTACCACCTCAGGAACAACACCGCCAGACAATATCGACCTGTCTTCTCTGCCTTCTCTGTCTTCTCTCTCCATCAGTGACCGGGAAACCCTGCACCAGTACTTTGACGCCTGGATGGACGGCGCCGCCTGGGACGCTCGCAAGGTTTCGCAGGCTGTGGCGCATATCCGTGACGGCCAGCACCTCGAGACTTTTGCAAGACGAGGAGCCGCCGTGGCAGCTGCCGCATCGTATGCTGTTGCCGCTCTTGCATACCATGGGCCGCAGCCGCCGCCGACAGACGACACAGTCGAAGCGCCAAGCACAGCAGACCTTGGCCGCGTGGACCCCGACAATGCGCTGAACATCCCCCATCTTCCCTTCGGCAAGCCAACCACGGAGGCGATTAAGGAGAGCTTAGCAAAGGGCTCAGCACGCTCTATCGCAAGGGCAGCTGACTCGGCCATTGTCCATGGCATCCCGGCGAGGATCGACCCCGGTGAGCAGCTCGTGTTCTGGGAGCTGTACTCCACCGTCGCCGCTGAGTTGCGCGCCGTATCACCAGCAAAGTCGGCCAAGGACCTGAAGCGCCCCGTCTCTGTTTTGGCCATTATGAACTACAAGGGCCGCAGCAAGGCTGTATCGATTATTGACGACGTGGCCAGCGCTCTGTCTGCACACGTGGTCCACCTCGACGCTGGCAGCATTGCCAACATTGCTGGCCCTTATGTCGGACAGACAGCCTACTGGGCCCGTGGAAACATTGCGATGCTCGGCTACTCGGCCGCGCTCAAGAACGGCCAGACTGTTGCTCGCAGTGCCTCGGACGACGACGACTCCGACATGACCATATCGCGCCTGCCCATGTCCGTTATGAGGGCCGCAGGACTGTCACGGATGTCGATGAAGGGGTTCGCATCGGCGGAACCGGACGACCGGTGGGATGAACTCAAGATTAACAATGTTCTCGAGGCCATGGTCCGCGCCGCAGATGCCGCACCTGTGGCTTTGTCTTCGTCTTCGTCTTCGTCAAAAACATCGACATCTTCGTCAGCTTCGGCAAAGTTGACACCGACATCCACAGAATCGCACAACGTGATCCTCCACGTCCATCACTATCTTGAGCTGACGTCCACGGTCGAGGGCACCCAGATTCTCAATAAGCTGCGCAGTGTGGTCGATCGCCTCTGGCAAAAGGGCCGCAAGATTGTGCTCGTCGGCTCAACTTCGGCCGACATGAATGCAAACCACGACCTGCTTGAGCGCACCGAGGATCTGCGCCAGGAAGACTGCCACATCATCCCCTACCGCGTTGCTGAAGGACCAGCCACCCGTGCAATGGAAGCGCAGGACACGTTTAATGAAAACATGAGCAACATCCGTGCCATGATCTCGGCTCTGACAGGCCAGCCGCTTGACAAGAGCTCCCTTCCTTGGGAAGCCAAGGACAGCGATTCGAACTGTGTCCCAGCAGAGCTCAATTTAGCTCTGTCGTCTACAGTCTACGATATCCATTGGATATACCGCTTTGCTACACAAGTGATTAGCAACAGCGGCTACATTCCACCACCGCCATCTTCAACCTCTTCCTCTTCCGCCAACAACTCTTCTTCGTTGGCACAGCTAAAAGACGCTCTCGACGAGCACTCTTTCTTGCAGGCTCTCTGGTCCATGAAAGATCAGGACCAAATGTGGAAAGAGACCACTGGCGCCCAGGAACCCTACTTCTCGCCGCTTACCGTCGGCCAAGGCAAGGATGCCGAGAGTGAGCCAAGTCATGAGGTTCGAGTCAATGGCGTCCTTAAAAAAGTGTCGTCGGGCGACTACACCGAGTACGAAAAAAAGTTTCTCTCGGATCTCATTGACGCAAGCGATATCAAGACTACCTTTGACGACATTGTGATCCCTGAAGAGGTCAAGGAGTCTCTCAAGGCCTTGACGTCTCTGTCGCTCATCCGCCCCGAGGCCTTTTTGTACGGTGTGCTCGCCGCCGAACGCATCCCTGGCTGTCTTCTGTACGGCCCGCCCGGCACAGGCAAGACACTCATGGCCAAAGCCGTCGCCAAACAGAGCGGCGCCAACATGCTCGAAATCAGCGCTGCTAGCATCAACGACATGTGGGTCGGCAACAGCGAGAAGAACGTTCAGGGGCTGTTCTCTCTGGCTCGCAAGCTGTCCCCCGTCGTCATCTTCTTGGACGAGGCCGATGCCCTTCTTGGTGCCCGGCAAGCCCGCCCTGGCCGTGGTGGTCACCGCGAAACCATCAACCAGTTTTTGCGCGAATGGGACGGCCTCACGTCCAACATGAAGGCCTTCATCATGGTTGCCACAAACCGGCCCTTTGACCTCGACGAGGCTGTCCTGCGTCGTCTGCCGCGGCGTATTCTTGTGGATCTGCCACTGCGCGAAAGCCGTCTCGCCATCCTTCGCGTGATGCTGCGCGACGAGACTCTAGATGACGCTACAGTGTCTCTCGAGAAGCTGGCCCAAGACACGGAGCTCTACTCTGGCTCAGATCTCAAAAACTTGTGTGTTGCCGCCGCCATGGAGGCCGTCCGTGAAGAGGTGCGTGCACAGGCTGCACACACAGGAGCAGAGCCATTCGTGTTTCCCGAACGCCGTATCCTGGCCGGCCGTCACTTTGAACGCGCCCTCCAGGAAATCGGCGCCAGCATCAGCGAGGACATGTCCTCCCTGCAGGCCATTCGTCGCTTTGACGAGCGCTATGGCGACAACAGCAGCAAGCGTCGGCGCAAGCGGCAGCGGGGCATGGGTTTCGAGGTGGTCAAGGGTCCTTCGGGAACTGAAGAAGCTCGTGTGCGGCAGCCAGCTTAGGAGTGTTGACGGTGTTGAGAGAGGCGAGCATTCGATCGCAGTGTAAAATAGACATCTTGTACCATACCATACCTGTAATGTCAAAAAAGCATTTAGGTTTTAAAAAAAAAGTTCAAAACTTAAGACAAAGCATTAAAATCGACAATGTTTGCGTATATTGTTTTGACTCTGTCGTATATTTGTTTTGGTCTCATAAAACGTACAATATATCATTCGGCCACTGAGAGGCAGATGGTACTACATTACATGAAAAGTGCACTCCAAGAAACGTTGGCAAAATAACCATATCCGTCGCCGCACATCAAAAAACCCCCAAGTAAAATAAAGTACAGCATGATCGAACTCCTCTTTCGGTTTTGCCCTTCTCCTCCAATGCGCCAAAAGAAAAACGTGGCACTCGTAGTTTTCATCATAAAATGGTTGCCCATGGGGAACTGACCCCTTATAATAATATAGATTTTCTGGAAACCCCTTTTTTTTTGGTTGTCATCGATATTCGTGAAGATGGCGTCGCCGGTCGTTTACATGCCACCTCATGGGCGCTTGTTCCTTAACGTAAGTTGTAGGCCCGCAGTCTCCTAGTCTTTCGCGGTGCCCCTTTCCGTCGCTTGGTCAGGCTCAGGTTCGTGTTCACTTGAGTCGTCTCTGATCGGCGATTGGGGGATGGCAACCTCAATCACCGACTTGGATCTTTCTCGGCTGCTTCTCTCATCGGAATGAGAGTCGTGATGGTGTTCTGTTTCGTCCTTATCGTGGATAACCTCCTCTGGTCCAGGATTTTCGCTCGAGGGCAGGATCTGCTCGCCAGTTTCTGTCCTGGGCGGAGCATCAACCGCTGCATCGTCATCATTTCCTGTCCATTCTCGAATCTCGGGCCGAAGTGGGTTGTCCAACTGCCACGAGTCTGGCCCGACCCTCTTCGCAATACCCACCATGGGCCGTGTGGCCCAGTTCGTTAACGTAGGATCCGACTTGCCGCCAAAGGAGACCAAGGCCTCACGGCCCGCAGCGGCTCCCTCAAGATGCCGTGCCACGTGCTCCATGCGATCATCCCAGGCGCCTTGGCCGTGAAACTCGACTCCGCAACCTGGAGATGGGCAGATCATAAAGTCGGGCAGCTGGCAACGCGGCTTCCTGCCGTCCTCCTGCAGATCTTTCATCCGATTCTCCCACTCTAGAATGGCCGGATGGTTGGCGGCCTTGTTTGCCATCTTCGCTTGCTTCATGAGCTTTCTGACGTTCGTCGGTGTATGCATCCGCCGCAGATGTTGTGTAAAGAGATCCTTCCGGTTGAAGATGGCGCCATTGGGAAGAGAAAAGCTGCTGTGGGCGGCACCAGGTGCCTTGTTGACGACTTTGCTGCACAGCTCCACCTGGCAAACCCAGTAATGCAGCAGGATGTGTTGGCTCATAACGTGCCGCTTCCACTCGTTCTTGCTGGCAAAGGTTGACTCGCACCCAGCCCAGTTAAAGACACAGTGGAAAGGCCGTGTATGTTGCTTTCGCACGTGGTTCCGTAAAGAGTCGACATCCTTAAAGCCGGCATTGCACTCGTTGCACATGTGATTTTGGCCAGCCAGTTTGATCGAGATCTTGAACGGCTTTTGTGCAGCAGCTACAAGCTGGGCGTCTCTTTCCGAGAGGCCACTTTCAACAAGCTGACGAGACAGCTCCTGCTTAGATATGCCCTGTTGCTCCTGCTGTTGATAAATGTTAGGCTGTGGAGGTCTGTACATTTGTCGATCGATCGCCACGGGGGTCTGTTCAATTCTCCGATGTGTTGTTGGTGTAGAACTAGGACCCGAAGGAAGAAGTTTTCTCTCGGTCGGCAACGCTTTCCTGACCTTTTTAGGGCCAGTGTCGCTGTCAACACCGGCGGCCGAAGTCTCGTGTCTGCCGCTGATGAGACTGGCGATCGGCTGGGGTACATGGAGATAGCTGGCATCTGGCGCTGGCTGGTCTCTTGGGGGGTGTGGAGCTTTGTCTTCGGGCCAGAGCTTTGCAGCGAGGTTTTCATCGATTCTGTCTTGTAATTCGGCGGGAATATCTCCAATCGTTGTATAACCAACCAACGATCCGGCAGGGCAGTCAGGGAAATATGCCCATTCAGCAGCGGGCACTCGCAGCACAATCATGGTCGAGAACCCGGAATAGAGCCCCTCAAACTGAACGCTATTCCGCGCCCCTGGATCTGCGTCATGAATCCACTGTGCCCATCTGCTGACATCGGGCGCACCGTTCAGCACACGGATGCAAAGAACAACTATGCGTTGAGAGTTAGCACCGTGAAGCCGTGCAAGTCTGCAACATCGACAAGGAAACAAGATCAAACCCAAAAGAGAAAAGACATACCCTGAGGCTCGTTGGGAATGGGGGCCAGAACAATACTGCGGCTTTCTTGCAGGTAGTAGTGATTTGGCAAGTGTTGCTGGTCTGCAGTGGGTCTCGGTACTGGCTCTTTGGGTGGGCGGCCTCGGCCACGAGGCTTGTGAATAGTCATCCGGGCAGCGACCTGCTTGTGGAGCGTCTCGACCAGTAGTGAATCACCGTATGCGACGGCAGCCAACTCGTCGGCCAAAGCCTTTGTGAAACTGATGTGAGCTTGCTCGGCTTCAACGGGAGGTGCATCGACAACCTCGACGACCTTGCGCCTAGCCGTTCCAAGAGGGTTCTTGGTGTAACGAGGATGGCGGATGCAGTTGTGGTCCAAGAGCAGCAGCACATCGCAAAGAGAGCCATTGTAAGCCGACTCAATTGTTCCAGAGTCCACCACTATGTCTGCACCATCGTGCCGTCTACATAAAGTTAGCATATCTGGGTTTCAAATTGCAAAGAGATAGGCTGTGAAGTAAACATACGGCATCCAAATTGGGGGCGATCCTGGCACTTCTTCATTCGCGAGACAACGGCCGGCATAGTGGAGAATGGCCAGTTTGTCAGGCGAGTTGTTCCTGCGGAAAAATGCCTCCACAATCAAGTTCAGCTCGTGCTCGGCGTTGGCGGACGGGATCGAGGCGACTTCTGTGGCATAATTGAAGGATTGCCGAAAAACAAAGTCAAGGCGCCTTGTCGCTTCCTTGACGTCGCTGCTGTCTTCCTCCCAATAGAGCAGCAAGACATTGACTTCTGCATACGTCGGAGACCGCCGATCCCAACCTGTGCTGACGGCTTGCTTGAACCGCCGACTGATATCCGTCATAGTCTCGAGGGGCGCGCGGTCGCTTGCGGCTGCGATGCTACTACCGGCGACGCTCGCCCGGCCACTGGGGCGGTTGCCATTTCTGGCGGCTGTATATGCGCTGCCCATGGCGCCGCCATAGTCGGATACTCGGCCATTGGGCCTGCTGTTGCGGTAGTCGGGCGCCGGCACAACGTTGGGTAGCGCGTGACTGTGACCATGACCGTGGCTGTGACTGTGGTTGGGATTAGGACTGTTGATAGCTACAAAGCCATTGCCACTGCGGCCGCCGCCATTGCCGTCGTTGCTCTGGCTCCTGTAGAGGGCTTGGTGTGCAACGCTCTTGATGGGGCCAAAGCCGGGCGAGCCAGCCAAGTCGAGACGCGCGCGCTTCCCAGATGCCGAGGCAGCCTCGTTGTTCGCGTCCCGGTACCGCTTGTTGTCCATTTACAAGAAAAGTCGGCGACAGAAGGCGGCGCAGAGGCCAATTGGCGAGTATCGTTGCGTGCTGCCGTGAAAGGTCGCAGCCTCGTGAATGCGCGGCCAGTTGGTGTCCGGGATCTGCGACGCGGATGCGATGCGCCGAGCGATTTAATGCGGTTGTGTGGTGAGGAAGTTGATGGTGTGAAGACTTTGATATAATGCAATGACATCCAGAAATTGCAGATGTCCCAAAGAGGGATCGACCGAAATGGGAAACAAAATAAAAAAACGGGGAAGGCTGGCAAAAAAAAAAGTCCGGGAAAAGGGAATGGGTCAGGAAATAAAAGAAAAAAATGACCATCCAAATGACACAGCCTTAAAGAACCTCCATTTGAGCTTGGTGAGACGAGAGAGGAGGCTGGCGGATGTGGAAGTGGGCACGGGGTGGGACAGATTAAGACGCGAGGCAGGGCCAGCAAAACAACCGGGGTGAGGCAAAGAAATCCCGGAATTGCGGTGACGTCTGAGAAAGAGAGGTACGGTGAAGAAAGCTGGAAAAGAGCCAGAAAATAACACGAGGACAGCAAGCTGGTGACAGCTGAAAAGAAAAGAAAGAAAAAGAAAGCAGAAAGGGCAGGAAAAGGAGGAGAGGGGTTAGTTGCCCAAAGAGACGTCAGAAGCGAGTCGCATGGGGAAAGGCTGCCCAAAGGAGAAGGCTAGAGGCGTGGAAATATACAAAGGAGGAAGGAGCAAATAAGAAAGAAAAGTGGCTCTTGCCAACACGCGGCTGTTGGAGATGGAAACAACGTGCAAAACGGCGCGTATTATTGTCAGGAGAAGGCGATACGTCAGGAAGGTGTTACCCGTACATCAGATGAAAGGAGAAAGAGCAATGGGAGGCCAATTCACCCGGCAAGGCCAAACGGAGGGAAGAAACAATACGACGTCCGGGCAAGGCAAGAGCGAACGCCAGCGATATCCACTTTGTCAATGTGGAGGCGGGCTGATGCTGCTTGCATGTGTGCGCGTTGACTCCAGATCGGCCGGGCTCTGAGCCTTTTTTGCTTGTCGTACCTTTGCCGATGGGTCACGTGAGGAATACGGCCGAGGCGAGCCTAACCAGCCACGAGAGAGGGCACCAATAACAATCGCCAGAAAAGAGAAAGAAAATAAAATAAAACACGGCAAGGGACTAAACATACAAATGGAGCTAAAATAATTGGCGAAAGAAAGCAGGAGCGAAATCAGCCAAGGAGAAGGTAGGAAAGGGGTGGGAAAATTGCAAGTCTGAGAGGGAAGGAGCGACCAGCCAGCTCAGTCTACTGTGTACAACACCGCTGTCCCACTTGTGAACAACGCATCTCCCCAATAGCTTCTTCGCCCAAGGAGCCACGATGGCAGCCCAACGATAGATGCATCGCTCCGATTCGCCGTGTGCCCGGGGGGACATTGACGACATGCAGTCGCCGTAGGGCAGTTTGGGTTACGGTGGATACGGTGTCCATGGAATCCTGGAAGTGTACGACGTACGGAGTATGCAAAAGGCGACTTGGAAAACGCAGGATCGTACCTTCCCCGTGTTTACCACGGACCTCTTTTACTGCCTCTCTTTTTATTTGTTTTATATTCCTTCGATTTTCCCATTTCATATTTCGTATGCATGCACACAGCACACCTGCCTCCTTTAGCGGCCCTGCAGTGAGGTCGCATTTTGTACACGTCGCAGCAGCAGCAGCCAGGCACACACGAGTTGACTCCATATTTATCTGTGCCATGGCATCACGGTGTGTGTGCAATGATAGTACGAAGTACTCATAGACAAATACAGGAGCTGCGGCTTCGGCCAAGCCTGGCCAGGCTGAGGGCACTCCCATATGTGCCCTGCTGTCGTCAAGAACCGACTGCGATTGTTCTAGAAGAAAAAGAGAAAAAAAACAGGGAACGGGGTGATCCTTGTCTGTTGCGGCCTTATCCTGGACTTGTACTTTGTACTCAATAAAGTAGGATACACAGCACACCGTGCCTCGTTTCTCCCGCCTTTCTGTCCTGCGTCCTGCATACGGGACACACAGTAAGATTTTGCCATACGGCTGTGTGACGTTCACTTAACCTCGAGGGCGGGTGTGTCCTCTGTACATATGTGTGTGGCCGGCGGGAGACAGATGGTTGCAATGGCGAACAAGACTTCCAGCCTCAACCTAGCAGACTTATGACAACACCGAAAAACATGGTGAATGAATGAACAAAATGAGCAAGATCGCCCAACAATGGGCCCAACGAGGTCAGACATGGACGTGGACGTGGACGACGCACAGGACCAGACAGTCAAGTGACACTGCCGGTGTACAAGAATGGCTCGTGTGGAGCCACATGGCAAACCAGGGTAGGGGGGGGGCAGAAGAGGAAGGGAGGAACAGAGCAACACAGGAAATTCAAAGAGACGGTGTGTGACGACGGCCTGTGATTCGCCAAAAAAAAAAGCTCTCTTTTATTTTCTCTCCCTTCAGAGCCTTTCTATTCCATCAAAATCCGGTCAACGCACTTTTTTCCTTCTTTAAAATTCTAGGCATTTGCTGTCTATTGAATTTGTTGTGAAAAGCCTTATGCCAGGGAATGGACTGGCCAGAAAATGGGACACAATTTGCTTGGCCTTCAGTGCTTCACTGGGGCAGCACGGCGTGATACAACGAAGCCTCGAAATGACGGCGTCACAGAAAACAATTCGGCGAGGGAAAAACAAAAGAAAGAGGAGGTATGTGTCATAATATGAAGGATGGCTAGCCAGTATTATTACGCACGCTCTTTGAAAAAAAGGGTTTTCAAAAAGAGGGACAAAAGAAAGCAAATGTGAGAAGACGGTGAGACCTGCAGGCGAAGTTTTGGCCAGCCTCTCCTGCATACTGCCGCAGGGGGCAGGGCCTGAGCGGACTGCCGAGATAGGGCAAAAGTTTGGTCCAAGGAGGCAAAATGAGGAAACTAACATATGCAGCGTCGTCTATGGAGTGATATTCTCTATGTTTCCATTGGGCTTCAAGAAGATGTCATCATCGAACAAGAAACACTGGACGAGGCTGCCCCACGATTTCATCAGGCTTCAACAGGGATCGCGAGGCTGGGATATGAAAATAAACACCGAGCCTAAAAAAAACAAGGCGTAATAACTTTAAGGACAGTGAAGAAATTGTGCAGTTTTCGTTTTATTCCTTGCTTGGCGCCGTATGGCAACTTATGCACTTTCCTAACGGTGACCGATACTCGAAGCATAGTTCATATTGCTACCGTGGTCCCCATATTCGTCATAGCGCCAGCCTATCTGTTTCCTATCTCGCATGTAGCCAGCCTGCTACCTAGAGGCCTTTCTTGCCTCCCTCAGTCTGCCTGGAAAAAGGCGCTTCGAGTGCGGCTTCATACCGTAAGCACCGGCCGGCCGCAATTTCCAGAGCTCTAGCTGCCGTCGCAGCTCGGCCAGAAGCTCTTCCATTGACCACGGTCCAAATGGCACACCTGGGCCTGCCGTAGTCGAAGCTGCTGGGGCGGCCGCCATGCCATGGGCTCCTCCTATCCCAGGTCGTGCACCAACCTTGCGCACCGTGACCGATCCGTTGTCCACAATCCAGTTACCACGTACGTGCTGAACAACCTTCTTGCTGAAAAGGTCGACCTGTGCTCGGTCACCTGGTCCGGTGTTGCCTCCCGTGTACTTCCGTATGACAGTTGCTGCATTGGATGTGCTGCTACTGTACGTCCCAAAAACATTACTGTTCCGCAGGCTCGAGGAAAGGATGTCGTTCTGGGTAACCAAGAATGTTGAAAACAACGTATTTTGAATTTGGACCGGCGGGCTATTGGCATTGGCATCAGCATCGCCTGCGTCTTGGCCAGCAAAGTCGTTATCGTCGTCGGGATGCGGAACGTATCGTCTTCGTCTGTCGATGCGCGGAGGGGCGAGATCGGCCAGGACAGCCTCGACGAACCGGTAGAATCCCGCAATGCCGCCGTCGAGCCTCGCCTGTATGGTCGCGGAAATTGGTAGGCACGAACACGTCATCAAGTACGGCTGCAGCAAATTGGCCAGGGCTGCCAATTGGGCCATCGTATGCACCCGTACACAAAGTGCCGTCGGCTGTGTGCTACCAGCTGCATCCATTGCACCCATGGTGTCTGCCGCATCGGCAGCCAGTGTCTGCGCTGCCCACTGCAACCATGCCACAATGTCCTCCAGCAGCCCAACCACTCCACCCGTGACGTTGTCATCGCCAATGTCTCTGGGCACAGGCGACCGCGTGACAAACCGCTCCATCGCGCTGTAGTACATATCCAGCATCGGCCAGGCCTCTTCCGCCTCGCTTGTCGCGCGGAGTATCGCAGGCAGCATCCGCTCCATCGTAAACCCGAGCACGTTGTCGTTCTCCATGCTGCGCTCGAGGATCCTGCACTCTTGCTCGAGCTTGTTGTTGGCTAGGGCAATGTTAAAGTTATTGTGCAGGTAGTGGAACAGCTGGGGCGCCGCCGTGGCCTCTCCCTCGCCGAGTCGCAGGCCGTATGTGATGATACTGGCGGTCCGCAACTGGGGATCTTCAGGCGACGGCGAGAATTCCTGGCTCTGGTCGTAGAAGAAGTTGTCAAGCTGGCAGATGTCACTGCCGTGCGACCTGATTAGGGCCACGATCCCTCGCACAAAGAAAATGTACTTCTCATGCTCCGTGGGCTCCGTCTTGGCGTATTTCAGGTCCTCCTTCATCTGCTGCATCACGAGCTTCAGTGCTCGCGCAAAGTCGCCTCGAAGTTGTTGTCGCCGGGTGGCACCATCTGCGTCCCGCAGTTGTTGTCGTATGGATACCATGGCACAGGCAAAAAAGGCTCGGTTGGTGTCGTAGTTGGGCGTCTGGTCACTGGGCGGTACATTTGCCCGCCGAACATAGGGAAGGTCGTGTTGCCTCAAGACCTCGGCGAGCCGGTTCTCGTATGCCAAGAACTTCTGCGGCTTGACAATAGCGAGCATCCACAGCTCCAGGATACTGTTGCCGAGGTCCTTGAAGTCAAACACGTTGCTCCGAACCACGCCCGCCACAAAGAGAGGCAGGAACTTGCGTTGCATGAGGCCAGGTGCGTGTGGCAACCGCTCGAAAATGCAGTAGTCGCCGGATCCAAAGAAACGCGAGAGTCCATACACACCCGAGTGAATGAATCGACTTGCCAGCCGGGCCGCAACAGTCACACTTCGCTCCGTGCAAGCAGCACGGCTGTCAGCGGTGGCCTTTGGAAGGTCGTCCCAAGACATGTGTGTGAGCGTGTTGTTGAGTCGGAAGAAGCCTTTTGCCAGCCTGTGGTCAAGCATCAGAACAGCATCGTCCGCCTCTTGCGGATCTGTGGCCTCTGCCGAGCTGGAATATTGGTCGTCCATGGCCTTCTCGAGCCGGTCCATGTAATGATCCACAACATCGAGAGCCGTGCTAAGGATACTCCAGTTCGTCTTAGGTCCTGGTAGATCCATCTTTGAAAAGATTGCACTCAGCTGATCAACATTGAAGCAGTATGTAGCCGCTCCAAGAGACTTGGCGTGCCTTAAAACATCGAGAGACGACACAACACACGCGTGCAGTACGTCCATAGCGGCTGCTCTGTTCGCTGCAGCCATGGCCTTGACCATATCAGGGCTGATTCCTTGCATCATGGCCGTCGAGAGGTTCTGGAACTGTCTGTGCATGTCGGTCTCGGCAGAGAGGTATTGGTCCAGCATCTGTTGGAAGATGTTCTTCATCCAGGAATTGAAGCCCTTGTAGACGCCGTAGCCTTCGTCAGCGGCAATCACAAATCGTGCCAGCTGGTTCCAAGCACGGATGTTAATGAGACACGCCTCCTTGTGCGAGTTTGCGGGCACGACCAGTTTCTCAATCTGGTGGATGGGCGGCCGGATATCGGGAGACGCTGCCCAATACAGAGTACACAAAAGGTCGTGGTGGTTCCGAAGAGCGGCGAGGTCTCGCTCATGAACGTCCATTTCCTTGAGCAGCTGGCGATCATGGTTTGGAAGAATGCGGGAAACTAGGTTGGACATCTCTTTCGTTTGGCCGAGTCGCTTTAGCTGTAGAATGACCAGACCAAGCATCTTGATGAATATGTGAAAGCACTTGTCATCAGCTTCAATGTCGAGGGATGGTGTACCGGCAAGCTCTTCCAGGAAGCGAGGAGACCGGTGTGCCTCCTCATTCCGCAGGTGAGCAAAGCCATGCGATCCGTAAAAATCAAAGATCGTGCCGACAATGGTCTTGCAGCGACGCCAGCCCCATTCCTGGACAAGATAGTGGCAGCGGCCCACGATGGCTCGGCAATATGCATTGAAGCTCGGAGACTGGTGAGGGTTGCCTTTGTAGAGCTGGAAGACTCTGTCCAGAGCCTTCTTTGGCAGCTCCCACCCATCGAGGGGCATCGTTTGTCGGATTCCAGGGCAGACGGCGCCGAAGCTGTCAAATTCACCTAGGGGGAGAAGCGTAAACATGTCTTCCCACAGCTGTTCAAGCTGACCTGCATTCGTGCAAGAGCTGATCAGCGTCTTGTTTGCGAGCATGACCGAGTAAGTCACGTCCCAGAAGCCCGCTCGCGGAATCCTTGCCTGCTCCAAGACCTGCATGAGAACGACCCAGGAATTTAGTGCCTGCATGTTTCTTCGAATTCCGCGTTCCCGGAAAAGACCTCGCTGGAAATCAATGTAGGATGTGCGTATGTCTTCGAGGCCGTGCTTTAACAAGGCCTTCACAGAGAGCTTTGCAGCTGCCTTGAGCATGTCCTCCACCTGGAACGAGTAGGACACACATTCTGGAGTGTCTCGGCAGATCTGCAGGAGCCATGTGATAATAACCAAGATACCGGACAGCGCTGCCAGGAAGCCGTTCCCAGTGGTTTGTGCTTGCTGCTCGTTTGACGTATCAAAGCGGGACACAAACCCTTTGATAACCTCGAGGTTCCGTACAACAAAAGCCTTTCTAGCACTCGGCTCGGATGCTGCCGTTGTCATGGTGGACTGGATAAAGTCAAGAAGGAAATTGACCATGGAATGCACTTTTGGCGCAGCAGGAGCAGCCGATGAGTCGGGCGAGCAAAGGCTATCTGCCAGCCAGTCCATGAGAATGCCATACTCCGAAGACGAGACCTCGTCCCAGGTGCTCCATCGGAGAGTGCGCTCGTCGAGCTGAAACGAAGTCGTAGGATCGGGCAGGCGGGCAGGCTGTGAACTGTCCAAGGAAGCCATGCCAAAAGCCAGACTGAGCCGGCCGCTGCCGATCAACGTGCTTTGGTGGAAGAAAACATCGCCGTCGAGTGGAAAGATATCAAAGTGTCGAGGGTATTGTGACCCGAAAGGACCAAGCCCGTGTAGTTTGTCTGCGTCAAAGTCGACTGTAGTAGCCACGAGGTCGATCGTTACAGGAGCAATATCCAGAGGAATGGGGTCCAGAGCATGGGCAAATCGGGGTGCAGTCGTGTCGATCTGCCTTGGGTTGTAGCGTTTCCGAAACCCTGAGCGCTGCCTGTTATTCTCTGGTGTCTTCTGGGCTGCATTGGCTTCATGTGGTTGTCGTGTAGGTAGAGGCTGAATGTCGTCCTCCAAATCAAAGCTCACAGATTCAAAAGGCTGGTCATGAACAGGGGTATAGTCATCGACAGCGCCATAGGCAGATGCCTGGTCGTCGACAAGCTGCTCGAGCCGCGCATTTGGTAGAGGATCAACGTCTCGCCGCCGCCGGCGGTACATGTCGTCGAGCTCCTTCTTTCTGGAGATAAAACTTGCAGCGCCGGGTTTGCTTCTCGCTACAGTCTCGAGTTGTGCAGGCCGCACCGCAGTCTCTGTACGAGTGGCCATGTTGATCCGCAGATTGGGTGGAATTGGCGGTGCGGCGAGCTTGGTTTGCGGGATGCGGTTCACAAATGCTCCAGGCTGCTGGATCTTTCTCACAGTTGCTGCTTTCTGTACAACAGGTGGTCGAGGAGCCGAGTGCGATGCGAGATTCAGTGACATCTCTTGGAGTGCCGGCTGTTGGCCAGATTGTCTCGGTCGTCTCTTTGGTGGGTTTGGGATCTTTGGTCTAATTTTCCCGGCCTTCCAGTCGCGGAGAACAGATAGAGCATCCACATTATCTCCTCGGCTTCCCAGGTTGATCACCTTGTTGGAAGGGCTGGTCTTTCCGAGTGTGGTTCTTCGTCGTGCAGTGCGAGCGGCAACACGGATGAAGGCCGGTGCTGAAGGCTCAACAAAGTCTAAAATGCTAAGCAACGGAGGCGTTGAAGGTGGCTTCCGTGCTCTCTTGGCGCCAGTAGATGTGTTGGGGTTGCTTTGTCGTCTGCCGGTAGATGTAGATTTCGACTGTTTGCGAGAAGGTTGGCGGCCAGCCGCAGTCGAAGAAGCAGACCGGTTCATCATTTTGTTGATCCTGGGCTGCCTCATCTTCTGAGTAAGGGAGGCGCCACCGTTGGGCATGCTGTGTGTTCGCGTCTTTGATTTCTTTGGTCGTGGGCCAGACGCGGCCGACGGCCTGTTTCGTTTCAAGCCGGGGGCCATTCGGTCAATGGAGTTATCCTCCATCACGGAACCAATATCTTCGTCGTCAATGACAGAAACAACTGGGACTGGGGTATATCCCTCGTCGTCCGAGTCCCAGGACTCCATCGCAGCCGCCGTTGACCGCCCACCCATCTCCACCACGCTGTCATTATCGTTGTTGTTGGTGTCGTTATCGTCGTCAAATTCGTTGAATAAAGAGGTGAAAGTTGCCAGAGAGCTGGTGCCGTGGCCCTGCCTCGGCAACGCAACACCCTTTCTAGGAGCCTGGTCATTAATTTGTTGACCAGGCCGCCTCTGGGTGATTGGCATCTGGTGAGAGCCGCCAGGTTTTGTCGATTTTTGCTGGTCAAGCCGCAGCCAGGACGCGGGCAGGACTCCCTTGATCCGCCTGCTATTTTTGCGTACAGCTTCCGAGTCGCTCTGGCTCTCATCTGCCGTGTCCTTCGGCGGTGACGTAGAGCGCTGTCTCGCATTGGTGATTTCAGCATCGTCGTTGCCGTCATCGCTAACATCATCGTCTGCAATCGCACCACGATTAAGCCTGGGAGGCGAAAAGGCAATGGGAGATAAAGATAGCGGTCGAGCCACGCGCGCTCGTGCACCCGAACGTGGAAGCTGGTCTGGAGACGAATCTAAGCGGACAGGAATCCATTTTGCGCGCGGAGGATCTTCCTGAAGGGCAGCATCGACAAGCCGGGCCCGTTTTGCTGCAGAGGATGTCTTTGGCGAGCTGTGCCGTTTGGTAACTCGGTTCTTTTTCAGCTCGTGCAGTCGGCGCAGCAAGGTTTCCGGGGTTGGGACGTCGTCCTCGTCGAGCAGGCTTGTATTGTCCGTGGCATTTTCTGTTGCCTCCTGGCTGCTGAAAGGTAACCGGCGGTGGGAGGGTGTAGAAGTTCGGGGCGTCAAAGAAGACATGGCAAGCTCGTCCATGTCCGCTTGGCTGCTTGGGAAATCGTACAAGCTGTCCTCGAAGAGGGCAGAGTTGTTCCCCTGTGGCCTGCTTGGCAGTTGGCTTTCTTCTTCTTGCTGGAACTCCTGCTCTTGTGAGTCTTCTTCCACAGCCTGTTTCCGAGGGGCGCTGTTGTATTCTGTGCGAACGGGCTTCATGCCGTGCGATTTCATGGCCTGTGCATATTGAGCACCTTCCAGCAGATAGGGATGTTGCTGGATCGGTTTCCGGGGCCGTAGAGATCGTACAAAGCCGAGTCGGAAAGCTGGAGGCGAGTCTGGGAGGACGGGAAATGGAGAGGACATGCGAACCGATGCCGATGCCTGGCCACCAGGGGCTGGGAGTTGAGGGCCACTGGCGACGGGAGAGGGTGACCGTGAGAGGCTCGAGAGCGATGATGTGGGAGAGAATGAGAACGGGTCGGCTGGTCGTGAAGGTGTGGCAGTTGGAGGTGCAGCAGCTGGAGAGTCGACGAGTCGCTGCGGCAGGTCTCCCTGCCTGGGCGTTGTTTGTGCTTCATCTGGTATGTGGGAGTGCCTGGACCGTCGAGATTTGGAAGATAGTTGGGACGACTGAAGCTGGTGGGAGGTATGAGTATGCTGTGAGTGTCGTGGATGAGTTTGATGTTGAGGAAGTGTGTCGTTCTCGGCCGTGAGATCGTCGTCTTTTATATCGTCAACTGGTGCCTCAGCGCCGTTGACTTGCGGCGGGCTCGCAGGTAGAGGATCTTGAGGTAGTTCGTCGTCCTGGAAGCCGTCGTAGACAAGATCTATCTCGTCACCCGAGTCGTCAGGCGGCAGAGAGACTCTCCGGGGTGTAGAGATCCGAGTTGGTGAAGGCGTTCTCGGGCTTTGAGCGGCATGTCTCGAGGACGAGGATGCCACTCGTGTGAAGTGGTTGTCCCGCCGCGGTGAAAGCACAATCTTCAGGACAGGTTCACCTGCTGGCCCTGCTTGTTTATGACTGTCCTGAGCCTGCCCAGGAGCACCATTCTCGACATTGTCGTCCTCTAGCGGTTCCTGGCTTTCAAACTCTTCGTCGTCTGAATCTGGGACTTCGCCCAGAAGCTGCCAGTTTCTCCCCATTGAAACTGGTGCTGCATCATAAAGTGGAGGGCATTTGTGTTTTGTTTTGCTAGTGGCGTGTGTGAGAGTCGTCTTTTGGGGTCGTGGGTGCTCGAGTTTGTTGAAATGTTGTGAAAATGCGGTATTGCTGCACCTTTTTGCTGTCGTTGTGTACTTTGAGGTCGACTTTTGGTGACGATGCGGTAGTGCTATTAAGTGGGACGCGTCTATCTGAAAATCTACTGCTGGAAGACGCGTCTGGCGGCCCTGTGGCCAAACCCCACTAAAGCCGCCCGCTATACCGGTCCAGCCCAGCACGACTGTCAACCAACACTTGGGACGACAGTGCATCCAGGCACTGTACCAGACACTGTAGCCATGAACGCAAGCGAGATCTCTTTTTCTTCTTTTTGGTCATAATCGAACCCGTCACAACTCACCGCTTGACGACGACCGCCTCTGCTTCGTGGTGTTGGAGTCCTGTCAATACCGCCTCACATTTTCTTACCGTCAAAATGTCTCTTCAAAAGATGATTCCTCTCAGCCTGGCTGTCATTGCCGGCGTCGTAAATGGTGCGTATATCTCCCTTTCTTCGACCCACGAGACACTCCCTGGCAGTCATTTCATTTGTTCATTTGTTCATTTGCTTTTCATACCGATTCAAGCTCATGATCAGTTGGACAATGTGAGACTAACACAACTCACAAATGTAGGCATCTATGTCTTCAAGCCATATCTTGAGAACAAGGATGAGGCAGGAAAGCCGGCCCTTCCCAATGCGTAAGTATATCACCACCTCGATGCCCATATGCTCCTTCCCGGCATGAAATCTTTGGCCTGTTTTTTTTTCGGCCAGTCCACCAAGCGCTCTACTAAGGCATGCACGTGTTTTCTACAGCAACTCAGCCAGCGCCTCTTCTAGTGCGCCAGAAGCACCACAGCAACGGAAAACGGCCACCCAGCCAGCAGCCACAGAGAGCCCGGAGAAGACAGAAAAGACAGAAAAGCGGTAGACCGGTTGTAACAAGACACGCAAAACCTGCACGAGGTGTCCGGCCGTCATATCGAGTCCACCGAATTACAAAATATCAGGCGACTCCAGGCTTACATCTGCTGTTGTCGTCGCATTGCAGAACGGGGCTCTTTTTGGAGTCTCTTTTGAGATTCTCTCCAGCGGGCCTTGCAACACCCACAGCGAGTTACAGGCGGCAACAGGCAGGTCTCCAACGGCTTTCAGCGCTGCTGCCCGGCTGTCGGGACCAACGGAGCTTCGCGACTCTGATTGGCCAATTGTTCAAGGTGTCCCGCACGCCTGCCTCATCTGCAAAATATTTGGGCATTTGTGCGGTCGCGAGGAAGGCACGCCAGCAGACGCCGAACGCTGTGCTGTGGCTTGAGGCGCTGCTCAGTTGATGGACTGCGAGGACGTCAACATGACAACGAAAACGCACAATGTATACGTCGTATATGTTTATACGAATCCTTTTGCATAGATTTCTAGAAGATTAATGACACAATGCCAGTTCATACCAACAGCTCAACGGCCAGCGCTTTGCCTCGTTGCATTCCCCTCCTAGTAGCAGCCCACTCTGCTTTACTTAGCCCACGCCGTGATTGGATTGCTGGCTGTTGGAGCTTAGTCATCTGCGGAAATTGTTAGGAGGGGTGGGTAATTGCGAGCGATTTCTTTCGTCCGGGCAAGCTCCCTCGGGTTTTTGGTGGAGCCCTGGACAGGTTCTGTCATACGATCCCGAACAGCCAGCTAACGGGGCAGGCCACCAAAACGCAGAATTTCCTCTTTTCTCTCTTCCTCTTCCACCCGACGGCCACCACTTCCTTGCCTTGCAGCATCGCCAACCACACAACACCACCCACCCGCCGACGACTTTCCATCGATTGAGCTCGCCTCAACCCTTCTCAACCCCCCAATCCCCCCTCTACCCTTTCGTGCGCCTTTTTCTCTGCGTCACCCAGCGCAGAGCTCCGGAAAAATTTTCGCCTTTTCGAGTTAAATTCTCCCTGCGACCGCAGCCCACTTTCACAATGTACCGTGTCCGGCCGACTACCCTGGTGCGCGGCACCACCCTCGCCCAGCGCGCCGTCCAGCAGCCGCAGATCGCTTCGGTCGCCCGCCGTGCCGCCACCACCCACGCCATCTCGAACCCGACCCTAGCCAACATCGAGAAGCGGTGGGAGGGCCTGCCGCTCCAGGAGCAGGCCGACCTGTGGATGGCCCTGCGCGACCGCATGAAGGGCAGCTGGAAGGAGCTGACCCTGCAGGAGAAGAAGGCCGGTGAGTCTTGAGTTCTGCTTGGTGAGGCAGTGTTGTTGCTGTGTCGCGAAATCGAGCACGGCCAGATCCGGTGATGATTTGTTCTGATATCGCGGAGATATGAGACGACGGAGCACGCGGGACGCGCCACGCAGCGGGGTTGATATCAATTGGCATCAAGTCGACCTCCATGTCATCAATTGGCATCGACCGCTGCGTAGCCTTACTGTTGTTGATGAAAATCGGCTTCACATGTGGTCTTACGTGCCCTGTCACTTGTGCTCTCGCACTCTGATATCAGGAGCCGTGCTTACATATATGTCTTGATATCCTGATGGCATCTTGATATGTCGTGCACATACCCTCTCCCCCAAAACATTGACCAAAGAACGTCTCAGCTAACATCATCCTCTTTTTTTCCCTCTCCACCAGCCTACTGGATTGCTTTCGGTCCCCACGGCCCCCGCTCTCTGCCGCCACCCGGTGAGGGCAAGAAGGTTGCCCTGTACACCGCCATCGGTGTCGGGGCCTCCCTGCTGCTGTTCGCCGGCCTGCGTCTCTTCGCCGGCCCCGCCCCGCACACCATGAACCGCGAGTGGCAGGAGGCTGCCAACGAGCGGCTGCTCGAGCAGAAGGCCGACCCATTTACTGGTATCGCCTCCGAGGGCTACAAGGGCAAGGGTCAGGTCCAGTCGCCCCCCAAGCAGTAAACTACTTGCTGCTGCCACTTGTTACTTGTCTATTCTCTCTCTCTCTTGTTATTTAAATCATCTTCATTATCCATTTCTTTTGTCCATTAATTGTTGGCGTGATGCTGCTGTGTTGGGTGTCTCTTGTTTTGTGTATACAGGGGGGGGGAGACGAGGTGCTAGAATGGCACCCCGGCAAAGACGGGAAGGATAGGGAGCCAGCATAAAAAGGAAAAGAATGGAGAAAAACAACACGCTACCTCTCGCCCTTAATCCTAGACTACAGCTCCTTCCGGGCCCTTCTACGGTGGTGTCCGCTCGCTCATAAAAACACATGTAAATACAATTATATTCTTCAAATGTTCAACGACAGCTGCTAAAGAGCGCGTGTTGTTTCAATTCTCAGTATGAAAACTACAAATTCTAGTATGGCGTGACATGCACTGGCTAGAGGCTGGATATAATAGTCGTAGGTCATGGCTTCTCCTCTATGCGCCGCTCTGCCCGGCCTCCCTCAACTGCTCAAACGATGCACCAGCTACTGCCTCGCCGTTTGCATTCAGGCCCTCGTCTTCGTCGCGTATCCGCCGTTCAATTTCGAAACGTCCGTCCTTGCCCCAGTATCCAGGCTTCTCTTTACCCTTAACGCATGCTTCTGTGATCAGCACGTACGCCATCGGCGCATCAAACATGGGCTCCGCAAGAACACGTTCCATCTCCATTTTTAGACCACGAGCACCCGTCTCATTCTTCTGAGCCCGCTCAGCAATGGCATACAGAGCCCGCTGTGTGAAGCGAAGCCGGCTTGGGTACGTATCGAAGAGTGATGTGTACTGTTCCGCCAGGCTGTTGCGAGGCTCCGTCAAAATACGGTAGAGCTCGTCGAGCGACAACGGGGACAGAGCACAGATGTTGTGAACACGGCCAATCAACTCTGGGATGAACCCAAACGCCTGCAGATCCAACGGGCTGGCGAGGTCCAGAGGCGTAAATCCAACCGTCGTCGGGTCCACAAACGTCGGCTGGTGAGGCAGGTGTGCGTAGGACTCCAGTGGCAAGACGGCCTTGCTTCCGGACAAAGACGAGCCCTTGGTGCTCCGGATCTCAGACCCGAAGCCAATGGACGGCCGGGCCACCCGCCGGATAACGTGGTTGTCCAGACCCACAAAGGCACCCGTAAAGACAAACAGAATGTTGCTCGTATCAATGGTGTACTGGTCCATCTTCCCCGACGGCGGTGTTGCTTGGGGCGGCGATGTCGAGTTGGGCGATCCGTAAGTGGTTGTGATGGGACTTGCAGAGCGAGACGATGACCGGTTGTCCTTTACGCTCACGGTGACCCTGGTTCCTTCAACAAGCTTCAGCAGGGCCTGCTGAACGCCTTCTCCACCAACATCGCGACCGTGGCTCGTCTCTCTCCTCGCAATCTTGTCGAACTCGTCTAGCACAACAATGCCATATTCCGCGGCCTTAGTGTCGTAGTTGGCTTCGATAAGGAGGCGCTCAATACACGCTTCGACATCCTGTCCGATGTAGCCAGCTTGTGTGAAGCTGTTGCAGTCGCTTATTGTAAACGGAACGTTGAGTTTCTTGCTGAGGGTTCTGCGTGCACATTTGTCAGTAATCCAAATAACCAGATATAACCCGAGGGCACAAGTCCAACATACTCGAGGATATACGTCTTGCCCACGCCTGTAGGGCCGATGAGAAGAAGATTGCTCTTGTCAATCTTGGTACGTTGGGGTATCGTCGTGTCTTCCTTGGCGTAAAAGTTCTCGCTCGGGTCTGGGTTTTGCTCGGCGTATGCTGCCTCCTCTACGCGGTCGGGAAACTCGTCTGCAAACTCTGGGTTAGCAACTGCACATTGTCAATGGACTGAGGAGAAAACATACCATCAAGCCCACTTTCGTTGTGCTTCTCGTGCAGGTCCCGGTCGCGGGCAAAGCGCTGCCGCTGCAGCTTCTCACGAAGTACGCGGTCCGAGTCCTCTTGGTGGTGCTTCCGCCGGAGCCGTTGATAGTGGTTGAAGATTGTGGAGCATATTATCTTCTTCGCCCGATCCTGGCCGATCACGTAGTCGTCGACTCGTTTCTTCAGGTCGCGTGGGTAGAACTGCGGCACGCCGAACTTGGCCTTGTTGAACATGGGCCCGCGGCTGCCATCCTCGCTCGGATCATAGCTGCTAGAAAAGCCCGAGTTGAACTCTTGTGTTCGCCGATTCGCCGTCAGCACCGGCCGAGAGGTCGAAAGTCGTCTGCGATGGGCGACGAGAACGAGGGGAGGTTGTGAGTGTGATATCACAGCCCCCGGGGATGGAAACGGAACTCCGAGGAGCGCCGCCGAGCGCGGCTTCGCAACGACCGGCATTGTGCAAGTTCTATAGCTTGCCGAGCATGCTCTGGCTGAGTAGATTGTTTGTCTTCAGGGAGAACCCGGATAGGGGTGTCGAATTGACTTTATCGCGAGAGTGGGAGGGTCAGGTTGTGTCGATTTCTATCGTCTGAATCGACTCTCACCGACGGCTTACGTCGGAATAAGTCCGCCGGAGCGAGATCGGCACGCTGCGAGGCTTGGGGTCTTTATGGCGCGCAGGGCGTCTGTACGGGTTACTGTCGCGTGTGTAAATAATCTAGGAGGCAGGAATAGTAGATTTCCCGTGGTTGATAGATACAGAAGAGGATGCGGCTGGTATGTTGAGTCAGATGTCCAGCTTGTCGAGCCACATACGAGGAAGGCGTCGTCAGTCGTGGTTGGCTACTTCCCCAGATGACCGATGCGCGGGGGCGGATAAGGACAAAGGCAGCCCCTTATGGCGTTATCGCAGTGGCCTGATCGGACAGCTTTGAGCTGTGCGATAGGGGGACAGACACGCTAAGATCTGCTTGCCATAGGGCGGACCACTAAAGCGTGCCACGACCGTTTGCTAAGCTGCTGCTAAAAGCTACGGGCCGTGTCGCACTCAACGAGACAGGTGTTCCAAGCTTCAACAGCCTGGGGAAAGCAGGTCTGGGTGCTCTTTCCGTTCTCAGAAATGCTTACGTCGTACAGTACGAACTGTGAAAACCAAGACTCGGGGAAGGAGCCCTCATTCCCGATACGTAAGCTCTGAATCAGAAGCAAAAATACTGGCACCAAAAGATCAAAAGCGGCATGCAACAGCCTCAGCCTGCAAATTACGGAGAATTGCTCGTTCGAAGCTGCTCAGGGGCAAAAGCGCAGAGCCTGCTTCGTAGCTGACTTTCTGCTAGCGTTGCATGCTGTGCAGGTTCGCAGATACAGCGGGCCTTTAGCGATTGGCCAGCTGCAACCTTCTGCTAAGAAATTCCTGCGAGAGATTCGCCACGACGTCATCAACCTGTTGAATTTCAGAACAGGCAGCTGCGCATGGCGGCATGAGGGAAAGAGCGACGCAAACTGTTGAGACCGAATGCACCTTCCTGCCAAGCAGGACTACTGAAATAGAATGGCAAATAAAACACAAATTCAAAAGAAGAAAGAGCTTTGAAAACTCTTCAGAAACATACAGCCTCAAAGCAGCTTCACAGATTCTGAGACTCTTTTTCAATTCCAGTCGTTTGCCGTGTCTTGCAGTTCACCCAATCCGGAGTGTTCCCCTCGCAACGAGCCATCGCGCAAGCCGTAATACAGGTCCAGCCCAGCTTCTTATCGCCCCATAATAACACAATAAATACCAGTCTAGACGACAGAGCTTGCAACTTCCCCTCAACTGCCTGCAGCTCGCCTCCCTCAGTTCTCCTTTATTTTCTCTTGCTCTCCTCTTCTCAAATCTTGTGTTTTTCTCCAGAGACAATATTCAGAGCAATCGACGCGAACGACCACACAATATGCCTACTATCGAGACCCAACCCGCTGCGGCGTCGGCCGTCGAGGAGCTTCCCCAGGATGGCACAGGTGAGTGCCCCACTCCGCGATCTTGAGCTTCTAGACTCCCAGGGCCAGCACATGAGAAGATGCTGGGGATGCTGGGGTGAGGAATACATTTACTGACGGCTGGAACTTCAGGTGTCACCGTCATCGACCCTTGGCTGTCGCCGTTCAAGGATGCTCTGAAGAGACGCTTCGCCAAATCGCAAGAATGGATTCAGAAGATTGAGGAGACTGAAGGTGGCCTCGACAAGTTCTCCAAGGTTAGTCAGAGCTTCCTTGGCTGTGTCACCACTTATACAGCAGAGTTCTAACATGTTTGACCCCTAGGGCGCCGAGATCTTTGGTCTGAACGTCGACAAGGACAACAACATCAGTTACCGCGAATGGGCACCGAATGCCACTCAGGCCTCCCTCGTGGGCGACTTCAGTACGTCGAACAACTAAACGAATATATATTACGATCACGAGCAAAGTAACTGACAATACTAGACGGCTGGAACCCTGACTCCCACCCCATGACCAAGAACGACTTTGGCGTGTTCGAAGTCAAGCTGCCAGCCAAGAACGGCGAGGCACAAATTCCTCACAACTCCAAGATCAAGGTACGTCATCCTCATACACTTGCCCATCGTGTTAGAAGAGGGCCTCCTAGTACTGACTTTCGTTGTCTCGGCCTGTAGATCTCCCTCGTCTTGCCGAGCGGAGAACGCGTCGACCGCCTGCCCGCATGGATCAAATACGTCACACAAGACCTCTCGGTGTCGCCCGCCTACGATGCCCGTTTCTGGAACCCGCCCGCCTCGGAGCGGTACGTCGCAAAGAACCCTCGCCCGAAGAAGCCGCTCAGTGCACGAGTGTACGAAGCACATGTCGGCATTTCCTCGCCTGACCAGCGTGTCGCAACCTACAAAGAGTTCACACAGAACATGCTGCCCCGGATCAAGTCACTGGGCTACAACGTGATCCAGCTGATGGCTGTCATGGAACACGCATACTACGCGAGCTTCGGCTACCAGATCAACAACTTCTTTGCGGCCAGCAGCCGCTACGGTCCCCCGGAGGACCTCAAGGAGCTCATCGACACAGCCCACGGCCTGGGAATCACTGTCCTCCTGGACGTCGTTCACAGCCACGCTTCTAAGAACGTTTTGGACGGCATCAATGAGTTTGATGGCACAGATCACCAATACTTCCACGAGGGCGCCAAGGGTCGCCACGAGCTGTGGGACAGCAGACTGTTCAACTACGGTCACCATGAGGTGCTGAGATTTTTGTTGAGCAACCTGCGGTTTTGGATGGATGAGTACGGCTTTGACGGTTTCCGCTTCGACGGTGTCACCAGCATGCTCTACCTTCACCACGGTATCGGAACTGGCTTCTCTGGTGGCTACCACGAGTACTTCGGCGCCGATGTCGACGAGGAGGCCGTCGCCTACCTCATGATTGCAAACGACATGCTTCACAAGCTGTACCCAGAGTGCATCACCATCGCTGAGGATGTATCAGGCATGCCAGCTCTGTGTGTCCCCATGTCTCTCGGTGGTGTTGGCTTTGATTACCGCCTGGCCATGGCCATTCCCGACATGTGGATTAAGATCCTTAAAGAGAAGAAGGACGAGGACTGGGATATGTCCAACATCTGCTGGACACTGACCAACAGACGCCATGGCGAGAAGACCATTGCGTACTGTGAGAGCCACGATCAAGCGTAAGTACAGTGTGGGCCATAAAAGAGAAGGCTCGGATATCAACATGGACGTGACTGACATTTTTTCTCTTGCAGGTTGGTGGGCGACAAGACCCTGATGATGCACCTTTGCGACGCAGAGATGTACACCAATATGTCTAACCTGTCGCCATTGACGCCGGTCATCGACAGGGGCATGGCACTGCACAAGATGATCCGTCTGTTGACCCACGGTCTTGGAGGCGAGGGCTACCTCAACTTCGAGGGCAACGAGTTCGGACATCCCGAGTGGCTCGACTTCCCTCGCGAGGGCAACAACAACTCGTTCTGGTACGCCAGACGGCAGCTGAACCTGACTGAGGACCACCTCTTGCGGTACCAATACCTCAACAACTTCGACAGTGCCATGAACCAGCTCGAGGCCAAGTATGGCTGGCTGCACGACAACCAGGCATACATCTCTCTCAAGAACGATTCCGACAAGGTCATCGTATTTGAGCGGGCCGGTCTGCTCTTCGTTTTCAACTTTCACCCGACGTCGTCGTTCAGCGATTACCGAGTAGGTGTCGAGCAAGCCGGCACTTACAAGATTGTGCTGAGCTCAGACGACGAGCAGTTTGGCGGCCACAAGCGGGTCAGCCACGACACAAAATTCTTCACAACTCCGTATGTATTTTTCCTTCTTCTTTTATTATTTACTTGCCCCGGGAGGCAGGAAGATTGGCGTTCTCTCTAGCAAATACTAACATGAACAACAGGATGAGATGGAATGAGCGGAGCAACTGGACGCACGTCTACGCCCCGAGCCGAACAGCTATTGTAAGTGTCAAGTATCTCCAGCAACCGCAGCCGCGTCCCCTTGGGATCCTGCTCGGCATTATCGCGTCTCCACTGCTAATACCAATTTTTTTTCTTCCTCAGGTCCTGGCCCTGGAGTCGACGACTTAGCTTCTTGCAAGGAGGATCAATGGATGTCTTGTTCAGTCTTGGAGGGAAGAAATTATGGAGAACAGCAAAATAATGTGGCAATAATAATCGCAGGCAGAGCTGCCGCTGCGCCATGGGCATAGCTACTAATTGCTGAGTATGGAGTATGGAGTAGCTAGCTGGGCAAAACTTTTACGAGTGCAAAATAAACGTGTGTTTTGGTAGTTCATTCGGCTTGCAATGTTCTGATAGTCCTCGTGAACGTTGCTGTACGTAGCGTTAAAGCGTGCCTTATTTTGACATATCCGGTGCAGAATGTGTATCTGTGTATATCCAGGGGCTCCGGCGGCAAGAGACGAAGCTAAAACTGCGTGTTGGCGGTACCTGAATTGGTGGACAGTTTTGCGCAGATTATCGGGCAGGTACGATAGATGGCCTGCAGAAAATGGGTCAGAATGGGTCAGTAGTGTTCCGGGAATTCCACGTGACTAAAAGCCTCTCGGGACGCCAATTTCCAGTATTCCGAGTCACGTGCGCGAGGCAAATACGGGAGAGCGCGAGCAGGCTCGGGAGACGAACAGCAGGAAAAGACAGGAAAAGACAGGAGAAGGAGAGCAAAACGAGCAAAAAGAGGAGAAGCGCAGGAAAGCGGGTGGGTCAGGAAAAAAGACTCTCATGGGGTGCTCCTTTTTTCTCTCGTCTCTCCCTTTTCCCTCTCTTCTGCTCGACTGCGTGAGTGCTGGAGTGGGTTCGCCATAGTGGGGCTTTCGGTTATTGAAAGGCGCGGGATCCCTCGGGAGGAAGGAGAAATGAAGAGGGAAAAGAGGGAAATAGCGAGAGAAGGCAGGAGCAGGGGCCGCCTGGCACGCCAAAAACAAGCCAAAAACGGCAGCAGCGACCTCGACGGCCTCAACTTGGTGCCTCAGGCCGCCGTTATTTCCGCCCCAGGCAGAAAAACCAAAACAACCGCAGTGCACTAGGAGCTCCCGTTTTGCTTCGCATTTTTTTCCCGACCTCCTCCGCAACCTTTCTCTTCCTTCACTTTCTCCTCTCCAAACACATCTTGCGAAGCGTTCTGTACCATCGCCACGATGTTCAAGAGGTGAGTGTCCGACGACAGGAGCCATTGGCTTCACGCAGACGACAGAATGCCATTGAAGCAATTGAGGAAATTGAATTGACCGCTGACCGCCCGTTTTTCCCCCCCTTCCAGCGCCAACTTCGCCAGAGCGGCTCGCGTAGCCCGTTCGTCTCTCGCGACGCCTCGCACCGTCCGCCCGAACTTCATCACCCCTTCCCTCCTGCACGGCAGCCGGTTCGCCAGCACATCCGGTGTCGGTGATGGCAAGATTCACCAGGTACGTCGCAAGCTCGAAGAACCCGGCCTCGTTTTCCCGGCGTTAATCGGTTTTGTGTCGCCGCAATCGCTAACATAAATCCCTCAGGTCATTGGTGCCGTCGTCGATGGTAAGAATCCAGCCCGAAAAACGTTTTCCATCGCCACCGAGAGCCCTTTCGCAGTCATCCGCACAATCGTACAGAGCACCATTAATCGACTGCATCTCATCGCCGTCGGTTCTTGTCGCCGTAGACCCGGAAAACTGAAACCCCGAAACGCCTCGATGGATCGATCCGGACATGATTCGTGATTGGTGTCTTTTTGTGCCGTGTTGTTGAACAACAACTAACTTTATCTCTTTCTTTTCTTCACAGTCAAGTTCGACACGGAGAAGCTGCCCGCCATTCTGAACGCCCTGGAGACCCAGAACAATGGCCAGAAGCTGGTCCTTGAGGTTGCCGTATGTTTTTTATACCCCTGCACCCCCTGTTACCTCGGATGACGAGGAAATTTGACGTTTGATGCAAGGCTGAACAACCAACGCTAACCATTCCTGCAGCAACATCTGGGTGAGCACACCGTGCGCTGCATTTCCATGGACGGTACCGAGGGTCTCGTCCGTGGTGCCAAGGCCACTGACACTGGCTCCCCCATCACCATCCCCGTCGGTCCCGGTACCCTCGGTCGTATCATCAACGTTACTGGTGACCCGATCGACGAGCGCGGCCCCATCAAGACCGACAAGTTCCGTCCCATCCACGCTGAGGCCCCCGAGTTCGTCGACCAGTCGACTACTGCCGAGGTCCTCGTGACTGGTATCAAGGTCGTCGATCTGCTTGCCCCCTACGCTCGTGGTGGTAAGATTGGTCTGTTCGGCGGTGCCGGTGTCGGCAAGACCGTGTTCATCCAGGAGCTTATCAACAACATCGCCAAGGCCCACGGTGGTTACTCCGTCTTCACCGGTGTCGGTGAGCGTACCCGTGAGGGTAACGATCTGTACCACGAAATGCAGGAGACCTCCGTCATTCAGCTGGATGGCGAGTCCAAGGTCGCCCTTGTGTTCGGTCAGATGAACGAGCCCCCAGGCGCCCGTGCCCGTGTCGCCCTGACTGGTCTCACCGTGGCCGAGTACTTCCGTGACGAGGAGGGCCAGGACGTGCTTCTGTTCATCGACAACATTTTCCGCTTCACCCAGGCCGGTTCTGAGGTGTCTGCCCTTCTGGGTCGTATTCCCTCCGCTGTCGGTTACCAGCCCACGCTCGCCGTGGACATGGGTCTGATGCAGGAGCGTATTACCACCACCCGCAAGGGTTCCATTACCTCCGTCCAGGCCGTCTACGTGCCTGCTGACGATTTGACGGATCCCGCCCCCGCCACCACCTTCGCCCATCTGGACGCCACCACTGTGTTGTCCCGTGGTATCTCTGAGCTGGGTATCTACCCCGCTGTCGATCCCCTCGACTCCAAGTCGCGTATGCTGGACCCCCGTATTGTCGGTGACGACCACTACGAGACCGCCACTCGCGTCCAGCAGATCCTCCAGGAGTACAAGTCGCTGCAGGACATCATCGCCATTCTGGGTATGGACGAGCTGTCTGAGGCCGATAAGCTCACTGTCGAGCGTGCCCGTAAGATCCAGCGTTTCCTGAGCCAGCCGTTCACCGTCGCCCAGGTCTTCACTGGTATCGAGGGCCAGCTGGTCGACCTGAAGGACACTATCTCCTCGTTCAAGGCTATCCTGGGCGGTGAGGGTGACTCCCTTCCCGAGGGTGCCTTCTACATGGTTGGCAACTTCGCGTCTGCCCAGGCTAAGGGTGAGAAGATCCTGGCTGAGCTTGAGCAGAACTAAATCTAGGGCCACCCCCCTAGGTGCATGTTCTGTCTTTTTAAGTTTGGTGGGAAATTCATATCTCTTTCATCTTTGTAATCTAGTGTCGTGTGTTCTCGGGCGATGTATATTTTTTGTTGTCAGTTCTTCTTTTTTTTCCTCGAGAAGTAAAAAATCTTGTATAGGGGGAGGGACCGCAGCAAAAAGAAAAATTTTCAAAGCAAGATAAAAAATAATATAAAAAGGGGCGTGAATCTCGAAAGCGACAGAAACAAACTTTCAATACTCAACCCAACGAGCCAACAAGCAAAAAGCGTTTTGTATTTCAATCATCCCTTTATATGTCTTTTTGTCTTTTCAGCTTTGAGCGTTACTCTCTTCCTATATTGTAAATATTTACGTAGTAGCAGGTGCAGTCAACTAAGCATTTCCTTTTTTTCGGTGATATTATCAATCAGGCTGTCAATGTGGGGTGTCTTTCGGTAAGAGAGAGCCGTGGGTACATCGTCTTAATGCTATTGTATGTAAAATTGCCGTGTACCTGCGTATGTCGTGATACTGGGAGTATACGTGACGTGTGGCTTCCACTGTGGCCGTTGATATAACTTGTGATCCGTATATGTTCAACTTCAGTGTCATAGTAAATCTATTGTTTCTAAGTTTAGCTTCATACAGGAAGTGCTTGGGTTTGCATTTGGACGTGGATCCATTTATGTAAGTTTTAGATTTCAGTTGACAATAAAATCAATGTTGAGAATAATTAAACAATAAACAACCAAAAATATGTGAATAAATAAATACATAAAAAATAAATAAATAAATAGAAAGATAAACCTATATGATGACAACAATAAGACTCACAGTAAAATGCGCCCCCTCCCCCATCGGCAGTAACCATCGAAAAAGGAGATATAAACAGAGTGAATATGTAACAAGAATCGAAACAATGGCAGATCTTGACAAGCATAACTGGTTGTTGATTTTTGCAATCTAGCCAGGGGCATAAGAATTACATGCACAGGGTGCCGAACACCAGGCAAGAAGTCTACAAGGTTGGGCTAGAAAGAACGACTCGACAATTCACACGTCCAATCAAACCTGCATCAAGGCAGACGTTCGTGGAAGCGATTCGGCACAAGGAGCTCCGCCGACTGGCCGGTGCAAACACGCGGCGGGAGAACGCATAGAGCAGTCAAGATATCGTCGAGAACCCTCGGCGATTGGAAATAAGCTACTAATCATGAAGGGCAATAGGCTGGCATTGGGCTTCTTCCTAGATGTATGAAATACAATGCGCCGACCATATTGTCATCCTATCTACACAACGGTTCTTCTTTTGAACGTATATACTACCTCTATGTTTTAGCCGTGGGAGAGGGGCGAAATAGCTATTCTCCCATGAAACTGGAAGATGCAGTATTCAAAGGACTGAGCTACGAGCAAAGACCAGGAACAGACACGGCAAAAGCACACCCACCTCATCTGGCACATCATCGCAAAATATCCGAATCAGCGCATCCCCACCAGCGAACACGGGGAAAGTGGACGCGAATATTGAAACAGATCTGGCACGGCAGTGCTGACGCCACACTGGCACCCGGCAACTACCAGGAGGAGATCAAGCAGTGGACCAATGTGTTCAACGTGCTGCAGACACCGACAAACACGAGAAAGAACTACCCGCAGGCCAACTACCAGACTGACGACGATGGCGACCATGTTGAGGGTATCTATGCCACGGGTGTTGGACACTCCGTGCCGTCCAACCTGACTGCCAGCGAGATCTGGTTTGGTTTGGTGTAGGGAGCTGAAGCACTGGGGTGAAAGGGGGCTCTCGATATAGGTTGAATAGTCAAATGTGGTTGTGGTTTGGTGCCATATGAGAGTTTATGGAATTTCATATTGATATATCGTGGCTAGACTGTGGTATACCCGTGACTGTCCTCCTTGGTGGCTTCAAGGAAAAACTTCGGGTGCGGGAATGATCTCACTGCTGGCAGTATCGTAGTCTCCAGAAGACGATTCGCCTGGAATTTCCAGACTCAGATGCCGGAGCCCGATGAGTTCGCCAGGTTGGAATGCTGCTGGCGCTGTGTGGGCTGCCGGCTCTCTGCTCCAGACTGCCGGTTTTCCAGTATCCACCTGTATCCACGTCCCGTTGTAGACAACACTGTGGCCGGTGCTGTCGACGAGAGTGAGGCTCCTGATCCCGCTGTCCCGGGTCTGGTCATAAACAAAGTCAGGCTGCCAGCTCTGGTTATTGAGGAGGATCTTTCCGAGAGCGATTTCGTCGTCAGTGTCCAGAGCCGCAAGGGGCGCTGTAATAAAAGACTGCCATTCTTCGTCAAGAACGTTGCGCACGTCTTTGATCTCTTTGTCGGCAATACCCTGCATCCACCACAGCCGGTTGCACAACTTGACAAAGACGAGGTAATGTGCGAGAATAACCAACGCTCGGGGCCGGTGTTCGCGGGCCACCTCGACGAATCCCGCGGGAACAAAAGTAAACCACGTAATGGTACGCAGGTTGAGACTACGCCCGATGCCCGACTCGAGTTCACGGTAAAGCGACCCCAGGTACTTGAGGGTTTCGTAGTAGACGTCAATATGTGTGTAATCCGGCTCGTCCTGGCGAATGGAGCTCACCATGAAGAGCAGCATGTTTGGTATGTATTTTGTCGACGCATCAAGGTTGATGGGCGGCCGAGCAAAAAGCATGGACATGCCCGATTTGAAGAGCATCTCGGGCTGGATGAGTCTGATAATGATGCCAATGCCGCGCCAAACCATCATCCAGTTGAGAATGTAGAGTGGCTGTTTGTCTGCTTCACGGAACATCTCCGACGAAAGTGCGCATAAGAGGAGTGAACAGGCCAGGAGCGCCGGATATGTCTCGGGCGTGGCCTCCTCGACGGCCTTGCGGTAACCGGCAAAGGCACGAGCGCGGTACATGAGCACGCGAGACGGATCAATGGGTTGGTTCAACAGCTGCAGCTCCGCAGCCGATAGTGCGAGCAGGCAGTCCATGAGAAACCTGCTGGCAAAGGCGTGGCGTGGGACGGAGACCTTGAGAATCTCATCGACCTTGGGTTGGCGGCCGGCCTCGGCGGCAAATGAGTCAAAACCCTTGGCCGTGTAGAACCAAAGCAGCTTCATATCTGTCATGTCGATTTCCTGCGGCATGAACAGTGGCTCATCGATTAAAGTGAAATCGCTTTTGATGAGAGAGGCACCGCCTCTGATATGCGCATCCGACGGCCCGCTTCCTATGGAGTCATCCAGGAACCACCCAATGTGGCCTACATTGTCATTTGACGAATATGGGCCTGGTGAGACGTCTCGAGAATAGACATGGTTGAAGTGAGCAGACGAGCCATCTTCAGAGGTTGCTGACGACGAATCGGAGGAGTGCCGGATCAAAGAAGAGGCCGATGATGAAGCAGCAGCGATGTTGGCTGCTGTCGATGGTGCTGATGGTGTTGCCACGCGGGAGCCCCGTGATGACGGTGAAGTGGTGCTGATGGCAGAGGAAGAGGAGTGCTGCTGCTGTCCCGTGGGGTATACACAAGTTTCTTTGCGCAATGTGCAGGCCCGACACCGTGGCCGCTTTTCGTTGCACTTGACCTTGCGAGTCTTGCAATTTATGCACCCCGCGCGAGACTTTTTGTGTGGCCGTTTTGCATGGTATGGCCGGTCGTTGATATTTCTGGCGGGCGTGGCTTGGCCAGATACTGGTGCGGCGCCGTCTGGTTGTTCAAATTCAATGGTGATTTCGGGTAGCGAATTCATCGTGACGTCGGGAGCGAGTATGTTGTTTGGTGTACGTCGTAGCTCTCAGTCGTAGCTCTCAGTCCTGACAAAGACACACAATGCACTTCGTAGGTTGGTTTCTTTGCTCCTTATATTGTTGACTGTCGTCGATTTAAGCACTCCTTGGCGGTGTTCTTGGCAAAACTCCGTTATATAAGCCACGGCTGTTCTTTTGCGCTTTTGATATTCTGCTGGGACCCAACCCCTTTTAAGGACCTCAGTCTATTCGCAAAAGCGCTTCCTGCGGTGTTCATCTAGCCCGAAGTTCCTTGTTGGGTCGGAGGGTGTGCCGATAGAGCCGCCGGTAGGGTAAGACAGGCGGGCGCTCGAGGCACTGTTGCTTGGGAATGGGACGGAAAAGTGCATTAGACTAGGCTTGAAGAACGGCGATCCAGCGGTTAGGGCTGGCTGGCATGCGATGCAGGGGGAGGGGGAGTGAGATACAGTCAGAGCTTTGTAAAAAGGATTTGTTCGGCAGAGACAGAACGGGCAGTTTCAGCCAGCGAAGACGATATTTAAGAGCAGCAAAGAGGCAGTAATGGGGGAACGGAAGGTGCGACCTGCGCAAGACACGAATCTAGAGACGAATTGGAAGCTGCGAGGAACGGAGAGAAGGAAAGAGCAACGGGGCGCCCCGACAATCTGACAGAAGGAAGCACACAAAGGGAAAGGATATCGTGCCTCTGCAGAATGCCAGTGGACTTTATTTCGCTTTCTGGCCTTGAATTATTTCCCTGTACTAACGTATCTTACCTCGTATCTTTGACGGACGTTTGCTAGCTCGCTGACAGGCCCCAAAACAGCCTAGGACCGTTCGGGCAGGTTTTGTAGAGTGCTGACTCTTCTGGCAGGGCCATCACCCAGATAGGTGCATCGTTTTCTCTGCGAGAAGAAGCAGTTAAGAATTTTAGGCAGGCATAGCGGGGAGCAGCATGTTGGGGTTCTCGTGCATATTCTGTCTGCATGGAGTGATTGGTTCTGTTTGGTATTATCCATATCTACGACGTATTACTGAATTTTCTTTCACGGTGCTGTCAGGTTGGCGTGCCCGATATCCGAACAAGGCAGGAACTACGGAGTACGACGAACTCTGAAGAATACAACGTACTTACGACGACAGCCAGCCACACCTGGAAAGCAATTGTAGCTGCCTGTTCGGTTGCTCTTGCCGCTTTAAAGTCCCAACTGCTCAAAGTTATGACTGCAATGGAGGCAGTTGCGAACCAGGGCTGGCGGGGTCAAAGTTTGTCAACGATGCCATATTACAGGCTAGAGAGCTATTTGGCAGCACGTTGCGCCAGTAATACGGAGTAATACATGCCGACAGGTATCCTACAAGGTTACAGCGACCGGCCGTCGTTCTCGCTTAGCGCCCTGCCCCTTTCTGTGGTCGCGAAAACGATAATAACGGCCGCCACCCTTTTAATTTCTTAGCGCGTCACTTCACGCGTCTGGTTCCCGACTGGCCCTTTTGCGCATGCGAACGACTACGTCGTACGGCCAATGCTGATAAACGACCGTCGACACTGGATATCGAGCTGTGAGTATCGTGATACGAGACGCCATTGCCCAGCATAGCCTCTGGATCCATCGTCAGAACGGAAGGACCTGCAGCACCGACACAACTCGCTTTGAGAAGGCGTTCTCCTCGAATCGATCTGCGCGATGCCTTCAATATCACTTGTAGAGCCCGCCGAGGTGCAACCGGCTGTACGCCTCCTCAAGCGCTTTCCTGGTCGTGAGCAGCAGATTAAGACTCTGTCGACACTCGTTGATGTAAGTGGACGACCCTTTGGCAAAGGAGGCCGCCCATTGGAGGTGCGACCGTGAAGAGTAGCTAACATCTGATATTCAGCCTTCCCTCGCACCATGTGGGAACATCGTCGTTCACGGCACTGAGGCCTCTGGGAAGAGTGCCGTCACAGCCGGCGTGCTGGAAATGCTCTCGTCAGCCACACGACCAGATGCTACAGCCGGTGTCAGCTCAGACGATATTGCCCCCGAAAGCAACCTTGACTATGCCATTGTCGACTCCAACAAGTGTGTCACGGCACGGCATTTGTTTGAACGGACAGTGGCCAAGGTCTCAGACGCCGTGCACTATCTCGGGCCCAAAGCCCGGCGCTGCGAGACGCTGTCACAGCTGACTGTTGAGCTTTCGAATATGCTCAAGTATGGCGACCATCCGGAGGGCTGGCGATTTGTTCTGGTGTTTGATGCCATCGACCGCCAACGGGATGCGCCGGCAACTCTCCTCCCCGGCCTGGCCCGTTTATCAGAAGTGGTATGTTGAAGAGCATGAGTCTGGAACTGAAAATCAACTGCGCTTGCTGACCTTTCTTCTAGATCCCCAACATCACGGTGATTTTCATCGTCACATTTCCTTCACCGTCTATGCTGCGCACGAGCTTTGTGCCACACATTCAGTTTGGCAACTATTCAAAAGCGGAGTTTGTCGAGATTCTCAGCCGCTCACCGCCGCCAACACTAGAGAAAGCCACAGACGAGGAAAACAGTGAGCTGTGGACGCGGCTGTGCACGGCGGTGCACGACTCGCTGACCCGGACAGCTGGCCGGACGCTGCCTGCTTTCCAAGAGGCCTGCATGGCGCTGTGGCCCAAGTTCACGGCGCCCATCTTGGCTGGCACGCATGGCCCACGGGAGTTCTCGAAGCTGCTGATTGCGGCCCGCTCTCACTTCCAGGACGAGTCTCTATTGGACCCAGGCTTCGTCGTGGCGGCGGCACCTCCAGTGCACTCACAAGCTCAGGCGCAGACGCAGCTTGCAACCAGAGACACAACCGACGCTTCGGCCGAGAACCCTCTTGCTGCTCGGCACCTTGCCACACTTCTTCCGGCTACCGCTCGCCTGTTTCTCCTGTGCGCCTACCTGGCGTCGCACAATGCGACTCGTCATGATATGACACTCTTCTCGACCTACTACCATGGCAAGAAGAAGCGGCGCGGCGGTATGGCTGGTGGCGCAAGTCGCACTGGGCCAAAGAGCAAGCACCGCAAGATTGCTCGCAAGCTCTTGGGTGCACATAGCTTTACGCTGGAGCGCATGATGGCCATCTTTGTTGCTGTGCGCAGCGAGTGGACACGTGCACCGCCAGTCTCTGCGGCAGGACGGAACTCGGCAGCGGCTCTCATGGACGGTGACCGCAACACGGCGATTGCCACCCTGGCGAGCTTAAGGCTAGTCGTGCGTGTGAGCGGCGCAGCTAGTGACCCCATTGACAGGGCTGGCAAGTGGCGTGTGAATGTTGGATGGGAGGTTGTGCGGAGCCTGGGCCGCAGTATGGGCATCGAGATGGAGGACTGGTTGATTGACTAAACTGAGCTGAGCGTGTGTTTACTACGGAGTATTACTGGGCTGATTTTATCACTTGTATGGCATAGCGTGCGCACTGGTTATGGGATATAGGAAATCGACGGGGACTGGATTTTAGTGAAATAAAAAAGACCAAATATGCTTTTTGTTACAGAGTCGAAGAAATTTGTTTTTGTAATTTCCCGCCGACCAACTCCCAGTAGAACAAAATGAACATCCATGCACGATAGAGTATCCCAAACAATGAAACAAGATGAGTAGAAACAACAAATATAACAAAGACAGACAAGACGGACTCTAGAAGCGGTATTTGGCCTCCTTCTTCTTGTCCGTTTTGCGGTCCTCGACTACCTTCTGGCGCTTGCGGCTCTCTTGCGCAATCATGTCGCTCAGATCGTCGTCGTAGTGCCGCCACTGCGCACCCACGCCCTCTTCCCTCCGGCCCTCCTCGAACCGCTGCTTCAGCTCGTCCTTGCTGATGCCGTCGTTGCTCAGCAGCGCATCGGGATCCAGCGCCACATCCACATCACCAGGCTTCTTGCGCTTGCGCGCACCATCGTCGTCCTGTCCCAATACGGGCACAGCAGGACCACCGCCCTGTTTCGAAAGGTCGTATGTCCGATCGCTGCCAAAGAAGCCCTGTGCCTGTGCTTGCCGCTCGGGGATGACCGTGTAGGCTGACCGAGGCGGACCGCCTGCCGAGGATTCCTCCGTTTCGTAGCCGCGCCGTTGCTTGCGCAGGTCGAACTCGCCCGACATATTTGCGCCGGCACCTGTTGGGAGGTCGGTGGGCACAGAGCTGATGTAGCCGCTCGGTGTCTCTAGGCCGCCAGGCACATCACGGTCGTCGTCGTCGTCGTCGTCCTCCTCCTCCTCCTCATCGTCGTCTTCTTCCTCTTCCTCGGACTCGTCGTCTCCTGGCGGCTGCAGCTCGCCCCAGATTTCGCGCTCAATCGGCTCGCCAGCTGCTGCTTGGCTAGCATCTGCGCCAGATGCGCCTTCCGCACCTGCCACGCCAAAGATGTCGCCGCCGTAAAGTGGACGGTTGTACTCATCAACTGGTGGCTTACCCCACTGCCCTGGAGCAAAGCCCCAGGATGCGCCTGGCGGCAGTGGTGCGTTGAGACCGGGGATCTTGAGGTTCGGGTAGGAAGGAGGGGGGCCGATGCGCTGCTGCTGGAGCAGCCACGGTGGTGGGAACCCTGGGGGCATGTTCAGAGCTTCTCTAAGCGGTTCGCTGAGCGGGCCGGGCTTGAAGTTGCGGAACTCCGTCTCCCACTCCTTGCCCTCGTAGTAGACGTCGCCAAAGCGAGTCAGAGATGGTTTTGTCTGAAAGCGGAAGAAGGCGTCGTAGAGCTTTTGGTAGTCGATGTCGAGCTTGCCCATCTTGGGCTGCACGCGCTCGCGCTGCTTCTGCTTTAGTGTCTGCTCGGCCTGCTTCTCGAGCACGGCATCGCGCATCTCGGTGATGCCCGTCTCGGCGATAAAGGGCGGTAGCTGGAAGGGCGGCTTTTCGACACCGCGTTTGCTAGAAAGGTATTCGCGCTTAAGGGACCAGTGACCAGGCACGGGAACGACGTTCTTTTGCGCCTTGATGACAACTAGCAGCCGGGGATCTGAGGACGAGACGTCGTGCCAGTCGACAACCTCGGGGTTCTGCACAAGCGCTTTGAGCCCTGCGATGGAGAGTGTGTTGAGCTTCTTGCGCTTCTTCTTGGACATCTTCGGCCGGCCGCCGTCTTCGTCATCCTCGTCTGGAATCATCTCAAATTGGTCGTTCATGAAGACCTCGCCTTGGTTGCCGGCATTGGCTTCGCGTGCAACATCGTCGTCCTCGGGATTGGGGCCGAATTTGCTGAAGACGTCCTTGAACTGCGCAAACGCCGGGTCATCGTAGTCGAAACCGCCTGGTGCGGTGTCGAGCTCGTCTTTGACATCAGAGTCAGCTGTGCCCTCAGCCTTCTTCGCATCTCCGTTTGCCGTTGCGGCTGCTGCTGTTTCTGCTGCTGGTGATGTGGCCTCGGGCATCGCTTCGGTCATCGCTTCGGTTGTTGGTTCGGTCGCTCCATTCTTCTCTGTGGACTGTGGCTCGGCCGCAGACTGGACGATGTTAGTATCGATGATTCTCGCATTAATCTGCGATGGCCCTCCTTCTCCTCTCTGCCATACCTCTGCCTTAGCCTTCTTCTCTTCCTTCTTCTTCGCTCGCCGCATCTGGTTCTTGGTCATCTTGGGGGCCGCCATGATTGCCTCCCAGACCGCTGGCCGCGGAAGCAAAGTATGTATAAAAATGGCTCTCTCGTTTGCTATTGGGAAGAAGTCATCCAAGAGTCAACTCTTGTGATGTCGCTTGGCGATGTTGGGGTTATGGTGGTTGTATCAAATTGACTGCAGTTCTGCAGGCAAATCGACGTCTGCAATTGCTCTGCGCGCGCCAACGCGAAATTTTGGTGATAGCTCGCCTGCTTGCTTGGCCTGGCAGGAGCGCCCCAGCGCAGTCAAGATGTGGCGCATGCATGTGGCTGGTTCAACACAGATTGGAATTATCCAAATCAGGACTAGTGCCCCAGATTACGTCTTTCCACATTTCCACAAGCACAGAAACACAACTGAGCACAACAGTGATGAGTACTCGTCAGCTAGCACTGGCTGATACGAAAGACCCGCTTCTCAATTTCGTATTGACGCCAGTTCCTTTGCACACGCTTGTCCGTTCTAATATCTCTAATATCTCGCTGAAATGCGACGCCGTCTCGTCTTTGCAACCACCCCTTTCAGCCCGTGTGCCGTGTCACTGATTTTCCCGTCCGAATCCTCGAAACCCGCGAGATCCTCGAGATCCTAGCCTCTCCAGCTATTCTGCAGCCAATTCCCTTTCGTGCTTTTGTGCCCCGTCCGCTGCTTCGACCACTCCAACACCGATTCGTCAAGTCTACACCCGGCCCTCAACTTGCCGTCTTTGCGCTATCACCGTTTTAGAGTCTGCTCAATACTCAGCAAGACGCAAATGCGCTGGCTGTGGGTGCCACTGAACCCTGTCCTCTCGTTCTGAAAGCATCGCTCGATTCGCCATCCACTGTGCTATTGCCCCATCCCTCGCCTCTCGCCTTCTTTATTTCTGTTTCTCTCTTCCCCCATACTATGCCTCATGCGACAACCACGTCAACAACTGTCCATCGGAAGCCGTCACCAAATAACGCCCCCGTGCCCCGACGCACGCTCGACGCCGCAGCAATGGGCTCTCAAGACGAGGGCCTCGAGAAATTCCCCGAACTCGATGTGCACGACACTGCTGGCCTCGATCATGGCCTCAACGGCAAAGTAAACGGCACGTCGACCGCGCAGCCAACTCTTCCCCCTGTCGACCAGTGGCGGGCCCGCAAAGACAGCAGCGTACGCTGGAACACGGCGGCGGCCAACGGCTACAGCGGCGGCGGCGGTCATGGCCATGGCCATTCGCGACAGAAGAGTCTTGGCGAAGCCTTGCGCACAATACGCACGCGGTCTGCTAGTACCAGCCAGAACGTGCACGAAATTGCCGATGCACTGAAAGCGCCTGTCTCGCCAATGCTGATAGTAAGTATACTGACGCGACTTTGATATTGAAGAGCAAAAGAGCGAGAGGCTGACCATATCTTTTCTATTTTGTATAGTTCCTCTGTATCCTTTGGTATGGCTCGTCTGCCCTCACAAATACGTCGTCGAAATCAATCCTCAACGCCTTCGAGAAACCGGCCACCCTCACACTCATCCAGTTCGCCTTCGTCTCGTTATTCTGCCTCCTGCTCTCGTGGCTCGCAAAATATTTCCCGTCTATGAAGCGCAGTATGCCCGTCCTGAAGCACGGCATTCGCTACCCGGACGTCGAGATCATCCGCACGACCCTGCCGCTGGCCGGCTTCCAGATTGCTGGCCATCTTCTCAGCTCGACCGCGACGACCAAGATCCCCGTCTCGCTCGTGCACACCATCAAGGGCCTCTCCCCGCTCTTCACCGTGTTCGCCTACCGCATCTTCCTCGATATCCGCTATCCCACCACAACCTACCTCTCTCTCATCCCTCTGACGCTCGGTGTGGCGCTTGCATGTTCAGGCAGCCATTCCTTCAGCGGCGGCCAGCTGCTGGGCATTCTGTATGCGCTGGTTGCCACGGGCGTCTTCGTGACGCAAAATATTGTCTCAAAGAAGCTGTTCAACGAGGCGTCGCGTTATGAGGCCGAGGGCCAGGGTGCGCAGGCGCGCAAGCTCGACAAGCTTAACCTGCTGTGCTATTCATCCGGCATGGCCTTTGCTATTACGTGCCCCATCTGGTTTTGGTCCGAGGGTATTGGCCTAATGGGCGACTTCTTGTATGACGGCTCGCTGGACCTGTCGGAGGGCCCCAACTCATTTGACCACGGCCGGCTGTTTGTCGAGTTTGTGTTCAACGGCTTCTTCCACTTTGCGCAGAACATGCTGGCCTTTGTGCTGCTGTCGCGTGTCTCTCCCGTGACGTATTCCGTGGCTAGTCTGATCAAGCGCGTCTTCGTCATCACTGTGGCTATTGTTTGGTTCCGCAGCCCAACTACCTGGGTCCAAGCAGCCGGCATCGCCCTCACCTTCCTTGGCCTCTACTTCTACGACCGCACCAACCAGAACAAGGCTGACCGTCGCGCGCGTACTATGACAAACGCAAAGGACAGCGAGCCTCTTTTGCCGCTCAACTCTGGTCCGTCTGCCAACGGCATCGGCCTGGGCCTGCAAAACACTGGAGTCATTTTTGAAAGTGGCTCTTCAAGTCACCCGGCCGGTCCTCACCCATACACAGCGGGCTACTCCGCGTCGGCAGGCGAAGACTACAAGAAGTCTGACAATTTCGGCCGCGAAACTGTCCGCGGAAGCAGTGCTGGCGCTGCTAACTGGATGCCACCTCGCACACGGCAGGAAGACACGTGGCGCGTGGGCGACCACCAGATGTCTGCTGCATCATGAGCTGTTCGGTCCCGTCATGGGCGATGATACAGTGAAGATTGCGGCCTCTTTTACGCTAATATTACGGCCACTCCCTTTGCAGTGCATGTTTGCATGTTTTGGGATGATATGTCTGAACGTGGATTACGTCTCTGAGTGATGGTGAGCTTGTTAGCTGCCATCTGCTGTGAGAATGATGTGTTACTGCTGAAAAACGTTCAATGGTATATTTTCCCCCATAGAGGAGTTTTGGAGCGGCTGGGTTCTCTGGATTTTATTGTGCTTTTTTAACTACTTTTTCTCACACTTTCCGTTACTTCTCTACAAAATTCTGTACTTTATCTGTTCTCTCTTCCTCTTTTTCTTTACTAAGACGAACACGATTAGACTGCTTGTGGCAGATGGCTGTGCAGCAAAAAACCGATACATAAAATATATAACGGTTCAATTTTGTCAAAAAAAAGTATATTTAAACAGATTGTGATTGATAAACCTAGTACTCAGTAACCAATACCCCTAAAGACCCTTATTGTCCATGCTTGTCTCTCTTTGTTGCATGCACTATCATCAGCCTCGTTGGAGTCCACATAAAAAGCCAAGAGGTTACGGGTGCCATTGTGTCGGGTTGGCCCGATTTTTCCTGGATTTGGCTTTGGTGTGTCCTCAGAGGCTGATAATGTCACGTGCACGGACTCGCGTCACAGTACGACATTCGACGTCGTCCAGGCTGAGGCTAGCGTGTGCCTTGCATAAGCGGCGGCACTGTGCGGGTAACTGGAGTTAACTGGTGCCCACAGAGGGTCGGTGCAATGGGTCGTTTGCAGCGTGAATGCGAGAAAGAGCCCCGCAATGACCGCTCATCTAACTACACTGAACTTTGTTATCACTGTTCATCGCCTCTTGCTGCCTATGATCATTTTTTCACGAGCACTCACAGTTGCGACTTCCTAATCTCGACAAATTTTCACACCATTCCTTCCTTCCGTCTATATCCCCAGGCAGCAACTGTGGAGTATTTCCTAAAACGAACACGACCAAACACAAAACAACAAACATCCAAACCAGCTGTTTGGTCCATCAAATGCGACTGGCCGGCCATCCATCCACTTACGTCGATAAAAGCGACCGCCCCCCGCGCATTTTGCGCTTTGCGCCAGGAAGGATATTGCGCCCAACTTTCTTTCCAACACACGGCCAGCCATCATGACTTCTCGGTTACGGCAACGCGGGCCTGCGCATACCGCAGCTGGACCATCTTCGTCGTCGTCCAGCTTGCCTCTGCGTCCATCAAACGGCCGTGCAACTCGGCATGCATCGATACGCACCTATGCCGAGATCAGCGAGAGCGAAGACGAGGAGGACTACGAGGAGGAAGAACGAGAAGACGATCGCGAACAAGATGCCGATGACTCCGAAGGCGGCTCCTCAACAGATAGCGATAGTGACGATGCCGATGAGGAGCCCGGTGATGGAAACTTTATCGGCCGGACTCGGCCATCAAAACGAGCTCGTCTAGACGATGCATCCACACCCGACAACAGCCCCACGAAGCGCAGACGCCAGCCACAACGTCGCGCATCTCACGCCGGAAACGATGCCTATCTCTCGCCGTCCTCCGATAACGCACCGCGGAGACGCCGGAGACCCCGTGCAGTTGCCTCATCCTCAACTGCCCCTACACATTCTGCTGCTTCGGCAACATCGACGCCGTCTCCTTTGAGAAGCAGACGGGATACACATGGCCGGAACGGACGGAGCTCTCGCAGCGAGAATATGACACGAACAAAGGTAATGAAGCAGGTCGTGATCCATCTCAACAACAAAGCGAGTCCGAGTGGAAAGAGGGGCGAGGGTGTGCGAACACCGACAAAGCGGGAGCCGTCACCGCTACGCTCCAACCGGCCGCCATGGGCGACACTGCCATACCTGATTCTGTCGGGCATCTTTGAGTACGGCGCAGCACCACTTGACACCATTGCCTCAGTGCGGTGGCTGCTGGGTGTGAGCCGCACATGCCGGGCTTTCACGGAGCCTGCGCTGCGTGCACTGTACAGAAGTCCACCCATGCTCACGATGAACATGGCACACAATTTAGTCGACCACCTGGCCAAAGACCCGTCAACGACACGATTCGACTACCGCCAGAAGGTAAAGACGCTGAGCATCGATGTTGGATCTTTGGCGGGCCGTGTGTACAAGGGCCGCCATCTTGATATCCCGGCTTTGGTATCCTACTGCCCTCGTTTGGTCAACCTCGATCTGTACCACTACAAGGACATGCCTCCTTACAGAGAGCAGACAGAAAACCTGCGGTGGACGTATCCGGATGGCCTCTTTGAGGCACTCGGCGCGATCCAGCCTGCTGTTGACGACGCCGAAGCCACCGCCAAATCGAACAACGGCGGAGTTGCCGACCCCCAAGAAGAAGGCAGCAGCGTCAACACGAGCGAGAGCATGACGCCCGCGCCCTCTGCATGGCTTCCTCTTGCCAAGGCTGCCGCGCCCACAGCCGTTAAGCTCCAGAGCTGGCGGTGGAACCAGCGGTTAATGGGCCGTGACCTCGATCTGGACAAAGTGTGGACCTTGCACCTGTCTCCGACTTTTGCGGGGCTACGCAAGATTAGCTTTGTCAACTACCAGCGACCATCTCTGAATGCCAGAAATGCCGACGACCCGGAGGTCATTGAGGCAGATCGGCAGCAGGCAGTCGACTTTGCAAGGTTGATCAATGCACTGCCTAATTTGACACACCTCTCTGTGGAGTCATCAACGGCAGCCAACGATTTGATTCTTCCTATGCTTCCCAAGACGCTACAGCACCTCGAGCTCATCAACTGCTGGGATGTGACGGCGGAAAAGTTTGCCGAGTACCTGGTGACACACGGTCAGGAGCTACGACAGCTGACTCTGCACTACAACCAGTCGCTCAGCCTGTCATTTTTGTCGGTGCTGGGCACTGCGTGCCCGAAGCTGCAGGCCCTGCGCATGAATCTGACGTACTTCAGCCAGCATGCATTCTACAACGATGCAAACCCGATGTACCACAGCCTTCTGATGCCTGACCAGGTGCCCACCTGGCCTGCCAGTATCCAGGTTATTGAGCTGGAACATTTGCGGAAATGGGAGCCTGATGCCGCCGAAGTCTTCTTCAGATCATTTGTCGACAGTGCACCGAACCTGCCGCAGCTTCGTGTCCTCGCCATCAAGGCTATGCTGGACATTCCTTGGCGGCAACGGTGTGAGATGCGAGACCGTTGGGAGGCGACGCTGGACCGCGTGTTCAAGCGGCGTACATCTCCGCCGGAACCGGCCAGCTCATTTGCATACTATGCTAAGCACAGCCGCAAGCAGAAAAAAGCGTCGCCCAAGTCAAAGGCCAAGGCCCGGCATAGCGACTCGGAGCCCTCGCGGCGCAGCTACCGGATCGCCACACACGTGTCAAACCCATCGTCGCGTGCCAGTAGCACCGCACGTGGTCTGCGGCACATGGCATCAGGCAGTCGGGTGTCATACCGTGAGCCCGACACAGACGAGGACATTCCGTCGAGCGATGACTACGATGAAGATGAGGACGAAGATGAAGACGACAACAAGCCTCTTGCCGACTTAAAGGGCAAGGGCAAGGCTGTCGATGAAGGCAGCCAGAAGAGTGAGAGCGAAGGCGGGGAAAAGATGGACTTTGGCGGTGACGATGCGTCGTCTACGCGTGCCCAGAAGGCCCGTCCATTCATACACGGGATGTGCGACGTGGTCGATATTCGTATCGACAATCAGAAGCCCGGCGAGATTCAGTACCGCATGGCAGATTTCCTGGACAGCGACGACTCCAACTCGGACGATGATTGGACAGGCGACGGAGCCGAGGCGAACGATTATGCCTGGTAATTGTACGGAAAGCCCGTATGAAACTAGAACGCACACTTTGCTGTGCCGGATGGGAAAAAATACATGATACATCTCATGATACCACAAAAGCAATGCTATTTTATTTTATTTTCAACAGATTGACAATTGACTGTCTATTAAAATGGTTGCTATGTGAGGTATCTATGCTGAAAAACAAGTGTCTATGCGGTGTGTTTGCTGGTAATAAAAACGATATAAGAGAATAGATGCGCGCTTGCTTCGATGATGGTCGTCAGCTATTGCCCTTTATTACTTTTCCTGTCCTTGAACACCGTTTTCGTTCTCTTGACGGGCTCGTTCTTCTTCTTGTTTTCTTTGTTTTTGCAGCGCTTCTTCACGCCAGGCAGCGCCATATCGCCACTGTATGGCAAGGCCAGTCAGGGCCACGACTTGCACGGCTGCACACACGGTAAATGCCAGTCCGGTGCCGATGCGATTGATCAGCGGCATAATGAACGTTGTACCTCCAGCAGCCAGCAAGCAGCGTGCCAGGTTGATGCTGGCACCGGATGCAGCTGCTTGATGTCCGGCGTGAAAGACGTCCACCAGGTATGTGCTGATGGCTGTTTGGGTTGTAATGGCCGTCCAGCCGGTAATAAAGGTCGATACAATGGGCGCCGAAATGTGGGCATGGCGGTCAATGGTCCAGCCAAACATGACAAGGGAGCCGCACTGGAGGGCGGCAAAGATGGGCAGCAGACGGAGACGGGCCTTTTCGAGGGAGACGGAGTCGCCTGCAGTACTGCTTCCGTCACCATCAACAGTACCAGCAGCCTCTTTGACTCTGCGGTAGTCCATGTCCAGCAGCTTTCCAGCAATCAGTGTACCGACAATCGAGCCCACTCCATTGGCTATAAACGTCAGGCCAATGTGCGTCTCCGAAAGACCATACTCGGACTGGAAAAGAGTGGACATGGCCGTGATGCACAGCTGCCAGCCGGCATAGTAAATGGCCAGAAAAAGAACGACAGGGCCGGCCTGTTTGCTGAAGAGGATACGTAGTGGCGCGAAAACATCAATCCTCTTGCGGTTATTGCTGTTTCCGCCAGATGCAAGAGCTGCTGCTGGTGTGAACTGGGTCTTGGTGTACTTTTGGTAGAGCCGCAGCGGGTACCGTGCAAATGGGTCCAGTGTCTGTGTATCTCGTCCACCATTGCCGACAAGTGCCCGCAGTGTCTCGGGCAGCAGGGCAGTCAGAAACATGAGGAAAACACCGCTGTAGATAGCCAGAAACCAAAAGATGGACCGCCACCCAAGGGACGAGCCGGCCAATGCGCCGCCAATAATGGGCCCGACAGCAACGGGGACGAGCAGTCCAGCCTGGAACATGGCCATGAGCCCGCCACGGTTCGCCCGTGTACTGACATCGCCCACGACACCTGAGCCGACGGCAATCGTGCTTGCACTTCCGGCACTTTGCAGGCCGCGCAGGACAACGAGGGTGGCATAATTGCGGCTGAGGGCGAGGCCAATGCAGGCCGCCAGAAAGATGCAGAACGTGCCAATGTAGGCAACTCTTCGCCCACGGGCATCCGAAATGGGTCCCCAGAGGCTCGGGGCCAGGCCTTGCAAGATGAGGTAGGTCGTTACGGTCAAGTTGATGAGTGCCGACGAAACATTAAAGTCTTTGGCGAGAGTGGGCAGCGCCGGGAAGTAGATGTTGGACGCGAAGCCGGAAACTGAAAAGTCAGTGGGTGGAGTGAATATCTAGGATGGACTATTAATCACCTACAGGTCGCAGCAACGGAAACAAGAAACACTATCGATGCTCGTTGTCGATTGTCAAAGATGCTGTAAGGCTCGTCGATGATGTTGATCTCGGCCGGCGATGAGGTCGTGACGGCGGTGGCTTCTTGAGCCGGGGCGGCAGCAAGCGAGGATTCATTTTGTTCGAGATTGTTCATGGCACTCATATACTGGTGCAATGTGAAGCTGTGTGTTTTGGGGACTCAGAAAAGGCAACCATCGCCGATCCGGAATCGGTGGGTGTGAAGCCGGTTATATATGTGCCGGTGATAGTCTACAAAAGCATGGCTGTAAGATAATAAACTTGTAGAGTTGTAAGTGATGCTTGCCACTAGCTGCGGGGACGAGCGCCGGAGCTGAGCGCCGGAGTTGAGAGCTGGGCGCTGGAGCTGAGCTTTTTAGCGTCTTGTCGCCCCGAGCTCCGGGGAGCTTTAACAGCTGTGGCGAAAAGGGGCGAAAAGGGCGAAAATCGAAAGTAGCGAATGCGACTGTTTGGACTTTTTGACGCAAAGCAAGGGAGAACCCGAGGCAATATACGAAATATGCCGTACGCGGTGACTGTTTGTTGGAGCGGTCGGTAGTCCAATTCAACGTGCAGGCGGTCTCAGACATCTTTTGAAATGCTGTGTCTCTGCTCGGCTTCTGCAAGGGAATATTCTCCGTCGCATCTTATTTGGTTTGGCAGAAAGGAGAACAGACAAGACAAACAAACAGAGAAGAATCATATGCTCTGCCAACTCATGAACATGGATGAGATATTCGTGTCAGATTTATGATACTCAAGATCCCATAGTCAGAGCATTTACATGTAAAAAGTGGCATGTTCATATTCATCCTCCATGAGTACTGCTGGTCACGGCATACATCATCGTGCCATATTCATCGACACTTTCGAGCCATTGGTCGACTCGTCGACGTCGACGTGCAAGCCCTGGTGCATCTTCTGGATCTGGATACGGCCATAGCTCATCAATACACAGGCCAGAGTAGCTGCCAATGGCATTGTCTCCCGCCTCCATCCATTCGTCAAGGTGCAGTCGGCAAGCTCGATTCCAGTCCGTCAACGACGTCGCCTGCCAAAGTGCTTTGCTTCCTGGCGCCGGAAGTCCGTACAGTTCAGTGCCTAGGTACGTGGGCAGCCCATCATGTGCCGAGAGCACACTGTCAAATAAATAGACGACGTAGAGCGTGCGCCGCTTGGCTTCAGCAACGACCCAGGACGCCCAGCGTGGAACCATACTGGCTTGTTCGGCCACGCACACGAGTCCATGCCGTGAGCTTGTGCAGGCAATATCTTGAAGTGCCATGATAGCTTGGCGCAGGAACGGATCGCCTTGGTGTTCGAGTTGGAAGAACAGCACGAGGGCATAGAGCAGATATGCCTGGAAGGCGGCGAGTGAGGCCAGATGATCGACAGCAGCACTGCTCTGGGCCTGCTGTTGCACTTCAGCATAGATCCGGTCCATCTCGCGTTTGAGCACAGCTGCGGCCGCTTCAGCTGTTGGCCGCGTGGGGCCCGCCAGTGAAGCGTCGCAAATCCGTGCAAGACTCAAGCACGCCGTGAGTGTAGCCGACGATGAACCAACACCGCTCACGCCTGTTGCCTCAACCGAAGTCGTTGGCACCTCCATGCTGTTGTTTGGGCTCAACTGTGCTGGATGGATAAACGGAGGAATACCCCTGCCTCGCACGACCATGCCCGAATATGCTTTGAGCAAACGGTATAGGAACGCAATCGTCGACGGCTGGTACGCCTTCACTCGCTGCTCTGGCGTCGGCACGTATGCGTTCATCCAGCGGATGCTAATGTCGTCTGCCTTTATGGGGCATATCAACTCGCCCTCGGCCACCTCCAAAATGCTGTCGGAGAGGCCACAACGGCCGGGGGCGCTTGCCAGTAGCAATGGAGAAGCAGTCCGTACTGTGGCCGCTTCCGGATCCGCCGTCAACGTCGTCGACGTCGTTGATGTTCCGATACTGGTGTGTGCTTGTGGATATACACATATCAAGCCCCGGGTTTCACAACGATAGCATTTGGCGGGCCGTCTATCGCACTTGGCCTTTGCCTGCACGCATGCCTGGCACGCCTTCTGCCGCGATGTGGTATACCGGGATGCGCCCATGCTGCTCACGGCCGGTGATAATCCATCGGGATGTCTATCTGTCGGATAGTCGGAGCAGCCTCGAAGTTTGTAACTCAAGCTTCACGTGATGTTTTCAAATGCGTGACACAGACTCACGGGTTGTCCGGCTGGACACCCTGTCAGATTGGCTGTTTGTGGATGTTGTGCTGATTGTCGTGCGCTCGTGATTGTATTGGTCGGGTTGTTTTCATTTCTAGTCTTTTATTCGTTTTTATACAGCGAGACCTCTCTCTCCATTGTTGTCGACTGGTCGGGCTATTGAGGAGGTCGAAAAAGTGGGGACCGGCCAGGCCACGACCCTTGAAATTCCCTAAAATCCCTAATCTAACAGCACACCCAAACAGAGGCCCAAGACAGTGCGGGTCCCAGGCGCTAACGGCCCTTAGCTTGCGTGCAGGGATGGCGCCTTCGTCTGTGGAACAACGCCTCAACGCGTCCCGCTCACTCCTTCCTCCCCTTGTCAGCTTTGACGTGTGTACGGATTGCTCCGTACCAATTTCTGTCTTTGTATGGGGAAGGAGCGTGGTTGAAAAAGCGTGACCGCGACTTCCCGCAGCGCATACTTACCCCAGCGAACAAGCGAACGAGAAAACGTCCAAAGACAAGCAAGAGCCAAACACGGCCAACCACACGGCCCGGCAGGCACGACCGGACTGACTACCTTGGTTCCTTCCCTAACTTTTGTTCTTACTGTGCACTCAGTACGGAGTACTGTTTTGCGACTGCCTTGCCACGCCCGCCAGCTAGAACGTCCCAAAAAGAAACAACTGGAGACTGCAAAATCGACGACAAGCAAACAACAAGCAAACGTCCACTTTCTCGCGATAGCGGACAATGCATTGTTACCACGCCCTCTCTCCAGCCATTTGAGCACCCCTTTTTGCGCGCGCATTCTGCTACGTCCTTGGATGCCACTCAGACTGCCCGCACCGTGCATCGCCGGCGTGTCGCGTCCACTCATTCTTGTTGTGTCCCCCCTGCGTTTTATAATCACAACGTCAACAGACATCGCAGACATCACCATCAACGGACTCATCAGCACAGGCGCAAAGACCGCCCGCACCCCATGAGAAGCCAGCCAACATCCGGCCAAGGCATGCTCGTTTCGCCAGCGACAATCAGGACAGCGACCGCAGCTTGACTGACCGGCTGCAAGGTGTCGTTCTGGTTCTCTTCTTTTCTCCTCTGATTGGGGGCCAGCCTTGCAAACAAACGGCTCTTGTTTGCGACAGGCCCACTGCCACGCCTCGTCATTCGCCCATTCATCACCTTTCCTTTCATACATTGCCGCTCCTTGTCACCCTTTGCACATGTTTTTCAATCGTTGCCGTCATCAGCCTTGTCATCAAAGTGCACTTTTTTCTTCATCGATTTTAACGTCTCGTTCTCACGCGTCATCACGACATCCCATCTTTTATCGCTCATATTTCATGCCCTGTCACTATCCCTCACTCATCCTTAAATCTCTAATTTTCAATACTCAGCCCTTGTTGCTTTTGCCGCGCGTTCCATGGCCTCCGGCAGCTCATCTTGTCTAGTCATTCCACAAAGTGGCTCTTCTAGATGCGTACTACTCGGCGCCCATTGTCCTCTTCCCACCCCTCTCACCCCTCACGTCACTCATCCTCCCGCTATCCTCCACATCCGCTTTCTCTTGACTTCCTCACGCCATTCCCCATAGCCCCGACCATGCCGCAGGAACCAGGCCGCCGGCGCCTGCCGTTCCTGCATCGCAACTGGACTGTCGGCGTCACAGCAAGCCAGGAATGGGACCCCAAGCGGAAGCGCCTACCGCTCACAGCCCCCGCTGCCTCCGCCGACCCATCCTCGCGGTCAACGGCAAACAACACTGCCGACGATTCATTACATCTTCACCCGCCAAAACGGCGATGTGTCTCACAGTCACGGCCGGGCGTTCCGGTAGCACCGGGTGCCATTGAGGACCTCGTCAAGCTGCCACAGTGTCCCGGCGACCGCTCCAACGGCCTGCGTATCCAGGTGTTCAATGTCTTCCACCAGGACACCCCGCGTCTGCGCTTCACCAACAACCTCTCGACCAAGGACTCGTCCGAGGTGACGCGCTACAATGCCCGCTTCAAGGTCACCATATTGAGCGAGAAGTCTGGCCGCGCCCAGCTCATGTATTGCACTGCCCAGATAGGTGCTGTCCACGCTATTCGTGCCAACAACGGCCGCTATGGCCTCGCCAAGCTGGTCCTCGAGCCGTTTACGGTACCGCTTGAGAACATTGCTGTCCTGCACAACGGCGGCAACAAGTTGGGGCTGGCCGACAAGTATAAGCTGTCCATCGAGATTGAGTCTACCGCGAGCAACGAGCCGTGGCCGCCACTTGACCTTTTGTCATTAACCGATGCGCGCCGCCGTGGAAGTGACTACCGCCCCAAAAAGGCCAGTGATTGCGTACTGTACGGCGAGTCCACTGACTTTTTTGGACGTCCACGCATGCGTATCCCGCTTTGGATTCGCGAGAGTATGCAGCATGATGCCGTGCGTACCAAGTTCGTTATGGACATGGATGTCCGCTGGACGACGGGCTTTCTCGAGCGGCCGCGCAAACCCTTTAACTTGGGCGTCCTGCCGACCATCGTTGCCTTGCATCCAGATGAGCCATTACCACCGCCATCGTTCGACCTCTGTGATCTTTGGCCACGGCGTTTCTCACATCGTGGACAGCTCCTGGCAGCCGCCGCTGCCAAGAAAGCCGCAGGCACCACCACTGACGAGGCTGCAAATGCGCGTTTGAATGGCCATACCAATGGGACCACGAACACTGCCGTCAATGGCAAAGTCAACGGCACATCAAATGGCGCAACGAATGGCTCAACAAACGGCAACACCACGCCAAATGATCTCGCCGGACAACTCCAGGATCAGATCAACAAGCAGCTTAATAGGGAGCTTAATGGTCAGACCAATGGTCATTCCTCTGGCACTGCTGTCACCGCTGGCCCAACAACGGTTGATGGGGTCGATGTAGCCGACGAGGACAATGACGATCTTGAGTGGCCTACTACGCCGAGCCGGTCACTCCGTGCGCGGCGAGACCAGCCTGATTACAATGTGCGGACGATAACAAACAAAGCACACAACATTTCAGAACGCGGTGGCCGGAGACGCGGCGGCAATCTCTTTGCCGCTTTTAACGGATACACCAACGGCAGCAGCAACGGCAGCAGCAACGGATCCAACAGTCACGACAAAGTGACGTACTGCTACCAGCAAGATAACGCGTCTGTGGACGACTTCCAGTGCTGCATGTGCATGGCGATGAACCCGGACTTGAACCAATTGCGTCTTCACTTCCGTTCGCATTCGCAATTCGCGTTCCAATATGAGTATCGACCCGGTGCTCGTGGCTTCGGCGAGCACCATTTCAGGATTGTACACGCTCTTGATACAGGCAATACTCGCCAGCAGGACATTGTCTACCAGCTCGGTCGCCCGACACGCGCTCTTGACTTGGACGAGTTTCTTCAAGGCGATGAGTCCTGGCTCACGACGCGCTATGGCCCACTCAACGACGATAAGGTCGTCAAAATGGCACAAGCGCCGCGGGTAAGTTTTGCCAGCTTGCTAACCTCCAACTTTGTGGCACAAATGTATACTGACATAATCTCTCAACAGCCCAAGGTCAAGCCGGCATCAGCATTGCATGTGCCTACGCCGACCCCGGCACCGCAGAAGCCAAAAAAGGATATCCTTGTCCCGTTCACACGGCAGCCGCTGTACGATCCGTTGAGCAAGTCTCTTCTTAGACCTGGATCGGCGCTGCGGACAAACATTGTCGACGACAACTGGCGCATCCACAAGCATCGTGAGATTGTCCAGGACTACACAGATCTGACGCCCGCCGAGAAGGATTTCATTCAAGAGTGGGATCGCTTCATCAATCTCAAGCGCATTGCCTCGGATGCCTACATTCCTCGCGCCATGGTGCAGTTTATCGAGGAGAAGGGCCTTTGGCTGGTCTCAGACCTCGACCGTACCATGGAGTTTGGCAAGCTCATGGCTGTAATGATTGCCCACGATATTCTGACGGATACCGATGTTGACAACATCACCCACGCCATGAATGACGCCTGGGCCCGCAAAAATGCCATCCCACCCAGAGATGAGCAAGCCATTGCACTTGCACAGAGCACGTCGGTACCTAAGGTGTATGCGCCGCGCCGGGGCACTAGTGGCTGTCCTCTCTGTGGATTCCGCTGTGCCGTGGCCGACTCCGTGATTTGTTCCAACAAGGTGAGTCTACTGTCATTGGTTACTCCATTTTACAAGAGTGTATCGATACTAACAACCCCCACCAGGAATGCTCCCACCGGCAGTACCACACAGCGTGTCTGGGCAAGACGGCTATCGTGGACGTGGCCGAGCGCGGCGAATGGTATTGCAACAGTTGTGCTCATCTTGCCGATCCTGCACACCTTGTTCGTCCACTCGAGAATCCCGGACGGCAATAATTGGTTGAGGTTTTCTTCGGTCCCAATCTTTTTTCTTGGCTGGCCTCTCTTTCAGACTTAGGTCCTTTACTTTTTTGTAGACTTACCTTTTCTTGTCACATTTTTTGTCATCATTCTTTGCTTTTATTCATTTTGGCGGTTAGCTCCGGTCGTTGGGATTCTTGGGCTTTTTTGTTCTTTCTCTTCTTTCACAAAATTTTCAACAATTTTTTTTTTGTCAGCGGACACTCTTTTTTGACCCCTTTTTTGGTCTGCTTCTTGTTTGCCCAACGGGAGGTACATCTTTGCCAGAGATAGGATTTATTGGCACTGTCTTTTGTGCGATATCAAATCTACAAACACATCATCTTCCACTGAGATTCTTATATAACGTTGTCGATCTTATAGAACAACGATGCATCGCATCTCCGTGATGTGCGACACTGTGCTCGTGAACACAAGTGCACGGCTGCCTTTTATCAATAAACGAAGATGTTCCGGTTTCTTTTTTCAATAATGTGGTTGTCTTATGCTATCTACCTTTATTTTACTCCCATCACTTGCATTGAAGCACAATCATCGTAAAAGGCAAAATGCTTAAAATTGAAAAGAGCATAGTTATTATATCTCTCTGTATCATGCCAGTTCATACCCATTGAAACACCATTCACCATTCCAGTTAACCTCTCCTTCATCCTCCTTCTCCTTTGCCGCTCTTTTAAGGTATCTCCTTCCTAGGAAACGTTGAAATATTTGACAAGATAGAAAGAAAAGAGAAAAATTGCAAACACTTTGAGAATCCGCTGGCAGTGCGTGAAGAATAAAGAAGGGCCAGGGTAAAAGATCATAAAAGAATAAGAAAATGGCAAAAGATGAAAACGACGAAAACAAAAACAAAAAAACAATCGAATAGACTGGAGTCAGAGATATAGAAAATAAAACCTCCTTCTGAGCTCCTGCAAAATAGAAGTACATGGGTATTTCACGCGCCTGTTTTCACCTCACTTCTCACCACTTCTCTTCAAAAACCCCTCTCCCTTTTCTGAATGATACACCTCTCACTTCACTTTCAATCGTTTCTTCGTTTCTTCTTCCTGCATCAGGAAAGGCCGGCGGGTAGAGGCGACGGCAGGTGCGTCGCACGCCGCGGCAGAACTTTGCGCGCCCGAAAGTTCTATCTCGGGGGCTGCAGTTCCTGCTCCCAGCTTGCATTCTCGCGTTCGCTCCACCGGCGAAGCGTCGGCAGCATCGAACGCACGGTGTCTTCGACGCTGAGCCAAGGGCCCACGACCACTTTGAGCGTGTTGTCGTTGAATGCCTCTGCGCACTGGGCAACCTCGGCCCACGCATCAATCCGTTGCTTCGTAGCCGCCATGAGCTTGGTTGCCACCGTCTCGGCCTCGTGGCCCACAAAAGACGCCATCATCTGCTCAAAGCAAATGGCGCGCAGCTGCACGGCCATGGCTTCGAGCGGGCGAAAGTTGCGGACGTGGCTGCGCAACTCGGCAAAGTGAGGCATCAGACGCTCCCAGACGGCCACATCACCCGGCTTGCGTTCGAGGTAGCGGCCCTGGTTGAGCGACTTGAAGGCAATGAGGTACGACATGACCATTTCGAGACTGAGCACAGCGACCAGCTTCTTTTCGGACAACGTCATGCCCAACGTGGGAGCAGACGACCCGTCGGCCTTGGAGGACGATCCGTTGGACATCCGGCTCTTGACAATGGCGTCGCGGTCGTGCTTCAGCTTCGTGCCCAATCGAACGTACGTGTCATAGCGACGGCGGTAGTCAGACACCGAGACGTTGCTCGTGTTGTCGCTCTGGCTCGTGGGTGGCCGGTCGTTGGAGCGTGACGTGTGGCTGGTTGTGTCACCAGGTGTGAGCACTTGTGAGTTGTTGGACGTGACGCGCGCCATGGGTGTCGACTTGACTGGCGTGGCTGGGCCAACAGACGACCGTGAGGCAGCAACACTCTTCTCCGCGACAGACTTGGGGTGCTTGAAAGACGTTGCCGACGAAGGCGGCAGAAGCTCGCTCGTGGAAATGTCGACCGGCGCTGGCCGCTTCTTGGTGATCTGTGCTGGCGGCGGCGTGTTTTCGAGGCTCACAGAGCGCTCGGCCTGCTTCAGTGGCGCCTTCAATGGCGTCTGCTGGAGTGCAAGAAGACGAAGCACCCGCTTGACGTTCTTTTTCTTGTACTTCAACACAACAATGAGGGAACGCTTTGAGGAAGACAGATGCGAGGAAGATTCCTTTGTGTCTTTGTGAGAATCGTCCTTTGTCTTGTAGCTGTCCTTGTGAGATGTCTCCTTAGAGGGGGTGTCGTCCATATCAGTATCCGCGACGGACTTGTAGGGCTTCTTCCCAGCAGCTTGGCCGGGCTCGTGGCTCGACTTTGATTTCGACTCTGCCTTTGGCTCTGACTTCGGCTCGATGTCCTTGTCCTTCGATGGTGCGTTCTTGAGACGAGACAACTCTTGCTCGACAATGGCGGGTAACGTTGGAGAAAGAAGAGGCGGGATGCGTAACGGGGACTCGTCTCTTTTATTGGAGTCGGTCTTGCTGGAGCCCTTGCTAAATTCACTCGAGCGGGACTGTTTCGTTGAGCTGGAACCGCGTTCGGGAGTGAAGTGAAGTGGAGAGAGTATGGGTGGCAATGCTGAAATTGATCCCCGTCCACCGTCTGAAGATCTGTCGCGTGACCGGTCGCGGTCACGATTTGTGTGAGTTTTGTAGCCGTTGGTCTTTGGCACAGACGGTGATAGAGGTGAACGACGGCTGCTGTCGTTGCGGCTTCTCTCCTTCCCTCTGTCACGATCATGGCCCCGGTCTCTGTCACGGTCGGTATCCCGAGTCCGTTCGCGGTCACGGTCACGATCCCGCTCACGTTCCCGCTCTCGATCTCTGTCACGAGGCCGGTCGTAGTCCCGGTCCCGATCCTTGTCTCGATCTTTCTCACGTTCCCGATCCCGGTCTCTGTCCCGTTCGCGGTCACGATCCCGATCCCGGCCTCTGTCGCGGTCACGATCCCGTTCCCTGTCCCGGTCGTCTCGGTCTCTGTACTTGTCTCGCTGCTTCGCTTGTGATGTTTGCCCGTTTGTGGTTGGCCTTGGCCGATCGTCTCGGCGGTTATCCAGGTCGAGGGGGCTTGGTGGTTCGTGGATGCGGTGGTTGGGTTTAGATGAAGAGGTGGCGGCGTGTGGTGGTGAATTAGAGCTCATGGATGTGTCTGACCGTGAGCGTTTGTGTGGTCGGTTTGCTGTGTCATTGGCGTCTGCTATACGCTTTCTGCTATCAGCTGCGCTAGGACTGCGAGCGCGTCGTTGGGGAGACTTGGAGGGAGAATGAGGTTTTCTGCAGAGTGTATAAGTCACTTTGTCATTTACTTGAGAACCAGCTCATGCCATGATCCACTTACCTGTCGCCACTAAAGTCTGGCTTCGGCGGCAGATGTTGCCGGTCAATATAGGACGCCATGGTGCCTTCACTTTTGGTCGGCTTTGGTTCAGTTTTGGGTTCTTTTTTCACGTCGGTTTTGCCTTCGAAATTCGTTTCTGTTTTCGTAGGGTTGGGAGTGCCTGTTGGCGAGCCGGACAGTCGTTTCCTGTTCTTCTGTTCCTGATAGTCCTTAAAGGACAGTTTGGTCACAGGTTTCTTCGACTCGCCCTTGCCGCTGGCCCCCGCAGGGTTGCCGCTTGACGATGTTGCGCCGGATGGTGGTTTTGGTGGTTCTTGTTGGATGTCGAAATAGGGTCGCGCGAGGAGAATACCTCGGTCGGCGTCGGACACGAACGTCGTGTACTGGAGAGGTGAGGTGTTGGGCCACAGGCCTGGAGGCACTGGGTAGCGTCCGGTCGGAGAGACAGACAGATGAAACGGCCTATCGGGCAGGATGCGCTTTGCTAGCTTTGTGATCTCCTGCGCTGCAACATCCATATTTTTGCCCCTTTCCTTATGCGCCGAGCGCAGTAAGTCCTTCTCTTGCAATCCCCCCTCCTCCTGACCAAAGCAGTGTGCTGGAGTCCACCGTGCCGAGGTCCACCTCTGAATATTCGCACTTGCTGTGGTGTGCTGCTCTTTCTAAGGGCAACAGGCGCATCCGCGGTGTGAATCGCAACCGCGATGGGAACTCGATATCGGATTTATGGACATTAATAGAGGGACGCGGTCATTGCCGTGGGGCGCGTCCAGACACAAGAGTTATCGCTATCGCACGCGCTGTTGCGGTTGCACGCGACACTGGTCAACGTCGTTTCGGTCGGCGACGGCGGCAAAGTCGGTGGGTGGCTTCAAAGTGTTTGCACTTGGAGTCCCAGGGCTCGTTGAAACTCGTTTTGATATATTCGGTGGACTGTCGCGTGAGGGCCTGGCTATAAGACCATGTTAGTATCACTGACGCCAAGGGCGACCGGCGTCCATGAATCAGCTTCCATGCGCCGGCCACGTCACTGCATCGCAGACGCGAAAGGACGGGAAAATGGCCAACTCCCGACGACGTGTATCTACTGACAATTTGTTGACAGACAATCCGGGCACAGATGTGTGATTGAGGCCCAAGACTGGAAAGCAGAATAGGCCGGAATATATCGAGATCGGCGAGGTCGAAGCGCCGGTGTCGAGGCGGTTTGCGGAAACGCAATCCTCAGATAGAGCGACACGACGGGAGGCTAGGCGCGACTTGGACTGGCTGGATTGATTGATGGTCGACGAAGGACGAAGTTGAGTATCGCACAACAAACAGCGACAAAAGCTAGGGCGAAAGACGTCCAGGCACGAAGTGGACAGGGGCGGACAAAATTGCGAGGATCGCGAGATTGAGAATGTTGGCGGCGGGAAACAAGAAGGGAAAAAACACGGGCGCGCGACACAGGATTCTGGGCCGCGGCTATCGGCGATGAGATCGAGAAAAATCGAGCATTCCTCTCTGCTGCAGTTTGTCGTCGAAAAAAGAAGAGGCCGTCAGGCGAGAAGGGGTTGGCGGATAGATGGGATGACGGCCGATGCGGGTGGTGGTGGTGGTAGTATTGTCGTGGGAGGTTAATGGCGGAGAGAGGACCGAGGTGTGGATTTGCGACGGGTGAGCGATAGGTACGGGCAGAGAGAGAGAGGAGGAGGAAGGGTGTGGCCAGGCCTGAATCGGATTGGCAAGTTCGGGGGTGGGTGGGCGCAGAACAGGCGAGGACTGCTGGCGTGCTCTGCTGTCTGGGCACAGGCCCACTGGTCGTTGGTGGTTCAGAAAAAAGTGGACCCGCGGGCTATCTGGTGCCCCTAGCTATTGTCGTTGGCGCTGTCGCAAGATTTCTGGGTTCTTTTCGGTGCGCGAGGGAGCCAAAACGTGGAAACACAACAGGGCCAATTTGCCCAATGATAGTCCGCAGAATGGACGGTAGTGGTAAACCTCCGAGTGTAAAAATCGACGGCAGTGGAGGGTGATGTCGTGCGGGGAATGCGTGAGAGAAGAGTTGGGCAAAACAGAGCAAGTTGAAAATGAGGTTGAAAAAGAGGTTGAAAGAGAGAGAGAGAGAGAGAGAGAGAGGTGAAGAACGAGAAAGGAGAAGG